>OX632360.1:15342700-15852700 GCA_951751655.1 Ophion costatus | reverse complement strand
ATAAATTACAATAAGTAAAGCAATTGACACGCTGTGCGCGTTCGGCGGTGGAGAAAAATATCGAAAATTTCGTACACTTCGAAAGAAAAGAATGAAAGTGACGAAAAAAAAAAAAGAAAAGATCGCAACCGATAGCGACGCCAGAGGAGACGGTCTTCGGATTTTCACGGAAAAAGGAGAAAAAATCGAAAAAAAAAAGCAAAACAACAACGGAAAAAAAATCAATCGAATTTTTTGACTCTTTTTCACTCTCTTTTCTCTATTTCTTGGTGGTCTTGTCTGTGTATACAGAACGCGATCCGCACCAATCTATCATTGCACAAGTGTTTTGTGCGCTTTGAGGACGACTTTGGCTCATTCTGGATGGTGGACGACGCCGAGTTCGTAAAGCGGCGGCATCTTTCCCGCGGCCGTCCCAGGAAATTTGACCCAACCCCATCACCCACTCCACCCCACCTCTCCGCACAGTAAGCACTACCACTTTTTAGAATTCTGGCTGGCTGGCTGACGCGAGACTTTCCTAAGATCCGTGATTCTATATACGTATACGTTTATATACATATACATATACATAGGTTCATATATATATATATATATATGAACAAATATATCTATATGTGTTTTTTATTCTTTGAAATTCACGAATCAAGGAACAAATCGCTTGGTCGTTGTCTACAACACTGAACGAACGAGCTAAACTTGCTGCCTATGAAAAAAAGAAAAACGATCGAAATAGAACGAGCAAATTCGACCGGATATGCTTTACCGGTGAAATTACTGCCTCTCGCTAAGTTTATTTTGTAACTGAGAATTTGTTACGTTGCGAGAATGAACGAAAACTGACGTGACATTTTCTGCAATCTCGCACGGTAAAATTGTACGTGCGTGGATTTTTTTACATTTTTTTACAATTTTTTTCACAAAAATACATTTTCTAGAAATTGTCGTTGACGAAACGAAATTACGAGTGTTTAAAAAAAAATCTAAGTGGAACATCCGGGTAAGGTTTCGACCCCCCCCCCCGCCCCCCCGGATTGAGCTGAAATTTCGGACAAACCTGACTTTTAATATTTTCAGACAACCCCTAAAGGGATTTTTGGCGACTCGCAATAGGTTTCGAGATATCGAATATTAATACTTTTTAAGGGTAAGGTTCCGACCCCCCCCCCCCTCCCCCCCGATCGAACTAAATTTTTTTACAAACCTTCCTTTTAATATTTTAATATTTTTCGGAAGTCGCCAAAAATCCCTTTACGGGTTTTCTTAAAATATTAAAAGGAAGATTTGTGCAAAATTTCAGCTCGATCGGCGGCGGGGGGGTTTAAAACATTACCCGGTTGTTCCACTAACTTAGATTTTTTTTTGAGACTCGAAATTTCGGTACAACAGTACGAGCAAATTATAATCTACTTCTCTCAGACAATAATTCATTTTTTGCTTTCGGGCAGAAAGTTGTCGGCAGACTGAATCCATGCTGAAAGTTTTTTTAATCTTTTTTTTATCCACGTAGCAGGGACGAAATAGTGCGAAATTTGACAAACTTTTGGCCAAATATTAAAACAATTTGGAGTACGAAACAATGTTTGATGTCAATGATGGAATTCCGAATATTTCTGGGCAGCAAGATATCGCTCATCGCGGTTCATCCCCGATTCCAAAAAAAAACTGTCCTTTAAAAAGAATTTTGCTCCACGCATAATGCCTGCCTCGATCGCCTCGTAGAATTCCAACCCCGGCCACAAATTATTTTTGTAGAGTTATATACGATGTTCGAGAAATATTGCCATGCTTGCAAAACCAGAGCCGAATTATAATATCCAAGAAAGGAAGAGGCGTTATTACATCCTCGTAGTGGCAGATTGGTACTTAGAGTGTACTTTCGCTTACGGTTAAATTTTTTTTCGCCCACTCGCCCACCCCCCGCCCTTAAAACCCCGGTCCACGATTCGTCATTTCCGTCCTTCTCTGCTGGAAAAAAAAATATTTATAGAAAAATCGCACTTCAAAACCATTGTTCGCAGACTCGGAGAAACTTTTGGATTTGGAAATCACATCTCGTTCTTTTTACTCCGTTTCTGTGGTATTTTTTAAAGGTGATCTATCTCACTGAAACGAAATACTTTTAATTCGATTACGCGCTACTATTGAAAACTCATCGGTTAGAAAAAAATGAATTCAATATTTTTATGAAACGTGAATAGCAAAATTAATAAAAATTAATAAGCCTTTTTGTACTGCCTCGTTTCCGAGGTTTTGACAATTTGTCTATTTGCGAGTGTCAATGAACATTTTGATACAAATCAAATATGAATTTTCATTTTCTAATTGTGTTAAAGTATTCTTAAAAAAATGCATCGTGCAACAATTGTACATTCGCGCGAACAAATTCGAAGGATCTCGAAAGATACTGATTTTTTAACAAATGGATACGTGCATCAAACGATCAACATCAGTTTCAATAAGCTCCACTACATCTTTTACGAGCAACCCAGGCATTTTAGCATTGTTTTTTTGTTATTAGATAATGTTAACTGCGCTCATCGACAATCATTGACATTCTTCATTCTAAAAAGAAAACAGTACCACGGCGTTTAAAGAATCATCACAGTATAACGGGTCGAAAAAACAGCCGATTTTTTTATCGATGGTTGAAATTACACTAATCAGTCGGATGTTTTATGTCAAATCAAAGCACTTATGAAGAACAGAAAATCAATTTTTAAACGTTTATTTTTATTTTTTTACATTTCTTTAACGGTTGAAAATATCTTCGAAAAAAAAGCGTCACTGTGTACGGGCTTGTGGCCGTAAATATTATCTGAACAAATTTGTAAATAGATTATTAATCGTTATCTTGCTATGAAGGTTTTTTGATGTCGAAATTCACAAAATGACGGCGGTTTGAAAAAAAGTATCGAATTTAGCCTATTTTTTCGACAATTTTTCGTTAAAAAAAATATGAAGATTTAAAAAAAAAGTCTTCGATAGCAAGATGGCGTGAAGAATGGCGTGAAGAATGTTGTGCCAAAATTGGAGACGGATAGTTTGAAAACTCTTCCTTTGAGAGTGTACACTGTTTTGAAAAACGACATTTCGAGAAAAACGCGTCCGTCTGCGCCAGGTCTCACGCAGCTGGTTGAATCCTTTTTTTTGAGAAAAAGCTCCAGCAACCGGAATAATTCGAATTTCGCCCCAAAAATTTAACGGCATGCTTATAACCGTCTATATTATCAAATACTGCAAAAAAATCGATTTTTTGAAAATTTCACACTGTGATGATCCCTTTAACTTTAATAGTTTTTTCTCGAAAACGATTTAGTGGAATTTACCAAAATTCCGAAGATGAGCTTTTTTTCAAACGTACATCCGTCCAGAAAACCGTATCCTTCACCACCAATCGGTGAGAAGCTCGAATCTGCTTGATTCTCCACGAATGAGTTCCTGGCGAACCAAATTACATTTGAGGGGTGAAATATATATAAATGATCGAAAATGACGAAGAATTTCGGGATTTTTTTCCAACGCGACTACCGGACCAATTTTTTTTTTATTTGTAGGGTATTTTATTGTACATTAGAAGACACGAAAAAGATTTTTTTAATCAACTTATTGTTGATTAGAAAAATCTTTGTTCATCGGCAGCCTGCAGTCAATTGTTGCGAATTTTCGAAAATTTTCGGCAGCGATAAAAAAACTATTTACCCAATTCATGTCAACAAACGGTTTTTAGACACAATTGCTTACCCTCGTCGATAAACCTCCATATTCAATAAAAAAATTTAGTTAAACAATCATTTTTTGCATAAAAGACACGAACATTTTCGGTGAAAATTCGATCTTTTTTCTGAGTGCCGCCATTATTACAATATTCAACTTTTTTACTTTTACAATATTTACTTTTATAAAGAATGTAATTCTTTTTAATTTTTTTTCAAATTTAAAAAACTACAGCTGTCGCAGTTCGACATCGCGGAGAAAATTTGTTCAGTAACAATTGGCTGCAGGCTGCTGATGAACACTTATTTTCGGTTGAAAAAAAATGTTTTTCATGTCTTCTCACGTACAATAAAAACCCTACAAATTTCAAAACGATTGGTCCAGTAGTTGCGTTGGAAAAAGATCACGAAATTTTTCGTCATTTTCGATTTATGTGTATTTCCCTCCTCAACCAAACGGGTTGAACGAAAGAAAAATCTTTTTTACAAATCCATTACAAATACGCAGTCACCGAACAATGATTGTTTCAATCACGATCGTGAGGTAAATCACCCGAAGCAGAATCATAAAGGCATCCCCGAAAGCGTTTGAAGCTTCTTCTTTGAAAAATATGTGCTGCACGTGAAAAAGAAAAAAAAGCGATCCCCTGCAAGGGCCCAGCAACAGGAATTGGTATGGCGCTGAAAAATCCTCATACGATACGTAGATCGAGTCGAAATCGCGCATGAAAAAGATGCACCCGAGGAGGAGAAAAATCAAGTCGTTAAAAAAGAAACGAAAAAAAAAACCAAAAAAGTAGAAAGCGAAGCAGAGCGTCCCAACCCCTCGATCCCCCTTCGAAATCGCCGAGCTTAAGTGGTGCTTACGTGGTGCTTTTGCGGTGCCGTTGTTCTTTTGTTTTTGTTTGGGTTCACTGTCTTGTCATAGCAAACGTGTGACTGACTTACTTTGTTCCTTGGTACGAACGAGCCCAAAGCGCACTAACCCACCCACCCCCCCTCGAAAATCCTCGTTTCACGTATAATTCAACACCGAAGTATTCCAACAATTTTAATTTGCCGCCGCTCTATGGTTTCGTTTCTCTCTTCATTTCTAAACCGTACTTATAGATCCTTAGAATCCGTTGATGATTTTTCCTTTTTTTTTGCTCTTTGGATTGCTTCAATTTTTGCGACTTTCCTATGATACAAATGTGTCGAACGAGCGAACGACCGCGATTTGAGGCTACTTGCGCATGAGTAAAACGTGTAGTGTGTGCGTGTGTGTATCGTTACTATAATATACCGAGAGGCGATAATTAAGTCGGATGAATCGCCAGGAGGTGACACTCGTTAATTCGTCTCCCGTCGGAGCTTGTCCTCGTTCAGGTACCCAAAAACATCTAATAATCTTCCTTTTCTCATATTTTCATCTATAATTTGTGACTTTTCGCTCTTATAGTAGATTAGTCAAATTTACGATTTTTATATTCGAATAAAATCTTTATATACATGCATACATTTCTATTTGTATGTGTATCGAGGGGGGACACTACTGTGACGGGTCGAAAAAGGTCGTTTTCCCGATTTTTTTGTCTACTGGATTACTTATTTAGGATTTGAAAAAAAGGTGTGTTATTAAACATACATTGGACTTATTTGGGGCAATTTTTTTTAGATAAAAAATTTACGTCATTACTGACGTATAATAGAGCCTCTGTATATTAAGCGTGGTTCAACGGCTGGATCGATAACTTAACAATGGTTGGTCTGAAAAATAAGAAAGTATTGGAATCTGTATAAATGTAGTTCCAGTCGTAGGTATAAATGCAGTTGTAATAGTTTTTCGAAAAAAATTGATAAAATCACGAGTGTTAAAAAAAAGTGTCATTTTGGCGAAATTTTTACGTATATTCGCGGGCTTAAAAAATAATTTTTTTTAAAGAACAGCTACGTACAACGATACTTAAGGGGCCGTCCATATATTATGCCATCGATTTTTGCTGATTTTTTACCCCCCCCCCCCCCCCCCCCCCCCCTCCCCCCCTGGAATCGTCATATCGTCCGTATGGTCATAATCCATCTTTCCAATAACTAACAACATTTATCGTTATCGTCATCCAACGACCACCACCTATTTTAACCCTAGATGGTCACACCGGGTAAAATATACTCCAGCCGTTTTTTCACCTGGAATACCTTCCAGAAAATTCGGGAAAGTGGGACATATTTTTGCATTTTTAAAATTACACTTTTTGACAACAATCGCTATAGTCGTGTAGAAAAGAGTTGAAAGTACATTGCTTTTTTTTATTTTTCAATAATTTATGACATTGCACAGTGATTGGGGTGAATTTCAGCCACAAGGAATTTTACGAAATTTTTTCGAGGTGTGACTGGCAAGGGTTGAAATGACGTAATTTATGGAGGGCCCTTTACTAGAACTACGGAAATTTCCGGCCAGCTCGAGAAAAGTCGTTTCGAAAAAATCGCGATTGAAAGGTTTAGTATACGTAAATCGGTGCGCTACCTGTTCTCACTAAATCGTCTGAAAGTTGGTCTTTCAATTTTCAATATTTAAACTAAACATTTTTTTTTCCACATATTCTTGAATATGTATACTTTGAGAAAATGCAAAAAAAAACATCGATTTTTTTATCCGTCACAGTGATGTCCCGCCTTAAAATGGTATCCTATAATTATATAACAGCGTCATATAGCTATATCTACAATTATTATACCCTTATAACAATGAGTATATAATTATAGAATTTTTATATATTTCTCTCTCTCTCTCTCTCTCTCTCTATATATATATATATATATATATATATATATATATAAATATATATATATATTTATTCTCTTTCACACTTTTTTCACTCTCTTTAACATTTACTTCGCATATATTTTATTCCTCGCTTGCCCGAACGCTCGATATCACTCTATAAACGTACCGATGGAAACATTTTATTCTTCGCATGAAATTTTCATCGTCTCGCTGACGAACGGCGATCGGCAATTCGAAGAGAAATAGATCGCTCGTTCGGCGGCGAGCGGAGACTCCACGTATAAATTTCATCCTTGCGGATCAGTTTTTACGAGGAGTTTCGAAAAAAGCTCGGGCAATTTATATTCCGATTGAACAGAAGGACTTTGACGGTGGACAGGTGGGTAAACGGTAATCCAAAGACGTTCTATAAGTGATATCACGCATTTCAACATCGTCATTCGATTAATTGCATCACGAGTCGATCGGTATGTTCGCCGTGATGCTACTTTTATGAGACGACAAAAGAAATGCAAGCGTTCGTTATTAGACATTTAGAAAAATATTTTCAATCTAAACTCGCTCGCCTACTGATCAATGTCCACGAGGTTCGGTATTTACATCG
Source organism: Ophion costatus (assembly GCA_951751655.1). Classification (NCBI taxonomy): domain Eukaryota; kingdom Metazoa; phylum Arthropoda; class Insecta; order Hymenoptera; family Ichneumonidae; genus Ophion; species Ophion costatus. The sequence continues at coordinate 15,845,610 of OX632360.1, read as the reverse complement.
TGGTTACTTCTCGTACGCGGTAAGAATTCTTTTTCCTATCTTTATATATATATATATCTCTCTTTTTACCGATTTTCTTAACATTTTTATAACTCTTACATATTTACGTAGAATATTTGAACTTTTTATACACTTTATCTTTCTTCCTGTCTCTTTGTCTCTCTTTCTGTCTACCTATTTATCTATCTTCTATACAATTTTTCATCTGTTGTTACTATAAACATCCTCTTCTTACATGTACTTTACTATTAATTATACGCTCCAGTACACAACTCATTATTTCAATAAAATATACATACATATATACATTATATATATATATATATATATATATATATAAAAATATATATGGTATATTCTCAGCCTATCGCTAACGAATACTCTCCTCTCTACCACTTGTACATATGTGTCTTATGTGTAATTTTTAATCACTAATAATAATAACTCTTTCAGGAAAACCATAAAGCATATAATTTTTTGTGATAAAAAAAAAAATTGCGATCAATCGTGATCTCTTCGTTTTCTCATAGCTCTTTTTCTGTCTATCCAAATAGGGGTGTACCATCAAAGAGTCCAACCCTAACGCACAGTCCGACCATGTACGGTGATGCCCTCAATGCCAACCTCCAGGTATCTATCACATTCGTGTATTTTGCAAGCAACATTCTCTTCGTAATATCATTCTAGTGCGGATTTTAACGCAATAATGAATTAATGAATTAACAAAACATATTTTACGCAGCTGAGTGAAAAAAAAATTATTACTTGGCGTCAAGACGCTGCCGCGTCTCTTGGTAAACGTCCGAAAACTTGTTTGTGACGTGTATGAGCCTTTTTTTATTGTAGAGTCCATGTGGGAGTATTTTTTGATACTTTATATATTAAAAAATACTCCTACATATATTACGAAGAAAGCACGTAAATGTGTAATTTATAGCATTTCGAAGGAATTTCATTATTCTTAGAAATATTCGCGTCAGTGACATTTTGATGACTAATCATCTAATGCAATTTGAGTATTTTCAGGCTGCGCTTGGTGAGTCGAACATGGGATTTCTCAATAACTCGATGTGCACATCGACTGCCACGAGTCCTGGCAAGGAGCACGTATTACCTCACAACGACTTAATGTAAATACACATTCAGATTTGCTTTCATTGATTAAGGAGCTACATCTACCTAGAGGCTCGAAAAAATTGGTCTAATTCCGATTTTTTTTTCTGGGTAACTGTATGTGGAAAAGAAGCGATTTTTTAAACAAAGATACACACATTGAGAGCCTTTTAAAAAAATCACCAAAAAATGCAGAAAAACAATAAGAACACGGCCGCTGGCAGATGAAATTGTTTTCGCGACTTTTGGCGGTGGACACTCTCCAGCCGAAACGGCCTATCTGAAATCTAAAAACTAAAAAAGTTATTCAAGTTAATAATAAGTACGAGTCGTTGACGATCGTCGATTTTTTAAATAATTTTTTTCAACAGCGTAGCGACGAATTGGAATTCGAGTATACAAAATCTATGAAAAAAGTTGTCATTTTTACGTACCTTAAAGAAAATTATTTAAATTGATCGATGCGATAAAATATTGATATTGATGAATAAATGATAAAATATGGATATTGATAAATAAATGATAAAATATTCATAAAATATTGATAAAATATTGATATTGATAAATAAATAAAATATTGATAAATAAAATTAAAATTTATTCGAAAAAAGTGAGATCGTCAACAACCGTTAAATGTTTCCCATCGTACCTCCTGTGAATTTGGGAATAATCCATCAAGTAGGTTTCGAGATATCATGTCCACCGACTTTGAAAACAGTGTTTTGAGATAAACGCAATTAAAGTTTGAAGTATGGCGCTGCTAACGCTCGCGCTGAATATTTCAATGAAATTTTCAGGGAATGAAGCTAAAAGGTGATACCATCGAATACAAATATTTTTGGAAAATGCATTTTTTACTTCTCAATCTTCTCAAAATCTTCTCAAAATCTTCTCAGAATCTTCTCAAAATATAAGGTGCCCCAAAATGACCTGACACTTCAATTTATTCCTAAAACGTATTATTTATATGAAAATTGCGAATATTTTAGTTTTATTATAAGGGACGAACATGGAGGTTATGTGTGGATCATAATATCCGATAAATGGCCGCCTCGTCTCTGTTTGCAAACGTTCACTCTTTTGACGAACTGTTCAATAACATTTTGGCATAATTGCGGACTAATTTTATTAGTGGTGCGTCCAATTGCTTCCTTGAGCTCGGGAATGGTCTGTGGATCATTGGCGTACACTTTTCCTTCCAGAGAAGCCTAAAGAAAGAAGTCAAATCGCACGATCTTGGTGGCCAATAGGGAACCTTACGCAAAACTCAGCACAGATGACGCCACGTAAATGTAACGTAAACAAACGACGCTGTCAAGGCTCTCGGTTCATTTACGCGGTGTCAGCCCTGTGCTAAAATTATTCGAATGGACAACGCGATGCACAATAATTGCATCCAATTGCACAACACAGATGCATTCTTCACAATTTCTTCGCGACAACTGGATTGTTTACGGAAAATTCGACAATAGTCATAGAAACACGGGCATAACCAAAGCGAATGTCACGAAACGTCGTGTTCTGTTTACGTTATAATACAATATACCCTCTAGCGGGAGAAAGTGGCGGCTGGGTTCCCTATTGGCATTACCGCAGCGCGAGATAACACGACCATGAATCTTCGTCGGCAATAACTGCATTGTTTCGCGCGCAGTGCGGCAGGTTGCGCCATCTTGTTGAAAGAGCATGTCTTCCAAGTCCATGCCGTTTATGCCATTTATCGGATATTGTGTTCCACACATAACCTCCATGTTTGTGCCTCGCACAGGGGGCTGGCAGTTCCTATCCCATGGAGAATACATAAAGGAGTCCGAACTCCAATTGATTGGGTCATGGGAAAGTGACCGGCAAATCGAGGAACGAAAGGGTTCCTGAAACCGCCACTTCGTGGCGCTGATTTTTAGCAGCGACAGCTTGAAATTAGCTATGCGTGAGAAAGATCGAATGATGAAGCGTCATCAGTCGATCGGCCATATTGAATTGTTGAACTGTGTCGTGGAGACCGCACCACTAGCTAATTTCAAGCCGTCACCACGAGCAATCAGCGCCACGAAGTGACGCTTTCGAGAACCCTTCCATTCCTCGACTTTCTGGTCACTTTCCGAATATACAGTTCGGGCTCTTATGTAGCCTCCTTGTCCTATCTCTTACCGTATATAAAAATGCTACGCTTTTCGGCCGCTTTATTTAGTTTCACCTCTCCCCGTGGCGCTAGTGGGTTACTGACAATATTCTTATTGCGAAGGCGCAAGGCCCGCACTGTTTCGACCCGTGATATTGACGTTCGCAGTTTAAGTCGAAGTGCGGAATTGATTGAATGACTGAAATTACTTACACTCGTGTACTAATGCCGTGTATTGTTGCACGGTTGTACCTCAGGGTACCCGCGTGATACGTCCCAGCCGGTCCTGGCATTCGAAGACTATGGAAGGAGGCTGTAAATAATAATAGTGTTAACGCTGGAAGAGTGGTGTGAAACACATTTTAAGCAGGATGAAAGCAGGAGCTTTTTTTTAGTTTTAGTAATGACCTTTTGAGAAAGTTATAATTTGATACCAAATAGTTCCATTTCCATATTTATCTTCATGATTGTTAGTTGGCACGATCGTTAGGCAATATAATTATAGCAATGGACGATTAATGAATAATAAGTACATAAATAAAACCACGATAGTAGCATAATTAATTGTGTGTGCGTATAGAAACCATCAGTGTGTATTGATGGTGTTGTATAGGTATAGCCCGATTATATGTGTGCGTGTGTATATATCCATAGTCCTTGCGCGCGCATCAGGATTTTTCGAGATCAACTAGCGCTGCGAGTGGCAGAGTAGGGTACTACAAAAAGCGAACAATTCACGTAGCAAGAATACCAAAAGTTGCCAGCCCCCTGACCTCACATTAAAACAGAAACATTCGTACTTTTCCAATAAATACATCGTTTTATTAATAAATTAAAATGTCAGGCCATTTTGAGACACCATTTACCATATTTTAAGAATCCGTGCAAAACCAAAGCTGTTTTAAAAAATGTCAACTAGGTGCGCGCCCAGTGGCGGATCGAGAGTTTTTTCTGGGGGGGCACGGATGGGCACGGGGGGCACAAGGAGCATGTCGAGGAGGGATGTGATTATTCTGGGACTCCTTAGCTTTTTTGTATAGTCGGTTTGGCCCGTCTGGGGGGCACGAGGGCACGTGCCCCCCCCCCCCCCTCCCATATCCGTCACTGTACGCACGCCTAAGCACGATCGATAGCCAAAACCGTGCATGCATCGAGTCTGTAGCAGTGTTCGTTTCGTTGCCGCAGGTCGCACTTGGATGAACCAGGTGTCCACATAAAGCAGGAGGGCCAGAGTCCCGAGGGCGGCAAATTGTCGACATTGATAAAGCGAGAATTGTTGGACGCGCCAACGGATCACGAGCACGAGGACGAGGTTGTGGACGAGCGGGAGTACCCGGAGAGTCACGGGCAGGATTCCGGCCAGGACGAGGACATGGCGGAGGATCTGTCGATGGCCCCGGACATAATGAGCCCGGAGGATCAGATGGAGGCGTAGTATGATTATTTTCCTCATCGTCCAGTGTCTCGGAAAAGCGAGGAACGAAGAGACGCGGAAGAAGTGAAAAACGATATGCCAATGCTCGGACCCTCGAGAGTGTAATCGAAGAATTAACGAAGAACGAAAAAAAAAAAAAAGAAATAAGAAACGAAAAAAAAAAAACTAGAAGAAATCAACTCACTCACCATATCCAAACCGCAACTTTGTGAGCGGTTGCAAAGACTTTTGAAAAGCTTGTATAACTATTAGAGAAAAGAGGAAGAAGAGGGAAAACTTAAACGTAAGAGAAACACAGCGATTGAGGGTACGGAGAGCGAGAGAGTGAAAGGGGAAAAAAAAAGCGCGAAAATTTTGGTGCCAGTATGCGCAATTGTGTACGTGTGTGTATGCGCGCTGGATGAGCAAACATGTGAGAATAAAATGAGGGTTAGAAGTTGAAGAAAAAAAAACGTAGAAACGCCAACGGAAACGCGAACCGGTCACGTCAATATCGTAGATTGACTTGGCCACTCGGCAAATCCATCGATCCATATCTTTATCCCAAGCAATTTAAACGACACTCGATGACGACGATAACGAAGTGGAATTAATAAATAAACAACGATTTTTATTTTTTTCCCGTTTTCGCGGCAATTCGATTTTCCTTGTATATTTCGTACGAATTTTATGTATACAATGATATATTTAGATATTAACGGACTACCTATAATTATACATATATATAAACGAATAGCATTACGAGATTGCAGCTCTCTCTCTCTCTCTCTCGTTGTGTTACCAAATACTTTCGAATGCCCCAAAATTTCATCCGCGTCGATGCTCGGCCCCTCGATATGTCTACACACCTGCATTCATACACACACACATATATATACATATACAAATACACACGTATATACACACACAATTTTTCCATGCTTCGAGCCAACGCGAAATTTTCCTTCGGCTCGAGCGTCGCGGATTCCACTTGTCTCTTTTCTCAGGCGAAGATTACTCGCGGACTTCGTCGTTCTTCTTTGTGAAAGAAAAATGAAAAAATATTTGACAAACCCACAAAACGGAGGGTCGAAAAAAATAAGAGAAAAAAATTCGTTTAATTCGATTAGCGGGAAAAATCGAAAAATTAGCACAATTAGACAAATTCGAATCGAAGAGGTGGAAAAAATGTTTGTTTTTTCTACAAAAATAACTTTTGCGATCGAAGACGAAAGCCGCAATTTTCTTCGTCTCGACTCTCGCGTACCGTTACCCCGTATATAACGCAAAAAAAGAAGAAAAGCACGCTGTAGATAATAATGATAATAACGCGAAGAGCTCGTAGATCGTAGGCAAATAATTCCGTTCGAATTTCACGAGCCTGGAGTGATGGTCTCTTCAGAGATTGAAGGAATGAAAACTTGTGTGAAAATTTTCACGACGAAGGACTCTTGCGGAAAAAACGAGAGAGACAGAGGAAGAGTGATGATACTCGATCGGTCAAGTCGATTATAAAATTGCCCGATTGGGCCAAATTCATTTGGTAGAATATATATGTATGTATATATGTTCTACTAAAAAAAATTATATATATATATACATATATCCATATATGAATTTACGATTGTTCGTTTAACGAGCCACGTGAACGTCGGAAGTGAGAATCACGAAGATTCGCAGGAAAAAAATTCCAGCTGAGACACGCAATGCCCAAGTAACGTGAATTCAAATGAGTTATTGAGACTTTTGGGAGCGGCTGACAGAGTGTATTTGTACGGATATATTGGAATTTGTGAATGCGACGAAAAAAAAAAACTCACCCGGAACACGACAAATACGAATTCAGTGCGGTCCAATCAGGTCAATCGAGTACTTGCCTCACGTGATCTACCAACTAACAGTGGAAGGAGAAAAAACGCCAGAGAAAATATTTATCATCCGTTAATATAATATATCACTATTCTTATATATAGATATATGCATATATCAATACATCAATATATTGATATATCAATATAACAATCTACCAATATTAATATATCAATATATGAATATATTAATATATTAATATACCAATATACCAATATTGATATATCGATATATTAATATATTGATATATCGATATATTAATATATCAATATATCAATATATTAATATATCGATATATCGATATATTAATATATTCATATATTAATATATCAATATATTAATATATTAATATATTAATATATCAATATATTAATATATCGATATATCAATATATTAATATATTGATGTATTGATATATAAATATACTGATATATACATATAGTGATATATTGCATTAACATATGACAAATATTTTCTCTGATATATTGATATATTAGTATATCAATATATCAATATATCAATACGTTCACATATATTATATTGAAATATAATATAATTTAATATTATATTATTTCAAAATATTATATTTTAATATAATATGATACATTATATTGAAATTATCCATATAATATATTAATATTCAATAATAGCGATTAATCGTCATGGCTTGTCCACTATGTAAAGGCAATTTCCTCCAGTTTTCTTTTATCAATGAATATCTTTATTCGTTTCAACTGTGCAATTTTGATGCAAAGTCCACCAGCGGGTAATAATTCGATCGTTGCGGGGTCTGTATGGATCATTTGAAAAAAATACCCTCATGATTGGAGATTGCGACGGCTGCAGAAAAAGTCTGTGATTTTTAGGGATGAAGTGCCATAAAGGTTGTTTTTTAATTTAACAAATTTGTAGAGAATCCACCGAAGAAGTGCCGGCTTCGATCTCCATAATCGGATCAAGGCTTGATACACATGACATACGCGGCGTTTTTGCAATTTTTCGTTTTGTACGATACGTAGACATCTTCATTTTTTGCTTTGTCAAAAATCTAATTCAACGATAACGACTTGTTCTGACGTTCCGCGGTACTCGATCGACCTGACCAATTGGCGAAGGCAAAAAGGATCCCGGAAACGAGTCGAAATTATAGGCGAACACGAATCTTCGGATGAGCATCTGTATAGCGTCTAGCGTTTATCTCGTATTAAGTAGTTTCGTATTCATTCGTACTCGGATTTAGAGGAGGCTGAAGAGAGGAGTGGAAAAAACACAGGAAGTAGAATTTGTAAATTGTGTGTGTGTGAGAGAGAGAGAGAGAGAGAGAGAGAGAGAGAGAGAGAGAGAGAGAGAGAGAGAGAGAGAGAGAGAGAGAGAGAGAGAGAGAGAGAAAGAGAGAGAGAGAGAGAGAGAGAGAGAGAGAGAGAGAGAGAGAGAGATGCGAAGTGAGCAAAAAAGCGCTTGCCGTCGATAGATCGGTTAAGATCGTTAAAAAAACCAAATAAAGAAAAGCGACCAGTGTCGTAAAATGGCAACGCGACATAACCAGTGAACAAAATGACCGAGTAGATTGACTCCGTGACGTAACAGCCCCAAACCCGAGATACTATCCATTCAATTGAACTAATCGATCCTTTGTTCTGAATCGGTAATTTTTTTCCTCTTTTTCGGCATTGCTGTAAACTGAAAATTTTAATTTAATTATTTTTTTTATAAAAACACCATGTTTTGATGTAATTTAATTTTTTAAATTCTTTTACCCACGAAACATAAAACAAATACGACCTGATGATTAGACGAATAAAATTAAATACGACCGTAATTTCACAAGAGAGAGAGAGAGAGCGAGAGGGCGCTCATTTTACGTCACTGGAGAGAGCTAGATTTGAAAAATCGAATGAAATAGAAGAAAAATTCACATATACAGACACTGACCGATCCGAGATCACACCATGAAGAAAAAAAAATTGCTATAGATAAACGGTAAATTTCAATTTACGATTAAGCTGTTGCTACGAACACAATTAAATAAATAATAAAATACTGTGTATGCATATAATATACATGCATACATATTATACATATATGTGTGTGTGTGTGTGTGTGTATATATATGTATATATAACAGTTAGATGTCAGCTCCCCCGTCCATTATTCACAATCGTTTCTCCTCTATTTATCGAGAGAACAAGCAAACAGAACGCACCCATCTCCCGACCGAATATTTCGAGCCCTTTTTGCCGTTCTCCCGCAGACCTAACGTCGAGGGAAATTATATGTGGAACTTTGAATAAACGCACTCAATATTGCGAATTTATTTTGAGACTTTTATAGGCTGTTAAAAACATACGTTGCGTTGATAGAAATTCGTAAAATTGTAATTTGCTGGTACACATTTGATAATATTGCGCTGTGGCCTATTCGATAACGAACCTTAAAATACTTTGTTACCATTTTATTTTTGCCAAATTTTAACTGTGTCAAATAATTCGTGGAGGCTTCTCCCACTTGAGAATAATTCTCCGTAAAATGCCGAAGCTTTCTTTTTTAACGTAAAGATATTTTATACTTGTTCGAGGAAAATGTGTGGAAGTGTGCTGAGAATGAAATCGCAGGGAGAGATCGTTCACAGTCGTCAATTTTTTAAGTAATATTGTATAGCAATTCATGTAGACATTTATTTGATGTTCTTATGGGAAAGACAAAATGTTCAGATTGAAAGAAAACATGATTGATTTCCTCACTATCCAAAATTCCACTGTACAACCTTTGTCCCCCAAGACCCAATTTAAAAGTGAAAAAGAAACGAATATTACTTTTCGATATATATATATTAGGTGTAGTAAAAAGAAATCCATTATTTCTGCCTTCAATTTCGTGTAAAAATAATGGATTTCTTTTGACTACACCTAATATATATATTAGACTGTTTTAAAATAAATCGATGATTATTTTTTAGCTTGACACAATCTTAAACTATACTTGTACATAAAAAAATAACCCTCGCGAAAGGGGGGCCGGTCCTTCAAGATTTAGAGGGGCCTTATCAGACTTTTGTCTTTTTTATTTCGTTAATACGTAAATAACGAATCTGCATAAATGGAAATACATGTTTCTTGTTCTAAAATGATGAATATATTCTAAACTTATGTATAAATACTGAATGTACTATTTTAAAAAACGGTCTTGGTTATCGCAGCAACAATTATCGGTCGATATATACGTCGATAAATGCAAAAAAAAACAAGAATCCCCGTAAAAATGAATTTTTTGAATGATTCTTATTTAAAAGATAATTCTATTGTTACCATTCGATGTTTAGAAACAAATATTTATTCATGAAAACGCATTTTTCGATTCAAGGGTTCCTATAGATGTGAAACGAAAGATGTTAATAGCCTTAAGGACACGTGAGAGAACATCGAAAAATCAAAAGCGCATTTCCCTGAGTGATAGCGAGTTCCAAACACTGCCTGAAATTGACATCAGTCATTTCATTGCTCAAAAGTCGAGACGCTTATTTCAACAATGTAAATTGCCCCATGATTTCTTGGATGAGCCTCTCGAACAATGGGAATCTATTGAAAGCTTTCAAACGTCCTTAAGGGCTTTCTTACAAATGAAAGTAATCAATGATTCAGCTGAACGTGGAGTAGCCCTTGTCGAGGAATGTAATAATTTCTCAACTAAAAATGAGGAACGAAAGCAATATTTGTTCCAAATAGTTCAAGACCATAGAAAAAAAAACCCTAATTGCAATAAGTCGAGTTTTCTGTAGCCTAAAATGATGATCGTAACAGCGTATCAACGAATGTATTCATTGAAGATTATTGACGATAATAAAAGAATCATTTTTACGGGGATTCTTGTATTTTTTATTTTTGTTTACATTTATCGACGTATATATCGACCGATAATTGTTGCTGCGATAACCAAGACCGTTTTTTTATAGTATATTCAGTATTTATACATAAGTTTAGAATATATTCATCATTTTAGAACAAGAGAAATGTATGTTTCATTCATGCAAATTATTTACGTATTAACGAAATAAAAAAGACAAAAGTCTGATGAGGCACCTCTAAATCTTAAAGGAGCGGCCACCCCTTTCGCGAGGATTTTTTTTTTATGTTCACGTATAGTTTAAGATTGTGTCAAGTTAAAAAAAATTATCGATTTATTTTGAAACAGTCTAATATATATGTATATATATATATATATATATATATATATATATATATATATATATATATATATATATATATATATATATATATACATATATTCGTGTGTGTATATCTCGTGGCGAGAAGAAACATCGCGCACTTATACGTCCCGCACAAAGGGACCGTCTCTTCTCAGAGTCAACATCCAAAGCTAAATAAAACTTATCGATAATAATAATAAACAACGCTAATTTTTCGACGATCAAATGTAAGAGAGATACGACGAGCGATCGCCGAAAGAATTCCGATGGCACAAAACACTCGTTTGTCTTCATCACTGTATAATTTTTCAATTTTCCTATCGCGTAATATTTGTCCCACTTATTATTTCAATTCTCAATGATCATGGAATCGAAGGAGATTAGAATCGATGATGCAGGACTGAAATGTTTTGACTCTCTCGTTACTCGTGTTTTTTGTTCTTTCTCGATAATTAAACGTTGCCATGCGTTTTGATCGCAAAAGTGACGAGTGATTTAGAAAAATTGACATGTTTTTCATTTTATAATCGAGCTCTGAAAAAAAAAATGATAATTTTTTTCATCGATTCAAGGAGCCCCGAAAATGATTCCATCTAGTGATTAGAATTAAGATCGTTAGTTGTAATTACGAATAATTTTGTGTTACGCCACCGTCTCGGCGAAAAAAAAGTCGTCCGGGAGGGATTTTTTCCTTGTTGCGAGAGAAAGAAGAATAAAAAAATAGTGAGTTTCAGTGCCATTTGGTCCGCGTTTCCCACTGTAACGTACTATCGCTATCTGTTAAGTCTATGTACTGTGTATAATGAACTATGAGGACTTGATATATAACTTATTATAGCGAAAAAACTCTCCTGTACATATAGTTGAAGTGAGAAGAAAATGAGAGAAAAAGAAGAGAAGCGACGTATGAAGGATTAAAAAAAGAAGAGAAATGAGATAAGGCGTTAGGAATTTATCGAATACACGAAAGTTTGCGAACGATACATGTTTTTCTTTCCAATTGTTTTTTTTCCGCGCATATTCGTTGCGCTTCGCTCTCAGCGAGTCCCACCTGCATTTGGAAAATACAATTTTTTCCAAGGCACCCCCGCACGCGACGAAAAGTTTCGTGATTATCGTGTGGTTGACAACTCAAGACACAACAAGATAATCGCATAGAAAAAATACGGTGCTCTCGTTATTTGTGGAAAAAAGTCGCCGAAATCGTTAAGTCGCTGCGAAAAAAAAAACGATCGAGACTGCAGGGTCAAAGAATCCGAAACAATGCATCGATAAACGCGAGCGTGCATTTTTTCGTCCCGCCTGTGATGATTTATAAGAAGAATGGGAAAGGTAATCGAAGCGAATGGGAAAAAGCGTCTGACGCAACATTCGCTCGTGAAAAAAAAAAGAAGAATAACGGGGGCTCGAAACTCGCCGGAGTTGAAAAAAGAAAAAAATAATTCTTCGCACGTTTTTCTTTTGCGATCGGTCGAGTGACGCGGATGTGCAGCAAGGGTAAAAAAGTCTAAAGTGTGCTACACCATATCACCTAAATGCACACGAGAACGTTTCAAATGATACTTGACTTGAAGTTGACAGTGCCAAAACGAAAGTAATAAACGACAAAAAAATGACGAAAAATCAATTTCATTTGAGCAAAGCTCTTAACAATTCCAAATTGGACCTCGAACTTTCCCTTTATACTTTTCATCTTAATTTTTTTCCGTTCTACGCTTCCATTTGTTGATTCCACGTGAAAATTATACCGCGCACATAGTATGCCAAAGTTTCGAAAATTTTGAAATGAATTCCTCATTTTTTCCATGACATAATGGCGAATACTCGAAAAATCCCGACGTCTCGAGAAACCGATGAAAATTCAAAATCCTGCCGCGCGTGAAACGACTCGACCGTAGGTCAGGCGGATTACTCCGATCTATCGATCGGCGCACATGGGCGGCGGTGAGGCAGAGCCAGACCTTACAGACGACCGGTAAGATAAATCTTGACCGAATAACCGCGTCGACGAAAATAAACAAATTGTCAACTTTGACAAAACGAAAAAGGGTAAAAAAATAGCCGAAGGTTTCGTGCCATTTCGCGAAAAATCGAAAACACAACAGCAAACTCCACGTCGTACCAGTATTGTACCTTCGTATGGTAAAAGGATGTTGCTTGAGAAAAACGAGAAAAAAACGTCAAGATCACCACAAAAAAGATCCAAAATAACCGTAACTCACTGAATATCGAAGAATTATTTTTTACAAACCATCCAAATGCAACGTGAACTCGATTTTTTCCCACGAAACGCCCAAAAAATATCCAGGATTTCTCCTGTGAAATATCGAGACAGAGAAGAGAATTCCTTTCCACTAGAATGTACAAATCTTCATTATATCGATTGCATTATTAATTTAAGAAGTATTATACGATAAGTTGCCTTGTAAAAATGTACCGATTTTACTAAGAAATTAAATGTGTTACTGAAAGAGACAAAAAAACGTGCGCAGCCCCACGCACATACGTGACACAACGATAGACGAAAATCGCTTTTGCTCTTATCGACGATCTCACGTTGATTTGTCAGTGTCAAGATCGCCGCGCGATAACAAAAAAAAGGAGCATCCTGAATTTATAATTTATGACAACTCCAATAATACACGTGCGATCTTTGCCGAGATGTACGTCACGCAATCCTACAGGCTAAAATTCTGATTTCACCAGACCCCGAGGGTCTCGCTGTGTTTTTAGTGCTTTTTTTTATTTTTTCCCTTGCATCGATCATTCCGTTCCATCAGCCGACCCATCGCCGTACCTGGCAGGACTCAGTCTGTCTTGTTGTTTCGCGAGCGAAACACCCTCGCTCTCGCGGCTCTTCACTCAACTTACAGTGCAGCTGAACGAAGAAAAATTATTGTTAAGAAAGAGAACACACACGAAAAAAAAAATCTAAGTTGGAAGTCTTGTTTGGTGGAACGAGAAAAAAAATAATTTTGTCGGGTGATGCAATGGATTACGGTAGCAAAAAGATTTCCGTAAAAGTGAGTGAATAAAACAATGAAGCATTTTATTTTAACAGAGTTTTATTGAACAATGAAAAAGCAATGGTCACAATACCTAAAAGAACACGTGTATATATATTTATTTATTTATTTATTCATTTACTTATTCATCCATTCATTCATTTATTTATTGATTTATTTATTTCTTTCTTTCTTTATTTATTTATGTATACATATTGGCTTCTGCTATGTTTGTAGAAAGTTTTGAACAATCGTAGTTTAGCCAAAAAGTCCATAGATTCATATATCGCATATAAACTATTGATAAAATTTATGATCAATAATAAACTATCAGTAGTAGTCGCGAAGATGTAATTTTACCTCCAGCCTTTCGTGCATTTTGTATTTTCCTTTTTGTAATAAAAATCTCCTACAATATTTAAATATTTTCCAATCATGCTTTAGTCTGGTCTGCATGCAAAAAGATGCACTGACTCTCAACTATATTTCCATTGTCCGGGAGAAGTATTAACATCCAGAAGTCCATTATTGTCTGTAATGTTCAAGAGTTGACATCTCTTATTTTGATGAAATCTTGAAAAATCTCCGTGCATGTTTTTAAGACTATAGTTGCATGAAATGAGCCAACAAATGGCTGGTTTTTTATTTTTCATCTCAATTTATGCTACACTGGAAAAAACCTGTGAGGCTCGATTCTCACAACATTTCGACTGCATAAGATAATCGATTTCTTTCCACGGGACCACTGTTGACATTGACACAGTAACCCCCAGTAAAATCGGGTGGTCTGAGAGATCCAAGAAGATTATTTAAATATATAACGATACGGTTATCCATGTGCGACAATCAAGTAGAACAACCCTTTTGGTGAACTTTCCCGTAAGTTTAAGAGAGAACATCGAGTCTTTTTTTTTGGATTTTTTTTGTCCAATAGATTATGTATTTGGGATCCGGAGAAAAGGTATGTTATTAAAGATACATTATATTTATTTCGTGTAAATTCTTATTTACAAATATCAATTAACAACGTTATTGAGAAATAATAGAGCCACCGCATTAAAAATGTGGTCCAATGGCCAGATCAATAACTTGACAATGGTTGGTCCGAAAAATTAAAATTAAAAAGTTTTATAATGTATATAAACGTAGTTCTCGTTGTGCGTAGCCGTTTTTCGAAAGAAACAAAAATCGCAACATGACGGATGTTTAAACAAAAGTGCAATTTTGGCGAAATATCTACTTATATTCGGGCGACTTGAAAAATTCGAAATGAAAAAAAAATCGACTGTGTACAACCATAGCTACCACAAACACGGAAATTTTGGTTTTTTTTTTCAAATTGAAATATGGACGATTATAGCTAGAATTATGATTCCGGCCAGGTCGAGAAAAGTTGGTTCGAGAAAAACGCGATTGCAAATTTTTGTGTACGTAAATCGTTGCACTACCTGCTCTCACTAAATCGTCTGGAACTTGGTCAACTTTTAATATTTTATATTGAATTTTCTTTCACATTTTCTTGACTATATATTCTTTAAGAAAATGCAAGAAAAAAATCGATTTTTCTACCCGTCACAGCGGTGTCCCGCCTTAAGCTTGGAAGTTCGCAAGAAGGCCTTTTTCAGCGGATATATTTGTTTATATGAAACAACGGTTAGCAGTAAATTTATAAACATAGAAGAAAATGATAAAAAGAAGAAAATGAAAGAAGGTTTTTTTAAATCGTTTAATTATCGCAGCAGTTATTTCGTCAACCGTTCAAAAACTAAATTTTCGAGAGAAAACGTATTTAAAGTATCCGCTCGTGATTTCGTCCTGATAATACTGGTCCACTTACCTGCCTCCAAAATAAAAAATATTCTGAACTTCGACACGAAGTTTCGTCACACAACATTCCTGAGGCATTGATAACAAGCTAAAATAGGAAGCTAAAAAAAACAATTTCTCCAAACAAACATTAAGGTAGTCCTATCGCCAGGCTTCAATTCATAGGATTTTCATAATATTTTTTTGAGCTTCACTAAATATATTAATAATCGTCTCTGTAAAATTTCAGGGTTGGTTATCGACCTTATTACCGAGAAAAATGTATAAAAATTGCTTACCTTTGTGAAGGAATTCCGAGACGAAATACAAAAATTCAATTCCCGTTCGCTACAAAGGTGTATACAATACTGAGAATCCGTCAGACTCTTTAAAATAATCATATTTACATACTTAACACTTGTAGTAATCCAATACTCTCAGAAAAAATACGCTTATTGACCTAACTTTCATGTAATATCAAGTTTAATTTGAACATCCGGCATTGAATTTATTACCACTTGCTACGATGAAGAGACGTGACAGCAAGGCAACAGCTGACTATAGTCGTAACCTCATCTCAATCATTCGAATTTCCACACATCTTTCATTTTTAACCGACAAATTTCGCCAACACAAATTTTCCACGCTCTTTTACCAGTCGTGGCCCGAATACAATGCTTTCCATTTCCCGCACCTGATATTACTTTGACAGATCGGCGTTGAAAAGCACGGAGGTTAAACTCGCCTGAATGAGTCAAAAGAGACGGAGATGGAACCAATGTTGCCAAATATCAAATCTAGAAATACTACGCGAATCGTTGGAATAGCATTTTTTCATTTTTCTAATTAAATGTGAACATTCATTAATGCGTTACCCCCACTTGTAGCGCAAAAAAAGGCCTTTTCATGAATTTTTTTAAAGAAAACCACAAAACTTTTTTAATCGATCAATATACCATCTTAAAGAACACATCTTGAAGAACTGTTAGTAATTTTTTTATTGAAAAATATTACATTGTTTAGTGGCAAATGGCCGTCAATGAAATAATGTTTTTATATATATACACGGTTTGCGGTGACCAACATTGCGGCGAAGTGGATCATCTGAAAAAAAAATGCGGATGGATTTAGTCAAATATAAGTATAAACTAGTCTTTAATCGAAGGATTTTAAAAAATATTCATTTTTCACAAAATGGCGGACAGTCAAAGTTAATGGTTCGATTTTAACGAAAAAAAACGGCCGTTTTTTGGCTATAAAACGGCCATTTTTTTCGAAAAAAAAAATCGAACGATTAAAGACTACATTTTTATGTATTAAATAAGCCTGCAAAATTTCAAGAAGATCGGTTCATTAGTGCTCGAGTAATCTTGGTCACCGACTTCAGAAATGCCATTTTGAGAAAAACGCGTTTAAAGTTTCAATTTCAGTTCTTCAATTCACGGATTCTTCTCTTTCAACGCTCATATCTCAGTCAATTTTGTTCGGATCGACTTGAAATGTTCAGGACATATTCTCAGATACTTATACTTCAAAAAAATGCAATAAAAAAAACGATTTTTTCAAAATCGCAAGTGGGGGTAACCCCTTAAACAGTTAACAAATGGAAATTTTTACTTATCACAAATTATTTTTTCTGCATATGTTAAAAATATAAATAGTACAGGTCTCAAGTATGATCAGTGGTATGACTAGTGTGAAGTGATAGGACTATCTTAAGGATGTTGAGTCCCGAATCGCAAATGATAATAAAATTCTAAAAATTTGGTACGTTTTTGTATGAAGTATTTCAGAGGTCGGGTAAAAATTTCACGACAATTAGGAAGCTCGTTATTGAACAATCAACATTCACAAATTAAATGTTGTCTTATGGAAACTGATGTAACTTTGCAATAAGTTTTTTTTTTCACCTCTCAATTATGTAATATCTACAATATACTGAAAGCAACGGAAACAAAACGAAGTTTATTGATACATTTTTTTAAATTTCTTTTTAAATGGTTATTAACAAAGAAATTAACATTAAAAATTGTTCTTAACAAAGTGTTAATTTTTTAATAACGAGCTTCCCAATTGTCGTGAAATTTTAACACGACCTCTTACATATTTCATACAAAAACATACCAAATTTTCAGAATTTTCTTATCATTTTTTATTTCAACCCCTAAGGAGGTTGAAGTAATGATGATAAAATTCTGAAAATTTGGTATGTTTTTACATGAAGTATTCAGGAGGTCGTGTAAAAATTTCATGACGATTAAGAAACTATTTATTGAACAATCAACATTAACATGTTTCATAGGGACTCAACATCCTCAAAGGGAGTATATCCTTAACGAAGTGAACGTAGTGATTTGGGGTAACAAAAATCGTGGCTTAATTTCGGACAGAATGGACGTGAGCTCGCTGGTACCAGCGGGACTTCAGCCTGGTTTAGATCTCTGCGTGGTGCCACCCGCTTACAATAAGTTTTCGGAAAATCTACGTAAGTTCACACCGATAGCGATCCAATGCGCCATTTTCTGCGGTGGTTCAAGATGCAAGTACGAGAATTCAAAAGCCTGGCGACCGGTTCACATGGCCATCCAAGACATTTTTTCCCACTGGTGAGCCAAATGTCGTTTCTCCGTCGTATCTCACTCCCTTGTACCAACATACGTAATTTCCTCGATCGTATGGAAAATTAAAGACGTTCACGAGGAGATCGAAGAATCGTTTGACATTGTTTGTTCAGGGTGACGGACGATGTTCTGGCGATGGCACGACCCAGCACTGCACAGCTCGTCAAGAAAAACGTCATAGAACAGTTCAAGGGTTGGAGCATTAAGACGATTATTAATTTGCAGACGCCAGGGGAACACGCCAGTTGCGGCGGTAATCTTGAGGAAAGTGGCTTCACCTACGAACCCAATCATTTTATGAAAAACCAAAGTGAGTAACCTTGAAACACCGAAGTTATTGGCCCCTAAGGATCTCTCGCGTCGCAAAAATCTTTTTGACTTGTTCGCAATATGAACAGTTGGCGGTAAGCGTTTTGCTCGTCTTCATCGTCTGCTTTTCTGTGACACAGTCAAGGTTGCTTTTCGTCCTTGCCCGAAAATCCCTAAGATAATGAAGTCGATAAGTAGAAAAGCCTCGTCCTCGGGAGCCCCTGAAATTCACGCTCTCCTTTTTGTGCTCTCTCTCTCTCTCTCTCTCTCTCTCTCTCTCTCTCTCTCTCTTTCTTTCTCTCTCTCTCTCTCTCTCTCCCTCCCTCCCTCTAGCAGCCCACACTGGGATCGAAGAACGAGTTTTGGTCGAAACATGCAATCCGGTTGAATCCTCTATAACTATACATCGAAAACAAATTCAGCCGCACCATTACCACGGTGAAGTGACGTGTGCTCGCGGATTGTCCCTGCTGAAGTAATTGGCATAACTTGGCTCCGCTACCAACCTACATACCTTAGCCCTCCTCGTATATGAGCCGCATATCCGTACAACGTGCAATTTAATCGCGACTCCGGCATTTCCGTTCTCGCAAAGGTCCTGGGATCTTTCGCCTCCGATCGAACTGGAAAAACTCACGTCGCATTGAAGCAGAAAGCAAGAAGAAATGCAATCACCCAATTTTTCAAGCCTCGCAACTTCTGACCCGTTTTATTGCTACTTGGCTGCAGGTTCAGCGAATCTCGGATAGCCGGATAATTTGACTTTCGCTGATCCCGAGCAATCGGTAGAAACCACCAAACGACGATGACGATGAGCATACGTCAAAAACGCGGATCGATCGACCCACTTTGAAAATAGCGTAGAATTCAGACAACAAAGACTGAGAGAAATGATTTCTTTCGAACGACTATATGGGATCTACTTGATTTGTTTTTGTTTTTGTTTTTTTTTTTTAGTTTAAGGTCTTACATCTATGTAGCTCACCGAAAAATGAGACTTTTTGGGAATTCATTTTGAGAACACTGAAAAAGTGATGAAAATGCGGTTCGGAGGGTTTATTAACATGTGATGGGTATACGGAAAAAACGTATGAAAAAGAAATACACCGTGGCTGCTTAATCATAGCTGCACTGAGAGTATTTTTTTGGGTGCTGGGCGGGAGGACGCAGAGCTTTTATGGATCAGTACATAGAAGAAAAAAGAACATTGTCGTCATTTACATTACTTTTGCTAGAGAAGTACACATTATTATTTTAAAATAAGGTTTTTTCAAAACGGCACCGTGTCAAATAAAATTTATGTTTTTTTCGCTAAAAAAAACCCTCCTGAGGGAGGAGGAAAAAATTGCTAATTTTCCAGATTTTTTGAACGAAAAAAATTGCTAATTTTCATGATATTTTTTAATGGAAAGATTTCTCCACTATTTTTGAGACTCCGAGTATATTCCACTACTACTTTTGGATGTTGGTATTTTTAAAAATTATTTATTTTTAAAAATGCCGGAGGTACGACACGGTCTTCAAAACGGGTAGCGGCGGATTTTGTCAGACTGCGTGACACCAAGCGTCGACGGGATCAATTCGAAAAAAACCAACGATGATTTTTCTTTTAATAACACTTATACGTCGAATATGAACCAAAAACAGTGAGAAATGTTAAAAATCGATTGAATGGTGCGCTTTGAAACAAAAAGATTGAATTAATCGAAAAAATTACTACATTTTGCAGGGAAAACACTTTTTTTAATTTTCAAAAACATTTAGGCTTATGTTTTAGGCATACGGTTAGAAAGACTTATATCAATTTTCATTATAATCGGTCGATTAGTTTCAAGATATACGTCACGCTAGTTTTGAAAACGCAGTTTAGAAGCCCGTGCTTATTAATTCTCAAACTGTTTTTTAATTCTCAATTCTCAAACTCTCAGCCATTTTCAAAGATGCATTTTAAAAAACACGATGCAAGAGTCGAGAGATTCATTAAACGTACCCTAAGTCTCAAAATCAGTGCCAAAATCTTTCCTTTTAAAAAAAATCATGAAAATTAGCAAATCTTTTCTACGCCTAAAGGTATCTCCCAACTCAATGTGTTTATAGAAACGAGAATTATTTGCGAATAGTGGAAAGCGCGTGTGCTTGTTTAGAGAATCTATGTAAGAGGCTAAAGTTAGAACTCAAAGTCAATCTCGATTTCAAATCCCGATTTCAAGAACGTGATTTCGAGAAAAACGCGTTTGACGTTTGAAAAGTAATTTAGGAGCTCCGCACGACGGGATTGAAGCCCTCATTTGAATTCTGCGTGTTCCCACCGAGGCATTTTGATATTAGGTATTCTTTCACGCCGACTGAAAAAACTTGTTGAAGTTAATCGTAAGAATTTCATTTCAGTGAATAAAAAAGTCTATTTAACTCGAACAAAATTTGATTAGCGTCGAATAAACAGTTTTAACCAGGTTCAATTGTGATCAATTGAAACAATTAATTGGGGTGCATAGATCACTTTATCAAACATTGAGCAAAAGTCCTGTGGACCGGAATGCAAACGAAATTTTATTAAATCCAACCTAACCATTTTCCTCGATGTGTCCGAGTATACCAAACAGGATGCCAAAGTTGGGATTAATTGCAACACAAATGAAATCCGGATTTGTGTCGAAAAACCTTTATCTTTTTCATTCGCAGTCTATTACTACAATTTCGCGTGGAAGGACTACGGCGACGCTACGATGACCAAACTCCTGGACATGGTCAAGGTCGTGGCTTTCGCGGTGCAAGAGGGTCGTGTAGCGATTCACTGTCATGCAGGTAAAAAGAGCACAAAAAAACGCTGATTATTCGCGTATTGGATATCTCTGACGGCGAAACATTATCAATGACGAATGATAAATCCGATCGGTTGAGAACCAATCCGCAAAAAATCCTCAAACGCCCTCGCGGATTTATACGCTAAGAAAAATTGCGATACCGACGTTTACTTCCGGTGCTTTACGGCGGATCCGTGAATGGTAAAATAAACTGGCCGGATGTTGAGGCGTTTTGTCGAGGGCATTAAGATAAGAAGTGTAATATCGACCGGCTCGACGTGCACGCGTATAAATGAATATTGCTGCTCCGACCAGAGAAACTTATCGCCGTAGCCAAGTGCAAGCAAATTGCACAATATTGTCACTGTAAAAAAAATAATAAGACCAACCACCGGTGACAGCGACGACCATAATATTAATGACAGAAAGGATACTTTATCGGCTTTTTACGTTTCATTCACTCAATCGCAGGAGACTTTGAATTTCGAGAGCGGTGAATTCATCTGAATTCACATCAATTTTCCCAAAATTTCACTTTCTACGTATTTCGATTTCGATCCAGATTGAAGAAAAAAAGTTAAAATTTTCGTGAGTGGTCAAAACATTGGTGGAAAAGTAACTAGCAGAAGTGGGTGGGCGGCCGGTGTGTTTTCATGATGAGTGGTATTAGGACCAATACTTGGATGGGTGACCGCTTAGCCGCGCAGTGCTAGCCACTGATCTGCCGCGTGGGAGGCAGTTTACCCAGTTGCCCATGACACAACTGAAATTCATTAAAATGTAGTCGCTTGTATTGGCACAGGTTTTCCTCAGTTTCCCTGAACCCTCGTGAAAATGCGGTTGGGTAGTTCATTCGAGAAGAGTCTCCTGAAAACTGGAAATCGTGACGTGATGAATGTGGGCTTGGCACAGGTTTTCCTCAGTTTCCCTATGCCCTCGTGCTGATGCGGTCGAGTAGTTCATTACAGAAGTCTCCTGAAAACTGGAAATCGTGACGGGATGAATGCGAGCTTGGCACGGGTTTTCCTCAGTTTCCCTGTGCTCTGGTGAGAATGTGGTAGTTCATTAGAAAAGAGTTTCCAGTAAACTGGAAATCGTGACGTGATGAATGTGGGCTTGGCACATGTTTTCCTTAGTTTCCCTGTGCCCTCGTGCAACTCCGGTAGAGTAGTTTATTAGAGAAGAGCCTTCAGAAAACTGGATACAGTAGCGTGATGAATATGAGGTTGGCACAGGTTTCCCTCAGTTTCCCTGTGCCCTCGTGCAAACGCGGTAGAGTAGTTCATTAAAGCGTCTTCAGAAAACTGGATACAGTGACGTGATGAATATTGGCTTGACACAGGTTTGCCTCAGTTTTCCTGTGCCCTCGTGCAAATGCGACAGAGTAGTTCATTAAAGAAGAGTGTCCAGAAAACTGGAAATCGGAACATGACGAATGTGGATTTGACACAGGTTTTCTCAGTTTCCCTGTGCCCGC
Organism: Ophion costatus; assembly: GCA_951751655.1. Taxonomy (NCBI): domain Eukaryota; kingdom Metazoa; phylum Arthropoda; class Insecta; order Hymenoptera; family Ichneumonidae; genus Ophion; species Ophion costatus. The sequence continues at coordinate 15,822,866 of OX632360.1, read as the reverse complement.
GTGCAAATGCGACATAGTAGTTCGTTAAAGACTCTCCAGGAAACTGGAGATGGTGATGAATGTGGGCTTGGCACAGGTTTTCTTCAGTTTCCCTGTGCCCTCGTGCAACTCCGGTAGAGTAGTTTATTAGAGAAGAGTCTTCAGAAAACTGGATACAGTAACGTGATGAATATTGACTTGGCACAGGTTTGACTCAGTTTCCCTGTGCCCTCGTACAAATACGGTAGAGTGGTTAATCAGAGAAGAGTCGCCAGAAAACTGGACATAGTGACGTGACGAATGTGGTCTCGGGGGGAAAATGACGGGGCCGTAAACCTAGGGAAGAGCATATAAAGCCATATTTAAAATATTTTTAAAAGCCAGTATTAACAGACTACCTTTTCTACCCTCCGGAGAGTTCAACAATGCTGACAATTAAAAATGAAGTATGTAGTCGCTAGAAAATTGTGTTCTTTGCATAAAAGTGCGTTATGTCGCGTGCCGCGAGTACTTATGAGCCGTGGGCAAAAAAAAATGTATACACTTCTCGCCACTGCTTCCGATAATAAACTTTCGCCCCACACCGCGATTGTCATCACTGACAAGAACGTTGGAGTCCCGTACTATGTGGTCTCGTGTCAGCTTGAACGCGCGCACACACACACACACACACACACATGTAAACGAGCCCAATAAAAATTGAAACGCCAGCTCGTTGAATCTTTGTGTCGTTAAACATTGCATCGTTGAAATGCAACGAAAATTAATTTGTGCTAATTTTCCGAATCTCCCCCCTCCCCCAGGTTTAAGGTTTAAGGTTAAGGCCACCACTGTGACGGGTCGAAATAACGTCGTTTTTCCAATTTTTTTTTGGCTACTACATTATTTACTTGTAATTTGGAAAAAGGGTATGTTATCAAGCAAACATTAACCTTCTTTGGTGTGAAATTTGATTTTTTAAAATTGAGAATTAACAAGGTTATTGAGGTAGACTAAAGCCTCTGTATAAAAAATGTGGTTCAACGGCCGAATCGATAACTTGACAATGGTTGGGCTTAAAAATAAAAATAAAATAGTTTCATAATCTATAGAAATGTAGTTCTCGTTGTGCGTAGTCTATATTCGAAAAAAAATACACAATATGGCGGATGTTCAAAAAAAAGTGTAATTTTGGCAAAACTTTTGCTTATATTCGAGGGCTTAAAAAATAGTGAATAAAAAAATACCGCTACGTGAAAGATAACTATGGCAATTGCGGGAATTTTGATTTTTCAGATTAAAAATCGGACAATTAAAGTTAGCGTTATGACTCCGGCCAGGTCGAGAATAGTCTTTTCGAGAAAAACGCAATTAGAAGTTTTAGTATAGGTAAACCGTTGCGCTACCTGCTTGTATTGAAATGTCTGGAACTTCGGCGATTTTAATATTTCAAATTGATTTTTTTAAACATATTCTTAACAATGTGTACTTCGATAAAATGCAAAAAAATCATTTTTCTTACCCATTACAGTGGTGTAGCCTTAAGGGGTCTTCTCACTTTAGACGCTAAAAAAAGGTTATTTTTATTATTTTTTGATAGGTTTATATTATAGATATTGATACAAAAGTTGTTACACTTGATAAATACACTTTCGAAATACATTTTTTTTAAATGTATGTATTTATGTAACCCAAACAAACTATAAACGCGTTTTTCTCGAAACAATGCTTTTTGACGGCTTGTTGATAAAATCTTCGAAACTACTCAACCGATCCTTGTAAGATGTTAACCACATATTCACTACAACTATAGCTATAGCGCGTGACAACGATTTTTTAAATTTTGATATTTACTATTTTTTTGCTAAAAACTATGAAAAAAACACCTTTTTTGTTTTTTTTTCGAAAAATGTCCGCCATTTTTTTACTTTTGCATATATCAAAGACCGTATGATGTGCGCTATAGCCATTAACATACTCAATCTAAAACCGTTTAATTTTTTTGTTTCGCTTGATCCATCTCCGATATTTCATCAACAGCGCAGACCTACAATTTTTTTAGGAATTTTTTTTAACCATTCTCGTCTATAAATAGTGACTTAAATAGATAAATACATTTTTCAAATCTATTTTAAAAGTGTATTTATTAAGTGTAACGACTTTTATATCAATATCTATAATATAAGCCTATCAAAAAAATTCATAAAAAGTGCCTTTTTTACCGTCTAAAGTGAAAAGACCCCTTAAGCTACAAAAACCACTCAAACCTTTTCAAGGCCTTCATTAGAGATCTACAACTCAAAACAGCGAATAAAAATTTTCAATCAATGATAACAATAAATAAACGCAAATTTTGAACGAATTTTCGTTGCGTTTCGACAATCATCTTCATCTTTGATGCAAATACCGTCAACACGACTCGAAGAAAAGTTCGAGCAGCATGTCAAATGAGTCCACAAAACGAAACAAATCACAGTGCCAGGACGAACAAGGAAGTGGCTTCAAGCTGGACAACGGAGTTACGAATGGTCGTCAATTTTGTCACTGAAATAATTGACTCGTTAACTTCACAGTAACGACAGTAAAACGAAAAGTATTCCGAGCGCTTGCGTGTGCACCATGGCAGGAAGAAAAAGACTGCACAATCGATAGCCACTTCCTGGATCAATTTCGCGGTCAGGGACGATTCTCATGTGCGCGACATTTCTGTTCTTTTTTGTGTTCGACGAAAAGACTAAAAATACCATTACCACGCCAGAAACACCGGTAGAAAGGGGCGTAGAAAAAGGAGGGAAAGCATGTGCCCTTAAATCGTCGTTTAAATATTTACGAGCTTTTCGCGATGAGAAAGCTCGTACATAGTCATGAGAAGTTACCGCGGAGAAAGTGAAGCGATGCGGGCACGCTCTCGAGGAATAGAAAATGCGTGATGAACCTGTAAATTTGCCAAATTGCTAGGTTGCCTCGTCACGCAACAAACCTGCATCGATACGATGCTGGATTTTCGTATGCAAAAGGGCGTAAGTTGCGAATGTGGACGCATGAAACGACGAACCGCGACGACGTACATACAGGTATTCTGACGATCTCCCCGATCATAAATCAATTTCTAAAACTTGACACAGGTAAAAAAAAGCCGGTTATTATTATTGTTAAATGACTGGAGAACCCGCACCCTAGTTTCAGTCGGAACTGTACCATCGCTGTTGTACGTATCTTTCTCGGCTTTCTACACTGAGAAAGACAAATCGTTGAATGTGCAAAATGCATTTAGTCGTCTCGAAATTTTGTTGTTTTAACAGTTTGCTCAGACAAGCTAAATAAGCTACCGTTCACGCCACTATACTGTTTTACCACCGACTATACTGTTTTGTTATGCCAACCAAAAATCAAGTTGAACGTATTTAAAGATACATTTTGTTAAACCAACTGAATTTTGGATGGATGAACGAATTTATTTTTTTCCGCGTAAGTTTGACGGTTTCAGTTGAAAAGTAAACATTTTTGTTAACAGCGATTTCTTTGAGAATGTTGTTATAGATTTAGATCGAGTAGGTAAGGACACATACTTTCGAAACATTTTGCTGTGTTATTTGTTAATGAAATATTGTTTTTTCGTCGTTCGAAAAAAAGTTCAGAAATGTCAAATTTTCTACCAGATTTTTACGCATGAAAAGCTATTTGTTGTATTTCCGGGTTCGTCCCGGACATTATATTAATTGTTATTGCGAGATGGTAGTTTGCATAATAGGTAAATATTCGGAAGTGGGGCTCCTGCTAGAACCAGGCTAATTTTTGTTTTCGTTTGTTTGGGTTTGTTTTGGGTTGTTTGGGTTTGGTTGGGTTTGGTTGAACCCTTGAAGCGAATTAGCCTGATTCCAGCAGGAGCCCCACTTCCAAATATTTCCCGTACAATATAATCATCATGAAATCAGCCGCACTTATCCGCACTTTTCCGAGTCAGTGGAACCCCCCCCCCCCCTCTCCCTTAAAGAAAGGTATATCGAGGGGTGATTTTACAGTTTCATCCACAAGCAGTCCACCGATCTGAATGAAACAAAAACCACAATTTTTCGAATGTAAAGCGATGAATAATCCACTATAGTATAATTGGAAAAAATGAAATTACGGGGTGACAGGCCGTTGTTTGAGGGGTCGTTTCTCCTTTTAAAAACGTTTTTGAGCAGATAAAAAAGTACGTGCCAATTTTAAGTTGAAAATATAGTTTTATTATTTTTTTCTATAAAGCCCAATATTTTAATACACATTATTCGTCGCAAAGCACTTCCTACAGCATAAAGTCAATTAGGGAGTCATTACAAATTTGAAAATCGTAAGAAATACCTTCGGCCGTCTAGACCCCTATGTAAAAAAGTCGATATTTATTTTCCCAGTCAAGTTTTCACCAGGATGATCGATAAGAGTCTCGGACTTTTTTCGTTTCTCGTCCTCCGAATAAAATCGATTCGCGTCGATCGGCTATGGCACATCGATCGACTGAGCACCTCCTCGGACTTGATAAAATATTTATGCTCGAGAAAGGACACTTCGCAAACTGGATATTCCACATTTTCAGGTCTCTACCTTTACGATGAGTGGGCACACCCTTGTTACACATTCGTACGCAAATACAATGAGCAAGCACTCGACGTAATCGTCGTGATGAATGTGGCAGGCGGACTATGTACATTTATTATCATTTCTTTTTCCGTTCGAAATTCAGATCTAAGGGTAGATAAACCCCGTCTTATATAAACTACCTTGCCACCAGAAAATTATTCATGTTTCCAGCACTCGCGATAATTGGGGTTTGTTCAGTTTCAAGAGGCTTGACAAGTGCGATGCTCTAATGATAAATGCATCGATTGACCGGGGTATTCTAGTCCAGAGGCCTAAATTCCGCACGATTTGCCGGGCTTGGTTTTAAACAAATTACGAAATATTTTTACCATCCATTTTCTAAAGTCTCTTTATTGATGTTTCAAGAGCTTACAACAAAAATGTGCAGAAAAAATAAAAATTGACAACGTTATGGGCATCTTAATATGCCCGTAAAAAACATTATTGAAAGTTGGAAAAAAACTTGAAAGAAGAAAAATTGAAGACATGATTCTAAAGCCTTCATTAATCTAAAACAGAAATAAAACCAATTTTCTTTATCAAGAAGAATGTCATTATAAAAGATACCAAAGAGAATAAAAATTTTTTTCATGGCGACAGTCGACAAAAAGGTTATTTATGGCCCTATTATTTCAAAGTTAAATTTTTAAAATAATTTTTCGAATGATAATTTCACAGTTCTGAGGTAGGGACTCTAGAGGGATATAAACTGAAGATTCATCCGAATCGAAAGTCAATCGGTTAAATAGAACTCGAGATTTTATGTCCATCAGGTTGAAAAAAATCGTTTTGAGATAAACGCGTTTAAAGTTTTGAGTACAAACTCAGACAGCCGCAACAATTTCATTGTAAGTGGTATAATGGCGTGTTATACTTGCGTTATATTAATCGGCCATTCCTGTCGAGCTTCCTTAGAAGCTTCTCGTTTCTTGTCGTAAATATTGGGAATTTCAAAGTTTCCCTTTTAACTTCAAATTTTCTTTAAGAATCTTTAAGAAACCGCCCAAAAAAATCGATGTTTCCAAACTTCTAGACTAGAATGCTGCCTTAAAGCTAGATATATGAAAAATTGTGACATATTTGTGAATTCAATATATTTTAACATACCGAAATTAGTAGTAGCGTCGGCTTGGATCAATATTCGGATGGGTGACCGCTTAGGCGCAATAATCTTAGAGTACGATAATTAAATAGGAAAAAGAACTCAAGTTTCATCTTGAGAACTCAGAGTTTCATGTTGAGAACTCAGAGTTTAATCTTGAGAACTCAAAGTTTCATCTTGAGAACTCAGAGTTTCATCTTGAGAACTCAAAGTTTCATCTTGAGAACTCAGAGTTTCATCTTGAGAACTCAGAGTTTCATCTTGAGGAATTCAGAGTTTCCTCTTGAGAACTCAGAGTTTCATCTTGAGGAACTCAGAGTTTCATCTTGAGAGTTCAGAGTTTCATCTTGAGAACTCAGAGTTTCATCTTGAGAACTCGGAGTTTCATCTTGAGAACTCAGAGTTTCATCTTGAGAACTCAAAGTTTCATCTTGAGAACTTGAGTTTCTTTGAGAACTCAGAGACAACTCAGAACTCAGTTTCAAACTTACCCATATTTACTTCCGGTCACGATTATTCCGCTTCCATTCCGGTATAAAATTACATATAAATTTGATTCCTTAATACATTTTATACAAATGACATTTACCTCGCGTACGGTAAAAATAAGCCGTGTGTTAATAATCGTCGTTTTTTGGAATGAAACAAACAGGTCTGGGCAGAACGGGAGTTCTGATTGCTTGCTACCTCATTTACAGTCTTAGAGTTAGAGCGAGTGACGCTATAAGATTTGTACGCATGAAGAGGCCGGGTGCTATACAGACGAGGGGTCAGATCCAGTGCATTCAAGAATTCGAGCACTTTGTACTTCCACAGATGATCGTATATCCAATGGTCGCTAACGCTGACAAACGTCATCCCGTCAGCCTTCAATCCTACCTCAGACGACAATCAAATGTACTCCACGGTTACGAGCAGCGCACTTTTAAATATATTCCAAAGGTATTTTCCCTTTAAACTTCTCCTGGACAATTATTATCTATTCTATCAACCCTAGCGTTTGTAATTTATAAATATTGATATGAAATTCGTGAATAAGAGAAGTAGGTAGATGTCAGGGAAGATTGACCGTTTTTTCTGTCTCTTAGTAGGATGTATTGTTACACGCCGATTGGATCCACAAACAAAAGCAAACGTACATAGCAAAAAAATCGATCAACAAAGCAATAAAGAAACAACTCAACACTTCAGAATCAGTAACATCCTTTCTTAGCATTGCCTTTTCCTAGGTTTATGCTATTTAAATTCCATGAATTTATGCTATTTAAATTCCATGAATTTATGCTATTTAAATTCCATGAATATAAAAATTGGGATCTTATACATATTACTACTAAAAAAATCATTACTATTTTTATGAATTGCTCATTTTATTACTACATGTGGGACATTCCACACCATTTCACCTAGCCATTTTTTTTTCAAATTGTACGCCATAAAAGGAATATCCACAACAATTTTCAAATTTTTATCTTTTCGCTTTCAAGAGTTATAATTCTCCAAAAAATGTCGATTTTGGCAGTTTTTGAAACCTTCAAACGCTGATAATTCCTGAACTAATTGAGATATCGACAAATGTCACTACACAATTTTTATTCCATTTTGTAGCAAACTTTCGTTAACAAATATGAAAAAAATTATCAATTAGCAATGTCAACATTTTTTTGCTTCTAAAATAAAAACGAGTTTTTTAAGAACAATTGCTGTTTTCATTTTTTTCGAAAAATTCTCTAAAATAGAGTGATTCATTCTATGATTTTTAAGACCAGTCGCATCATGCGCCCATTGTTCCTTCGATTTGTTTTCGAATGATTCATATTTTTTTATACAATTTTTATCATTCTACTGTCTAATAATGCTATTGTAATTTCTAATTCGGCTTCGACAGGTCTGAAACGGTTTATTTTTTATTTTTGCTGAAATTAACAACAAAATAAATAACAAATTCGTTAAATACGTTTCGATATCCTAAAATCCTAAAAGAATTTTCCCCCTCCCCTCGAATTAATAATGAAAAGTGTCCTTGGAGGAAATTCCTGCGACTAATCCCTGAACATTAAAACTGTCAGCAATAAATAGTCAATTTATGGCAAGATTGAGCGAAGGCCTTGAACTATCTTGTACACTGTATCGTTCGTGCATTCCATGCGGGGCTAATTGCAACCCTTGATAAGGCAGATATACAGGAGCTCGATGTGAATATGTCAGCTCATTCTCTCCACGCAAATTCTCACGAAACAAAACCTTTTCCAGAACCTCACCATCCTTATCGCCAACTGACTAAGGCAATTAAAAAAAAATTAACTAACACAATAATTAAAACGCTTGGCAACCCATGTTGATTGTTCACAGATCATTTTCGTGATATGCGAGAGAATTCTCAAGCTCTGCGATTGCCAGGATGACAATTCGCCAGCCGATATTAAATTCCAACCTGGTAATATACCGTTCACCCGTAAATTCATCGCGAACGTACTCGAAAGACTTCAATTGAAGGAGAGTAACATGAGACACTCGTATTCCTGGACCGAATCACTCTCGGACTCCTCTCTCGATTTTTCGGGTGAGAATATACTTTTGTTAAGGTAAACTTGACCCACGAATTCATCAGCCTCGAAACCTGCCGGCGCCATAACTTTTACTGTTTCTGAAATATCTGACTAATTTATGACACGAAAACAGAAATTCATGTGAGCTTTTTATGGATTAAATTTTGCGAAAATCCGTGGCTGGATTTAGATTTGAAGGCAGTATTGTCCAGAGCGCTGTTTTAGAGGTGATTTTTAGGATAGAAAAACTCAACAAAAAAAACTACTTGAAGAGTAAATACATATGGTGGTTGAACCTTCAAGAATATGTACAATTTTTTTAAACGTCTTATTATGTACTTTTGTACGTTTGTTTATGACGGTGCGCGGAAAACGCAATGGGCGACCAGTGTTGTGGACGTTGTATGAGTGTGAAAAAAACTAAAAATATTTTTCGTCTGTAAGAGTGTTGTGATGATTGCTATCAGATTCAGCGAAGAAAAAACATAAATTTGGATCACTTATCAATTTTTCTTATCTTTCTGACCATTCTACGAGTTGCATGAAAATAAAAATGAAATAATTTCGACTTAATTATGCTACCAACGTTGGAAACCAATCTCCTGAAGGTGTATGCCAAATCTAAGCTTAACCGGTCAATTGGTTATTGAGATATCGTGGTTGCCCACTTGAAAAGCATAGTTTCGAGAAAAACGCTTTGACGGAGGTTGGAACAGTCCAGTTGAGTCAGATAACGGTTTATGATTTTTTTTCAATGAGCCTCAAGCATGCATACGAGGGATAGGTTTATTTTGTAGATGCTTATTGTCCATAAAATATATGATTAAAGGGCAAAATTATGCATTTTATTATTTTTATTGCGTAAATAAAAAAAAAACTGCGTGTAATTCCGAGAAGCCCATACCTCTGATTTATTCAGAATTTCGTGTACCCATGTATTTTGACTCGCTGATTACGAATATCATAGTCAAAATACCCGCAAATTTGATTTTCAAGGTCAACACTCACGAAAACTTATTTTTTAACAGTTTTTCTGATTTATTTTAGTAAATATTCATTTTAGTGAAAAATGTTTCCTACAAAAGTTATAGCCTATGAAAATATTGATCTTTTATTTTCTACACAGTTTTTATCTAAAACCATTCCGTTTCGAGAAAAATGGGTTAATGGTCCAATAAGTGAAAATTGCTTAGCTCTTAAACTCTTTTTTTAACCCCGTGGAAGTGATCGTACCTCTTTAAAAACATGAATATTGCTTCCCGATTGCTTCATTCCGCTTATAAAGCTTCCTCCGTGAAGGCGCGAATTTTGAAAAACCGACTTGCTCGTGTGAAATATTAAATATAAATATTAATTTGTATAGTAACTTTCTCATTGGTGGTGGCTCCCTGGCTCTTTTTTAGGACACAACAATTTTCAGGATCCCGCTAGCCGACATATTTTTTACCCGCGAAAGAAGCGAAACGATTTCTAAAATTTGATAAGAGTTATTATTTCTTTGCAGCATCGAAAGTCGGTGCGGAGAGTAGTTCGTCGCGCGACACTTCCGAGGACATCAGAAGACTCGGGGATGTTTTCTGCGCGTCCCCCGACGCACCTTCTTGCTCGACTAGTTATCCCGGTTAGCGTCTAATCTCTGCGCACAATCGCTATTTTTTTGCTCTTTGTCCACTTACAAGGAACATCCTTCAGATGACACCCTTCGATTTTGTTGAAATTTGGATATGCTATAAAGCACCGAAAAGTAAGCGATACGTATTTTTTTGATCGGCGGAAAAACGGTTTTAAGGGGTGAAACCACCCCTCCAAAAACGGCATCTCTAGGGTGGTTCACCCCTTAATTTTTTTTGCAATGTCACAATAGTGCATTTTTCATTGCTTTGGATTAGAAGAATTTTCGTTTTTGTTTCATTAAAATCGGTGGACTCCTTGTATGTGAAACTGCTATATTACCCCTAGAGATGCCTTTTTTCGAGGGGTGGTTTCATCGCTTAAAATCGTTTTTCCGCCGATAAAAAAAAATACGTATCGCTTACTTTTCGGTGCCTTATAACACATCCAAATTTCAACAAAATCGAAGGGTGTCACCTGAGGGATGTTCGTTGTTAGGCTTGTATACAAAAAAGCACACACAAAGAGTCACGTTTGAATTTTTCCAGCTCTGGACGATACCTTGGTGGATGAGGTCCTCGGCGACGGGATCACAGGACAGGAATTATACGACAACGGTTGTTACAAGGAAATACAGTCGCAACTGAATCTCAAAGTAGCCGCGCAAAAAACTCATTTCCACGTGGTCAACGTCCGTGAAGGTATCAAGGCGTTGCTCTGCGATCATGAAATTCTGCCGGAAGAAATGAGAAAAAAAATACACAAGTATCAGGTACTATGATTTTCGTGCAATATAGAGAATCGGACTTGTGTCTCAGCCAAAGCTTAGGGTCGTCTTGGATTTGATAGGATTGGATTCTGGCGTTTGTATTGACCATTTAGGATTCGAAAATGGGCCTCAAAAAATTACTTCGGAATACATCAGTCACAATATCCAAGCGATTGAATATCGCTTAAATATAGTGAACGAGAATTAGGTTGACATTTAGCGTTTGCCACATTCATTTTCGCGGTGTTGAGGCTGTAGGTTCGACGCCTCTCGTGGGAACTCAAAGGCGTCCACACTTTCCATTGGGGACCCTTAGAGGGCCCTAGGTTGCCCCGACCACTAATCCATTTACCTACAGTCGTTTGAGTTAGGGAAATCGTTGGATTTCCATAAATCTCCTAGTGTAATACAGCAACAATCAAATTTTCGTATTTTCGAAGGTATTCAGTATTATCCTGAATTATATGTCCTTAGACATATCAAAATGACGAGTTGAAGGTCAAATAAATTTACCTTTTTTGGGTTCCCATCTGCCGTTGCGATGTTTTAATACAAACAAAAACGGACTACCATTGCCGATATTTGTTCGAAGGTTGACCTAAACAATAAATCGTCGACGTGGCAAAAACTGGACATAGAGAGGGATCTTCGCATTTTATCAGGATTACTCTACGAATGGCTGGAGACGCTGAACCGGCCGATCCTGGATGTGGATGCATTGAGCCAAATAGTAATAAGGGGTTCGAGGCCCAAGCATTGTCTGCAGAAAATGGACGTCTCCAATCAATACGTACTCGAATATCTTCTACGATTCGTGTCACGGCTCAGGCCAATGACTATGGATATGCAGGCTTTAATTATGAAAAGGATCACTGCGTCACTTACACATCAAAGGGTTTGGATAAAAAATACCCTGTTGCCATCGGGTAAATCATCAACTGGTTCTCATTTGAATTCTATTATCCCTGCTGATATATTTTCAAAAGTATTCATAGCATTTATTTTGAAACCACTACCCGGGCGTTGATAAACAAAAGTTGTTTTGCAACTCTATAAGCTCGTTTGATTTCATTATCCCGCATGGTTATTCCGAAAATTCAGGCAAGGACTTCCAAAAGCTCCGAAACGGAACAGCCGGCAAGCTGAGCGACTTCTTTACGCTCCTGATGAATTTGATCGAGGAGATAAACACCCAAGATCTCGAGGGATCTTGGCCCAGATCGAAATGGGAAGTTCTGAATCGTTTCCGCACACTTGACGTCGCCAGCCGAAAATAGACGGAATTTCCAAACTTTTTTTCCGTTCGCCAACGATATTTCGAATATTGATTACTCGTTATAGTGTTCTAAAAGAAAGTCAACCCTCACCCCTTAAAAAATCGTATTAGGTATAAAAAAAACATCATACCAATCTTGAGCTCTCTGGCCGAATGAATGTGGATAATGATTTTTAAGTGCGATTGAAGATTCTTAAAACTCGACCTTTACCGCTTCAAAGAGCCTTCTTAAAAATCTTGATATCTTTGTTTTTATATGAATTCTAGCTACCTAAAAGTTGCGTGTATTTCGTGAAAAAATCAAAGAATAGAAAAGAAGATTAAAAAATCTTCAACGGGTTTTGGCAAAAATGAATTCTATCTTGAATTGGTCGAGTTTGAACTCAAAGAGCAAGTTCTTCGAGTATATGAAATGAGGAATCAACTTATCCAGAGCTTTTTTATACCTGATACTATTATTTGAAGCGATAAGAGATGATTTTTCTTTTCGACACCCCGTATTATTTATGTACAAAAAGAATTCACCATAGCAGAGCACTGCTGACCATAGTAAAACGCATTGTCAACTATCGTAAGAAATAAGTAAGAAAAAAAATATTGTAATAAACAGTGATTCAAAGTACAACGACACGTTATTTTGTCAAAATGAGACTATTTTGTCGAAACCCCGCCTCGATGTCTGACGATAAATAACCGCAAAGAAAAATGTACGTATTTGAATTTTTCGAATATTGCCGCGCTATCGCGTGGCTACACGAATTATTAAAAAATCGCTCATTCGCAGGAGCATTGACGTCGCTCTTTTCCATTTCTCGAAGCCTTCGTCCATTTATGTCTTAAACTAACGTACCGAATAACGAATCAAGCCATAGATCATTCCAATTTCGAGTCACGTAAAGATAAATAGCATTAACGAGCAGAAAAAAACAGTCACTTTTCTCGTCGGTAAAGTGCCAACTTCACGCTCGCTATTTTTCATCGACGTCGCTTCGCTTCAAGGCTCTCAGCCAGTGCCGAAGGATAAATGGCGGACTGTTTTCACAAAAAAAGTCAGAGGGTGATCACGAAAATTTGATCGTCGAGACTAGGACCATGAGAACTTTTTTGTGACCGTTCGCGATCGTGTTCCCGGAACTTTTCATTCCATCGCCGACAATGTCCGAACACTTTTGGGAACCGCTCGCCGAAATTTACATCGCCGAGCAGTCCGATGCTCCGGAACCCGACAGCTACATTTACTGCCTCTGTAGCAGAGTCTTCGTCAGGTAAATAAATATTTCGTCGAATCTACGTTTAAAAAAATCCGTAAAATTTGGCGAATTTATTTTTTCTCTCGCTGTGTGCAAAGTACATGGGTTCTTTGTGGCATTTTTTTGAGAATTCGTTACGCGTCGTACGGGTATCGATCATTTTCGCGTGAAACGCGACCTAACCGTGACAACCCGCCCGACTCAGTTAGGTCCCCGTAATTGATTTTCAATGAATTTTCAATTTTTTCTCGCAATTCATTATCGCTCTTTTCTCATCCGAATCATTTTAATTGTTTTTTTTTTCACAATTGGGCCTCCGTTGCTTTAACAATTGAAAGATGTGCCGTATTTTTTTTTTCGATCGCTTCTCGCCACCGTCGACAGGAGTCGGAGATTTTTGCTCCCACCATCGAGAAAGTTTATGCATTTAGGTTATGTTAATACGTACACGCGTGAACGAAATGCCTCGGTTGAAGTAACGATGCGCTAGGGCCAGAAAATTTTGGAACAGCTGCCGACCTGTTTTGCTTGCGGAAATTCCAAAAGTTGCAAATAATTTACTCAATTTCCGAGTCGTTTGAAAACGAGTCGACGACGTTGAAGTTTGCATCATGACAATGCAACGAAAATTCTTTTTTCTTTTATTTTCATTATTATCGAAAGTATTTTTATGCCAAATTTATATTGTAGCTTTCTGAATAGGATGCTGAAAAAAGGTTTGAGTGCTTTTTGTAGCCCAAATCCGCCAAAAAAAATGCTTCGGCAATCTGAAAGAAAATAATTTTCCTTGCGTTCCAACGATGCAAACTTCAACACCATACGAATCGTACGTTGTAGATAAAAAAGACACTGGTTGCGAACTGCCGTTTCTCGTTGAATATATTAATAAAATATCATAGCCAAATATATTTGTGTCCTTAGCAATAGGAAAACTGGATCGAGCTGCTGTGCCATTTGGAATCACCGCAACAGAAAGTTGCAAAACATTTTTCAGTTACAATTTTTGCGAGGTAAATTGACCTGTACTTATTGGTTCGAAGATACGAATATCCAATGGGCACTTGCTCAAGGAGGTTTAAGTGTTAGTTACAATCCAAGATTACATTTTTTTGAAATATGTTTTATTGTCTAGACTATACTGAGCTTTTACAAATATGCTGAAATTTTTTCACCACCAAACACTAGATGAAGAACAATTTAATTATTAAATGTAATTATCAAATTTAATTAATAAAACAGATCAACGCAAACGAAACTTTTGTAAACATTCAGAAATTAATTAATTGATTCAATTAAAATTGATAAAAATTAAATAAAATTAATTAATTAAAAACCCATTTTGCCCATTATAAACCATGTATATTCAATGTTGAACCATCAAGGTTTGATGAAAGATGACGAATCTTGGCTGGTGAACGAAGAGCATTGTTGCAAATCCCAAAGTCTACCAAGTTGCTGTATTTTGGCACCACTTTATATCAATTTATGGTAATAATAAAGTCTCGTGACAAATATTAATAGGCATAATTATAAGCGATCAAAATTTCATTCAGAGTTGTACAAAACATTTGCTGACACAGTTTTTTTTATAACAACCATCCATAATATTACACTTTTTCCAGTAGGTAACAACACAAAAGGTTTTCTTATTTACGTAATAAAAATATAAAAATGCATAACTTTGCCCTGCAATGATATATTTTATGGAAGATTGCCATCTACAGGAAAAATGTATACTTTTGTATGCATTTCTTGAGGTTCATAAAAAAAAAATCACTGTCATTTGACTCAACTGGACCGTTCCAACCTCCATAAGCCAGTACATGCGAGACGGTCCCCTATGAAAGCAACTCTGCGTTAAAGTTTTCGAATGAACAATTGCTTTCAGAAAAGTAGTGAAGTTACTTACTTTCAAACTACACCAGAGAATACCTTACAATTGAGAAAGTTAAAAAATAACATTAAATTAATTGACAATAAGTTTGAGAGCAGTTTTCGCATCCGCGGTAATGAACTTTTAGCAGGACTTGCCTGGGGCATACGCCAACACTCAAAAAGTTTGTGGATATTAAAGTATATTAACATCCGAACATAGGGCCTGTATGGCACATGTGGCAACGTCACCTGCGAGCACAATCAATCCCTTACCCTCACTACACTTATTACCGTTGTTAACGGTGCAGTTCTTGCAATTCGAGTGTATGTATCAAAGATTTAATGAAATGGGAAACCAGCTGCTCTGTAAAGGACGATTTGTAAAGACTAAAGTTTTAGAAGACCAGTTTATAGGACTCGTATCGTTCGCAGCGTTGTCAAGTCATCGAGACCAACTCATTCGGGTAATCACGTTTCATCGCATATTTCTCACTTCGGGCACTCATAAATTAAAAAGTTTATGGTCAAAAGTATCATTTTTTTCTTCATAATAACCGTGAAACAACCATCTATCATTGAGCCATTTTTTGATAACGTTAAAGTTTGCTTCATTGAAATGCAACGAGATTTTTTATCGTCATCTTTTATATCTTAATTTTTATCATTATCCACTCTTCTGTTTGCAAATTGGGACCGTTAACTTCTAATAAGAATACGTAGAAACGTTTGGGCGATTTTCACACCTCAAACAGGCAGGGAAAAATTGAAAAATTGAATTCAAAAAAATTTCGTTGCATTCCAACGATGCAAATTTGAACGTCATGTTCTTCATGAGCTTCTTCTCTTCATCTTCCATTATCAACGGAAATATGAGGTCTCCAAATTTTTTTGTGTATTTAGAAAGTGTATTTATTAAGCGTAACAACTTTTATATCAATATCTACAATATAAACCTATCAAAAAAATTCATGAAAACAGCTTTTTTAGCGTCTAACGCGAGAGGACCCCTCAAAGTACAAAACTTTTTGTCTCGCGCCATTTTTTTGAATGCAAGTATTCCGGTGAAACGTCAATGGTGAAAACTTTGACTCGTTTGGCTCAGTCGCTTCTGGCAAAGGTTCATGAAACTCTGTGGAGTTTTTGACCCACATATTCCAGTATCAGTTACAACGCCAAAATCTCGCTACCGTACGTCGACCAATTGCACGCCTGTGCACTTCACCGTAACAACATTACGTATTTCTGTCCCGTTCCAAGGAATCCGGAAGTTTACACAGTTCTCGCTCCGGAAGATCCAAGCGAAGGTGAAGATGCGGCGAGCGATTTAGTGGGTGAAATGTTGGATCTCCACAAGCGAACGTGCGTGGAGACTCAATTCGCGGAGAAGCACGACGTGAGCATTGCCACCGTCGAGCTGCATTCGAAGGCAGAGCCTCGCGAAACGATTTCCATCGATGAAAATGACTATAAAATCTTATTGTTCTCCGCAGGAAGAGCCTTTGAGTTGTTACTGCAGCGCGTCTCACACGGACAACAATTATTCCACGGACGAGCACGATTCGGTTCGCGACTCGGCCAATCGTCCGACGAATCAGTCGTTGACGCAAAAATTGGGCCTTCATCAGTCGGACTCGGGTGCGGATTTGTCCGAGTATCACGATCATCACGAGGCGAAAAGTATCCACGGACTTTTGGCGACGTACGAAAGATCATTGGACTCGGCGGTGGATAAATTGTCGAACGAGGCGGTCGACGCGAAGAATTTCACGAATTACCGTGAGAATTGGGATCTAAGCTCCGAGACGATAGAATGCGAATCGATCGAGAGACTCTTGTCGGGCGACTCGACGCTCAACAGCCGTGATCATTGCTCGGACGAGCCGAAACGTCCGTCATTTACCTTGGGCACCGGTGAAACTAAGGCGTCCGCCACCGAGGCGTATTTACCGCGTCAAAAAACGAGTCAAACTGCGGAAGATATCGAAATCAACGGTACGCGAGGGGACGAACAAGCGGTGTATCCGTTGTTGAAGAAAAGCGCCTTCGAACTTGGTTGGGAGAGATTTTGGTCGGATCACGGTGAACAATTGATATGGGCCTCGTGGATCGAGAAATACGTTGATTACATAAATCCGGGTTATCTGCAGCAGCAGCAGCAGCAGGATTACCAAGCGGTCGAGATCGAGAAACAGAGCGAGCCGAAGAATCGTACTTTCGAAAAGTATCCCGAGCAAAACACGTGCTTTCCGAACCAAGCGCACAAAAATTGCGAATTGGGTCGCTCGAGTTTCGCCGGTATATTCGGAAAAACCGCAGACAAGGAAGGTACCGCGGGTAATACGAGTTTCAACTTCGAGAATGCCGAGGTGAGCGAAATCAGCGACAGCGACGCCGCGGTCCACCGTACGAGACTTGGAAACAACGAGATAACACCGGAAGCCGGTGAAGGATGGAACCCGCTGAGTCCTTTCAGCGCGGAGGAGAGCTTCGCTCAACAATCGTCGAACGCCGGTGAGGACGAGAGGCTCATCGCTATATCGCGTTGCGACTCCCTGAACGGTTCAATCGCCAAGACTAACGCGACGTCCGACTCGATGACCAACGTAACCAAAATGACTCTCACGAGCTCGAGCTTCGACTCGAATTCCGCTCAATCGTTCAGTCTGGTTAGCTCGATAACGAGCTCCGTCGAGAGCAACGTAACGAGCAACAGTTCCGATCAGGAGCCAGATATTACTTCCGAGGACAATGACAAGTATTGGCAACATTTGTGGAAGGAAAATTTTCAATTGCAATATCAGCTAGAGTACGATAAATTTTTATTGAAATATTACAAGGAACGTGGATACCCGAAGAACAACGACAAATGCGTCGACGTTGATAGCTCGGCGTGTCACCCGACGACTGACAATACGAGGCTCAAGAATTCCCGGAAGAGCGACACGTCCAAACGTCACGCAACGAACAACAACAAGAAGAAAATGATCGTCGAATCGGTGGGCGCGTTGATGAAAAATTTGACGATGAAGAGCGACGAGTTGCAACCGATGGAGAACGAGGACGGAACGAACGAGTCCCAACGAGAACAGGAAGTAAGGAAACACGATGAACCATCGACGAAACCGCGTGATCGCAGCAACACCGATAAAAGTGTCAATTGCAATAACGGCTATACGCGCCAGGGCTCGTCCAGTGGTGGCGACGGAGACAAACCTAACGACGACAAACCCGTTACCCTCAAACGAAGGTCTCCCAATCTTAAGACTGATTAACCCCCTTCCTGCTGTTACTCGCTTCTTGAACGACGATTTCTCTCTATTCCAGCCACGAAACCGATTGCGACGAGGCCGAGGAGGGCCTGGAGACTGTCAAGAAAGCGTTTTCCTTGATGGGATATACCTTCAACGAGAATCAAAAGCAAACCAAGCTCCAAGGCGAAGTCGTCTACCGAAAGCGAAATATCAGATTGCAGAATCGACAGCTCAAAATGAAAATCACCAGATCCAAACCCTTGAACAAGCACACGTATTTCGACGACAACGGTGTCGAAATCACCGACACGATAGATAAGGTAAACCTGATCGTTTTGGGATGGCGCCACAATCGTCCCTGATCTCGTTCATCCAGTCGATACACCAGCTATAGAAATGATTTGAATCGTTTCTTTATTATTCGTTCGATAGCTATGAGGAGCTACATCTAGCTAGAGGCCCGAAAAAATAGCCAATCTTTTTTTTGCGATACGGTTGGTGAAAAAGAAACACATTTTTTTTAATCCAAAGGTTGAGAGCCTTTTAAATAAGTGACCAAAAATACGGAAAACATGGCCGCCGGCAGATGATGACGTTTTATTCGCGCCGTTTGACGTTGGACACTCTGCAGCTTAAATGGTCCATCTGAAAGCTAAAAACCGAACGAGTTATTCAAGTTAACAATAAATACGAGTCGTTGACGATCGTCGATTTTTCGAACTATTTTTTTGAACAAAGTGGCGATGAATCGAGACTCGAGAATGCAAAATCTAAGAAAAAAGTTGTAATTTTTACGTAACTATTGAGATGTTGAATAAGTTCTCGCTGTTGTTTTCGTCAAAACTAATGCTTTCTTTGAAAAATCATCCCTAATACTTTCAAACCTTTCGAAACTGTTGTGTGATCAACTCCCTGAGACTCTACGAGTTCATCTTGCTACGTGACATGTCTTCATGAAGTATGCCTCAATTCAACACTTAAAATCATTATTTTTGAAGCGTCTAAACCAATATCTGCCGGTTGTTTCCGACAGAGCATGGTCGCCGTAAGTCTCAACAAGAATTCTGTGTGCTTCAGCTGCAGATTCTTTTTTAATAAAGTAGCGCAGTAAACTTCCCCGCAAATTCTCTTTTTTCCACAAAATTTGACATGTTTAATACTATGAAAAAAAAAGTTGTTTACACTTCGGTGAAATGACATGGACCGAATTTCAAGTTTGCTTATAGTACTTATTTATAGACGCGTTACCATCTTGAACTTGCACGCAGTTCTGGTAGCGCCATCTGTTGGAAAACAGCGAGGACTTATTCAACGTCCTAATGTTAAAAAATGACGATCGATTTCAAGAAAGTGAGCTCGTCAACGACCTTTAAATATTTCTCATTGTATCTCCTGTAAATTTGAGACCAATCCATCAAGTTCTCGAGACTCCGTGTCCACCGACTTTAAAAACAGTGTTCCGAGAAAAACGCATTCAAGGCGTACGACCCTAGCGGCCGAAAATAAGGCCTAACGATGACGATCTTTTTAGAGTATAATAAAAGGAATGGAAACTTTTTTAAAGGGATTATTCACCGTGTATGTAGGTATAGATTTATTTTCATTATCATTTTTGTTCAAAATGGCGGCAACGGAGCTAATATTCGAAATGGTCTTTTTAAAATAACATCTCCAGTAGCGGACAAGTTTTCCGTAAAATATAAGATTTGGAACAAAAAAAAATAAAAATCTATATACAATTGGCTATAGAAGTACGCAGGGACTTTTCATTTAATCAAATTTTGTAAAAATTGCGCACTTTTGATAAAAAAAACGATTTTTTTGCTAAAAAAAAGATAAGCAGTAATTTGTTTATAAAAGAGTTTACATCAAATCGAAAAACTCCTCCGTGCTTCTATAATGAAAGTAATTACGAAGCGTCTGTCAAACTTTCAAACTGATACATGCAACCGTGTTGAAGTAATTCGTTCGTTAAGATTGAAAAAGCGAAAAAATCGTTGGTAGAGTCTTTACCATTTTTTTGCCATAAAATCGAGTGCATATTGTTTTTATGATGCTAAAGCATTGTTTAAGCAATAAAAAACGATTTTTTCGAAATCCTAAGGTGGTGTTACCCCTTAAAGTTTGAAGTATGGTGCTGCTGCCGCTCGCCCGTCCGACTGTTAGGAGCTGTACTTCATTCAATATCAGGAATGTTTCAATGAAAATTTCAGGGAATATACTCGTAGCTAAAAGCCGATACTATCGAATAACAATGTGATTGGAAAGTGCAATTTTTGAATCCATGCATGTAGACGTAGCCCGTTAATAATATCGACCATTACTATTACATAATACATTATTATTAGGAATATCCTATCGATTGCAGGTGAAGCATTATCTCTCCTATTGTCCAATCGCACTTCCGAGCGAGGTCGAGTTGAAACCAGGTGAAAAAGGTTCCTACACGAAAGCACAATTTACCTCGAGTTCCGACGAGGATTGCGATCCGAGTCTCAACGTAAAGTTGCACGCGAAGCGGCTCGTGTTCAGCAAACCAAGCACCAGCTCGTCCGACTCGAAGGCCGAAGTAATCGGTATAAACGACGACACGTGCGACATCCCATTCGATGCCGACGACGTGTTCGTCTCGTCTCCGAAGGTCATAAGCGAGAATCGAACGAATTTAATTCGCCTCGAAGAAACGACCCCGTTGAACGAGACGAAAATACAAGCCGAGATGGACGTTGACAGTAAATACGGCAACAACGAAGTCGCGACGACGAAAACGTCGGACGAAGATAGCGTGAAGAAGACGCAAAAGAAACGTCGTAGAAAGCAAAACAAGAGAAACGTCAGCCTACCCGTCGAGGTTGACGGCGACAAGGAACTCATGAAGTATTGGGTAAAGAGATATCGTTTGTTCAGTAAATTTGATCAAGGGATCAAATTGGACCGGGGTAAGTTTCAACGTATAACCTCAATTTTACGTTATTCCGATGAATGAAGAACGTAATCTCCACCATTCGCGCTATAGCGTCGAAATTCAACGAATTTTTTTTTTTTAATTCTTTGCTTTCAGTACTAGAGTAAAGATTTTTTCAGAATTGGCTTATAAAGCTAATAAGGATCTTGAGGCGGGCACTCCCTATAGAACGTCAAATCTTAGGCGACTTTCATGATTTTTTTCATGTCATAGCTACTTTTTATTATATAAGTCTAGTTTTCAAACCGTTTTTTGTTGCTTAGAAGAAGTGAAAAATTACGGAGATATAACCAGTCTCCGCGAAGCTGTCCGGAAGGGAAGCCGAATGCGGCGTAAACTCCAGCACCTTGTAGGATTATCTGAAACAGCTTGCGCAAAAAGATTGATTAGTATATACACGTGGTTACTTGGTGAACCAATAATATTGGGAAAATAATGATAGCTAAAGGGGAGGCCTTGGAACAAAAAAGTTGATTTTTTCGAAACAAAAAGGCTCAAACTCTGATCCAGCCAAAGCATGTTTATTTTGTTAATTTTTAGTCGGTCTTAGATTTATCAATTGGACATAAGTATTACAAAAACGCGTGCCAAATATGATCGGTCAAATAGTTTTTGAGTAATCGTGTGCACCGATTTTCAAATCATTGAAAAAAAAGATTCGAGATAATAGCGTTTAAAGTTTCGGTAAATATTCGGAAGTGGGGCTCTTGCTGGAATCACGCTAATTTTCTCAAGAGTCTTCAAACGAACCTAAACAACCTCAACCAGACCCAAACAAAAATGAGCCTGATTCTAGCAGAAGCCCCACATCCGAATATTTACCAAAGTATCGGCAAGGAGCAAACGTATGATTCTGCAACTTGCCAACTAATCAGCTATTCCAGCACCATATACTAGGTGCGAACTAAGTTTCCGACTTTTTGACCAATAAAAAATTGAAAATTTCAAGACAAATACAAAAAATGGTTCATTCGAAGTTTTGTGCCTCGCTATTTACACATTTTTTCCATCTCTCTGGCAATACATAAATACCGCGACGATAAAAAGACGCGTCTTTGGACTGAAACCATTCGTCCAACCAATTTTGTACTGCATCGCAATTGGCCAAGTGAAAGCCACGATTTTATGCCTTTGGGATTCTCGAAATATATCCATTTTTCATCGCCAGTAACAATTCGATGCAGGAAACTCTTTCTGTTCTGCCGCAGAAGCAAAATTTCGGAAGTGGCTCTTCAATTTTCGATGCTTCCCGCAAATGCTGTTTATTTGGCACAAACTTTGACATTTTCGAGGTTAGAAAAAAGGTCGTTGTGTTGCGATATTTGTTTATATTACGACTGGGTATTCTTAACAGATGTCCAAGCTATAAAGACACCCAATTTCCGACCTGTATGCCGACTACATGTGTCGCTAGCGCCATCCATGTGTGAAACCCTGGAACTTAGTTGCGCACCTAGTAACAATCCTTCAGCTTTATATTCAACTGAATATATCTATGGGTATAGAAGCGTTTCTAACAGCTATTATTGAATAGACGACTCACCTCTCCACATGGTGCCTACACCTACGTGCAGGGTTCCAAACGGAGCAGAGGTGAGCCACGCTCAAAGGCTCTCGGGACGTCAAACTTGAGAATTGACCGCAATCACTAGCTGCATCGTATTCTACAGGTTTCAAACTATAAATTTAGGCAATAAAGAAATGCATTTTTGGAAGCCTCTATATGGAGTGCCCCCCTTCAATAAACGTATGAGTCATTTTCGAAGGCTCAGTATCCTTGAAATAAATGAAAAAATGGAATGCAATGAAAAAAAATCACTTTCGTTGCATTGCAACGATGAAGGGGCTTCAGCATCGTGAATAATCAAGATCAGTTTGCGGGGTTCGGCTACTGTGACGGCCCGAAAAACAGATGAGATTGAAGTTTGCATCGTTGGAATGCAACGAAAAGTATTGTTTCCCAACTGCTCGAATTTCTTTGTAGAACTCTTCGTTACGAAAAAAACACCAATTCTTGTTTAAATTGCTAATTTAGGGATCTAGAATTTCAATTTGCAAAAAAAGATCTTGTTAAATAATGAAAAGATGAAGATGAAAATATCCAAATGAATTTTTGCTAAATTCTAACTGTACAATCTTCAAGATCAGAAAATGAGGAGTAGTTAAAGAAATTAATTTTGGAGGAATCAATCACCTTATTCCTAAGCCATATCGAGAAAAGCGCATTTAAGTTATTTATTGTTATTTCGCGGGGACAATGTGCATTTCGGGTTACGTGTTAGCAAAATCAACACTATCGGGAATTTCAATGCATCCCTGAGGCAAATAATGAAAACACGGCAAAAAAATCGTTTTTTTTTTTTCAAATTTAATGGAAGGCTGCCGTAAAATCATTTGTCTACATGTTTTTAATCAATTAAGAGGTTAGGCTATTGTGACGACCTAAAAATCTGGGTTATTAAAGGAAAATTGATTCTGAAGGAATAAGAAAGTTTACTGAATTATTGAATTTCATTTTAAAAAATTAATAATTAAAGAAGTTATAAAGAGAACGTGATTTTGCCCACCTGCTTGATCTGCAACAAAAGAAAACGAGTTTGTTTTTTCAAGATATAGATATAATAATATTGCCTTAGATTTGACCGAGATTTTTTAGTTATCGTGTTTCAACGATAAAAACCGACTTCTTAAAATTTGTCGAGGATTAGTGACAATTGTTGATAACTAATTGAAGAAAATGTTAAGAAGAAAAACGTTTGTCAATACTAAACTACTAGAACGCTGCATAAGTGTACCAAATTTCAAGTTAATCCGTTCATTAGATGTTGAGAAATCGTGTACACAGTTAAAAAAAACATAGTTTCAAGAAAAACGCGTTCAAAATAATACCAGCAGTTCTATCGTAATCATCAATTTACCTTCAATGTGAGTTGCCTCGAGCGACGGAAGAGTATTCGTCATTTTCACAGTAGCCTAACCCCTAAAGAAGTATCAAGGACAAATTAAGGTTATTATTAGTAGATCATTCGATTGAGGTAGTAAATCTGATTAGTTATTCCGCTGAATGACTATCTGCAAAGTCGCGATCTTGCCGAATCGGTTTTTCGAATCAGAAAACTGTACCTTCGATGCATAAAACCGTTAAAAACAAAATTCTTTACACATGTATTCCGCTTACTCACAAAAACGCCGACACTTCGTTCCATAGAACATTCACGGTTTCCGAACTTGATCCAATACATTATTTGTTCGCAGAGAGTTGGTTCTCCGTGACGCCGGAGAAAATAGCGGCTCACATCGCAGAAAGATGTCGTTGCGACACTATAGTCGACGGTTTTTGTGGCGCGGGTGGCAACGCAATCCAATTCGCCTTTACATGCGAACGAGGTGAGCATTTTTTGCGCACGATATTTCGCGTAGAGTTAGAAGATCTTTATTGGCTCCGTGCGGAGCATAGGATGAGGGTAATGAAATCGAACGGAGCGCCGGAAGTGAACAAAAATTGCAATCACCTCGACTATTTATCTGTCAAATCTGTATGAGCGTAGTACGAGATCTTCGCAATCAAATTAAGAATGCTGTTTTATTGAGGCGTTACCCCCACTTGTAGCGCAAAAAAAGGCCTTTTTCGTGAATTTCTTTAAAGAAAACTACAAAACTTTTTTAATCGATCAATATACCATCTTAAAGAACACATCTTGAAGAACTTTCAGTAATTTTTTTATTGAAAAATATTACATTGTTTAGTGGCAGATGGCCGTCAATGAAATAATGTTTTTATATACACGGTTTGCGGTGACCAACATTGCGGCGAAGTGGATCATCTGAAAAAAAAAATGCGGATGGATTTAGTCAAATATAAGTATAAACTAGTATTTAATCGAAGGATTTTAAAAAATATTCATTTTTTACAAAATGGCGGACAGTCAAAGTTAATGGTTCGATTTTAACGAAAAAAAACGACCGTTTTTTGGCTATAAAACAGCCATTTTTTTTCGAAAAAAAAATCGAACGACTAAAGACTACATTTTTATGTATTAAATAAGCCTGCAAAATTTCAAGAAGATGTTTGTTTGAAGTTTGAAGTTTCAATTTCAGTTCTTCAGTTCACGGATTCTTCTCTTTCAAAGCTCATATCTCAGTCAATTTTGTTCGGATCGACTTGAAATTTTCAGGACATATTCTCAGATACTTATACTTCAAAAAAAAGCAATAAAAAAATCTTTTTTTTTTTTCAAAATCGCAAGTGGGGGTAAGCCCTTAAAAACGGACCAGGACAGTTGGCGTGTAATAACATGCAAAAATACCGGAAGGAATAATAAGTGCAAGCTTTATGGATTCCCTACGACAAATTTGGAAGTTAGAACAACACAACAGAGAACATTTGTAAAGCGTGGAAGAAATAGAGGTTTGCCTACGAGCTTATTAAACTTATGTGATGTTTTGTCCTTAACTCTTCTACGTCCTTGACGTGCTCAGCAGATACCCTTAGATTGAGTTTGAGGCTGGAAATTACTATTATGATTAATCTCTCTTTAATATCTTTACGTGATTAATCTTCTAATTAATCTCTTTACGCCGGTTTTCAAAATTATGCTCATTTCCGTCCGAAACAAAAGTTTGATTTATTACATCATAAAGTCGTGCAGCAATAATAAATGTTTGTTAACCTTTAATAAAAGCCATTATATAGCTTCCTTTTTCTCGTCTTATAACAATATTATTAGGAGTACAAATAAGTCTGCACCGTTTTTTTGTGGAAAATTGGGTATTTATCGTGAGAGAACGATACTTTATGTTTTATTCAAATTGAAATTGCTTGTTGTGTCACTCCTCATGCAAGTGCAAGTTCTTCTTGCGTTGGGCACGAATCTACCTCCAACAATGCTTCCAATTCCGCGTCTTCGTACACTTTCGGCCTTCCGCTACGTTCTTTGCCTTCGACGTCAAACTCACCGTTCTTGAACTTTTGAAACCACTCACAACTTCTCTCACTTAAGGGGAGATATACACCTAGGAGCCGGAAAGAGGTCATTTTTGTGCATGTTTTCAAGGAAAACTATTTGAAATTTCGGATTGGGGTATTCATTATCTAAAAGTATATACATTCAAAAATACGTTCAATTTTCTTTATTTAAAAATATCAAAAATGTACAAGGATATTGTATGATCCTTGGAGCGTCGTAAAAAAATCGGTACCTACAATTCCTCGAAAACCAATGAACCGATTGCCTGAGGTTTTTTGTGGTTATTCTATACACCATTATCTGGAACTAGGTGACATACCAATATGTCACTATGCTTCAAAGGGCTAAACGATCGTGATATAAAAACAATTAATAACTATCATTAGAACGATGTCAAAGAAAAACCCTTTTGACATTCTGTTTTATTATCCCCAAAGACGAATTCAAAAAAAAATCGAACATTTTTTCAAACAACGTAATTTGGAGTGGTCCGTACTCCGTAGTTTGTAGTTTCAGCTACTGACGATAGGATGATCGACATCGTTATGAAAAAGATAACTTTTCCTTGCAGTTTTCGCGCTAGACATAGATCCAACGAAGATCGCGTTGGCGCGCCACAACGCGAGGATCTACGGAGTGGAAGATCGAATCGAATTTATCGTCGGCGACTTCTTCCAGCTGGCGGACAAATTGATAGCCGACGTTGTTTTTCTGAGTCCACCGTGGGGCGGTCCCGGATACGCGAAGGACGAAACTTTCGATCTCGGTAACATTATGCATCCTGTCGGTGGCAGTCGACTGTTCAAAACGGCGAAACGCATATCCGATCACATCGCGTATTTTCTTCCGAGAAACATCGACACAATACAGGTATAAGCATGCATTTCTTTTTATCGCTGATTAATCGTCGTCAAATTCGAAGTTTGTCTCTTTTATTTTTACGTTCATTCGGATTCCGAGTGCCTTGGATGTCAGTAATATTCCGTATAATATTCAGTAATATAAAGAACATTTGTTCAAACTCCCCGGAAATCGTAACCGTTTGACCGACTTTCACAGACACATTAAGAAAATACTTCCTATCATACCCCGCGCTCAAAAATTACCCGAGCGTCAGAGGGAGCTCCGAGACTAAAACGAAAATGCTTGTAAACGATTGAAATTTGAAAATCAATCATATGGCTATTACGCATATGGGAAACCGGGAAATTTCCTCCCTCCAGAAATAGTCACGAAAGAGTCGAGGAATTTTTCAAGTTCTCTCGAATTTTTCCAGAATTTACGTTTTGTAAAAATTGGGAAAAATGAAACCGACTCAAAAAGTAAAAAAAACCTGAAAAGTACAAAAATAAATATTTTTGTGCACTTTTAATGTCTATATTATTCTTCATTGTAGGCAAAAAAAACGTTATGTCGGTGGAAAAAATTGAACATTTCAAAAACTAAACACTAATTTACTTTAAAGCTCTGTACATTTACATTCGATTTGTCAATACATAACCACACAATTATTATTGCAGATAAGTATTTGTATTTATTTTTCATTTATCGGCACTGACATAAAAATTTCTGTTTAAAATCAAGAACAGGTTCTGCATTTGCTTTCAATGTACTTTTCTTTACTGTACAGTGTTTAAATTATTTTTTGTCAATTTCAGTTTTATTTTCAACTTTTGTTTTGATATTTAACTTTTTCATATGCTTGATCTTGAAAATAAATATGTTTTTCATTTGACCCCAATCTCCCTGGAATATTTGCAAAACGTGGAAAAGTCTGAGCATTTCTGAGTCAATAATGCGTGCCAACCATAAATTAGTTTCACAACATAGTTTCGGAGACTTTTAGTGTTCAAGGTGAATTCATTTGGTAATAAACATGACACCTCGTAAACACTAGTTATAGGGCTGACGGAACTGGCATATTACTTGGGTTGAATTTTTTTAAACTAAGTAAACCTTCATTATAGCGTTGAGAATGTCGTGTCAAAAAATTAAGCGTTTTCTCTACTCGGGGCGTTAATAATACTCGGAAAAGCTGTGAATTTTGAGCTCGAACGGTTTGTTTTCGGACATTAAGGTAGTCCTATCGCTTCACACTAGTCATACCACTGATCATGCTTAAGGCCTGTACAATGTATATTTTTAACATATGCAAAAAAAAATAATTTGTAATAACTAAAATTTTCCATTTGTAAACTGTTTAATGAATGTTCACATTTAATTAGAAAAATGAAAAAATACCTATTCTGGATAGGTAAAAATACCCGACTAGAAATTTGGTTTTTGTACGTCGTCTCGGGATTCCTTCACAAAAGTTCGCAATTTTTTAATATTTTTTTCTCTCTAAGGTCGATAACCGACCCTGAAATTTTACATAGACGATTATTAATATATTTGGTGGAGAAAAAAAATTATGAAAATCCTATGAATCAAAGCCCGTCGATAGAACTACCTTAAGAAAGAAAAAACTCCGTTGGTTTTTTTTCGGGTCAATCCCGTCAACGCAACGCGCCACGCCATCTGATAACATCCGCCGGAACCCGTTTGGAAGACCGTGCCATACCTCCGCCACTTTTAAAGATCAATAAAAAAAATACCATGTAACAGCCAAAAGTAGTCTAAAAGTGGCGAAGAAATATTTCCTTTTGAACGTATCCCCCCCTTTAAAAGTCGTGTCGTCAAATCCGGACACACAGGCATATTTCCGGACATTTTCTATAAACATGAATTGTCGCCCTTTCGGAAAATTCTCAACACATTTTCATTGAAATCACGAACAGAATATTCACGAAGTGTCCTGGACACAGAAGCAGAGATGAAGTAAATCGCACTCAATGCCCTCCAAGACGTTTTCCATAATAAGATCAGTACAAACGAAGTCGCCCTTCATTACGGCTATCATTTTTCCACTGCCAAAAATCCTCTTACATGGCACCTGTTTACCTCCGATAAAGATAAAGCTCCGATTATTTTTTTCAACTAAAAAAAACGTTTTTGTTTAGTTAAGGATGTTGAGTCCCTATGAAACATATTAATGTTAATTTTTCAATAAATATTTTCTTAATCGTCATGACATTTTTACACGACCTCCTGAATACTTCATGTAAAAACATACTAAATTTTCAGAGTTCTATCATCATTACTTCAACCTCCTTAGGGGTTGAAATAAAAGATAATAAGAAAATTATGAAAATTTGGTATGTTTTTTTATGAAGTATTTAAGAGGTCGTGTTAAAATTTCACGACGATTAGGAAGCTCGTTATCAAAAAATTAACATTTTGTTAAGAACAATTTAAAAAAAAATATCACTAAACTTCGTTTTGTTTCTACAAAATTGAGAGGACAAAAAACAAACTTATTGTAATGTTACATCAGTTTCCATAAGACAACGTTTAATTTGTGAACGTTAATTGTTCAATAACGAGTTTCCTAATTATCGTGAAATTTTTACACGACCTCTGAAATACTTCATACAAAAACGTACCAAATTTTCAGAATTTTATTACCATTTGCGA
This sequence comes from Ophion costatus, assembly GCA_951751655.1. Lineage (NCBI taxonomy): Eukaryota > Metazoa > Arthropoda > Insecta > Hymenoptera > Ichneumonidae > Ophion > Ophion costatus. The sequence goes on along the minus strand of OX632360.1, from coordinate 15,793,157 downwards.
TTGGGGACTCAACATCCTTAAGGTAGTTCGGAAGTCAAACTGACAATTTTAACGATTTTTTTTCTTTCGAATGTTTAAAACACAGAATTTAATCTCATAAAAAAGTATTTTTATTTTGGTACTCATTTGAATGAGAGTTTATGATGATTTTCATAAATACTTTCAAGCGACATTGGTTATTGAGCACTCGATTGATCATTATCGACTTTACTAGTGAATTCGTGTTTTAAGCAGTTGGCAACGCGACATAACCTCACTTGAGAGGAATTTAAACATCACTTCTCAACGACTCGACAAATGTCAAAACATGGCACAATTACGTGTAAGTGGTCGTCTCACGAAAAAATCTCGCATTGAGCAAAAAAATATTTGTATACGTATATTTGTGTACGTAAAAATCAATTAAAAAAAATTAAGATCTTCAATCAACATATTTTCCTTCATTTTTTATCCTTCGTTTTATTATTACTTTTATTATATTATTATTGTATTTAGCATGATCTGCAGCATAGGCATCTGGCGACATTCATATCGCATTCTGCGTGAATTTCCGTCTAGGAAAGTCCTCTAACAATCACAGCTGACGCTCCGATCACCGTTTAGAGAGAGGCAGATGTCGCATAGCAAAATTGGATAAATTATTGTGAATAAATTACACGGTGGATCAGCTACAATTTTTGCAGGTGAATTCCGTATTAATCGAAGATTCGAATAAGAAGTTTTGTTTGTTGGGTCGAACGACAAAATTTCGCGTAAAGTTATCATTTCCGGTAAATTTTTCGCAGGTTACGTTTGAGTGCGTGTATGTTAGGCCAACTTTCAACGTTCGTATCTCCGAAATGGTACGGTGGAGTGGCTTAAAATGTTTCGTTTCAACGTGGTTAATGACATACCATCTCTTTCTCACAAAGAAAATAGGAGGTTAAACGTTAGTCGATTTTTGAATTGTTTCTTCCGAACCACCTTAAATGTATTCGTATCGTGAGGGGTTTCCGCATCAGCCAAAATTCTGACAAGATGTGCCCCTTTATCTTTGCAGCTCGCCATGCTGGCAGGTCCCGGAAGTGGCGTGGAGGTCGAGCAAAACTTTTTGGACCGAAAGCTCATAGCTCTGACGGCTTACTACGGTGAACTTCCGCGAGACTGTTAACTTTCTTCGTTTGTGATAAAGCCGCAGAGGATGGACGCATCAACGGTTCAGCCGAAGATGAAGAAAAAGAAAAAAAAACGGGTTGTCGAGTATCGACGGACTGGTTTGTACATAAAGACGCGAAAACGAAAGAAGACTAAGGAAGCACCGTATCAATTGGCTTAACGATCAGAACGTTCGTCTCGTTCCATAGCTCGCTCTACTTTCAAAGTCGTTAGATCTTTCGAAGCTATTGCTGAAGTATCGTAACGCAGAGAAGCACGAGAAGAGCGAAATTTCTTTCGGGTTCTCGCAACTCAAAGCGAATCGATACGGCTCCACCGAAACGTTCGATACAATTCCCAACCGACAGCCGTACATTCAAAGGAAAATCGTTGCGCCGACTACTTTTGCAATTATATTCACACTCGAAACTTCCACAGTGCTCTAACACAATTGCGCGTAACGATGAAAGAAACGAGACAAAAAAGAAAGCAAAAGAGGAAAGAAACACGAGAGTGCGCTCTGTAAAATATTTCTTCTTCATTCCACAACGATTCTCTCGTAATCTTCGAATCAATGATACGTTTCTCTTTATTTTTTACTTCGGCCCACTCTTCCCGCATTTTCATTTCAAATGACTACGAAACAATTATTTTACAGTTTTTATGTACACTTATTTACGAATAATTATGAATAAATACATTCGGAACGCGAGCAGAGCAACGAACTTTCGTGTACAAAATTCAACGTACTCAGTTCGTAATCCTGAAAATTCATTCGTTTATCGACAGCTGACGCGCGTCCAAAATGTTCGACGATTGAATCGTGAATAAACGAAGAAAAGAAAACATACAAATGCAAAGGCATTCAACCGAAATAATTCGCGTCTGACTAGTTTTACCGTTCGGGAACGATCGATCGTCCAATTTAGAGAGGTACAAATTTTTAGCGAGGATGAGAGGGAGATTCTTGGCGACGAAATTCAAGAATCCACGGCGATTGGAGTGGAATCGTCTTGTTCGGGCTCCGCGGGTATCGTTATACCACCGGTATCGATATTTTCCTCCTCTTCCCTCGGTATTTTGAGGAAACAGTGCATCGTCTCGTCGTCTTCCTGCTCGATCGACGGACAATTTTTCGTCGGACTCTCGCCTATCGGTAGCGAGCCCTCGAGATGCTTCGACGGTATCTGAATCGTTATCGTCTGCGAAGTACCGTCGGCCGACGTCGACGACGACATCAGGCTGGCTTCTATCGTTTTTCCAACTTTCGAAAACGCCCCCAGACAACTGTAGATCAATTGAGCCGCCGCTATGTTGCCCGGAAATACCTCGACGTTTTCGCCATCTGCAACGAGCACCGTGTTACACAACTTTTGCCCTATCGTAAATCTGTGCGAAAATCCATGAGCATTTTTCGGTGAGTATTTTTGTCGGCTCTATCAAGCCTCTGCAATTGTGGTTATAAGATTGTGGCAAATTATTGAAATTAACATCGCGCCTCAACTGCATTTAATTTGGTTGCATCAAATCAATTTGTCTGGCCAAAGACGACAAGAAGCATTTCCGTTCGGCTGAGTTAAAAAAAAGTAAGGCAAATTTTATTAAAATGTATATTTTCGTCATGCAATTGAAATTTGCACCGTTGGAATGCACCGAAAGTTATTATTTTTCCGTTGCTCGAGTTTTTTTTGCAAATCTGCGATACGAAAAACTCCCAATCGTTTTTTAAGTCGCTTATTTAGAAATCTGGAATTTTAATCTGCTGAAAAAGATTGTCTAAGATAATTGAAAATAAGGAAATAAGAATATAAAAAAGAATTTTCGTTGCGTTCCAGCGATGCAAATTTCGGGATCATTTTTTGTTTACTTGCAATTTTGATATAAGACGAGAAAAATGAAGCTATATAATTTATTTTATTAAAATTTAACAAACGTATATTGCTGCTACTTTATAGTTAAGATAATTTTGTTTTTATGCCGTAATGAGCATACTTTTGAAGACCGGCTTCAAGAGTATAATTTACAATGACCTAAAGACAAAACATGACCTAAGTTTAAACTTGTGTTTAACCTAAATTTAGAACGTGTGTTTAAACTAAGTTTAGAACTTGTGTTTAAACTAAGTTTAAACTAAGTTTAGAACTTGTGATTCAACTAAGTTTAAGCTTGCCTTCAAATTAAGTTTAAGCTTGTGTTTATACTAAGTTTAAGCTTGTGTTTATACTAAGTTTAAGCTTGTGTTTATACTAAGTTTAAGCTTGTGTTTATACTAAGTTTAAGCTTGTGTTTAAACTAAGTTTAAACTTGTGTTTCAACTAAGTTTAAACTTGTGTTTCAACTGAGTTTAAACTTGTGTTTCAACTAAGTTTAAGCTTGTGTTTAAACTAAGTTTAAGCTTGTGTTTAAACTAAGTTTAAGCTTGTGTTTAAACTAAGTTTAAGCTTGTGTTTAAACTAAGTTTATGCTTGTGTTTAAACTAAGTTTAAGTTTGTGTTTAAACTAAGTTTTAATATCTTTTCCTCGGGTTTCCCAATCGTGTATCTCAATCAATCAAAACGAGTTTCATTTCCATAACTTTTTTAACAAGTTTTTTACAAAATTCTAATTTTCCCCTTACATCTACCTTAACTTATTTTTCACTCTGCATACTTTTTTCCCTCGTCACTATCGTTTCTCTCTTTTTCTGAGTTTAATCCTCCCCTCCGTCTCTTTCTCCTCCCCCTTCCTCCTTGCACATCCTCTGCCCCGTTCCTCTATTTCCTTCAAATACTCGCATATTCCCTTTTGTATCTTCCCACCCAACATATTTATAATTTCTCGCTATATCCAAATTATCCATTCCTTGCACCCACTCCTCTGCTTTCGTTCTTGCTTTCTCCGTTACTAACTCCCAGCCTTCGTCACATCCTAACAGGTGCTTCAACGTTTCATTCTATTTACATATCCTGCACCTCCAATCCTCCCCACCCAATCGCGTACCTTTTTTCGGTGGCGGTGTCTTGATCAATCCTTTCTGATGATCGCCAACGTGCTGCAAATAACTCTCGTTCTTAACCGTCTTGAACGGGCACAATTCGCACGTGAATAAACCCGAGAGCAGCGGATGCTTGGCGCGCAAGTGATTTTTGTAACTGTTGCTCTGTATCGCCGAATAAGGACAGTGGGGACACTTGTAGGGCCTTACACCTGCAATTATAAACAACGTTGCTTGCGTATTATTTTCTGCTAATTGAGAAACCATAACGTCATTCGCTCTGTGTTAGTTAATTATCTTGAGGCGGTAAGCTACTGAGAACATTTCAAGACACTCCTTCGTTGCTCGAGGCAACTTAAATGGAAGACCAACATATGGTGCAGAAATCGCAGATTGAAAGTGAAATTATGATTATAACGATAAAACTGCTAGTAAAACTTTAGACGCGCTTTTCTGATAACTCCGTTTTTCGAAACGGTGTACACGATTTTTCGATATCCAACGAACGGATTGTACCTTTGGTACACTTATTCAGTGTAATAGTAGTTTAGTCTTGACCGACGTGTTTCTTAACACTTTTTTCGTTAGTTATTAACAATAATGTCATTTTTCGTCGGAATATTCAGAAAGATTGATTTTTTTCTCACTAATTGAAACACAACAGAAAAAGCCCGGTCAGGTCTTAGCCATTATCTGTTTGGAGAAAAAAAAAGTTTTTTTAGATCAAGCGAGTTGCTAAAATCAAGTGCGCCGTTAAGCCCCTTACGTTCAATGGTCATACTAAATAGATGTATAATTAATTTTATTAGTGAATCACTTTTTCATACGAAGAAAAATTGTTAAATTCGCACATGATTTTATACCCGTCGCTGTGGCCTAAGGCCTTAACGCATATTTTCGACGAGAAAAATCCAATACATTAGTATTCTTATTTCGTGTAGATAAAATATGTGACGAAACGAGCTCAAAAGACTTTTATTTCCATTTGGAGTGCCGATTACGATAAACGTGTTTTTCGAGTTGTCAAAGAAAAAGGAGAAAGGATCGGGAGAATCTCTCAATATATGCGAAATCCACGTACCGGTGTGCCTCATCATGTGACGTCGCAGAGAATTGTGATCGCCGGTCTTGTAATCGCACAGCTGGCAATTGAACGGCTTGTCACCGGTGTGCTGTCGCAGATGCATCTGCAGCATCGCTTTTCGCGCACTCGAGTGTCCGCAAACGTTGCACACGTAAGGTCGCAATTTCGAGTGCACCGCTTGTATGTGATTTTTCAGGCATTTCGAGTCCGCGTAAGTTTTACCACACAAGTCACAAGTCTTGGATGTGTACCAGCGGGGCACGTCGGTAGTTTTTCTATCGAGATGCATCACACGATGATTAATCAGTTGACTCGATTGTTTGAAACGCTTGCCACACTCGGAACACTCGAACTCACGGTTCTCACTGTGAACCCTCATGTGCGTCAGCAGCTTCACCATCGTTGCGCTCTTGTACGCTTTGCAAATGTTGCATGGGAAAAGATCCACGTCTGCAAAGTAGAAGAATCCGTTAGTTCGATACATTTGGCTTTTTCAAACGACACTTTTTACCTGGATATTTTATTTTAAGGACGTTTGAGCGTTAGGCACAACCGAGAAAAATAATAAAAATAAACGTTATTGTCTAGACAATGTTTTCGCGTGAGCAAGACCTCCCTAGTGCATGGCGCAATACTAATCCAACACGGTGCAATGAAAAAATAGGGTGCCATAATATTTAAACTCGCTCAATGTTTAATCTTTGCGCAATCTTCAATACTAATCCTTAACTGTCAAAAGCAATGCGCGAGTCGTAATATTGCGCAATATAATTGACCGTTTAGTGGCCGCCTAACAACGGATTAACGCAAACTGAATCTTGGCAAACATTTAGAGAAAAAACCCCCATCTTGCCTATTGTAAACCATATATATTCAATATTGAACCATCAAGGTTTGATAAAAGACTACGAATCTTGGCTGGCGAGTGAAGAGCATTGCTGCCAAGCTCATTGTTCGCGTAGTTGCCGTATTTCGGCAATATTGATACTAAATTATAGTAATAATAAATAATCTCTAAAAAGTAACACTTTTTAGCTTTTTAGCGAAAACTAGCGTGCTTCGGCTGTCACCGCGAAGACTCGCTTGTTTGATTTTAACTGTAAAAACTAGTGTAAAAGGAGTAAGTTCAAAACTTTAAGGATCTCATCGCTCGTACAGTCTTAACTAAAAAGAGTTTTGGTGAGAATTTAAAGTCCTTCGTGCTCAGCTAACAACCTGAAAGAGTAAATCATTAGTATTTTTTTTAATATGACAATTTTTTGCGTAATGGCATTTTAATTTTATACTCGTTGCTTTTATCAACATTTTGATAATAACTATCGATTCAAGTCGATAATAGTAATTATTATAAAAAAATTAATATCGAAATGGTAAATATAAATAAATATTTATCGTGATTTTCTATTTGAAAAAATAACGTTATTGAAAATATCATTCAAAAAATGTACCGTAATCTTACAGATGGTTGCGGTCTGTGTTTAAAAAATCTTGCTGATGTTCGATTGGAATTAAACCTCTGTCAAGCATGGCCTGTTTTTTGACCATGCATTTTTTATCCCAAAGTGACCAGATATTTTCCGCTTGCCATTTTATCACAACTCCAGAAGATGAAAATTCAAACAATAAAACATGTATAATATATATCCGAACAAAACAAATAAAACGGTACAATATTTCAAACAAAAAATACTTTGTTTATTTGGAGTTAAAAAGCTCGGTCAAAGGAATCGAAGTAACAAAAAATAGAGACGAGGCGTAAAAAAAGCATGGAAGAAAAGTCGAAAACAATTCCGGTGTTACTGAAACATAATTTTCGCGGTGAACATCGAAATCTGCTTCTTTTCAGGGTGAAAACCGAAACTCGCTAGTTTTCGCGTCAAATATCGAAAGACGCCAGTTTTCGTGGCGGAAAACCGAAACTTCCTAGTTTTTGCGGTGATATCTAATAACTCAAATTCCTTTCTGAATTGTACAAAACATTCACAGACGCAGTTTTGTCATTACAATCATCGATAATTTTGCACTTTTTGAGGTTGGTAGTAACGCAAAACGTTTTCTCATTCGCGTTATAAAAATATAAAAATGCATAACTTTTTTCTTTAATTATATATTTTATAAAAAAATATCACCTACAAAATAAATCTATACTTCGTATGTATTTGTTTGAGGTTCATCGGAAAAAAATTCATTGACCGTCATTTGACTCAACTGGACCGCTCAAACCTCCTTAAACCCCGACATTCACGAGTCAACGCCTTGCAAGAAAAAAAGCCGAAAAAACATTTGTCAGAGGAAACGTTGGAGATGGAGCTCTGCCTTTTCGAGCCTATCAAAAAAATGTTCTGCCGTTTCCCAAAAATGATCCTCGATTTGGCGAAAGTTAAATTTTATCGTCTAAAATTTCGAATAACCTTCGTTATTTTGGGAGTTCACAGTACTGTCGTTTCGAAATCTTTGTCATTGTATATTTGGTCATTCGACATTTTGACCCCCACCGCCTAACCCCTTAACCGGTAACAGGGAAATCCTCTTATTAAAAGCTTCTGTTGTCGAGGAAGATAGAAGACTCACCTATCTGATGTTTCTTCCAAAGATGAAGACTGCAAGACCTCCACTTTGTGAACTTCACGTCCTGACATACGTTGCACTTGAATATATTCGAGCAATAAGGAACATCTATGTGACAAACGGCGTGTTGCTGCATCGTTGTGTCCGTACTGAATTTGTATGTACATCCGCGATAGGTGCATCTGCGCGAAAAAAAAGATCTTCAATAGACCGAAAGCGATTGGAGCAATGTGACGGAAAATGTGAATCCTTGAGTACTAATGATAATCGCCCAACATCAAGTAACACACCACCATGTTAGACCAAAAACTGGTATAACGTCTTGGACGTTGATTTAACAAAAATACCAGTACTATATCGAAGATTCACTATTTGTTCCGCAAAATAAATACAGAGTACACATTTTTGAAGATTTCTCTCAATAAGAATGGCGCCACTCCAACTATAGGGAACCTTACGCAAAGCTCAGCACAGATGGCGCCGTGTGAATATAACGTAAACAAAAGAAGCTTGTACTAAAATTATATGAATCGACATATAATGGACAATGATTACGGATATTTGCCTATACCGTAATTGAAAAATCGGCTACTACTCGTTTCCTTCTCTGTTCGTCCTTTAAACTTTCTTTTTTGCATCCAAACAAACGGGGAAGGTATACTCCCTTTTCTCAATATTTTTCGGCTCAATTTCATCCCCGTTAAGAATGAAAATGAGCTAGGCAAGTATTATGTAATACAATAATACCAGAAGGTTAAAAAGATGCAGATATTTCAAATAGAAATGTTTAGGTTATGATGACTAACTTCTTTACAATATACTTTTAGAAGTAAATAGCGAAATAAATATTATGTTTATACACTGTGTAACAAATCCTTCATTTGAATAGTCTGCAGCTCTAAAGTGACCAGAATATAGCCTTGAATGTTTTGTAGCTGTAAAGCGCTTTCGACGAGTAGCAATTTCCCATTTCCTGCGACGTTTCTCGTTTTTAGGAAATAAACGAACGCCTTCGTTTCTGCATCCAATTGCACAAGACTGATGCATTCCTCACAATTTCTTCACGACAATTGGATTGCAGTCCGATCCCCCAATAAGAACGCAAAAGCCCCCAAGGGGAAGAGGGAACCATTATTCACAGTACAAGGAGAATGGTTTAAAACGGAAATGTGCATTATAATATTTATCTCATTTTACTCTTCTAAGCTCTCCTAGGCTGGGCGTTCTTATTCAGAAACCCGCACGCGGAATAACTCGAGCTCGGGCTTCGAGTCGGAGTGGGGGAAGCGCTCGAGCGAGAAAAAGGGGTAGCGTTCTTATTGAGAGGTCCGACTGTACTTTAGGGGAATTCGAGAATAGTAGAAACACGGGCATAACCAAAGCGAATGTCACTAATCGTCATGTTCTGTTTACGTTATAATACAATATACTCTCTAGCGGGAGAAAGTGGCAGCTGGGTTCCCTATGCAGCTATTCAACAGCGGAAATGTTCCAATTTTTCATTTGCGTTAAACATTTTTCAAAAATACATTGTTTATAAAAGGTTGATTACAAAAAGATTTTCCAACGTTTCGCAAAATACGTTGGTACTTCTCTAGGATTTCATATCTGCATTGGGAAACGCTTCGGTATTTTGCTCCATATTCGTTCCCGAAAATTAGAAGAGTTCCGGCGCTGGAAACTAGTTATAAAAATATGACTGGACGGACTGCTAGTACACCGCCATTTTGTATCGAAAAAAAACTTTTTGTACTCTGTAAATATTCTGAGGAACCAATTGCAAATATTCAACAAAGTTCGGTATTTTTTAAGATCTTTAACGTCTCCATATCAATTTCCGGTGTAATACGGTGGCATTATTACCTCTTGCGAGGCGAGATTGTGGTAACGATCAACAATTGGAACACTCGTCTGAAAAACCTACAAAGTTCGAGCGTCATAATTGAAAAAGTGACATTGATTGTAAAGTTACGTATATGTGTTTTTTTGCTTAAACCAGTACGTACTTGACTTCGCGATCTTTTAAATCTAGAGACTTTTTGTTTCGTTGAACGGCCTGGGTAGTCCGATTTTTCGCGGGCACATTTTCTTCGAACGCCGGAGACTTCGGACGTCTAGCGCCCAAGATGCTGGGTTTAAAGCTTGGTGGGTTCGATTTTTTTGGACTGTCGAATCTCTTCCTTTCGGATTTTCCACTGCCCCGATCCATCAATTGATGATCCTGCAGGTAAATGTTTGGAAATTCGCAACAAATTACAACAGGTGCAATAAACGGCCAATAAGTGCAACACCGTTTAGCTTTTCTTTTTACAGACTTTGATATTACCTTTATCATGTGTTCTCGGCAGTCCCCCATAGAGGGAAAACAATTTGAACATTCGCCGCACATATAAATGAGTTTAACTTCTTCGGCGTTTTCGTTCTCATCTTGTACCTGCGGGCAGTAAACATTAGATTGCAAAACTTTGCAGCAGAGAGCAGGAGGAATATACATTTTTCTTATTTTTTAGCAATTTCCTCCAGGTGTCGAATAAATAATAACACACCGATGTGTAAATATGTAACTTGTACGATTTTTGGCCTAACCCATCGATCTGTAATGCTCTATGCAACAAAATTATACAGTATTCCGAAATTTGAGAAAGGTACAGCGTTCATTAAGTTTTCTTGGAATTCAATTGATTTTGTCTTTTACAACATGAAAATCATATTTCTGAAAATTCAAACGCCCTTCAAAGAGGAGATCTCTTTATAACGTAAACAAGAGCTTACGGACGGAAACAAACTCCATGCGGAAGCTAAGAAACTAATTCATGGCTCCAAAACCGTGACGTTTCAGAGAATATCCAAAAATGTCTAACTATACTGAATTAGTGCGAAATTTTTTACGCCAATTTATCGTTGGGTATTATAATTGATTGTAACTTCTTTTTTTATTGAGCGCCACTGTAATTTACCGATGATTCAGAAGGACCCTGCTTACACCCCCACAAAATACTGCCCTCCGCGAAAGGAATACTCCAAGTGTCTGCTATCGATTTTGTTGGAACTCATTTATGGAATAAAGCACTCAATAAGTATTTCAAAAAAATTAAATTAAGGGGTGACACGCCGTTCAAAGGTCCCGCCAATAAAAAAAAATACGTGTCTATAGTTTTGAATGTTTTATCACGTTTCTGAGTTTCAAAAAAATCGAAGGCGGACACGTGAGTGATGTTCCTCGTTAGTCACAACATTGGAAAATTAAAAGATGTAAAAATGTGTACATAAAATTTGAATTATGAAGAAACAATTGTTTGGACACAAAAAAATCTTGAAACTTCGGTTATTTCGGCTGCCCAAAGGGATCTTCTCCCTTAAAATCTGCAACCCTTCACCAATTTTCAAAACTTAGTCTGTAAACATCTCCTACGCCGCTCTATTCATGTGCAAAAACTTAGCCACATATCCCAAATATTGCAAAAATTATCGCTAAAAAACAGATATTTACACAAACTCCCTTAAAATCGCAACCAAACTCGTGGAAATCGTTGCAAGAACCAAACAAGTATAGACACTTCCACTTATTTCTATACGTGCGATTTCTGGTCCGTTCATAAGATCCTGAAATCTTTTTCATTAAAATCTCGAAAAAAGCTGTCGAATAATACAAAGCTGTGAAGAATCTAAAAAATGGCTCATCTGAAATCAAGATTCGTGAATCATGGAGCATGAATGATTTGTCCATTTTTATGTACGTATGTGTAAATAGAGATCGAACTGAAACATTCGAGGCTTACCTTGGTGACGGGATTCGCATGAATATTCTGAAAGTGTTTCAACAGTTGTCCCCTATCCTGAGTCGTGTAGGGACACATTTTGCATTTGAACGCAGCAACGACTTCTGCAAAATCATGAGCGTTGAGATTGTCTTTGGCGACGATGTACAAATGTTCGTTTTCTTCGGCGGAACGGATTTCAAACTCTTCCTCGTTCTCGGCCGCCTGAGGATCGACGTGCGACTCGTATCTCGAGATCTCAACGTGATCGCCTCTCGAGCCTTGCTGCGCCTTTTTTCTCGCTCCTCCAGAGTCGTCCGCCTCGCCGGGGCTCGGCACGCCCGTGTACTCCAATTGGCTTATATCCAGAGCCTGGAGTTCGCCGTTTTGGATGGCGTATATCTGGCCGTCTACGCAAACCAGCGGTATGGATTCCGTGTCCTCCGTGTCCTTTTCGACCTCTCGGTCTGGCGTTTTGGCAGCGTTTTCAGAATTCGCCGAATCTGCCAGCTGAACGACCGTGTCCTGGGTGTTCCCCAACGACTGCACTATAAACTGAGAACCATTTATCTCGTAGCTGAGATAGGGCGGACTCAAAACTTCCTGTTGGCTGCTCATCTTTGACGGAGTTCGGGCTCGAGCGGCGAGACTGCCGGAAGTCTCCCCTTTTCACATCAGCATTCTCGGACAGCTGGGAAAATAAACGTTTTCTTTCGGTCGAATGTTTTTTCTCGACTGAAATTAGCGCTGTCACCAAAGCCCAATGAAAAGTTGCAAAAATGTCTCGGATGTTCGAATAGATTGTGGAATGACTGAAACTTTTCTTATCATTGTGATAGGCTGTGATTGACATTTTGAGATAGTCTGAAGTACCCTGTCCGGTAACGAGAGTTTGGGTACGAAAAATTTCAAATATCATTGCAATTTGGAAAACATTGATACGATAGACTACAATTTTACTTCTGTGAAGTTAAGATAATTTTGATAAATTTGAAATAGGAAGAAAAACATTGTATGTTATCAAAATCAGTAGGTATTTTGAAAAGCATATGTGTTACTATTACTCCAGCCCAATGGTAATGCCTTTTTGACGAGAATCCATGCTGGATCTGCCAGCTTTATATTCATCCAATTAGCCTAAATGACTGGCAACCTTGCACAAGATTTAAACACACCGCTGTGCGCATTATCTTTAGCGTATAAAAAATATTCCCCAGCGATGAAACAAACTACGTGCTGCCCAAATATACGCGAAAACTATACGACTCACTATATAATAATAAACTAGATACGAAGAATGAGAATTCGGAAGTATTAATTACGAAGCATAATTTCGTCACAGTTGTTCTCCAAAATAACTGTATGTCATTTTAATAGCGTATTCTTTCACAAAGGGTATTTTCAACAGCGCACTTTCACGTAAAAACTAGACATATTTTGCCGAGAGGTTATCCCGCGACCGAACGGCCACGTTTTCGGGACAAATGAATTTGACGAAATTGTGCGAATTGTCCGATAATAATACTTCGAAACAACGAATACTGTTCAGTTTTTTCCCCGAGAGAATACAATAAATCGCCATTGCTATTTGAGTCTTCGAATTCGAAAAATCATGTTTTTTTTCTTCAGCCCGTCGCGCATGTAGCGGCGTCCGGTTCGCGGTTTTCGCAAAATGCACTTGGAAAAATAGCACTCGACAGTAGTGTACGAAGCCGCACATAGGCGCGAATGCAACGTTTCGATGTGTAACTTGCACGTACCTTCAATATTGAGTACTTTCGATCACTGATAAAACTTGATTGCGATTATAAAAAACGAAAAATTGTTGTGCTTATTGTGTTGATAGACACACGGAGATGTGTACAACTGGACGAGGCGCCGCTAAGCAGGCGTAGAATTGGACTGCGCATTGTTGGTCCGCTTCTCGTGGAGTGTTCTGCGCCGGCGCACAGTATGCTGAAGCGCCGAGAATAGGGAAACTCAAAAGTTGAAGCCGGTTATTTTGATTGATGGGCGAGTTTCATCATTATTATGTTGAATTTTTTTTCGTATGCCTTTGCAAGCTTCACCGAAAACTTCCTCCAGGGTGTTGCGCGCAGCCGTTTTTTTTAACGCGTCGCATTACACGAGGGAAATTGCAGCAATATGCTGGCCACTTATCGTGAGGCGTAGTGTCACATCGAGCGACTGGAGTGCGAGAGAGATAGCTGTTTTGCAGATTCCCAGGGCTCTGCGAGGCCATTGACATTTTGGAAAAAAGAAAAGAAACTCCTCTCGCTCTGTTAACGGGTTAGGGTACTGTGGAAAAGTGCAAAACCCCATAGTAGCTTGAGGCAACTCAAATTGGAAAAGAAGGTCCAACGCAAGGTGCAGGGATCGCAGATTGAAAATAAACGCATGATTTACAACGATATAACTGCTAGTCAAACTTTAAACGCGTTTTTGTCGAAACTGTGTTTTTAAAAGCGATGTACACGATTTATCGATATCCAATGAACGGATTGACTTAAAGATTGGTACACTCATTCAGTGTCGTAGTAGTTTATTCTTGACCAACGTTTTTCTTCTCAACATGTTTAAAATGATTTATTAACAATGTATCATATTTCCCGGAAAAATCGAAAATAACATTCAAACCTATTTTTGGTCGTGGATACGCGATAACGAAAAAAAACCTCCGTCAATTCTTAGCCAATATTTATTATTATCTCTTTTAAGGTTGACTTAGCGCGGTCGTCAGAAACAAAAATATCACGCGCTACATGCAGTAGAGCATATACATAAATCTGTAGTTTCGTAATAAAACTTTTCCTTCTGACTGGACTCTACAGTATGAGAAATGCTATACCAAGCTAGTAAGCCGACTATAGATTTCGGCAGATGAACGATCGTGGCAGCACTGTAACGAGCTGTCTGAGCATCACGGAATATTTCCGTGGTGCTCAGATTTTTCTGTCAGCTCAATGTGGATCAAGCTAGTTGGTTATATTATCGGAAAAAATAAAGTGTCAAACAGAATTCGTTTCAAACGGAAGTGGCGGAAGAAAAAAGTCGTTGACAGTGAAATAAAAGCTCTGACATCAATGGCCGAAGCCAATAAGAAAAGATGTGTTGAAGGTGTTGGAGTCGTTGAAAAGAACACTCGACAAGCACGTTATGTGATGGGAGACGTAGCGTTAAAAAAAATATATTTGCTTTATAAATATTTATATTTTATATTGGTTATGTTATCTTCACTAACAAATAAAAGTGTTGGTTAACCGATAACTCATTAAAAATTTTGTTCGATTAAAATTTACTTCCAAATAAAACTTTGTGTTGTAGTATTATTTTAAATATGCCGCGCAAACTTACGTCCTTGGATACGTGAAACGATGCGGTGTTGCCATATCTCTTCTTATTATAGAGGACAAATATTTTTTACGAGAAATTATTCTGCTTTACTGAACGTTTTTAGCAAAACCGAATAGTGAAGGCAGTCCAAACTTTTTTCACTCTTTCATTAACTAGTTTGCTATGTAAAAATAATTTTTCTTAAAAATTTATAAACACAATAGAATGGACGACGAATTATGTGACCTAACTTCCGGTCAATGCAGACCCCGCAGTGTTAAAAGTTGCAATTTTAAAACCTATTATCTCCCAATCTAAATAGTCGACGGTTCTGAAATTTCACTCAAACATGCATAATGCTATGAACAATATCCAGTTGAAATTTGAACAAGATCTATAGAAATCAAGAGCGCGCTCGTTCTACCTTAAGAAAAAAAACGCGTCTATCGTTTTAGATGAACCGGGTGGCCAAAATCAAGTACACCGTTGAGTCTCTCACGTTGAAAGGTCCTTCACGAGAAGGGTGGGAGAAGAAACGAAATTCCTTATGCTCATATATTATGCGTTCTCCAATTACGATACAGTGCGACACAGTGCCCATATCACCAGTGTATTCCTTTGCCCGGATTGGTTGCTGATGTCAGAAATATGTACACGGTGTTGCACTATGGCGTGGTTGAAAAGCGCGCATTGTGTGATTTGTGTGACTTCACGAATTCCAACTTATCTTAGCAAAATATTAATCATATATACGAATGAATATTGAAAAAAGTTTCAAGTGTACGGTTGGTAATCGTAATTATTATTTAGGTATATGTTTATTCGAAAGAATTAGCATTATCGGAAATTAATTTTCAATGTTTAAAAATCCTATTTGAATAGCCACGAACTTTGGTGACGTCGCACGGTCTTCTCGTAATTCGAGGCTGTTAGCTTGAGTGCAGTGACCGTCACAGGTTACAGCTTTGTCAGGCACATTTTGTGTCGGTCGGCGTTTTCAGAGGTTATGTCAGGGCAACAGGAGGCAACAAATGATTCGGAAAAAAAATATCAGTACGCCACAATGTTGCTGATGGAATGAACGATTTGTCAGTGTCTGGTCCACAAGCATCGTACTATGCTCACCGAAGCTAGAAAAAAGGAAATGCAAAATAATAAATAAATGAAACAGTTCCCCCCGTGCTCGCATTTGACCTTAGCAGGTTCTACCCCTACCTAGGTGGGTAAAAAATCGCATTGTCCAAAAATATTTTTACTCGATAGTATCACCTTTTAGCTATATGCCTGAAAATTTCATTGACATAACCCTAAAATCGAATGACCTACAACTTCTAGCAGTCGCCCGGGCGAGCGGTAGCAGCACCATACTTCGAACTTTAAACACTGTTTTCAAAGTCGATGGACATGATACCTCGAGAACCACTGGATGGATTGTTTCCAAACTTACAGTAGATACGAGTAACATTTAAAGCTCGTTGACACACTTTTTAAAAATCGATCTTACTTTTTTCCAATAGTTACGTAAAAATGACTTTCCTTAGCTTTTGTATGCACGAGTTTCAATTCGTCACTGTGTTGTTTAAAAAATTAATTTGAATAATCGACGATCGTCGATGGCTCCTATTTATTGTTAGTATGAACAACCCTTTTGGTTTTTAGACTTCGGATGGACTGTTTAAGCTGGAGTGACCAACGCCGAACGTCGCGAAAAAATAGTTTCACCATCTGCCCGCGGCCTCTTTTTGTTGGTGTTTTTTTTTCAAAGGCTCGCATCATATGCACTTTTGTGTTTGAAAAAATGCGTTTCTTTTTCACCACCAGTTTTTCAGGGAAAAACTGCATTTTTCGGGCCTCTGGGTAGATGTAGCCTTTTAACGTATTTGAGGAGCAGGCGAACAAAATCGGACTTGTCTATACTACGTCATTTTTTTATCGTGCCACACTACTGCCTTTTCGCTTGAAAAGGCAGTTTTCAACAAATTTTGAGGTGTTTGGAGCCAGATTTGATCCAAGATATTTCGGGAGTCAATAAAGGTGTGCCTGAAGCACGCGAAAAAAAAATCGACGTACTGTGGACTTGTTCACACTACGTCAATTCGGTTCACACCGGTTTTGTTGACTTGAAATTGGCGCGCCAGATCTTCGATTGGTTCTGCTATTCCCGTAGGCCGCGGTCCGAATTGCGGTGTAAGCGCTCCAACGCAATACCCACTGCAATCGGACCAATCAGATCAATCGTAAGCACGCTTTGAACGCTGCAAGTGCAATTCCGACCGCGGCCTTAGTTTCGGCGTTGCCACATTTCAATGCATACGTTTCAAGCAGCCTCATTTTTTCGTAAACCTGTTGCATATTTCGCATGCATTCTCATAAATTAGATCGGTAACCTTTTTTTTCGGTTATATTGTGGTCTGAACACAATGCTCGTTTTTGGGCCATTTTCTTCGCACATACGTCGGAAGACGTTGCCGCACACAACCAATACGATCAAGCAATCGTTGACTTTAACCTAAAATTTCAATATTCAATAAACGAGTACGGAAACCTCCGGTTTTCTATTGTCAGTATATTCGGGAAATATCCCATATCGACTAGTAAAATTTTCCTTAATATTCATTCGCCACAATATTTTTTAGCAACAACCTTAAGGTATTCCTTTCACGAACCCAAATATTTATCGGTAAACTGATTTTCGTCTATAGTCAAGTAAAAATACATCCCAGTTGGCCTATTCTGTAACTCGTAACGACAATTTTCGTTATCGTTAAACTGGTGATAGCCAATAAGAGGCTCCCTTTCTTCTGTAATCGTGCATGCGAATGGCTGCCGCTAGCTAACGATAACGAAAACTGTCGCTACCGAGTTACAGAATAGGCCTACAGTATACTGGTAAAATTTCGAGCCAAGTTACGGAGATTTCAACGAAAAATTACGACTAAAAATCGTCTCATTCATACGACGCTTTATGGGGGTGGCACGCTGGTCACATTTTTCTTTCATAATTTACACACTAAATAACTCAGATGCCTGATATAAACTGCTCACGCGTATAAAACAATCTCGATTCCGTAACGACAATGAAAACAGGAGGGTAACCGAATGTTCAAAGAAAATATTAATAAAACTTAGAATAATATGATTCCTAGAACAATTTTCATAGCCGTGACTTTTCAGAGGCAATGTAAAAATGTCTAAATCTGGTAAATTTGCGGAAATTTTTTGATTCCAGCTTATCGTTGGGTACAGCGATTGTGATTTATTGTTATTAAGCGCTACTATCATTTACCAGAAGGGCCCTCCTTATGCCCCCACAAAATACGGCCCGCCACAATAGGAATACCTTAGGGGGCGTACACAAATTACGTAACGCCAAGTTCCCTAATTTTTACCCCCCCCCCCCCCAACGTAACAGGACCATAACGCCTGGCCGCACCCCCCTCTATTCCGTTACGTAAGGGGTGCTTTATTGTCAATAGTAGCGATTTTTTTTCATAGACATAACTAATTATGAAAGAATCGGGCTTATACTCATTTTATGAAGTATGTCTTCATCTGGTTTTATATTAATTATCATGAAAAAATGTTTTAAATTAACCGAGACATATGCCTTGATTTAACGACGGAAAAAGTCTCTTCATTTATCGGCATGAACAATTTATCGGTATCTATACAAATGTAGCTATTTCTATGCGTAGCCATTTTTTATTTTGGTTTTTTTACAAAATACCAACAGTTTAAACATTTATATCTATTTTCAAGGCTCTTTTTCTTGCATTCAAGCGGTCTCTAAAAAATAATGATCGAAATTTAAAAAATCAGGTGGGTACAACCTAGTCACTGCGGTTACAAAAATGCCCCAAAAAATTGAAAATCCGTTGATAAGTTTTTGAGTATTCGCTGAGACAAGGTTGAAAAAAGTAGTTTCGAGAAAAACGCGTTCAGTTTTCGTTCCGTTTTTTTAAATATAAAGTTATGTTTTTTTATAGAATATTGATACTTACATTAAAGTATCTAGTCGCGGACGATACGACGGTTCTTCATCATTATATTTCACAAAATAATAAGAGCTTGCACTTCGTCTATTGTGAACGATGCCAGACCTGTAGGGCCTGAGGACACTAACGGGTCGAGCTACCTGTTCTCACTAAAGTGACTGTACCTCCGTCAATTTTCGGACTTGTGAATAAAAATGTTGCCAACATATTTTTCAATAGATGTACCTTCAAAAATGATAACAAACGAATTTTTCTCCTTCATATTTTGCTTGGGGAAAGAGTAAAACTACTGTGCTACAAGTTCTTGCACGGTGACTTCCCCCTTAATTGACATTTCGTATGGAAAGCTGTCAACTTTCCACGATAAAATTGCGCGCGACTTTTACATTCAAAACTTGAACATGCAGATATTTTGCGATTTCTAGGAGTTCTAAAATCGTGACGTAACGCAAACCTTGACATCCCCCTCCCCTCACGTACGTAGACCGTGACGACTGGCCGTACCGCCCCCCCCCCCCCCGAATTGGGCTACGTAATTTGTGTACGTCCCCTTGGAAGAAAGTCTACAGCTTCGGTTGCCGACGCATAATCCATCCAGGAACAAGCTTGACTGTCATAATTTTCAAAAAAAGAAAAACATGACGCGTCATAGTTTTTTCCGCATTCTCTTGCAATTCAATTTATTCTGATTCGTGTCCGTGGAACTTGCTTCGCGGGAATTCAGATCTTTAATTTCTCTCCCTGGTTCCCTCCTACATGCTCTCGTGTCAATTGTGTAAAAAGAAACACAAATACAGCTTGCAACAGTTTGATTATTAAAGTCATATACACCAATCAAATTATAATAGTATTTCTCAAAAACATTAAACGCTATAGTAATAAATTGTAACATTTCCAATGCAGTCGACAGCTCAGTTTTTCGGCTTGACAATACGCGGGGGAACAGTGCATAGTTTTTCAATACGCAAATTCCTTACAACTGCAATACTCTTTTTCTTTCCTCCACCTTAGTATCACACCGGTATAGAGATTTCATCGTCGTTTTCATTTCTCCCATTGACCCGCAGCTGTTTTCAGATAAACACAATCTTTGTACCAAAAAATCTCCAGCTCACACTCAATTTTACGAATAAAAGTTATAACTAGTATACCGACTCTTAAGCTCAAGGGTAAAATGTAAATACTCCGTTGTAGCGTGAACTCGCGTGGCATAGAGACGCAGACAAAAGGCACATTATCTAGCCAGACGTTTCAGGAATTGCATTGTCTGTTCAAAATGTATCCCATTTATATTCCTACCGTCGCCTCTACGTAGTCAAGTATCTAGTCTTCCGAAACTGAATCCACAATGCAAACGAGAATTCTTTTTGGATTGGTTGGTAGATTCTCTTGAGCAGGAAGCCATTGAATACTCTGGTAGTATGAATGGATGTATGCACATTGAAAAGACGCAATTCCCTTGTAGGCACCTGCTGGTGGACATTCGATTAGTCATCGCAGTCTGAATCAAACCGAGCATACGATGGCGACACAGGAGAATATGATGGCGATGCAGGAGAGTACAATGGCGACGCAGGAAAGTGTGCTAGCGACGTAGGGGCATTTGATGGCAATGCAGGGGAGTATGATGGCGACGAAGGGGAATATGATGGCGACGAAGGGGAATATGATGGCGACGAAGGGGAATATCCTGGCGACGAAGGGGAATATGCTGGTGACGTAGGGCGATTTGGTACGGGCCTTTCCGAAGTCGTCCGGAAGCGTGGTCGATACGCAGGCTGTGGGTTGTTTATGCTACCCAAGCGGAGACTACGCAAGGCTTCCGGCAACGGACCGAATCCAGGATACACGGGTCTGTTGCTTCGTGCCATTTCAACGTAAACGTTCTGCGTGCCGATCATGCGACCCACCATTTCGCGTTGCGCTTTGTGCGCGTCCGCCTCGCGTAGGAAAGTGACAAAACCGTATCCCCTGCTCTTGACTTCGTTGTTTTCACGGTGCATTATGACTTTTGCCTCAAGAATTCTTCCGTAATTCTCGAAAGCCTTTCTCAGGCCGACACGATCGACGTTCCTGTCTAAATTCTGCACGAAGAGACTGTAACCGACTCGGGTAATATCACGGCCGGCGAAAGCTGAAACATTGCTCAACGTTGCCACCGCAGTGTCCCGCCAGGATGCTCTCGCCGCAGTGTCGCTGAAGGATGCTCCCGTGGCAGCGTTGCTCGATAACGGCGCAACGTCGCGCCAGGGTATTCTCGCCGCAGTGCCGCTCGAGGATGATCCCATGGCAGCGTCGCTCGGCGGCACTCCCGTCGGGGGGTCTTTCTTCCTTCCGTTTCTGCTCCAGGATCGCGGCTTGTCGCGGTTGTTCTCGCTCTTGCGCGTTCGCCGGACGCGCAAACGTCTGTTGTCGTCTATGAGCTGGCCGTTGAGCTCGATCACCGCCTCGTCTGCCGCGTCCGAATCTTCGAAGGTCACGAACGCGAAACGCCGCGAAGGCTCGTCGTCGTTCAACACACCGTAGCTCGTAATCGTCCCGTAATTCTCGAACATCTTTTTCAAACGATCGTTCGTCATATTTACGCCCAAGTTCGTCACGTTCACGATCGTGTTGCACTTTATTTGGCGGTGTGCCGGCTCTTCGTGCGCCATCATGTTGCGCTATTGTTCCGCGTTGCACGGGACGAAGAAAAACTCTTGGAGATCGACGCACGATTTCGCGTGCTACTTTCGATTGAACAATCTGGTTGTACGAATGAGGGATAGACAAATGTGAAGAAAAAAGGGCTTTTGATCGCGAGACGCGATGTTATCGAGTCACGGAGCTATTTGCGTCGCGAGGACGGAGGAAATTATTTGCGATGGTCGACAGGGCCCGATAGATCCGTAAATTCTTGTGGTGGGGGAAGGAAGTCTCGGGAAAGGATTTTCTGCGGTTCGTCCGTTGACCGCTTGTGTCGCTGGAGGAATCGGATTCCTTTGTGAGGGAATAAGCAGAGCTCGTCTGAATCATTGGTAAATTACAGTGGCGCTCAGTAAAAATAAGTCAAAATCAATTTTTATACCCAACGATAAACGGGAATAAAAAATTTCGTAGATTTTAGACAATTAAGACAAGATTTATCGTTAGACATTTTTACATTTTCTCTGAAAAGTCGCGACTACGAAAATTCTTCTGCTAATCACGTTTTTTAAAGTTTTATCATCAATAGGTTTGTTCGCGCTAGCTACACTTTTCTACAGTTCTTACACCTCCAGTGGACTTTCTATTACTGTATCTGGTCAAAGTGTAGAAAATGTAGCTAGCGCGAACAAACCTAATATTTTTTTTAAACACTCGGTGAACCCCAGTGTTTATTGACGTCACGGAATCTACCGATTTTTTTACACGCGTTGAGCAGTTTACGTCAGGCAGCTAAAGTTATTTAGTGTATACATGATAAGGTAAAAATCTGGATGGTGTGTCATCATCATGAAGTGTCGTAGAAATGAGACGATTCTTAGAGACGTATTTTTTCGTTAAAGTTTCGGTAACTTGGCTTGAAATTCTACCAGATACTGGGATGTATTTTTACTTGATTATAGACGAAAGTCAGCTAATTGTTAAATATTCGGGCTCGTGATGGGAATACCGTAACAGGTGCGCAAAATAAATTTCGTTAGAAAGCATTGACGTATTGGCCGGAAGTACATAAATGTAATAAAATGATAAACATGAAAAGTTGGGTAGATTGGGGTACATTGTTTTCCTTGTTCCGCAATTGCCATGTAATTGCCTTTGATCACTTGTAGACGCAGTTCTCGATTCTTGTAAAGCCGCGGTCCCAGCCACATAGCGAGTATTCGCGAGTGGAGGCACTCGCGGGTAGTGCAAGAGCGAAAACTCGGAGAGTATCGACACTCGTTCATACTCGTGCTCGTGCTCAGCCTTTTTCCGATTAGTGTCGGTAAATTTTCGCGAGTCAAATAAAAATTTTACTCGTCTTCATCGTACTCGTGAACGAACGTCCAGATCACTCAGGAATCCTCGCCATCCTTCGCGTATGCTTGCAGGCAGTCAGTTGGAAACGAAGCGTGAGCGTTGGTGACTACTGCGTATCTATAAAAAATATCGCGAGGAGGGCAGTTGACGGGCGCATAATTACGAGGCTGCCCACGTACAAGTATGGCTAGTATGTATGAGTAGTGTGCGAGATCAGACTTGTCATCGGCTATATTTGTAAATAATTGCACTCGCCAGGTGTCTGGGACCGGCTTAAGAGGGAATGGTACCCCATCGCGGTCGGTATAGTAGAACAATTATAGATACCCAACAATCTCTGAAACGGCTCTCCAGATCTCGTCAAAACTTTGCCAAACGACGTCAAATAGATAGACGAACAGCTGTCTTCCCCTCAAATTTTCTGAATTTGAGAAAAAAAACGTAGATCAGCTGATGATAAGCCAATCTACGTTTTTTTTCGCAAATTCAGAAAATTTGAGGGGTAGACAGCTGTTCGTCTATCTATTTGACGTCGTTTGGGAAAGTTTTGACGGGATCTGAAGAGCCGTTTCAGAGATTGTTGGGTATCTATAATTGTTCTACCATACCGACCGCGATGAGGTATCATCCGTCTTAAGCCTATTATCTTTGGGAAAAAGGTTACGGAGTAAAAATAGTTTTATTTTCTACCAATAGGTGGCATTAGATTACGGGAAAAAAATAATCAGCAGTAGCGTCTATAAAACCGTTGACTTCAAACACGGTCTTCGAAGAACCATGTGTTTGAAATCGGCACACAGCAGGACTCGAACAAATTTCGTCCAATCGACTTAAAATGTCGACTGCAGCTTCTTAGATAGTTTTAACAGTCAATTACGAGCACTTATTTTTATTAATTGAAAATTGCCAAAAATATGTCACTTTTCATATGAGAATTATGATTGGAAAAACGAACTTTTTTTCCAAACATGTCTCTTTTTTTTTATTATTATTATTTTCCCCCCGTATTAGGCTGCTAAAACTAGTATAATGAATGAAAATATTTCACTGTTATAAGGAGAGGCTGTCAATTTGCAAATTCAGATTCGATTCATACTGCGTGTAATGAAAGCTCATGGCCACAGGTGTTGTGTGGCAAAGCAGTAAAGTGCGCTTCTTGGCTGTTTTCGAAAAAATCGGCATCGAAATATATCGTTTTTTCCAAGTTTTGTCATTAATATTTTCTTTAAGGTAGAACGAGCGCGCTCTTGACTTCTATAGATTCTGTTGATATTTTAGACAAACATTGTTCATATCATTATGCATGGTTGAGTGAAGTTGCAGAACAGTCGACAATGTAGATTGGGAGATAATGGGTTTTAAAATTGTAACTTTTAACACTGCAGGGTCTGAATTGACCGGAAGCCAGGTCACATAATTCGTCGTACCATTCTATTGTGTTTATAAATTTTGAAGAAAAATTATCTTTACCTAGCAAACTAGTTAATGAAAGAGTAAAAAAAGTTTGGACTGCCTTTACTATTCGGTTTTGCTAAAAACGTTCAGTAAAGCCAGAATAATGTGCCGTAAAAAATATTTGTCCTCTATAATAAGAAGAGATATGGCAACACCGCATCGTTTCACGTATCCAAGGACGTAAGTTTGCGCGGCATATTTAAAATAATACTACAACACAAAGTTTTATTTGGAAGTAAATTTTAATCGAACAAAATTTTTAATTAGTTGTCAGTTAACCAACACTTTTATTTGTTAGTGAAGATAACATAACCAATATAAAATATAAATATTTATAACGGAATTTTTTTGTGTTCAACGATACGTCTCCCATCACATAACGTGCTTGTCGAGTGTTCTTTTTCAACGACTCCAACACCTTTAATACATTTTTTTTTATTGGCTTCGGCCATTAATGTCAGAGCTTTTATTTCACTGTCAACGACTTTTTTCTTCCGCCACGTTCCTTTGAAATGAATTCTGTTTGACAATTTTATTTTTTTCCGATAATGTAACCAACTAGCTTGATCCACATTGAGTTGACAGCTCGTTACAGTGTTACCACCAGGGAGACTAGAGTAAAGGAGTGGACACTCCATAGGAGATAAGCAGCGAAAGACGGCCCCAAAATCCCGACTTATAAGCGACCGCAAGAGGCGCTGCGATCGCGATTCCCCGATGTATAGTAATATTTGTAGCTAAGGGTTCTAGGCATGCGCATGTAGCCGACGGAAAGCCTAGCAAGAGAGTACATCTATATATAAGGGAAAACCGATTGCAACGCCACCTACAAACTCTTATTTTCCTTGATTTTGGAGCCACATCGTTAGCACACAGTGTCCACTCCTTTACTCTAGTCTCCCTGGTTACCACGATCGTTCATCCACCGAAATGTATAGTCAGGTTCAGCCCCCTGACACTGCTGGGTCTACCGTGTCTCGTTATTGTCGCCACGTAAACTAACCCACCATGCGGCGCTAGTAGTCAACAGCATGACCCCCACTCCAGTCGCGCAGCGTCTGCATAATTTGCATTCGACGCGTCTGGAAAATTCATTGTTTAGAATAGAATTTAAAAGTATATGTGTATATAGGAAGGGATGCAATATTTACACTTGTTGCAATATTATATATTTAAAAATATTTATTGAACGAAATAAACAGATAACATTAATATTTTTTAAATAATGGATTAGTCACGTTGTACAATGTTTTGCGATTTTTTTTTTTATCGAGATTGCTTTTTTTTGTTCTGCGTTGAGACGTGCAGAATATTGCTGCATCCGCATCAATACGTAATATTTTATTATGTGTAAAAGACCACTATCGGCGTGTTCTATACACGGAAAAGAGAGCTTATCATAGTTATACACGTCGTCCAATTAGACTCGAAAACACGTTTTGAATTGCGATGAGCCACAAACCGCTCTTCCAATGTGATAAAATAATTACGATTTTACCACACTACGATTTTTTAAATTCAAGAACAATGACAGATCGAGAACAAATGACGAAATAATACGGAGAGGTGCTTTGCGGAGTGGGGGTCATGCGGGTGACTACTAGCGCCGCATGGTGGGTTAGTTACGTGGCGACAATACGGGAACACGTTACTGTAAGAGAATTTATCCCAGTGTCAGCCCCTTGGTCGGGTTACTAGCTTGGAATGGCATTTCTCACACTGTAGAGTACAGTCAGAAGGAAAAGTTTTATTACGAAACTATAGATTTATGTATATGCTCTACTGCATGTGGCGCGTGATATTTTTGTTTCCGACGACCGCGCTAGGTTTACCTTAAGGGAAGGTACCTGTACATTTTTCAAAAAATTGATTTTTTTTCCTTGTAGTTTGAAGTTCAAAGAATATTGTGTATAAATTTCAAGTACAAATTCGCAATATTGAAGAAGTTGTGGGTTATTCTGCGAAAGACGGCAGAACGTCGAGCGCGCGGTCGGTTGGGTCTGCAGATTTCTCAAAGATGAATAATATTAGAGTAAAAGAAAATCGTCAACCTCTGCGTCAGGAAATTCTCCAGAGACTGATCGTTTGTTTTTTCCTTAAAAAAACTCAAAGACCTACGAGAAAACTGGGTTGAAAAATTTGTGAGGTTATGTTGACCTAGTGCATGGCCTTGAAATTTCGTCTGCAAAACGTTATAGAAATTAGCACGTCGTTTATTTCAAACTCGCTGAAACGATTGCACATATCGATTAAAAAAGTGTTACGATCATACATGTTCTTTGCGACTCGATAGTCGATTGATCTTCCGCGAAGAGATAAACAGAACCGTTTGTCAAGCCGCGCGTTAACCGTTAAGTTTCCAATTGCACGCTCATCGAAACGTAGTTTTGTTTTGTTTAAAACGTCATGATACCGGACGCAATAATATCCTGCGGTTATCTTATTCTCGGAAGTGGCTGCTGTGCTTATCGTTGGGTCAAATATTGCGGAAATTCGGTGTCGAAGGTTTCGCCCCACTTTATATCTGCTTCGGTGGGTATCGCAGCCATCGGAGCCCGGTCGATGCACGCCCTTTTTTACAACCTATTTTGGCGATCCTATCGTGGGTGACTAACAGCGATGTTGAGTTGTCTTGGCGGTTCCTCGACTCGATTAGCAAAATCGAGGACATCGCCAATCTCGAACGAGCCACATCATTATAATTTAGTTTAACGAATAACACCGTAGCGATCGATCCGATGCTGATCGCTAAGGAATTGAAAGAGAGGAAAGACGAGAACAATATCGTCGACTGGATCCTCTCGAAAGCCGGCACTGCCGCGCTTGTTTACTCGCTCTACTGTCGCCACGAGCTCGTGACAACCGGAACGCTCGTAGTCGTGGTTCTTGCTTTTTTTGAAACGCTGTGCTTGATCGAAGGGATAGCGGCAACCGAACAGGTAGCCAATCATTCTGGTCCACCCGATTTAGGTATTCCCTACGCGGAGGGCCGTATTTTGTGGGGGCATAAGGAGGGCCGTATTTTGTAAGGTCATGAGCAGAGCAGTATTTTGTAAGGGCATAAGCAGGGCCGTATTTTGTGGGGGCATAAACGGCCGTATTTTGTGGGGGCATAAACGGCCGTATTTTGTGGGGGCATAAACGGCCGTATTTTGTGGGGGCATAAACAGGGCCGTGTTTTGCGGGAGCATAAGCAGGGCCGTATTTTGCGGGGGCATAAGGAGGGCCCTTCTGAATCATTGGTAAAGTACAGTGGCGCTTAAAAAAAGGCACAATCAATTGTTATACCCACCGATAAACTGGAATAATTTTGTTTATGAGGTTGACGTTAGCATCGTTGGAATCCAATGGAAATTAATAGTTCCAAATTCCTTCAATTTATTTTCCCATATTTCTCCAACAAAGATCACGCTATGATATTTCAAGATACTTGTTCAGCGAACTACCATATGAATCGACAAAAAAAAAGATTTTGTATAATAGTCAAAATAAGGAAATTAAGATTGTAAAAAAAAACTTTCATTGTATTCCAACGATGCAAAATTCAACACCATAAATTTCGCGCAAATTTAGTAGATTTTGACATTTTTACTTTTTCTCTTAAAAGTCGCGGCTACAAAAATTCTTCTGCTAGTCACATCTTGCTAAGTTTTATCATCAATATTTTTTTTAAACATATAGGGTCTGTTTTGATTGTCGTTATGAAATCTTTAGATTTTTTACGCGCGTGTGCAGTTCGTATCAGGCATCTAGAGTTATTTAATGTCTCAATTATTCCTCCATAAAGCACTGTATAAATAATACGCCTTTTAGAGTCGTATCGTTTCGTTAAAAGTTCGGTAACTTGGGTTGAAATTTTATCAGTATCCCTACTGGGATGTATTTTTACTTGATTATAGACGAAAATCAGTTAATTGTTAAATATTCGGGTTTATCAAAGCAATACCTTAAAGGGTGGTCCGGTACCACTAATTTTCAGCCAAAAAGCCTAGTATCCCTTTAACTCCCAGCCTAACACTACTTTGCTAGGCTGGGAACTGATATGAGGACTTTAAAACTAATTAAGGGGGAAATACACGTAGTGGCATGAAAAATGATTTTTTTTGCGCAAGAAAATAATTTAACATCTAAAGAATACGGTGGGAAGTTGTAAACCGAAATTCGTCGCCGTTTTCAAGTTATTGCTTGTGAGTGTGACTCTCACCTCACCGCCTAGCCGGAACGCGCCGCAAACTTAAAACACCTTTTTTCTCAGAACGATATTTTCTGAGTTTGTGGGAAACATAACTGTAAAACGAGTTGGAATTGTACACACAACGCAATAACAATATTACCTTGAACTTATATCTACATGTTTATGAAAATTTCTTTTAAAAAGTACTTTTTCTTTGTAAAATTTCAATACTTTTTCTAGTGTGCCATTTTTCAATTTGTAACTTTTCAAATGTTGTTTAGGTATAAGTTTAGTATTTGAATGTTAAAATACTAAAAATTCATGGCTCACATTTTTTCGATCAATATTTTGCAATATTTTTTAGTGA
Organism: Ophion costatus; assembly: GCA_951751655.1. Classification (NCBI taxonomy): domain Eukaryota; kingdom Metazoa; phylum Arthropoda; class Insecta; order Hymenoptera; family Ichneumonidae; genus Ophion; species Ophion costatus. The sequence goes on along the minus strand of OX632360.1, from coordinate 15,764,331 downwards.
AAAAATGTATTCGAACAGTTTAGTTATGTTATAAATTGTACCTAAAGTTCCAAAAATGTAAAACGTTTTTTTCCTTTAAAAATGTATTTGCCCCCTTGAGGGCTTACGCCTAGTGGGCATTTTAGAAAACATCGACTCTTTATTTGTTTCGGATTCTCAAAATATAACATTTCACGAATATTTCATTGAAATTTCTGGTTATTTCTGGTAATTTTGGAGTTATTTGTTATTTATTTTTCACTTTGATATTGTTATATGTCACGCCCATTGGAGAAAAGCTGTTTCGAGAAGTTTCGAGTAGTCGGCCATTTTGTAATTCGAGTAGTCGGCCATTTTGATTTCATACCCGTTACTGTGGCCTAAGGCTTCAAGGTAACTTCCACAGCAGTCGTATCCCCCCTCACACGTGTTAATTCCAGGTGGTACATTTTTCGCAGATAACCTCTGAAACTCCTCGACCTCCGAGTACCGTCGGACGAGTCGCCTTGTTCGTCAAGAATTTACCTTTCCCACCCGCTACCTTCTGGATTTTGTCCACCGAATTATTGGGGTTGTTAAATATCAGGAATTCTTATACCGAACTACGCGTCTCTCGTTACGTAAGAAAAAAGTTCCGTTCAGCGTGTCCCAAAACTTACCATTGTCAATTATTCCAGACAAGTTTCGAACAGCCATTACAGTTCACGAAAATATTTCTGCAGTATGGTATTAAAATCTGCATCGTTGAAACGCAACGAAACTTCACATTCATATTTCTATTTCCTCATTACTATCACGATACTACATCTTTTTGAACATTTCAATTACCAATCTCTCAATAAGCACGATAAAGAACAATTGAGGAATTTTTGTGGCTCAAATCTGCAAAAGAACTTGAGAATGAAAAAAAAAATTCGTTGCGATTCCAACGACGCAAACTTCAGTCCGTTTGTGCAGTGACGAAGACCAAGCGACGTTGTGCCTGCAGTCATTGATAGCGAACATCATGGAGACTAGATACAGGAGGCCACACTCGGCCTTTCAACTCGTCCCCAAAACGGTATCACGATACATGGCGCTGGGGTGCTCCGGACCACATGTATAGATATATGCAAACATGGGTCCGATCAGAGAGGCTAGCCTCCATGATATTACTATACATACGGCCCGCGGCACCCCAGCGGCATCTATGCTGGAGTCATTTTTGGGGACGCTTTTTTCGGCGGCTTTGCACGGGAGTTTGGTCTCCTGGTATCTAGTCTTCATAGCGAACATTATCGCAAGCGTGAATGGAAGTTTCGCACTCAGTAGCGAGGGACGCACGATGTTAAAATTTTGACCATTAAATTTCCATTGATTTTGTCGTTCAAGCCGGGCAGTCGGAAATCCGTTTTGTCGCGTGGCGAATGTCCCTTATGCCATATCGATATGGGCTTTTCCTCGGAAAGGATTCTTCACAGGCTGGTCTCTGTCTCACACGATCAACGACTACGTGATGTTGTGCTACGTAATCCTAATCACCGAGGCTCTTTGTCGAGAATCGCAAAACGCTTAAAGACTATCCCCGTCCTCCATTAAAAGAAAAATTGAAAAGAAAGACGATTTTAAAATTATTTTATTCTTCACTTGTTCCACGCTATTCCTTCGCCGGGTCTATCACGACGTAACGAGGTTGGAGCATGCATCGTTGGAATGCAACGAATATTGTTTTTTATTTTTTTTTGTTTCCTCTTTTTCATTATCCAAAATCTTTTCTTACATATTTAGGCCGAAGGATCAATAAGGATTTTGAAAAACGTTCGAGTTATTTCGAAGGGCTAAATATGCCAAAAAAATTGTGCTACGAAACTTTCGTTGCGTTCCAACTATGCAAACTTTAATATCATCTTGACGTACGAGAGAACTTTAGTAGTTTCTTCGTGTTCTTATTCAAAATCATTTTTTGCGGATTCAGGCCACAGATCTCTATCGAGGATCCTAAAAAAACACAGGACTGTTTTTTGATAAACTGGCGATGATAAAAATTCCGAATTTTGAAGAAATTGACTTTCGACTCCGTTCCGCCGATGCAATGGTGTTGAAGTTCGCATCGTTGGAATGCAACGAAAAATCACCTTTTTTCATTCGGTTACTCGTTATCGTTATCGTTTTAGGCTCGACGTTTTTTGAGGCGGGATATACATTTGGACGGGAAAAAATTAACCGTTTTTGAGAGATTTTTTACACTAAGAAATAATTATTTTACATCGATCAAACTGTAGTTATTACTTTAACAGTATGTTTAAGCATACAAAATAATTTTTTAAGATTCCTTCGGCATAAAAATGGCGGAACTGTGTCAGGGCGTTACAGCAAGTTTGCTGCGAGAGTTGCGAATTGGCTTTGCTTCCCGTAGATTTAGACTCGAAAAATTTTTTTAAAATAAATTTCAGTTAGAACATGTATCGTTTCTATTTGACAGTAATTAAGGGGGTACGATCACTTTCACGGGGTCAAAAAAGAGTCTAAATGTATTTTACCCACAGCTGCTCGGATTGATGTTTACTTATGTTGATTATTCGTATTATCGATTATAGTGTGCCAAATGTTGTGGTGAATGATGAATCTATTGCCCGTGAACAAATAAAAACTGGAAAATTAAATTGTCAACGACTCGGTAGTAATCTTCGTAATAATAATATTAACATATCCACCATGGAGACTAGAGTAAAGGAGCCCGAACGCATATGGCGGGATCGTCGAAAAGAGGATCGCGAAAGTGATGAAAGATCTTGTAGTTCGAAAAATATCCGCAAGCGATACTAGCTCCAGGGACCAAATAGGATAGGTCCGTGACGACCGGCTTTGCAGTGTTTGTGACATACATACAATGACGTTTTACTGTCAGTTACTATGTATGTGAGCAGTACATATATGTCAGTTACATACAGTTTACGCAGTTTACGGTGTTACGCATCGTTGACTGATATTTCGGTATTAAACGTATTTTTACAATCAAAACAGAAAAAAACCATCCAATAAAGGTAAGAACTGAATCTTAATATTATGTTTATGCAATTAATTCGCGAATTAGCCAAAATATTGACAAGTATTAGAATCGGCATGTGCAACCACATCTTGATTCATTTTGTCAAATCGTTTGTATTTTTTTAATCGCATGCTATCGTCGCCGAATTTAATTATAATTGCCATTAATTTTAATGCTGTTAGAGATTTCTTTGATATACAGCAAAAATGTAATACATGATGCTTGGACAAAAAAAATGTTTTTTAGGTTAAATACGCGAATTCTTTAATATAAATACCCCTCGCTCCCATTTCGTTATAATGTACGATTTGAAAAAAATATTTTTCTTGAAAATCCAGTATGCAATATTCACATTATGGCTGTTTAATCGTACATGTCACCGTATAAAAATAAAACATTCACAGTATAGATCACCTCCAAGTCAAAAAATTACTGAAATATTGTCATTTCATAATTTAAACAAAAGCAGATCAATATTACTCTTTAGTATTGCACGCTGCGCTAATAAGAAAGAAATGTACGACAAATTGCGGATCGACGATTCAAAATCACCGCGCAGACGGAGCCCGCAGTGGTAGCGCCGCCAGGCGGGTACAAACCGCGGATCGTTCATCGCTTTCACAACCATTTTGCCAGCATTGCGTTTGGGCTCCTTTACTCTAGTCTCCATGATATCCACCATAAAAACGGACTAAAAAGACCAAAAAAAAATCAGCCGGAAGCCTATTAAAATAGGCTTGAATTACCTCAGCGGAATTAACACGATAGGCAGAATATAATTATACACATTATTGATACGTGATAAATGATAAAACTCCATAAATTGTTGTTTGCATATTTTGTGGCGGCTTCTATTCAAACTAATTTCAAAACAAAGCTGGGTTATGTTCGCCAAACGCATCAGCTGTTACTCGCAACGTTGCTAAGTCTGCACGATCACTGCACTTCCGGTTGACCGTCTGCATAAGACGACGTGCTTCGGTAACTCAAAGTGCTCGACTTTGCAGTTTTATTGCGAATAAACTAAACGGTCAAAATAGTTCCAATTTTGGCAATAGGCGCATAAAGTAAACGTCAAAATAATATAAAAATTTCAAATCCAAAAGTTCAATTCGTAGTAATGATCGTACCTTCTTAAAATGAAGAAACAAATGCAAATTTGAGACAATGGCGCGCATTTACAAAAAAAAATCAACATTTCACGCAAAATTTCTGTAAAATTTGAATAAAATAGTAGTTTTTGTGTCTTATTGTTCCTAAACAATTTTCGTCGAGTAGAAGGTAGCAATATTATCAATATTTCTACCTTCTACTTGACGAAAATTGTAAGATTATTATCAATATTATCAATATTTCTACCAAGTTTCCACCAAGGCTTAATAGATTTTGAGTAACCCTGCGCGCCAATTTAAAAAATGCAGTTTTGAGAAAAACGCCTCTGAAGTTTACGACCGCTTCGAATCCGAGCAGTGTGGCACAGCGTTGACGGCCTGTAACATTGAAGTTTATCGAATTTCGCTTTAAAACCCTGGGAAAATATTCTACATATAAAGTTCTATCGTTCAATGAAAAACGAAATCAATTTTTCAATCGTTGTAACTGCATATCCCGCTTTAAGGGCCACTGTAGAAAAATACAACCACTGAAGAGATCGCGGAAAATCACTCAATTCTCTACGCTCATAGTGGTGTAAGCCCTTAAATATTCTTTTCAAAGAAAGAACATCACTTTGATGTCCTCCTCCGATTTTGTCGAAACTTTTTTATGTCGAAGAATATCAAAAACTAACAGACACGTCTTTTTTATCGCCGGAAAAAACGGGTTTAGGGTGTCAAACGCACCCTCAAAAATGGGGATGTTTTTCGTTTTTCGTCAATAACGTTTTAACGCTACGATATAAAAAAAAATTCAAACTGCAGCAATGTTTATTTTTTCGTGTATAATACATTGGAGATGAGAACGATAACGTTATCGACGAAAAACGAAAAACACCCCTATTTTCGAGGGTGCGTTTCACCCCTTAAGACGGAATGACACCGCATCGCGGTCGGTATGGTAGAACAGAATTATAGATACCCAAAAATCTCTGAAACGGCTCTTCGGATCCCGTCGAAACTTTGCCAAACGACGTCAAATAGATAGACGAACAGCTGTCCACTCCTCAAATTTTCGGAATTTGAGAAAAAAAAGTAGATTGGCTCATCATGCGGAACTTGTGACCGAAAAGACGAAAAATCAGACATTTGGCTAATGTTACGACGTGGAGATAGGCTGAGCCGGGTAGCCACATAAAAAACGAACAATTTGAGCTTTCAATCGCTGCATTTCGTTGCATATTTTAGAAGAAAAGTGGTAATCTAGATTTATGGTGTAATTGTTGATAATTGCGAGCAAATGTCGCCCGAACTCCGACGTGCTCAGTTCACGAGAATTCCGCGCGCGGCGCTCGTCACGTGTTCTGCAGACGACGCGCATCGATGCGTACGAGCTCGATACACACGTTGGCAATGACGCGCAACGACACGCACGCACACATGCGTTACGGGACGCGTCCAGGCCACGGTCCAAGAAGACTAGAGGTAAGGAGTACGAACGCAGTGTTGAAGAAACGTCCATGGAAATCCAGATGGGAAGGGTGGCGCTGCTCTTCACCGAACCGAATCAGGAACGAACCAGTGCCGTACAATATGCAGAAAGCACCCTTTGCTACTTCATATGCAGCGATAATTTGATCAAATTAATGGTAAAAACAGTGCCGTACGATATGCAAAAAGCACCCTTTGCTTCTTCATATGGAACGGTAATTTGATCAAATTAGTTGTGAAACCAGTTGGTGATGGAAATTCCTATATAGATAAAATTCTTATATAGATAATATAGATTGTTTTGGAGAATAATTACAAAATACGGAAAATTAGTCAATATGTTTTTTTTTTCGTTGCGGAAGCAGCAACAAACAATTTATTTATTGACACAAGAAAATTCAAAAGAATTTTGCATCCTAACAAAACTTTTACAAATGAACACACAGCATGATACGCTGTACAGATAACGAATAATAATGAAATACAGAAATTAAGCCAACGTATATATTAAATATATGATATAACGAGACAGTTGGATAGAAATGTGGCCAGGGTGTCGTCTCCATAAAGCGCTGTACAAATTAGACGATTTTTAGAGTCGTAATTTTTTCGGTAACTTGGCTTGAAATTTTACGAGTATACTGGGATGTATTTTTACTTGATTATAGACGACAATCAGTGGTTAAATATTCGGGTTCGTGAAAGAAATACCTTGAATCTAACACAATTCGCAAAATTTGTTAGTCGCAAATACACGTGGTCCGCACGCACTTTATTCCAAAATGGACGACAAACGGGAATCATCGATGGCGGACAGCGTCGGCTGCGTTCTTGTCGCTCAGTTCATTTCAGTTCGGTAATGAGCAGCGACGCACGCGGTGAAACCACCAACCACTAATAACTGGATTTCCGTGGACGCTTTTGGATCGTGATCGCCGTAAGCGTTTGTACTCCTTAGCTCTAGTCTTCTTGCCATGGTCTTACATACAGGTCTTGCAACGAACGTGGTGCGGGGTTGGCCGTTCACGTCCAAACGAAAGTACAACTTATGGCCACGAAAGCGGCGCAACGAGTTATTGGTAAGCTTCATAAGTTTATAGCACGGATTTGGCGGAATCCTAACCAATCTTTTGATGGTCATACGCAGTCATACATGCGTATATGAATATGTTTACGGCGAAATACAAAACAGCTTCGAGCGAAATTGATTATTTTGCTTCCTCATGGAGGAAGCTTTGTGGTGGTGAAATTTTTTTTCCAGTTTTTAATGTCAATGTGCATAAAATGTCCCAAAACATCGAAAAATTATATCTAGAAAAAATATCCGGATGTGTTGGAACTTTGAACACGGAGCACTTCTCTTGTACTGATTTTCGTCCCATGTTACAGGTCGGATCCGCACAGGAATTAGTGGTCATTATGCATTTATCTCTCTTGTTATTGATTTCAATTACGGTATTTATAACCTTGCGTCGTAATGTCACTCATATGTGTTTCTAGACCTCACCAAAGTTAGCCCCCCCACTTTGACTAATCGAACTTTTTTTTTTACGAATCGTTTGGTGGTCGTTTGGTAGCGTTTGGTAGTCCCTTTAAATCGTTTGGTAGTTCTCCGTTTTTTGAAAAATCGATAATCAAAAATTGGGCAGTAAGTTGGCCCCCCTACTTTGACTAATCGAACTTTTTTTTTACGAATCGTTTGGTAGTCGTTTGGTAGCCTTTGGTAGTCCATTCAAATCGTTTGGTAGTTTCCCGTTCTTTCGGAAAATCGAAAAGAAAATTCCGATCCATGAGATAGGACGATAGGTGGCGGAAACCGACTTGATAACCAACGCCATCTATAGCTGATGGGCTCAACTCTGGCTATACCTATATGTTATCGCGCTCTCCGCTTTGTGCGGATATTCGTCGATCTTGGACGATAGAAACACATCGCTAATTTTCTTTACCGCGCTCCTACTATATCTATAGCTGACGGGCTCAACTCTGGCTGTACCTGTATGTTATCGCGCCCACCGCTTTGTGCGGATTTTCGTCAAGCTTGGACGATAGAAACATACCGTCGCTACTTTTCTCCACCGCTCTTCTAATCTAGCTTCTATCTCTAGTTGACGGGCTCGACTCTGGCTATACCTATATATTTTATCGCGCACTCCGCTTGGGGCAGTGCAGCCAGATCGCGCGTAAACGTTACCCCCTCTCTAGTCTCTTACGCGCCCTGCACACAATCAAAGTAGCGCGTGTCCGTGAGCGAGCGACGCTCGGACATCTTCAGAAAGAGCAGAGTGCGATCGAACTGTCCCGACCGCGCCTTCGGCAGCTACACCAATCCATGAACGCTGAGTACGTTCATGTGCGGCCAAGCCGAACGAAGGCTACGAGGGAAAAAGCAATCTGAGCACGACTCGCGCGTGACGTCACCCAACGGTACGCGCGAGGCTTTTAGATGATTTCAATGCTTATTTAGCTCTTGATTCTCTGCGTTATTAATGTATACAAAAAAATGTATCGCGCACGCTGAACGCTTTTTTTTTAGTTTATACGTTAATTTAAATATAATAATAAATCTAAATTACAACTTATTTATCTTCTAAAAAATTGTTTACGCTTTACTCACACCTATCCTTATGCCAAATGAATTATAATTCACAAAAGTAAGCGATAATATATTTATATTCGTATTATTATATTAATTCTCACACTTCCATCAAGCGATAAAGCATTATCGCCAAACACAAGTCAATCATCCATCCGGCCGCGAATCGTAAGTGCCAGAAAGTGTATTTGTAACACAAGCGATAAGATGATCCCGTTGGTAGCGTTCTTGGCTTCGGCCCGCAAGGGCGCAGGATCGTTCCTCACGTTCGGTGCTTTTTTTTTAAATCATGATTACTATTAATCCGTATTTGATTAGTTATTTTTATTAGTTATCATTATTATTTCAATTAGTTATCTTTTAGTGTCGAAAAATTTATTGCGCACTTTGACCGCTTATTTTATTAGTTTGTACGTTAATTTAAATATAATAATAAATCTAAAATACAACTTATTTATCTTCTAAAAAATTGATTGCGCTTTACTCACACCCGTCCCATGCCAAATAAATTGTAATTCACAAAAGTAAGCGGAAATATATTTATCTTCGTATTATTATATTCATTCTGATATACTTTCATCAAGCGATAAAGTATTATCCCCAAAAACAATAATCCATCTGGCTGCGAATCGTAAGTACCAGAAAGTGAACATGCATTGACACAAAAAATTAAGGATGTTGAGTCCCAAATCGCAAATGATGATAAAATTCTGAAAATCTGGTATGTTTTTGTATGAAGTATTTCAGAGGTCGTGTAAAAATTTTACGACAATTAGGAAGCTCGTTATTGAACAATTAACATTCACAAATTAAATGTTGTTTTATAAAAACTGATGTAACTTTGCAATAAATTTTTTTTTGACCTCTTAATTTTATAATATCTACAATATACTGAAAGCAACGGAAACAAAACGAAGTTTATTGATACAGTCTTTTAATTTCTTTTAAAAATTGTTCTTAACAAAATGTTAATTTTTTAATAACGAGTTTCCTAATCGTCGTGAAATTTTAACACGACCTCTTAAGTACTTCATTCAAAAACATACCAAATTTTCCGAATTATCTTATGATTTTTTATTTCAACCCTTAAGGAGGCTAAAGTAATGATGATAGAATTCTGAAAATTTGGTATGTTTTTACATGAAGTATTCAGGACGTCGTGTATAAATTTCATGACGATTAAGAAGCTATTTATTGAACAATTAACATTAACATGTTTCATCGGGACTCAACATCCTTAAAGGAGCAAGAAAAGTTGAACTTCGTCAAAAATGGTCGTACAAAAAAAAAGGATTTTGAAGCTTCAAGTTTCTAGTTTTAGTTCCGACAATTATTTTTTTGTTGAGAATCACTGATTGCGCGGTCAGAGGAAATATCACGGCAAAAAAAATTTTGCAAATTTTTACGTTTTTCAAAGTTCTGTACGGGTTTTGGCGATTTCTTTCGGGCTTGACCAATATCAAGGTCATTGAGCCCATTGAATTCACTTCAATTTGCTTTGTTTTATCGCCTTACGACCATTTTTCGCAGAGATATCGGCCTTTGAATGAAAAGACGTCCTTTAGTCTTCAGTCATCGATATCTCAGAAACTAATGGTCGTGCGGGAATTCGACCGGCAGTTTTGGAAACGTGGATACATACTCTACAAGCTCTGATTATTATTGTACGTTAAAAAAAAATTATTTTTGCCATTAGTTTTAAAAAAGTACAAAAAAAACGATGTTTTCTTGGTTTTTATCAAATCCACCGATACTTTGCAAATATTGCGATAAACACTAATGCTTATGGACGGTCATTAAGCTCAATATGTCCCCAAGAGCCATACAAAATTCCAAATTGATCCGTTCGTCGGTTTTTCTTGTCCGATTAACCAAAATATGAAAAAAATTAAAGGAGCAAGTTTCCTCCTTCTCAGACACCATTTCATGATTATTAAGGATGTTGAGTCCCTATGAAACATGTTAATGTTAATTGTTCAATAAATAGCTTCTCAATCGTCATGACATTTTTACACGACCTTCTGAATACTTCATGTAAAAACATACCAAATTTTCAGAATTCTATCATCATTACTTCAACCTCCTCAAGGGTTGCAATAAAAAATGATAAGAAAATTCTGAAAATTTGGTATGTTTTTGTATGAAGTATTTAAGAGATCGTGTTAAAATTTCACGACGATTAGGAAGCTCGTTATTAAAAAATTAACATTTTGTTAAGAACAATTTTTAAAAGAAATTTAAAAAAATGTATCAATGAACTTCGTTTTTTTTTCATTTCTTTCAGTATATTGTAGATATTACAAAATTGAGAAGTCAAAAAAAAAACTTATTACAAAATTACATCAATTTCCATAAGACAACATTTAATTTGTGAATGTCAATTGTTCAATAACGAGCTTCCTAATTGTCGTGAAATTTTTACACGACCTCTGAAATACTTCATACAAAAACGTACCAAATTTTCAGAATTTTATTATCATTTGCGATTTGGGACTCAACATCCTTAAGAGGAAAAAAAACTTCACTTCTTTTCGTACAATTGGGTTTTGAGTACGCATTAAATGTTGGAAAAGAACCCTGAAAATCATATTGACTAAAAATTTTCGATTTTTTTTTCTTAATGACCAAAATGATAAAAAAATTTTTTTATAAAAAAATCTATTTCGATTAAATTTTTTTTTTAAATGTTGACATTTTTTTTCGATTCAACATCGTACCGCCAGCATTAGAATTACCCAAAGCGTACGTAGAATTACCCAAAGCGTACCTCCACGTGGTACGCTTTGGGTAATTCTAATGCTGGCGGTACAATGTTGACTTGAAAAAAATGTCGACATTAAAAAAAAAAATTCAAACTTGACTTTTTTATTAAAAAATTTTTACATATTTTTTATAAAAAAATTTTTTTTTCGCAATTTTTTAGTGAATGTGATTTTCAAGGTTATTTTCCAACATTTAATGCGTACTCAATACCCAATTGTACGAAAAGTAATGAATTTTTTTTTTCCTTTTAATAATCATGATGTCTGAAAAGGAGGAAACTTGCTCCTTTAATTTTTTTTCAAATTTTGGTCAATCGGGCAAGACCGATAATCGGATCAACTTGGAATTTTGCATGGCTCTTGGGGACATATTGAGCTGAATGACCGTCTGTTAACATTAGTGTTTATCGCAATATTTGCAAAGTAGCGGTGGATTCCATAAAAACAAAGAAAACATCGTTTTTTTCTATTTTTCTAACACTAATGGCAAAAATAAAAGTTTCACTACAATAATAATCAGAGCTTGTAGAGTATGTATTCACGTTGCCAAAACTACCGATCGAATTCCCGTACGACCATTAGTTCCTGACATATCTCAGCGAAAAATGGTCGACGGAGAAAAAAAAGCAAATTAAAGTGAATTGAATGGGCTCAATGACCTTGATACTGGTCAAGTCCGAAAAAAATCTCCAAAACCCGTGCAGAATTTTGAAAAACGTAAAAATTTGCAAAAAATTTTTTGCCGTGATATTTCTTCCGACCGCACAATCAGTGATTCTCAAAAAAAAAATCATTGTCGGAACTAAAACTAGAAACTTGAAGCTTCAAAATCCTTTTTTTTGTACGACCATTTTTGACGAAGTTCAACTTGCTCCTTTCATTTTTTGTGTCAATATATGTTCACTTTCTGGTACTTACGATTCGCGGTTGGATGGATGATTGTTTTTGGGGATAATACTTTATCGTTTGATGAAAGTATATGAGAATGAATATAATAATACGTAGATAAATATATTTCCGCTTACTTTTATGAATTACAATTTATTTGGCATGGGACGGGTGTGAGTAAAGCGCAAACAATTTTTTAGAAGATAAATAAGTTGTATTATAGATTTATTATTATATTTAAATTAACGTAAAACCTAATAAAATAAGCGGTCAGAGTGCGCGATAAATTTTTCGCCACTAAAACATAACTAATTAAAATTAATATGATAACTAATCAAAATAACTAATCAAATAAGAATGAATAGTAATCATGATTTAAAAAGAAAGCGCTGAGCGTGAGGAACGATCCTGCGCCCCTGCGGACCGAAGCCGGGAACGCTACCAACGGGACCATCCTATCACTTGTGTTAAAAATGCACTTTCTGCCAATCACGATGGACGGCCGGATGGATGATTGAATTGTTTTTGGGGATAATGCTTTGTCGCTTGATGAAAGTATGAGAATTCATATAATAATACGAATATAAATGTAATTTCGCTTACTTTTCTGAATTATAATTTATTTGGCATAAGGACGGGTGTGAGTAAAGCGTAAACAATTTTTCAGAAGATAAATACGTTTTAATTTAGATTTATTATTATATTTAAATAAACGTATAAACTAAAAAAATATGCGTTCAGAGTGCGCGATACATTTTTTTGTATACATTAATAACGCAGAGAATCAAGAGCTAAATAAGCATTGAAATCATCTAAAAGCCTCGCGCGAGCCGTTGGGTGATGTCACGCGCGAGTCGTGCTCAGATTGCTTTCTCCCTCGTAGCCTTCGTTCGGCTTGGCCGCACTGAACCTACTCAGCCTCCATGGATTGGTGTAGCTGCCGAAGGCACGGTCCGGACAGTTCGACCGCACTCGGCTCTTTCCGAACATGTCCGAGCGTCGCTCGCTCACGGACACGCGCTACTATGATTGGCGATGGGCGCGTAAGAGACTAGAGAGGGGGTAACGTTTACGCGCGATCTGGCTGCACTGCTTGCGTTCCGCTTCCTTCGATCGGCGATATCTCATTCATTAAAATGGCCGTCCTGCGTTTTCGGCCCGTTGTTTGGTAGCGTATCGAAATCGATCAGAGACAGAGTTTTCCGCTAAACAAAATTGTTTGTTTTCCGTACAACAAAATTGGCCAGAAAATTCGGTTTTGGCAACCAATCACGACCCTCCATTCGGGACCCACAAGTATCATGCACCGTCATAATTTAGCAATCGACTACCAACAGTCCCGGATTCAATACCAAATGCTATCATATGCTTTTCTATCAATCGATTCTTATTAAGAACTGGATTAGCCAAAAATAATCAGGGACCCTGCGTAAATAGGTTCTTGGCCGGCCACGATTTGTAGCGACCAATCACAGCTCACCGTTCAGTTGATCCTGGTGAGCCGCGATTGGTCGCCAGTAGCCGCAGTGGAAAAAGGAATTTCTAACAAAAATTCACCCATTATTTTGTGGCTAATTCATTGTGATGAGACTTAATCGATCGAAAAATAAATCAGCGTTTGGTATTGTATTCCGGACGTTTGGTAGTCGATCAATCAATATCGCCAACGCAAAATACAGCGAATCGGGAATAGAGAGCTGGGATTGGTTGCCAGAAGCCACACTGGCAGAATTATTTATTTGCGTAGATTCAATCGTCATTTCTTGTCCGATTACGTTCAAATGGGTCGCGATCGATAGGAAAACATCCGGTAGCGTTTGGTATTGTATTCGGGACGGTTGGTAGTCGATCATTCAAATACGATAACACAAAATATGTGCGTATCAGGAATAGAGGGCTGTGGTTGGTCGCCAAAAGCCGCAGGGGCAGAACGATGTGTCATTTTCATACTTAAACTCCAAAGTCAACTAAATCCAAGAACGATAGTACGGAGAAGTCGCTGGGAAATAAATTAAACGAAATGCAAACGAATCAACATTTTCGAATTAAATTTTTTAATAAACTCCGACCAAACCGAAAGAAATTACGCATATCCGAAACGGAAGACTGTGATTGGTCGCGATAATATACGACATTTTTGCCATGGACGGCGTTGGTTATCGAGCCTTTCTAGAGATTCGGCCTGTGTGGCTCTCTACTCCCGTAGTTGTTTGTCCGCGGCTTGTCCAGGTCTGTAATGTCGGTAAGGTAGGAAGAGGCAGGAAAAGATTGTGCGTTTCCTCTCGGGTACAGTGACAGACTCATCTCAGTAGGGCTGTGTCGCTGCACCCTGCCCTAGACGCGCTGGGTGGAGGATCTAGGGGAAAGACGGTTGTATATATTTGCACGCATGGCCCTGCGACCGCTTGTGAGAAACGCTGGAACAATATGTAGCCGCGTAGCGGTGAGATGGTGGAACTAGCAGGACCGCCACATCTTTTTCCGCCACCTATCGTCCTATCTCATAGATCTGAAGTTTCTTTTTGATTTTTCGAAAAACGGAGAACTACCAAACGATTTAAAGGGACTACCAAACGCTACGAAACGACCACCAAACGATTCGTAAAAAAAAAGTTCGATTAGTCAAAGTGGGGGGGCTGACTTTGGCGAGGTCGTTTCTATAGGTTTGTTCGCGCTAGCTACACTTTCTACACTTTGACCAGATTCAGTAATAGAAAGTCCACTGGAGGTGTATGAAGTGTAGAAAAGTGTAGCTAAAACTAACAGACTCAATGTCTCCGCGCGCGTCGCCGACGAGTGCGCGCGGTGACATCTACCGGTGGGGCGCAGTAGCCCGATCGAGTTCTGCCCTACCGGTCGAGCCGGGGCCGCGTCGGAGTTTCGCGTCGGGTGTCAATCCGTCTTGAAACCGTTTTTCCGCAAATAAAAAAAAATATGTACCTCTTAGTTTTTGATACTTTTCCACATAAAAAAGTTTTAACGAAATCGCAGGAGGACACCAAAGTGACATTCCTCGTAATACTGCAAACCCGAATTTGCAATAAAATCGTGAAAGCAAAAATTGAAATAATTGTTTTACCGCCTCTCACCGATGCAGAGTTCAAGACGATACGATGAAAACTTCAGCTTCGTTTTCTACGTCTACTGAAAAATAGCGAGGAAAAAAGCCGACGGTTCGGGCGTAAGTGGAGAATCCGCTAGCATAAAAATGTTCTACTCAACACAGCGAGGAAAGAATGACCAAGTAGCGTGTGGCGTATGACGTCGTCGTGTATTATTTCACGCATTCGAGGACACATTCGTACCCTCGTGCTCGCGCGGAAGCCGTTTTATACATAATCCAAAGTAGTCCGATAACGGTGTATATCACAAGCGGAACATGGAGTATTGTTCGCGCAATAGACGAGTAGTACAAATATAGAAAAGAGAGGGGGGAGAGCGTGTAAACGAGAGAAAGAAAAGAATTGCAACAAGCGTAATCACCGCGTGGCTTATGTGGAGCGGGTTCTCATAAGAACGTTCCTGATTATAAAGTTCACGTAAGAAATAATATATTGGTACCTAATCATTCGCGCAATTTTCGTTGCGTGAGCGAGCAATAATTTACATTTTAGAGTTTACATCCCTCCAGCCGGTTTGCGTCATCGGCTGAAGTCTCAGACTGTTGCGAGGACTCTCCTCGGTCTCGTACGCCGGATTGACTTGTCCAGCATCGACGAAGACGTCCTTCACCGATATCTGACTGCTGCGAGTAGGCCTCGGCTGTATTCCCAACTGATTGCCCGGCGCCCCGTAAATGTTGTTCGCACCGAGGGTTTGCATTTGCGATTTTCGCCTCAACGCCATTATGCTGTTACGACGGCCCTCGAACGCCTTGAACGCCTTTGTCGAACGGCGCATCGACATGTTGCGCGGCAGACCTTAAAAGTTTTACGAAAAACGAGAAATTCAAGATCTTGCGCTGTTGGACGACCGCTTGAAGGATTTTCGTGTTCGTTCGTTTGGTGTAAAAGAACGGGAATGACAATTCGGACTTGGGGATTTTACGATATTTGTGGTGATAAAGTTTCGAAAAGCCCATATCTCTGATTAATTTGGAACTCGTGTACCTATGTCTTTTGACCCATGGATCATGAATATCATATTGAAGATACCCGCAAAATCGATCAAATGTATAAGTACGTCAAGCCTCCAGCCCCACACACAATTTTACATATTGACAAAAGTGTCATAGTAACCTCGAGTGTGGGGTTTCTTTGACAAGGCATTGAAATGCAACTTATGTCAAAGGTTAAGGATTACTTTGACATCATTTTGATAAAACAATGTGATATTTTGTGCATTATGTATGGAATTACATGAAGCGCAACGATTTTTGACAACCAAATTGTTATCTTTATAAGGGAGGCATTTCGCATAAAAATATTGACTAGCTAAGGTACTGTTATAGGCACTTTTTTGTTTTTTTTGTTTGGGATGATCCATCTCCGAGATTCCATCAAGAGCGGAGACCTACGATTTTTTCAGGACATTTTTTTAACTACCATTTTCATCTATAAATAGTGACTTAAATAACTCATTTAAAAAAAATGTATTTCGAAAGTGTATTTATTAAGTGTAACAACTTTATATCAATATCTATAATATAAACACATTAAAAAAATCATGAAAATAGCCTTTTTTAGCGCCTAAAGTGAGAAGATCCCTTAATCAGTCTTATAATTATCATTGTGATCAAAAACAACTTGCTAAACGTTACAATCAACTTTAGCAATATTATAATGAACTTAAACAACAAATTTAAACATATTTAAATGCGCACACGATTAAACCGTATTTTGGCGCTCTGTTCAAAATCGCAAAACCAACTTGCAAAACATTACAATCAACTTTAGTAACATTATAATAAACTTAAACAACAAATTTAAACATATTTAAATGCGCACACAATTAAACCGTATTTTGGCGCTCTGTTAAAGTAGCCAAGAACTGTCGAAGTGACCCTCAATGTCAATTTAATCCCGTTTCGAGGTACACTGTACTTTTAATGCAGGGGTGGCCAAACTTTTGAAGCGTGTGATTGGATACTACGGTTCAAAATGTCCCTGGCGGTCTACCGCCGGCAACAGTTTCAGACCCAAAAACCCCAAATATATTGTTGAATTGATTTTACTCCCACGGGCTACTGAAATCGTTTAGGCCGTCGACAGTTTCGCCGGCCCTGCTTTATTGTAACACGCCATGTTTCTTAAGCTTCACTTTTGGGAAACTGTTATTGCGCGGAAAGTGTTTTGCAGGCGAAAAAAAATCGGTACCCAAAGTTTCTCGAAAACCAATGAACCGATTGCCTTGAGGTTTTTTGTGGTTATTCTATACACCATTATCTAGTACTTGTCATAACCGATTTTGAAAATATCGATTTATGACAAAATGGCGGACGTTTGAACATAAATAGTGATTTTTGGGCCAAAAATTAGTTATTATTTTGCTTATAAAACAAAAACTAAGTAACGAAAAAAAAATCCTATGACAAGTACTAGATAATGGTATATAGAATAACCACCAAACACCTCAAGGCAATCGGAATATTTCCCGTTAAACGATTTAAAAAATAAATTACGAGTATTCGATTTTATTGTTCACTTATAAGAATAACAAACTTCAAACTTTGAACAAAACAAACTTCAACACTTCAGTTTAACCCCCTTAGAGGTAGAGTCATTTTAGAAATTGCCGGAATACATGTTTTATTATTTGTGTTGTAGTTTATTTATGCCGAGTTTCGCATAAATGTGACCAAAAAATATATTTTCCTATACACACTTACCACCCCCGTTTAACCCCTTCGTTGGCAGAGAGAATTCGACAAAAAGTGCCCAAAATGGCGGGAAATTTTTTTATCCTGAAAACTTGTACTCTGGGTTTTTTGAGGGTGCTGATTACGAATCTGAACTCAAAATTCAGGAATTCACAATGACGAAAAAATATGGCGAATGAAAATACAAATAATGCAGATTGATTTAGATGAAACTGGGTACTCAATCTTTATATATTTCCACCTATTTATTGTATTATGCTCCATGTTATTGAATTCACCATGAAAAAATCCTTCATTTTGAGTTCAGCATCACACTCGGCGTCCCCGAAAACCCCCGAGTACCAAGATTTATCCAAATCGAGCTGTTTTTTGCACTTTCGTCGGCCATATTAGATCCGTCATTAAAATTTTTTGAATTTTGTGTCCAGATTCGTAATAAGCGACCTCGAAAATCCCAGAGTACCAATTTTTATCTAAATCGAGTAAAATTTTCAATTTCGGTCCGCCATTCTAGCGCCGCCATTTTGAATTTTCAAATTTAAGGTTCAGATTCGTAACAAGCGACCTGAAAAATCCCGGAGTACTAATTTTCATCTAAATCGAGTAAAGTTTTCGATTTTTCTCCGCCACATTGGCGCCGCCATTTTGAATTTCCAAATTTTGACTTGAAATTCGGATTCAGCGAGCCCAAAAACCCCCGAGTGAGGCTCCGATTTCAAATCAGAGCAAATTAAATAGGGAAGTAAAGGTTGACGCACCATTGCGTCAATGCCACACAGGGCACGGAATTATTTGACGCCTTATTGCGTCAATGCCAAGGAAGGGGGTTGGATTTCGATTTTTACCACTTTTGGAAAAGTCTCATTTTGGTTCGAATATGATGGTTGCGTGGTCAGAATTATCCCGACTAGAAATTTTGATCTGGCTGCTTGAAGACGGACCAGACCTCTATCAGGCTGCAATCCGGAATGCCGTAGTAGGACACGCCCGATCCGGGCGGGATCCGGTACGGATCCGGCGTCCCTTGACATGGCCTGCGTGGCCGGCAGATGGCGCCAGGTGGCGCCATGGTACGGCACGCCGGATCCGTGTCGGATTCGCACATGATTTTATACCCGTTACTGTGGCCTAACGCCTTAAATTCATCATTTGTTTTTTATCGTTTTAGGCATTGATACGGCGGCCCGATCAGGGCCTGAAAAGGCCTTCTGATCAGGGCCGTGTCCGTTATCCGGATCCGGGCCGGATGCGAAAAAGCGTTTCACGCCTGTTACGGCCCTGATCCGGCAGCTTGATCAGTGCCGCGGTACGGGATACGGCATGCCGGATCCATGCTTGTTCCGGCCCGTAGCAAAATTTCTAGTCGGGTAATTGCCACAAATATCGTGATACTGCCTTGGACTTGAAGGGGCGAATCTTGGGTGAAAATTGGATGGTCTTTGGAAGTAATTAGAGTTATTGAGAATGGACGACATTCTACTCACCATTGCCCTCGGCCATGCTGAAGAAACGTTGCCGGAACGCGACGTCCAGGGTATTGATGGCCTGAGTCTTCCTACGACTCTTTTCCAGATTTCTGATCGTCTTTCGCCTTCCTGGACCACTGCCACTTCCCTCGTCGTAATCACCCTCCATCCCGTCGAGACGCTGCAGATCGCGAACTATCTCGACGGCGTGTTTCGATAACAAAGCTTCTTCCGACAGGTCCTTAGCCTGGTGAATCAAATTCATAGCGCACCGAATCAACGAGCCGCTTGAGCAGGACAAAAGTATCGAAAAGTTGAGAGAGTATTGAGTTCCGGGAGCTTGACGTATTCCTTTCTTAGAGGGCCGTATTTTGCGGGGGCGTAAGCAGTACCCTTCTGAATCATCGGTAAATTATATTAGTTCTTAAAAAAATAAGTTGGAATCAATTATTATACCCAACGATAAACTGGAATGAAACATTTCGGGTAAATTCAGTAGATTTTGACTTTTTTTTTACATATTCTTTGAAAAGACACGGCCACGAAAATTCTTCTGCTAATCACATTTTTCCAATAATTCATATTTTTATCATTTTTATTTTTTAATATTAACATTTATTATTAATTTTACATTCAATAAAATTAATTTGATATTGATGTCCTATCATTTGTATTTTTTTAAACATTTGGTGACGGTTTTTAACGTCCTTTCGGTATCTTTGGAATTATTTGCACCCGTAGATCAAATTATATGAGGCATCTGGAATTATTCGGTGTATGAACTATTAGATAGGAATGTGGCCGGCATGTTATCTCCGTAGACTGCCGTATAGATTAAGTAGTCGATTTTTAGAATCGCAATATTTCGTTGAAACTTCGATAACGTGGGTGAAGTTTTATCAGTATACTGGGATGTATTTTTACTTAATTATAGACCAAAATCAGTTAATTCTTGAAGATTCGGGTGCGCGAAAGGAATACCCTAAGATGTGATACTACTTTGCCCGGCTTGAAACTGGTATGAGGACTTTAATATTAATTATGGGGGGAAGTACATATAGCGGCATGGGAATTTGTTTTTTTTGCGCAAAATGTTACTTCGACACTTTAAGAATACGGTGGGAAGTTGCAAACCGATATTCGTAGCCGTTCCGAAGTTATTGCCTGTGAACGTAACTCACCTCACCGCTTAGCCTCATCGCTTATCAATTTTAAAAATGCAGTTTTGAGAAAAACGTGTTTAAAGTGTGTGACACGTTCAGTCACGCACTTTAAACACGTTTTTCTTAAAACTGCATTTTTTAAATTTGTGGGAAACCGAAGTTTAAAACGAGTTGACCGATCATGCTAAAGTTGTGCACACAACTCAATAATAATATTGCCTTGAACTTATATCTACTTGTTTATGAAAATCTCATATGAAAAGTACTTTTTTATTGCAAAAAAAACGTAAATCGTGTGTGAAATTTCAATTCTTTTTCTGAATCGTCCCCTTTTTTCAATTTTCAACTTTTAAAGTATTTCTTAGGTATAAGTTCAGCCTTTTAATGTTAAAATACTAAAAATTAGATAGTAGATGAAAATCAGAAAATTGTTAAATATTCGGGTTTGTGAAAGGAATAATTTTTAAAAAGCGTTCCAACGCAGTAAATAAATAACGGCGTTGACGTTTGCATCGTTGCAATGCAATGAGCATTTTGGAAATTTCTTTATTATTGTGCAAAGTCTTTGCAAATTTCGGCACAGTCATTTTCATTGTGTCCCTCCGACGCAAACTTCGACATCCTTGAAAACCGGCAGCTCGAAAAACAATAAAGTCGATAGTTTTATACAAAAAATGATATTAACAAGTTTCACTTTTGGAAGAAAAAAACTTCTTAAGGGATAACACCACTCTAGGATTTTGGAAAACCGTTTTTTTTTGCTTAAAAAATACTTTCGGTTAAAATTAGATTAAAGGTACATTCTTTATGGGAGTACGCAGTCGTTTTTTCATTAAATGTGAACTTGTCCTTATAAACAATTTACTGCTCATTTTTTGGGCAAAAAATTGATATTTTTCTTTCAAAATACGCCATTTTTTTCAAAATTTGATAGAAAAAATCCTCACGTAGTCCCATAGCTAATAATATATAGATTATGATTTTTTTGGTTTTTGTTTCAGGCCTTATACTTTACGAGAAAACCGTCCTCCCGTGAAGCTGTTTGTAAAAAAAAAACACTTTTTTCAAGATGCGCTCTGTCGTGGCCATTTTGTATGTAAATTATAATAAGATTTTTTGTACTTTAATATGCGTTGAATAAACTCTTTCAAGAGAAATCGTATTCCTTTTTTCATACTCCCAAAATGACGGTGTAAGTTCCACGGTTCCACGGTGTAAGAAAGAAACGTACCTTTTTGCAACAGTACCAATCGAGCACCGTACTGGCAAGAATATGAGCCAGAGTACCGAAACGATGGAACAGCATAGCCGTGAACTGTATGACCAGAATAAGGGCGAAGAAGAATACGAATACGAGGCCGATAGGCTCGAGTTGCAAGTATTCTTTGGATATGTGTACCTGAAATTATACCGAGCCGTCAAAACGAAAATTCTCATTTTCCAAGCAAATACAACGGTTAAGCCACAAAGTTTCAAAAAATAAAACACAAATATCACAAACATAAAATCGTCGTTTCGTAAAACCACGGGAAAAAATCGTTCTGAGGCGAAATTCGATTTTCAACGATATATCGTTGGAAGGTGAAAAAAAATATTCCCATTTTAATGCTTTAAACAGGCATAATAAAAAAACACAAATATTTTCGTTGAATTTCGACAATAAAAGTGTCGGTAGCACAATTTTTTACCACCGAAATATGCGCTACTCAATAGGGATGCCGATGTGAGAATCGATTGTTACAAGAATCGATTCTTGTCCGACCAATAATCGATTTTTTAAATCGATTCTTTCGAACTAATTAATTATCCAAATTGATCTTTCAAGTGCAAGATCGATTCCAAATTTTTATTATAAAACCGACTCACTATTCCCATCTCCGATAAAAATTGCGCCATTATACAAAAAAAACCGTGCGATATATCGTAGTATAAAAAAAATAAAAAGTACTGCGTTTACGCTTCTTTATAACACGTGATATTGTGTATAATTAAGGATAAATCACATTGACTAGTTTTATAAACCGTACTTCATTTATTTCACTTCCTACATAGTACTAAAACTATTCTAGTGATCCAGAATAAGAAAAGTCATGACAAGTTTTTAGTGTTAAGCCCAAAGATCAAAGTACCAAAGAAATCACAAACTCTCTATATTAAGTATTTACTAATAGATTAAAAAAAGACTGTACTTAAATTTATAAGTACTTACTGTATAAAAAACGTAATACCCCGTTGATTTCATTTATATAAGTATTTTTTGTAAACAAGATTTACTGTTTTGTTTTGAAAAACTAAAGTATTGCATCTGAATCTCAAAAAAATAAAAAGAAAGCAATACTTTATAATAAAAAGATCTTTCAGTTACGCATTTATTTTTGTTAAATATTAATAAATGAAGATGTTTATTCTTGACGTGGTGATTCTTATTTTTATACCTGAATCATAAAAGAACCTTTGATTTGAAATTTCTTTAATTCTTTTTCAAGCTATGTTTTATTCTCTATTTTTTCTCGCTACTTAGTACAATTCGATTTTGACTGAGTTGATTCTTTTGGTTCTAATATATTATGAAATCGATTCGGTGAGTTACAATTCGATTCGATGCGACTAATCGATTTCATTCTAACAATCCGGCATCCCTACTACTCAGCCTCGAATGAGATTTATTTTCCATATCATTAACTTTTTCCCCGTGGCTCTACTGCACAGTATTTACACACAGATTACAAAATTAGAGTGTACGTAGCGTGGTTAGGCACGCAATTTTTGGCCGCGCTCCGATTTAAGAAACACAAAAAAAAAACGCTTTTTTTCTTCAAAACCACCCTGTGTCGAGGGATTTTGGATACAAGGTACAGTGCACCTCCATTAGTTAGACACAAACACACAGATGGAAACCAAAAGAAGTGTGGGGATTTCCTTGATCGTTCGCCCTCGCCATTCCAACGACCAGCCATAGAAAAAAGAGGCTCGATCCGTGAGGAACAGCACGAGTGAAATTACTTCGTTGACAGTGTGGAACCAAATGAAAATATGATTAGTCGATTGCAGGGAGTGTATGAAGATTGTGAAAAATTACATCGAGTTAAAGAAATTTGAGATTTGTTACATTGGATGACATTTGTATGGAGATCGTTCAGCACAACGGAAAAATACAAGTGTCGATCCATAGATTCTTCGTTGTGAGTGAAATTTGTCAAGTGCAAAAAAATTCGAGAGAAACCATTATTCACGAGGATAGATAATATAAGATAATTTTTTAAACATCGTAAAAGGATGTGGCGGAGTGAATTAGGAATTGCTTTGTGCTGTTTGCATCGTTGGAATGTAATGAGGTTTTAATGTTTTTATTCACCCAATGCTTTTGGGGAATTCCAAATTGACTAGATGTTTGTGCGCTTTAGGCCACGAAAATCTCCTAATCAAACGTTTTTCTAGGATCCAAACGTTTTTCGTCAAATTTGCGGTCCAAATGAGACTTTGGATGATAATCAAAGTATAGAAATAAAAATATTAAAATGGTTCGTTTCAACGATGCAAACTTCAACGGCGTATATTCGTTTAATGGAAAGGATGTTGCTATTAACCCGTATTGTACCTTGATTCTCGTTCGAGAATTCATTTACTTGAACAAATACAACGGGGTGACATAAAAATTCTATTACTGCAGCTGACGGAATTCCAAGCGCAATACATTTTTTTTTCATTGGAGAATAGATCCGAATAATTTTGTGATGTTGCGCAAACAAATACAATGGTTAAAATTTGAGAAGAAATTGCTTAAAACTGCATGGATTAACGTTATATATAAAATATATATTTATATGCAGTAGAACCTCGATTATCCGAAGCTTAATCATCCGAACCACGATTTCGTTTATTCGAACGTTCACGCGAAAGAACTGGCAATTCTTTCGGAGCTAGACAAGAGCGAAACTCGCGCAGCTCTAGTGCTCATAATATTCTGAAAAATTGACCAAATGAGATATTTTTTTCCAACTCTTTATTTTGAAATATACTCTGTGAACAAAACATTCAAAAATACTCAGTCATTTTCGATATAATTATTTCGTTTTTTGGAAAAACACACATTTTTCAAAGTTCGACATTTTTATTTTCAATTTTTTTTTTTCGTGAAAAAAATATGATAATTTCACCGCTTTTTGCCGCAAGACTCATCATGGTAAGATTTTTCTTTCTGACTTTTTTCGAGGGGGAAAATTTTTCTTGTTTTTTTTTATTTACCCTTTTCCAATGATCACATATTTTTGAATGGTTAACTCTATGAGATTCAATACTGCGTATACAGCATTAGCATATTTAAAAAGTTTTTCCACTCATATTTAATCATTTTAGTGGCAATTTTTTATACTACTTGTGACGTTTGTGAGCAAAGCATTAATCTTAATGAAATACTATACTGCGGTGTTTTGATTTTGGAAAAAAAAACGACAATACATTTTGCTTACATTTAGGAACAAAAAAAAGAAAGCAAAATTTTATCACGATGGTCTTGCGGTAAAAACGCTAAATTTATGATATTGTTTTCACGAAAATCAAAAAGGTCAAACCAAAAAATTCGCGTTTAAAAAAAACTAAACATTTATATCGAAGATGACTGAATATTTCCAAAATATTTTTTTTTTATAAAGTACATTAAAAGAAAGATTTTATTTCGTCAATTTTTCAGAAAGTCACGAGCACTTGAAAAAAAAATAAAACGTCAATTTTTTCCATAATTCACTACATATTTCCGAACATGTTACAAAAAAAAAAACATTTAAAAAATCACACAAGCGTTTTTAGAAGGAAATAACAAATTTAAATTTCAGCCTACTCAAAGGGGTGGGTAAAAGTGGGATTGGGCGTGGAATGCCTCATATATATATTTATTTGTTGTGTATTTATTTCCATTTCTGTTGCTTATTATCCCCAGAAAAAAATTATCGTTTCCAATATCCGAACTTTAGACTATACGAGCCAGCTTCACTCCCAATCCATTCGAATAATGCAGGTTCTGCTGTATTTAACTAATATACCCAGCTATACCAGGTGTAGATGTATGAAACCGGAATTTCCCTATAGATGGTGCTAGCCATCAGTTTAGGGACCGCAAGACCGCTTCTGCAGCGCCATCATCTCGCTCTAACAGCTGACGAAGATTTTCAACACACCAAGTTCCCTAACTGCTATATTTTTCTATAACCTCCAAAATGTTGAGTTTTGCGCCTGCGAACTACGATTTGCGGACAGCATTGGTTTTCTGTTATCATTTGAAGAAAACTGCTGCAGAATCGCATCGAATGCTCGTCGAAGCTTACGGTGAACATGCTCTTGGTAAAACACAGTGCTTCGAGTGGTTCAAAGCATTCAAAAGTCGTGATTTTGACGTGAGAAACAAAGAGCGTGGGAAACCACCGAAAAAGTTCGCACACAACGAATTGCAAGCTTTATTGGATGAAGATGATACTCAAAGCCAACAGAAACTCGCGGATCAATTGAGTGTGACGCGGAAAGCCGTCTCCATTCGTTTTTATCGTTTTCAAACAACAGACGTGTAATTTTTACAAACAAATTCCGGTTTCAGACTTCTACACCTGGTATATTCTTAACGCTCAGCACGCCGTCGATAAAAATGCAGGTATATTGATCAACGTCAAAAAATGTGCTTTGCAAATATTTCCCACTACCATAACTCAAAACTTCGATTTTTTGTCAGCAACACACAATATCAACGAGATTCAAGGCACGCAACGTTGAATAGTGATGTTAGTTTTTCGTTCGTATTTTTATACTTTTGTGAGACACAGGAAGACAACTGATCCGAAATTCATGTGCTTCCGAAGAAGTTAGACCAGTGAGAGAAAAGAGAGATAGAGAGAGAGAGAATTAATTAAGAGAAAAAAACGAGGCCGGTGTGCCGGTACCTCTGCAGTTTCCTCAACGAAGGTGATGTTCGTCTTGATGCCGAGAGGCCACACAACGTGAAGCTGATCTTTGTTCAACTGTAGCAAGAATACTATCAGCACGAACAGTGCATTGAACATTAAAAACGCGAATACACTCTTGTTTCGTAGCTCAATCAGATCGGCGGCGATGCGAGCCTGTGTGTCGATGGCAATCGTGTCGTTTGTTTTTTCCGTTCGAGGATGGAAAAAGGGACCAAGGAACAGGTGGCAAGAGAGAGAAAGAAAAAAAAACACACGCACACATTAGTAAAATAGTAGGAAAGCTCCACCGATGCTTCCCATACTTGCTCTCTCCCGACGACGATGACAACCTCAGCAATGCAATTGTCTACTCTCGATCTTCTTCGTCTTGCAGTGATTTTTTTTTCCACTTTCTACACCATAAGTTAAGATCGACGTGAGAAAGGAGGCTAAGGTGGGTCGACAACGGTGGAGCGGTTTTTACCTGCTGGGAAGTCTCGTCGTACGTGATGTTCGTCTTGATACCGAACGGCCACTTGATATGGAGCAACTCTTTGTTTAACTGTAGTAGAAAGACGATCAGGACGAAGAGTGCGTTCAGCATAAAGAACGCGAACACGCTCTGGTCTCGCAAATCCTTAAGGTCTCGAGCGATTCTAGCCTGACGATCAGCAGTTACATTAATACATTGGCCAATTTGCACATACACCCGTCGACGGATGATCGACAGGTTCGAAACTCGACGATGCTACGTGCTCCGAATCAATGACGACAAACAAATTCGATGAACTTTCTTCCGGCTTTGTGGGAACGCGGGCGCGGGAGATGGGGGTGTAACGGTTCAGGGTGAGGAATTTCGTCGAGACTGAATAAAGGGGGGAGATACCTTTAGGTGAAGAAATTTTGTTTTGTGATTTTCACGCTTTTTTTTTAAGGAACGATTTTTTCTTCATTTTTCAGACTTAGCGTGTATGTTATTGCTACCTTTTGTTGTCACACGGTATTTTTTGTGGTTTTTGATCTTTAGAAATAGCGGAGATTCTGATGAAATTTGGTATAAATCTTTCTAACCTTAGTGTCTAGAACATGCCCCAAAGCGTTTTTGAACATTTTTAAAATGTGTTTTTTTTTTATTGCAAAATGTAACCATATTTGCGGAAACTTCAATCTTTTTGTTTCAATACGTATTATTCCTTTGGTTTTCACAATCTTTCACGTTTTTTTGTTGTTCATATTCTGCGTATGAGTGTTGAGAAAAGAAAAACATCCGCCGCAACCCGATTGGAAGACCGTGCCATACGTCTGCCATTTTTGAAGATTAAGAAAAGAAGTACCATGTAACAGCCAACAGCGGTAATAAAACATACCCTAAGTCTCGAAAATGGTGAGTAGGTCTTTCCTTTTTGAGAAAAATCATGAAAATCAGAAATGTTTCCCTTGCCTCAACGTTTTGCACCCTGAAGATAACTACAGCACTTTCAATCACGGTAAGGAGCAAGTTTTTAACGCAAATTTGCTGTTGGCAATGGTCAAGTAAGCGTCCGGAATAGAGACTCCACCTAGAAGTGAGTTCGCATTTTTTAAATTATTTATACGTGTATATATCACGGTTAATGATCGATGGATGGATATATAATTTGTTTGGGTTTGGTTGGCTTGTCGTCTTTTGTATAATTTTATATTTTTGATAACTTTATCTAGATAATTTTTTTTATCTAGATATTTTTTTATCTAGATAATTTTTTTATCTAGATATTTTTTTATCTAGATAATTTTTTTTATCTAGATATTTTTTTATCCAGATAATTTTTTTATCTAGATATTTTTTTATCTAGATAAAGTTATCATTATCTCAAGTATTTTTAGATAAAGTTCGCAATTCGCCACAAAATGACCCTACTTCGGACATTATCCAGCTATATTGGATAATCATAACTTTATCCAGACGCAATTCGTTAGAGAACGATATGACGTTATTTATATCGGTTTGTTTGGATTTTTATTAATCCAAAGCGTGGAACCATCAAAAAAATGTTCTGGAGAAACTGGTGTAGTTGAAAGAAATCCACTATTCTTGCTTGCAAATTTCATGCAAAAATAATGGATTTCTTTTTACTACACCTAATATATATGTTTTTGTAATTGTCTCTGTTACGGTGAACGCTTCGCTTATTGTAGCTTCCATGTACAGGGTACTTCCCCTTATTACGTTCCCCACCATTTTCTCCACTTCGCATCCCCAATCGATCCCCACCCTGCAGCGTGTGCAAATTAACTTTCAGTTTCTTGATAAAATCCTGAAAAAACAAATAGTCGTCCCATTCGGAGAAATGGAGGTTCCCTCGAAATATCCGAAGCGCCTCCACCTGAACGAAGCTCGTAGCCACCCCCGATGACTTCCTTCAAACTATGCGCAACATGTGTAGGAAGTTTTCTCCTAAGTCTCATAGGTTAAAAGCTATTTCCACTGCTGATAGTTGGTCCCTGACCCAGTATATGGTCCTTGGAATCTCTATTCCAAATTGACTACTTACTGGAATTACTCAATGCCAAGAACCTTCGCCGCATGAGGGATTCTCCGTCAATTCAGCCACTTTTTTCGACCATTTCAGATCTGCCCCATAATTGGTTATATCAAAGTACTACTAAAAGGCATTCTATGTGATTTTTTTCAGATTTTTTTATTCAACGTTTTAGAAAATGCCGGTTTTTTCCAAATGAATATATCTCGGAAGCTAGAAGTAACTGAAAAAAAATGTCTGTACATAAAAGTTGCAGTTTTGTGTTAGTTTTCGAGCGGATGACTCGAAATAATTTTTACTTTCCGGTAACGCTGATTTTCTACCAAAAAAGGGAGAAATTATTTTTTTATCCAAAAACAGCCGTTTTTTTGGCTGAAAAAATTAGAGCCTTCCAGTATGTCTGACGATATCGCAAAAAAATCGCCAGAGTGGCACAGAGCGAGGTTCCGGTATAAAAAATTTAATTTGTGCGGTTTCATTTTTTTTACCCTAGAACCTCGATCCGTGCCTCTGGCGATTTTAATTTTTTCAGCCAAAAAAATAGCCGTTTTCGAATAAAAAGATAATTTACCCCTTTTTTGGCAAAAAAAATCAGCGTTACCGGAACGTAAAAATCATTTCAAGTCGTCCGCTCGAAAGCTAACACAAAACTACGCAACTTTTATGTACAAACATTTTTTTTCAGTTACTTCTAGTTTCCGAGATATATTCATTTGGACAAAAAAAACGGCATTTGCCAAAATGTTGAATTAACAAATCTGAAAAAATTCACATAGAATGCCTTTTAGTAGTACTTTGATATAAACAATTAACGGGCAGATCCGAGATGGACCTCATATACCGTTAAACGACATATCCGAAGAAAAAAAATTTCGTCGCGTACGAAAATGCTGTGGTTATCTTTGCAACGAGGAAACTGAAGCCATACCTTCTCAGCCTTGTCTTCGTCGATTGGATAAAGATACTTTTCGAGCAGATCTTTCCAGAAGTGTTCCTCCTGGAGGGAGAGTACCTCGACCTCGCCTTTCTTCAGGCCTTCGTCGGTCACCCAGTAAGGACGCGATAGAAAATTATTGGTCGTGACGTTGTCGTTGTTCTCGCTCTTCTCGGTTTCGGTCTCGCTCAAGCGATCGTCCTCCTCGCCGGGGTCCTCGCCGATCGCGCCGAGATGATCCGCGGTGCGTGAACCAACCGAGGATGCTCTTCTGCGTCCCGACGAGTGACCGTGAGGATCCACGGCCCTATAGTCGTAAGTCGAGACGGAAAATTGAAATAAAATAATGCTTTATCCGCCCAAGTCCATCGTTTTTGAAATATTTGAGGGATCATAAAAATAAACGCTTAAGGATGTTGAGTCCGAAATCGCAAATGATGATAAAATTCTGAAAATTTGGTATGTTTTTGTATGAAGTATTTCAGAGGTCGTGTAAAAATTTCACGACAATTAGGAAGCTCGTTATTGAACAATTAACATTCACAAATTAAATGTTGTTTTATGGAAACTGATGTAACTTTGCAATAAGTTTTTTTTTTGACCTCTCAATTTTATAATATCTACAATATACTGAAAGCAACGGAAGCAAAACGAAGTTTATTGATAAATTTTTTTTTAATTCTTTTAAAAATTGTTCTTAACAAAATGTTAATTTTTTAATAACGAGCTTCCTAATCGTCGTGAAATTTTAACACGACCTCTTAAATACTTCATCCAAAAACATACCAAATTTTCCGAATTTTCTTATCATTTTTTATTTCAACCCTTAAGGAGGTTGAAGTAATGATGATAGAATTCTGAAAATTTGCTATGTTTTTACACGAAGTATTCAGGAGGTCGTGTAAAAATTTCATGACGATTAAGAAGCTATTTATTGAACAATTAACATTAACATGTTTCATAGGGACTCAACATCCTTAAATATTTATTTTCTGTTCTTCATGAGTGCTTTGATTTGACAAAAAAATCAGACTGACTGTCCGTTTTTAAAATTCAAGCAACCTCTTTTACTAACCGCTCGCCTCGCCTCCGTCCCTCTTTTACATGTCATCGCGCCCCCTCCCCCCAGGGGGGGTGCGCCTCGCACTTTGAAAATCAATGGATTAGCGTATTACAAAAATGAAAAATAAAATCTCGAAAATCAGCTATTTTTCGACCTGCGCTGTGATGATCCCTTAACCTTTTAAGGGCGGGGTAATTTCCATTAAAATCGACTTTTTTTACATGAAAGATATCAATAAAATCGATTAATTTCTCAATTGGAGTCCCAAGCCTAACTGCTGGTGGATATATCGACCAGCCCCGTCCGCAACGAAAAGTCCAATTCTAAAAATTTATAAAAAAACATTTAAATGCGTATTTCTATGTAATTTGATGCGCGGTATACGGGAACGACGATGAAAAAAATCCTGGTGGCATCCTTGACCTTGAAAATCGCCATTTGAAGGTCAACATTTTTTCTCTGCTAGTTTGGGCTCAAAATTGATCTACTCACATTGTGGATGCACTGAGTACAACGAAATAGGCATATATGTTGTAAATGCCATCCTGAAGAATATTTAAAGGACGCCAGTTCCCGACTAGGAATTTTGCTACGGGCCGGAACGAGTATGGATCCGGCATGCCGTATCCCGTACCGCGGCACTGATCAAGCTGCCGGATCAGGGCCGTAACAGGCGTAAAACGCTTTTTCGCATCCGGCCCGGATCCGGATAACGGACACGGCCCTGATCAGTAGGCCTTTTCAGGCCCTGATCCGGCCGCCGTATCAATGCCTAAAATGATAAAAAACAAATGATGAATTTAAGGCGTTAGGCCACAGTAACGGGTATAAAATCATGTGCGAATCCGGCACGGATCCGGCGTGCCGTACCATGGCACCACCTGGCGCCATCTGCCGGCCACGCAGGCAATGTCAAGGGACGCCGGATCCGTACCGGATCCCGCCCGGATCGGGCGTGTCCTACTACGGCATTCCGGATTGCAGCCTGATAGGGGTCTGGTCCGTCTTCAAGCAGTCGGATCAAAATTTCTAGTCGGGTTATTCGTATTCAGCGTGTCAACAAAGGTCAACGCCAAGTTTTAGGCCGAAAAAAATGACCTTGAAATAGCAATTTTCAAGGTCAAAAAAACATCCAGACATTTTCACAATATTTTGGCCATATTAAATGTATGAAATTTTCCGTCAAAAAACATTAAATATTACGTGCCCCCCCCCCCCCCCCCTGGCTGGTCGATATATCGACCACTCCCGTCCTCAAGAGGTTAACAATTGATTTTTCACGTGTATGCCCTTGCCTCTCGATAGTCTCCAATCGTTTTCCAAGTTGCTCCAGGGACTCGGCGATCGCCACGAGCTGTTGCTTCTCGTCGGAAGGTTGCCCGTGTGTGCAGAGCATACACTTGAACAATCCGGCTAGCGATATCTCGATAGAGCCCTCGTTATCGCCATTGTTGCCCGTGCCGTTTTGCAGAAAGCCCAAAAGTGACTTTTGCTTTGCCTTTTTCTTGGCCTCCTCGGCCTCTTTCTTCTCTTGCTCGATTTCCTGAACAAGAGCCACGAAGAATCGTGTCGCGATCAGTTACTTTACTGACTTTGGGCGACGAGTTACTTTGCACCGTAAACGGCATTGACTTGCATCGTTAGTACCATTAGAATTAGTTTTTGTTTTCTCAGAAGCAGAGTGGCAAAGTTCGCGTGCATCGATTGCTGGTGTAGGAAGGTATGTAGCGGAATTTTAGCCTCCTGTGATCGAGTGCCACGAAAACGAAATTCGCTATACACTTTCCTCAAGTTTCGAGAAATTTTTTGATCACCAAATGGAGAGTTAAATTCGCTTCGCCAAATTAATTCAATAAAAAATAAACGATAGCGGTCGGCATTGGCGTAGCCAGCATTGTCCTGGGGGGGGGGGGGGGGTCCTGACAAGAAGTGGTTTCGCTCAAAACCATCGGTTTCAAAAATAAAATTTACATAATAGTCGATAATCACGTAACGGACAGAAAATATGAAGCCTCAATCACACGTTCGTGTTAACATTAATATAAAACACTTGCAAAAGTTTAAAAAACAATCAACAAATTTTTCATCATTTATCAGTTATCAGTTTTTTAATTTTTAATTTGGGGGGGGGGGGGGGTTCCCCCGCCCCCAGGGGTTCCAGTGCCCCCCAGAAAAAATCGATCCTGAATAGTTGAATTCAAATAATCGATTAATTTTATTTGTTCTTGTTGTTTATTTGCCTCCCCCCGAGGTATTCCAGTGTCTCCCAGGGGGTGCCCCTTCTGGCTACGCCACCAGCTATCCGATGCCAAAGAGCACCAATAATCTTTTCGCAAAATTTGAAAATATCGACCGAAACGGTGAACAAAAAAGATCCCTCGTGTCGTAAATGATCAAGTTTGATTGTTATTTACCAGAGTGGTTTTCCTAGTGTGTATTTCCCTCGTGCCCCAGGTGATATCATTGAGATTGCAGAGCGAGTACATTATTAGTACGCAGTACATCGAAGGTACGGTTATGTAGTACACGACGCCGCAAATGAGGCATCCAATTTCACGTGGATGCAAGGCCCCAGTAACAGCCATTTGAATTATAATGCAAAATAGAAACAAGCTCGACGGTGACAAAAGACCATCCTCCGCTATGTTTATCGAGATGGCAATTGCAACTGTGACCATCACGAGGGCGTAGAAAATACTTATGACGGCGGCTACGAAGACCTGTTTTTTTTTTTACCAAATAATCGTCATCTTTCTTTTCGTTGCCCAGTGTGGGGTTAATTTTTGTTTGGGTTTTTCGGGGGGAGGGGGGTTCCTGGGATTATTAGACGGTCACCAGCACCCCAGTGAGGATAAAAAGGCCGCCACCTCCGAGGCCAGATTGAACCCACACCTGGCCTCGTAAACGCGTGAGAACGTCGAGGAACAAACCTTCTTCGTCTTCTTCACTTGGACCTCTCTCGTGCCCCACGAAACAACGTTCAAATTGATGATCGAGTACAGTATGAGAAGCAGATACATGGATGGTATTGACAATAGGTAAATTATTCCAGGCACAATGCACCAAAACTCTTGAGGATGCAGGCAAGCCGCTATGACGAACGAGCTCGTGAGCGATATCAAAAAGATTGCCGATGGCGAGCCTATACCGTCCTCGCCCAATTGCAACGCGGTACCCACGATCACAGCCATCATTATCATCGCGTATACCGTCGACAATATCTGAGCGCAGAGAAGCTACAAGTTTCCGCCCAAACGGAGGAGAAACAAACAGACAAACGAACAACGCTAGTACGTCACAGATGGAACACTTTTTTTCGTAAACCATCAAGGGGTAACACCACTGTACAATTTTCAAAAAATTGATCTTTCCATATTGGCTTAAGGGTAACACCACTCGAGGATTTCGAATATTTCACTATATTAGGTATATCATTGATAGGTCACGAAAGGTGACACTTGCATTCTATTCGTGATGTTGAAGTTTGCATCTTTGGAACGCAACGAAAGTTCCATTTCATATTTTATTTTCCATATTTTTTGTATTATAGAAGATCTTCTTTTGTAGATTTATATTGTAGATCGCTAAAGAAATGTCTTGAAAAATACTTGAAGGATTTTTGTACGCAAGATTTACCAAGAGAAATTCGGAAACATCAATTTTCGTTGCGTTCCAACGATGCAAACTTCAATCTCATATTCTATTCAGCCTTCAATTATTCATTTATTACTGGAAAATCGTTGGCTAATAACGAATTTTAGTAGTAAAATTGACGAGTTATATTAACGAGTCCGCATCAGTCATGTCACGAATGCACTTTTCTAACCCGAAGAGCTAAAGAGTTGCGATAATTTGTGATAGTAATAGGGGTTTATTTTTTTTAAGGGGAGGATAGGGGTTCTCACCTTTCAAAAATCGATGTTTTTTTGTCTTTTCTTATAGTTAGACATTTCAAGAATATAATCCCAAAATTTCAAGTCAATCAGAGGAAAACTCTCGAAGTTATTGACTATTTAGTTTCAAACTGTAGCTAACACTTCAAACGCGTTTTTCTCGAAACCACTTTTTCAAAGCCCGTGTTCACTGCCATTTGAAAACTACATGACCGATTTATTTCAAACTTGGTACACACTTTCTACATATAAAATACCTCCTCCCAACGGCTAGTGTGAGATGTTTTTTTTTTACATTGAGGGGGTTTTCCACCCCCAAAGTGGCGGAATTTTTCGTGAAAAATAGCACTTTTCACTTTACATGACCACCAAAAATGTATAAATGAAAAAAAAATATCAAAGACCGTTGGGGGGAGGATTTGATGATACTTTGACTAAATTTTAATGGTACTTGATTACAGATAATTTCTAGCTGAGATACAGTGAACACTGCAAATCGTATTTTTCCAAAGGCGTTCTTGGAAAAGGTTTGTCACCGGCTTGTTTGTGGATATTTTCGCGTACAAATTTAACGGAATGTTCTTGAAATGACACTTAACAATGTACAAAAGGTTTCAATAAATTTACTCTATCCATATAGATGAAAAAAAATCGTGAAAAAGTGTTTTTTTTTCACGCTGAAACCCCTACCGTTCCCTTAAATCGATTTCTAGACTAGACTTATGACCAATCGAAAGCGAATCGAACCGACTTTTCGACGCCACCGTTACATTTTGGTTTGGATAAGATTTTATATAATAAATTCAGCGTCTCGTTAATTGGAACATCTATCACACGCATGTACCATGTTCGAATCTCGTGTCCGATTACTGGTACGAGAGAAGGTAGTCGCAGAGACCGAACCGCCGGACGCCAAGCGTTGACAGTTCGTTTCGTTACGTACCTCGCGATAAATGACTTGTTACTAACTTAGTTTGTGATTTTGAAAAAAGAAGTGCAAAAAGAAGTGAAAATCAATTGGTAAGTACATGTGTCCCATATTTAGATAATACAATAGGTAACGTAACTAGTCGCGACGCAAACAAAGTTTGTGGTTATGTGGCCGGCTTTCCGCGAGGTTATACGACATCGATGCCGTCTTTTTCTTACTTATATATTCGAAATGTGTCCGGAGGGTTACTTTCTTTACTAGTATATCGAACTATTGCTTACGGAGGTCGAGTCACCAAAAAATGATGATAATATATAGTCAATATATGGATGAATAAAAAAGAGTTTTCATGTACCTGTTCAATTTAAACTTTGTAATTATAAGAATCAATTTTTGGATGTCCGAAAACTGGAACCTCATAACGGTCGGTTAGTCAATAGGGACGTGTCCGAAAATTGGGTCATGATAGTGCCCGAAAATATGTACGTAACACTAACAGATGTCCGAAAATTGCTACATTTGGTACTATTGAACATTTAAATGTATAAAAATAAAAATATTTAACTTTCCGGCATTTAATGCATGTGTTTTGAAAACTAGAACTTACGAGCTTGCCGTTAGGTCCGGGCATTTTGTTTTAAACGCTCCAAAAATGAACAATAAGGATCTAAGGATGCTCTTAACCGTCCGAGCATTGGTGTACCGTTACCTTAAACGCATTTTTCTCCGAAACCACTTTTGTCAAACTGGGAGGACGGATTACTCGAACACCTTTCCATGGATCGATTTGAAATTTTGATAGTAGCTTCACGAATACATTTTCTATGGGAGCACGTAGCCGTTTGTTGGTTAAATGTAAACTTTTTTTTATAAACAATTAACTGCTTATTTTGTGGGCCGAAAATTTGATTAAAAAATCCCTACATAGTCCCATAGCTAATAATATATAGATTATAATTTTGGTTTTTGTTTCAGGTCTTGTACTTTACGAGAAAACCGTCCTTCCGTGAAGCTATTTGTAAAAAACACGTTTTTCAAGATGGGCTCTGTAGCCGCCATTTTGTATGAAAATTATAATATTTTTTTTTATACCGCAATACGTGTAAACCCTCTCAAAAGAAATCCTATTTCGTTTTTCATACTCCCAAAGTAAATTGTCAAAGTTAGGCTTTATTTTCTACCGCTAGAATGGTGGTGTCCCTTAAGAGATGCTTTGAACCATCCAGAGTGAGGGTAGAAAAGTTTGGTAACTGCACAACAAAGGAAGGCATTCTTTTCCCTCCAAATTGTGGCGACATCTTCAAAATAACATTCCGAAGAGATATATTTACGTACGGGGTTTTCCATGAGTTAATTACAACATTAGTTATTAACAAATGATTGACCTTTTTTCTCTCAAAAATTGCATTTTTACTTTAAATGCTTGCCAATTATACAAAAATTCATATTTTCAAAATCCTCTACGTATTTCTCCAGCTATACTCATGTATATCAATAGATTTTTTTAAATTTTTCGTTCAAATCCAAGTTTGCGTCAGTTATACTGCGTCACGCGGAGCGTCTCAAATTCAACATACCTCGCGAGAATGGCTCCAGCGTCACCATTGTGTATACATTTTTTTCAGTTCACTTGAAGACATGGCTAATAAAATCCTTGAATATTATTATCCCCTCGTCCTTCCACCCAATAAAAAAACGCGAAAAATCACTTAATTTTAGACGTTTACAGTGGTGCAAGGCCCTTAATGATTTGTATCTCGTCGTGCGATACTTCGAGGACAACTGCAACGAGTACACGAGATGGTGGCGGGATTTCGGTGGAGGCAAACGACAAGAGAACATCGATAGGAATGTAGGATCGAGTCGATCGAGGATCGTGAATAAGGGATGAAGATTTGGACCAGAGGAAGAACTGGATGAGGCGTACTCACCTGGATGTTGGCTTTACACGTGAAACAAACTAACATGAACAGAAGAATGGGGATGATGTTGTAGTAGAAGCTTGTCCAATTGTCGATTTTGAAAGCCGCGACGAAGGCTCCCACCAACATGAGGAATATGGTTCCAGGTCCCAGGATCGTTCCGCCTGTATGGGGAACAAGAGTTTTTGATTCTTCTTTTGTTTCCCTGGATAAAGTGCACTCGATGGGAATTCTGTAGCAGAGAGATTTGAAAGTGCACAATTTTCGTGATGTTGGTGTTGCATTATTGAAGCTACGGTTGTAGCTTTGGGTCTCGAAGCTACCGTGGTGTGGGTGGACAATCGAAATAAATGATAAGTAAACGTTTGTTTTCAATTTTTAGGAGCTGCCGCGACCTAGAAGGTGAAGGTAGAAATTTGGAGTCGTTTAAGGTCAGATATAAACCTAGGAGCCGGAAAAAAAGTCATGTTTGTGAATTTTTTCAAGGAAAACTATTTGAAATATTCGAATTGGGGTTTTAATTATCTAAAAGGATATACATTCGAAAAAATGTTTAATTTTCTTTATTTAAAAATAAATTTTCATGGTCAAATGTAAATAACAAAAAACAAGATGCAGAAATATAAAAATCGTTAGGGACATTGCGAGATCCATTTGTTGTCAGCTGACAATTAGGTTACGCATACGCGTCCTGTGAACTTTCAAGCACTACCACAATCGTTCGAATAAGACCTCAACCCCCAAAACCGAAATCGTGCTGGAGTATCCAAATCCGTTGGACCGTGGCTGGATGTCACCGAACGTCCTTTTTCCTCCACATTTATCATCATCCAGGCCCATTTTGTCAAATATTTCTCACAAAAACGTTTGAGCAACTCAAACAAGTGACTTCGGATTGCATGCCAACGATACAAGTGTGAATATAACAAATTTTCGTGGACTTCGTTTCCCATGCTAGGTAGTGGACTCACCCATGAGAAGAATCTGATAGGATATGTAGGGAAGAGATATGTTGTCGTTGATCTTGATAGTCTTCTTCGCGTCCATGAGCAAGTCCATGATATTTGCCAACGTCGAGGGAACCCACCGACGGCGTTGGTTGTAAAATTCGTTGAAGCCTTCGGGTGCATGAGTGTAAGCGTCGCTGGCAGCTGAATATTCGACCTAATCATACAAGTAAAGCGGGCGATCATGACGTGCTTTCGATTCGAATTTTTCCCGGGAAAAAATGGACATATATAAACATAAATAATCATGTATGATCTTGTCATAAATGATCACGAACGAAATTTGTCTCTATAATCATATATAGTAATATATAGCCATATATAATCACATATGATTATATATACTCATATACTATTACATATAACGACATATAACCATGTTCAGTCATACATCGATTTGCATACATACGCAGAAATAAGAAATTACGAGAAAACAGATTTTGTATTTTTATAAAAATTATATTGTCATGTGTATCGCAAATTCAATATGTATATGTATTGAGCAAAAGATTCTTCGTATAACCTTTCATTAAAAATTGTGGTATTATATATGGAATAATATCGATGGTAATATCGATATTTTCGTTATTATGTACGTTCGAATATGGTTGTTGCGGACAATTACGATTACATATGAGGCGATCCAGGTCACTTCAGCCAGTAAAAAAAAAAAATTCCACAAATAATTTTGAAAAATCGAGTTACTTTATTGAAAAATATTCATCGAGTGTCGAAATTAAAAAAAAGACGTTTTTTCTCGTTGATTACCATTTTTTAATATTTTTCCATTCAAATGGCTGTATCTTTGGCAGGATTTGACGTATTTACATTCGTAAAAAACGAAAATGTGCGTTTTTCTATGGCCTACCAGAAAAAAATTAATTTAGATTTTATCGAGCAAGTCCAACGTCCGTTTCAGGGCAAAATATGCAAAAATATTTTTTTTTCTCAAGGAAAGACACTCTTTATTTTATTTTTTTAAATTTCCCCGAATTGTAAATACGAAAAACGGATTTTTGGTATTTTTTATATCATGGGATTCCAAAACACCGCGAAGCGACAGCTATTTTTTTAATTTTTTAAAATTAATATTTGGCTCGCTGTATGTTTACCAGGTTTTTGAAATACTATTAGAAACACTAAAAATAGTATTTCAAAAACCTGGTAAACATACAGCGAGTGCTCCACACTCTTCAATCGGATATTAGTTAATTTTTTTTTTAAATAGCTGTTCCTACACGGTGTTTAGGAATCCCATAATATAAAAAATACCAAAAATCC
Organism: Ophion costatus; assembly: GCA_951751655.1. NCBI lineage: Eukaryota > Metazoa > Arthropoda > Insecta > Hymenoptera > Ichneumonidae > Ophion > Ophion costatus. The sequence goes on along the minus strand of OX632360.1, from coordinate 15,724,563 downwards.
GTTTTTCGTATTCACAATTCGGGGAAATTTAAAAAAATAAAATAAAGAGTGTCTTTCCTTGAGAAAAAAAATACTTTTGCATATTTTGCCCTGAAACGGACGTTCGACTTGCTCAATAAAATCCAAATTAATTTTTTTCTGGAAGGCCATAAAAAAACGCACATTTTCGTTTTTTACGAATGTAAATACGTCAATTCCTGCCAAAGATACAGCCATTTGAATGGAAAAATGTTAAAAAACGGTAATCAACGAGAAAAAAAACGTCAGAATTTTTTTTTTTAATCTCCACACCCGACGAATATTTTTCAATAAAGTAACTCGATTTTTGAAAATTATTCGTGGAATTTTTTTATTCACTGGCTGAAGTGACATGGATTGTGACAGAGTACCAACTTTTGAACATACATGATCATGTATTGGCATATATGGTCCACACCTAGAAAAAATAAACCCTATACATGGTAACATATCTACATATACGATCATTCATGATGTCATGTCAAGGCACATATAATTGTATATAATGTTATATATGAGTATAAATAATTATATATGTTTATATATGTCCATTTTTTCACGTGTTCTTCCATCACTTTGTAAGGAGCCTCACTCGATATCCACGTTGCAACAAGAGCGTGCAGAGCCATCGATCCTCGCCTTGATCGTACTGCACGTAATGGCGAGCTTCTTCAGACCTCGTCGTGTACTTCTTCATCACGTTGTCGTCCATCAGTGCTTTACCCCGGAAGAGGGAGAAGCAACCGGGACTGCAGAGTACGCAACCGATCATGTGCTCCGTGGCCTTTTGGAGCCAATGGCCGATGGCGTATTCGAACATTTGATACCACACCATTGGACCTGCACGGCGGAAGAGATGGAATGGAAAAAAGCAACGATCAACGATCGAACGAAAGTTGAACAAACGACTCGGTCTACGTAGAAAGTCCTCGGGCGTGTTTCCAACGTGAAATTTATAAATAGACAAACAGCTATCGTTCGTTCGATAGTGAAGGAGTCGATTGATCGACGAGTTCTTGGTCGAAAGTGCGAGTTGGAACTCACCCGATCCTACAGGATGTATACGGCCGCAAGCAGCGCCAAGGTTCTTGTTCTTCTTCATAAGATCGACGAGTAGCTTGACCGCGGCTGGCTGAAAGTCTATGTCACCATCCAGAGTCAACAGATACGTGTTTTCCGCTATCACTTCTTTGCGATCGACGCTTATCGGCAATTCCATCAAACGATGCCCCAGCAAGTAGTACATGTACATTACCTGTAAAACAATTTTCTCGTTCTGCATTGAGGCTCTAGGCAGTGAAAATGTACCCTCGTGTGGGGCTTTTGGGTAACTCAAATTGAAGATTAGCAACGTATGGTGCAGGAATCGCAGACTGAAGGTTAACTTATGATTGCAACGATAGAACTGCTAGGAAAACTTTGATATACAATCATATATATTTATATATAGGTTTATATATAATTGTATATAACTCTATACGTTCGTATATATAATCCGATATAAATGTACTTCCATCGAAATTGATTTGATAAAATTATACATAGTTCTGTATATAATGATATATGGAGAAACTATTTTTATAGGGAATTTATATAATTAGATATAATATCATATACAGTTATATATAATTCAATATAGTGTTGTATATAATTATATATATATATGTGGAACTTTAATTTACGGTTTATATAATTAGGTATAATATTATATACAATTATGTATAATTCGATATAGTGTTGTATATAATTATATATATAAAATTGTATATGACTGTATGTGAGTACTTTTATTTTCTTTTGAAGTACATATAATTGCCCAAGTGAATATGAATATATATAAACATATATATTTGCATATTAATTGATCATATTCGATTGTATACAAAAATTGGCTCGATGGAATTTTATATATTTGTATATAAACGTATACAAATATATAAAAATTCTATCGGGCCAATTTTTGTATTCATTTTTACTCGGGGAGTTTCGAGACAAATGACGAAACGTTACCATTTGCTTCAAACTTACTACCCGAGTAAAAATGAATATATATAAACATATATAATTGTACATTAATTGATCATATACAATTCTATACAAAAATTGGCCCGATAGCATGTTATATATTTGTATATAAACGTATACAATTGTATATACTAGTATACAGTTATGTACGATAGTATATGAATTCATATACTATGGTACATATCTGTCGCGGCGGTCACCCCCCCCCCCCCCCCCATAGAAGTTATGGGGTTTGATTATAAATATTTTTAATGAAATTTGATACACAATTCTGTTAATGTACATACGAATAAAGTACCAAACGATTTTTTAATCATCTTGCTCATTCCTTCAAAATTATTTCTCTACATCGTTTAAGGGATGGTTGGAAAATAACGACACCAGGAAAAAAATAGCCACAGTGTCATTGATATTAAAGTCCTTGACATTCTTGGGATACATGTTTTTACCTCTTGGCTTTAAAAACGCAGAAACACCCGACAAAAAAGAAAAAAAAGATACGAAAAGTTATCAAAATCTTATCTCACTTGGCTCCAACGTTTTCTGTGTCGTATTTTACTCTTGTCCTTGAGATGAGCAATCATCTTCGTTTTTCCCGGTAAGGTCCACATGAGTCGACCGCCGTAAGGTGTCGGATATTTTTTCGGTGCCCTGACGTGCATCCTCGTCTGATGAACGTCCGACGCGGCCTCGTCCAGTGTTGCCACCAACAATTTCACGAATCTGTTCACCTGGGATTCGTTCTCGTCGTGGTCGCAAAGCTCGAACGCATCGTCGAAGAATATGTGAGCTGAAATTGAATCACAAGAACGGATATATTTTTTGTTTACTCTGGATATATTTTAACCCATCACTTCGAACGAATATAATTATTTTAAACTTGCATGATTTTCAAATATTTTCCAGTTAATTATTTTTGCAGTTTTCTCAATAACACAAGGATGTTTGCATTCGTTCCCTCATATGAGAATCCAATTTTTAAACATAATGTACCATATAATCTTCCGAGGTAGAACAGCTGGAGACATTTTTTTCCAAAAATAGTCCGTAATGTGCCTTTTTTTGTTCTCAAACTCACTTTCAAATTCGTAATAATCGGGATCGACGACCTTGAGATACTTTTGCGCCACGCGTCTCGCCGAGTGATCCTCGTCGAGTCGCAATATACTTTTCAAGAACTCGATCATCTCTTCCTTGTTTTCGTGCCACATCGTAGCGCAGGCGTAAATTCTCGTCACGTGGTCGCTGCTCTTGACGGCCGAGGGTGGAGTCGTTGAACCGTCGGTTTGCTCGTAAATCGTTTCGTAATCACCGTCGCCCTTTTCCCGCTCAATCTCGGCCAAGTCCTGCAACGAACGTTAAGGTAGCCCTGTCGCTTCACACTAGTCATACCACTGATCGTACTTGAGACCTGTACCATTTATGTTTTTAACATATGCAAACAAAAATAATTTGTAATAACTAAAATTTTCCATTTGTAAACTGTTTAATGAATGTTCACATTTAAGGAAGTTCATGTGGTACCGAGTTAGTCGGAAGAAACATTATTACGACTAGCGTAGTCCGTTCAATAAGTTTGGCAACGCTGCAACCAAGCGCGACCGCGTATCCTGTACAGCTGCCATGCGCTAGAAATTTTTCACTCGCGTCCATGGTTCATCGTCGATCTCTTTTTCGACCATGGAAGAAAATTCAAAAAAGAAAGGGTTTTTCGGGAAAGGCAAACAAAATCAATTGTCGAAAAAGAAATTTTTTCTCAATCAATCTCGAAATCAATTTTTTATGTGTCATTATTTCGTATCCTTTTTTTATATCTACAATGATTTTATTTGCGATTAATTTATTTGATTTTATTCTTTAAGCCGATTTAGTCATTACATTTTCAGTCACTTCTGTATAATTTGCTGTAGAAGTGTAGTGCACGTTGCGTCGTTCGGAAAGTATTAGTGTTGATTTCAAAAAGCGCGCGGTTGCGACGTTGCCATCATAATATGCGACTGGAGTAATATGGAGGTTAACCTCCAAAAAATCAGCATTTTTCGAGGCAAATTAATTTATTCTCAAGTTTACAAGTATCTAATGGATTTTAGAAAGCTGTCCAAACGTTCTTTGGATATTTTTTTATACATTATAAAAGTTTCTTTCGAAACTGTTTGTCAATGCTTGCAAATTTCACGTTTATCCGGGAAAAACACGACAATCCATAAGAGACCATGTTAATTTAGAAAAATTTTATTGATTAATTGCTCACAAACGAGGTATCCGGAGAGGATGAAATTTGAACAGGTGACTTTTTAGATACTCATAAGTGAACTCGAATTTTTTTTTATCAATATCTGTTTGTTAATTCGATCATCAGATGAACTTCCTTAATTGGATAAATGAGAAAACAGCTATTCCAACGATTCGCGTAGTATTTCTAGGTTTGGTATTTGGCAACATTGGTTCTATCTCCGTCTCTTTTTACTCATTCAGGCGAGTTTAACCTCCGTGCTTTTCAACGTCGATCTGTCAAAACAATGTCAGGTGCGGGAAATGTAACGCATTGTATTCGGGTCACGACTGGTAAAAAAGCGTAGAAATTCGAATGAGTGAGATGAGGTTAGGACTACAGTCAGCTGTTGCCTTGCTGTCGCGTCTCTTAATCGTAGCAAGTGGTAATAAATCCAATACCAGAAGTTCAAACTAAACTTGATATTACATGAAAATTAGGCCAATAAGCGTATTTTTTTCTGAGAGCATTGGATTACTACAAGTGTTAAGTATGTAAATCTGATTATTTTTACGAATCTGACGGATTCTCACTATTGTATATACTTTTGTAGCGACCGGAAATTGGGTTTTTGTATGTCATCTCGGGATTCCTTCATAAAAGTACGCAATTTTTATATTTTTTTTCTCTGTAATAAGCCCGATGACCGACCCAAAAATTTTACAGAGACGATTATTAATATATTTAGTGAAGCTCAAAAAAAATGATGAAAATCCTACGAACTTCAAGCCTGTCGATAGGACTGCCTTAAGTACTCTCGAGTGAATTAGTCACGTGGAAGGTCGACGATTACTCTTCCCTCAACATCTCAAGAATTTGCATGGCCTTGAAGTTTGCGTCGTTGGAATGCAACGATAATTCTTCTTTATTTGTATTTCTTCATTTCAACCACCGTCTAAATCCTCTTTCTCCAAGTTCACGCAATGGAACCCTAATAACAAATGGGCCGAACGAAAAAATGCGTGAGGAAGAAAAAAAAACTTCGTTGCAACCCAACGATACAAGCTTCAATGCCGAGAAATTTCGAAAATTTGAGATTTCTCAAGTCAACGCTTTTTCGACCAACGTAATTTTTTATTTATTTCTGTCACGAGTGGTTCTTTAGGCGAGACGTAATCTCACGTGTGCAAATTGTGCGGCTTACTTCGACTTTGACTTCCGGTTGGTCGTCGCGCTTCCTATTGAGGCCCATCGACTGATCGATCAGCAAAGAATCGTACATGGGTACGACGAAGAGTTTCTCGGTAGCTGCGAGTCTCTCGCACTTCGGTGTCCATATGTGAATTGTTATCCAGGTCTGCGACAGCAGCCAAAGTAGCCAGATCCAGGCGTACTGTTTCGAGACGAAGTCGTTGAGGAAATACAACGGCGGCGACTCGTAGAAAAGATAGTCGGGTATGGTGCCGTGAAAGAAGCACGGATCGCCGTTACGAATTCCGCACGCGGCGATCAACAGAGATATCGACACGGGGATCGTGAGGCTCACGGGAAACGCGTAACTGAAGCCCTGGATCAATATTTTGCATGCGAATTTACCTGCAATTAGAAGCATCGAATTAAGGAAGCATTCTACTTTGATGTGGGCCAAAAAATGTTCGATTTTTCACCAATTTTTTATGCGAAAAATATAAAAAATGGAACGTTGAAGTTTGATATGTTTACTCTGCGGTCTTTATGGAAATGGATAATATTTTTTAAAGTTCGACAAAACAGGGTACTGGGAGTAGGAGGAGCCACTTATGGGAACTCGGGGCAAGACGAATACGCGGGGTAAGATGAACCGTAAGCCTAGCCACGAAACAGTGTGTACGAGCACAGTGCTGCCGTTGGAGTTTGGAGAGGTGGCGAAGAGGCGAATGAGTGTGAAAGTATCAACTGTGGCGGAGGCACGCCTCTCGGGTGAGAAAACAATGTCGATTTTTTGACTAACCGATGTAATTTTCGGTCAAGTTTGACATCGTTTCAGTTTACTTGAGTTGCTGATATTGATCAGAGACAGGTAGGTAAACACAATGAAAGTACTACTTATTGATATAAGAACAGTTCGTCAGCCATTTTTAAGGTTATTGCCTGATTTTTTGTTAATTCGTTAACCGTCTAACGGCGCAAGATGAATACAAGCTATCGCAAACCCGGAATATTTTACAAAGTGGCACTATTTACGTTAGAAAGGGTGAAATGAAACGAGTAAAGGCATTTGGTTGCTCTTTAGCCGGTGTTTCTACCAGGGGAAGAAAAAGAACTTGCAAATTATCAAATTGATATGGAACCAAGATTATTCGGACTAATCCTACAGCACTTAGACGATTGGCTTATCAAATTGACGGTATTGAGAATGAAACTACTTTTATATGCGCAAAATGCCAATAATTCGTGTCCCATCGTTATCCCAGTGTTGTTTCATCTTGCCCCGCATGACGATCCTGAAGTTTGCATCGTTGGAACGCAACGAAACTTTTTCTTGATTTTTTCATTTCTTTATTTTAATTACTGTTTGAAATCTTTTTTTGCAGCCTTCGGTTGTAAATTTTGATAAAGGATTTTCAGAATTGTTTCATGGACTTCCGTAGCCTAAATGGGACGAAAAAAATTGAAAATACGAAAAAAAAATATACTTTTGTTGCATTCCAACGATGCAAACTTCAATACCATCCCCGTATGCGGGGGAAGATGATTTTTTTGTTTCCAAAAGTAAAAGATCAATAAATGTCGCTCAGTTTGAAAAGTAATTAAAGTTGACTGACTCATATATGTGTTGTTATTCTCGAACATAACCTTAGCGTTATCATCTTGCCCCGACTGCCCCTATATCTGTGCACCAGCAACGATATTCTTGCGGAAGTGCTCCTACACGCCGTATGAGCAATCGTTGTGTAATTTGGCAGGCACGTGCACAACAATCATCTACATCGGTTAAACTAGGATGATCCAAAGATATTCAAACTTTTTCATTTCATAAACAAAAATCTGCAAAATTTGTTGGTAAAAAACTAAACTGTCCTTCCGATCGCTATTTTCTTGTTCTTCAATTTGTCTTCTTGATTTTGGTTCGACTTGTACACAACAGTGTACAAAGTAAACATAGATTTGACGTTGCGCTTCAGGTCACTTGTTCAGGACTAAGGACCTAGACCTACAATAACATTGTACAATACTGTTTCCATATTATTGCATTGTGCAATAATATGGAATAACACCTTGAGCCCAAACGATCAATTAGCATCAGCGTCAATGTTTTCGCATGGGCTAGACCTCCCCAGCGTATGGCGCAATACTAATCCTACACGGTGCGATGGAAAAGATGGTGCAATAATATTTAAACTCGCTCAAACTTTTGTTCAATCATTGCGCATCTCCAATACTAACCTTAAGGCCTTAGGCCACAGTCACAGGTATAAAATCATGTGAGAACTTAACAATTTTTTTTTCGTGTGAAAAAGTGATTCACTCGTAAAATTAATTACACATCTATTTAGTATGAATATCAAGCTGTTATTATATATATATATATATATATATATATATATATATATATATATATATATATATATATATATATTTAATTTATATTATTATTTAATAATTATTATTTAATATTTAATATATATTATTTATATATATTAAAATATAAGTATATATTTTTTTCGATGTACAAAATGGCCGACTACTAATATTTTCTTTTGTTATCTTTTTTTTAGGCGCTTCGCGGCGTGACATTTAGCACCCACAATTTTTTACCTAGAACAAAAAACGAAAATTCTCGTAAATCTACATCAGAATACCTAGAAAAGTACGTATGGAATTAAAAAAATATTGCTTTATTCAAAAGTTGTAGGCTCATGAACTGTTCATAAAATGAAAAGTTTTCGATTAATCAGAAATTCCGTACGTACTTCTCTGCGAAATGCAATTAGGAACATAACTTTTAAATTTGAAGCAAATCGAGTAAAAATTGTTGAAGTTATTTGTCACGCCAATTGGAAAAAAGCGGTTTCGATAAGTTTCGAGTAGTCGGCCATTTTGTACATCGAAGAAAAAAAATGCTAACTGCTTAATATTCATACCAAATAGACGTGTAATTAATTTTACGAGTAAATCACTTTTTCATACGAAAAAAAATTATCAAATTCGCACGTGATTTTATGCCCGTTACTGTGGCCTAAGGCCTTAAGGTTAGTATTGAAGATTGCGCAATGATTGCGTGGCCTGAGGCCTTAACGGTAAAAAACATTGCGCGATTTGTAATTGTGTGTAATAAAATTGACCGTCGTTAGTAATCCTTGATGTTATTCCGTCGTGTTTAGTTACCGAAAATATACGCCAGATAGGCTCCGGCTATTTGTATGAGGAGAACATGAATCGGCGTGTAGAAGTCAGCTGTTATCGTCTCGGTCTCCCCGTTGGGCAATATGTCCGACAAGTCGGGAATCGTTCCTGCCAACGATTGACGCACCGCCGTTACCGTGATCTTGTGCTCGCCGAACGCACTGCCGAACAACGTGAACAAGTGCCCAACCGACTCGCCCTTGATGTGAAGTATGACGATCGTACTGATGAAAAATGCGATCATCTTCCAGGCCGAGACGAATATGTACGTGAAGTATCTCGTCAGACGGAGTTCCTTCTTCACGCGTCCGAGCGTCTTCACGAATGCTGGAAACGTCCGAGTTATTTGGATTTACGATGGTGCAAAAATAACTCGTCATGCTGACTCGAAAAAATCGATTTTGGGTTTAATCTTTAGTTTGTAGTCTCGAGAAGAATATCCAATTGATTTCGAGGCGAAATCAGGCGCGTTAGTAAACTTTTGAGCCTTTATGATTTTATTTCTTGACAAAAATTAGTAATGGACATTTTAACCCTTTGCGGCATAGCATAACACTGGTGTTCCACCTAATTCAATGCAGATTTCGACGATTCAAAAGTGTTTTTTAATTAAATATGGCGGTTGTAAATGCGTTTCGGGTGTCAGCAATAACAAAAGTGCAAAAAAACGAACTTGCATCATAAATCTGGTTACCACTAATTTAGCAGGTAAACCATAACCAAAAAAGGTAAAAACTCGGTTTTTGATGCACTGAATACGAACCCGATATCTAAACCGTCAAATTGAAAATGGCGAATCCAATATGGCTGTAAGCGACGTTTTGCATTTATGGTCCGCCATATTGAGTCCGCCATCTTGAATTCTCGAATTGTGAGTGCAGATTTGTAATCGGCGACCCCGAAAACCCCCAAGTACCAACTTTCGCTATCATCAAACGACGTTTTGCATTTCTGGTCCGCCATATTGAATCCGCCATCTTGAATTCTCGAATTTTGAGTGCAGATTTGTAATCGGCGACCCCGAAAACCCCTGAGTACCAACTTTCGCTATCGTCAAACGACGTTTTGCATTTATGGTCCGCCATATTGAATCCGCCATCTTGAATTCTCCAATTGTGAGTGCAGATTTGTAATCGGCGACCCCGAAAACCCCCAAGTACCAACTTTCGCTATCATCAAACGACGTTTTGCATTTATGGTCCGCCATATTGAATCCGCCATCTTGAATTCTCGAATTTTTAGTGCAGATTTGTAATCAGCGACCCCGAAAACCCCCGAGTACCAACTTTCGCTATCATCAAACGGTGTTTTGCATTTATGATCCGCCATATCGGATCCGCCATCTTGAATTCCTAAATTTTGAGTGCAGATTCGTAATCAGCGATCCCGAAAAACTCCCAAGTACAAAATTTTAAGCCAATTGCACGTAAAAAAAAGTGCATTTCTACCTACAGCATTTTTTTGTAAATTATTTTTCGCGTAGGAATTTCAGCAATCTTTCATTTTTATCCGGTTGTCTTCCAATTGCTAGGCAGTGTCGTTTGATACGTTTTGTAGCATCAACATTTTTTACGTACTACGGAGAAATCCTTTTACAATGAATAGTTTTATAAAAAAAATGATAATGTAGATACGAAGTGCTAGAACAGTATGGAGTGCTGAAAGAAGTGTTGAATTTTGGAGAAATTTTTAATTAGGCACTTTTTTCATTTACATTCAATTTTTTAGTTTTGTTAATGACATTTTCAATTACGAAGAGATTCCTTACGACGTCATAGACGTTTGAGGAAGAAAAAATTATCGTTTTTTTTTAAATTGGCTTGAATGGTGCATAAACATCCCAAAAATGATATAGTCCGAAGAAAAATGGTTGTAAAACTTTGAGCGCGTTTTTCTTGGCACCATGTTTTCAAAATCGAGCAAGCTCGTAGCTGCTACAATTCCAACTGATTGCCTTCAAAATTCAACTGTTTTCTAGCTAAGTACACACGATTTTTACGGTTGATTAATAATTACGGTTTTTGAAAACAAATTAAGGTTTTTTAGTCGAAGGTGCGACTTTTTTCAAAATGGCGGCAAATCTGCGAAAATCAATATTTTGTAATAATCATGTGTACTTCGTTGGCAAAACTCAGGTACGCCAAGAGGCGTTCTCTTTCTACCGTCCACTGAGCCGCCAATTTGTATTTTTTTGGAAAATACCGAAATGATTTGAGTACCTACATACATGTAAAATAAACCCTCCAAATCCCATTTTTATGGGTTTATAAATATCTTCAAAAAAATCCCAAAAAGCCTTGTTTTCCGACCGTCCAAAGGTACATACGGCCTCAATATCTTGAAAAAGTTGGCATCGGATAGATTGTTGCACTGGCAATCGGAAGCCGCCATTTTATATTTAACTCTTCGTTGTCACTGTGGATCTAAACGACCGAGTGTCATCAAGTTTTTTTTGCGAGCTTTCTCTTTCGACTTTTTTGCATGCTGCCATCTTGTTTTTGCTATAATAATTTTTGGCACATATTATGCAACATTTAAAGTATGTTCATGAATTCTTTCATGGTCATTCGACTGATAGGCTTGTCACACCGGGTCAAATTGATCCATGTTTGTTTAGGCGAGTATGAAAACGAAGGGTTTAAAAAATCGAGGATCTCGTGCTAATTTTCAGTCGATTTTACTTATTTTCAGAAAATCAACTTCGAAGCCCCACATTATTTTTTGGTCTAATCCCTTGAATGCCCGCGATACCGCATGACCTATTTCGATTTCGATGCTCACCAATGGGGCTCTGGGTCGAGACGTAATTCTCCCACCAGCCGCAAGAGACGAGAAGCAACGAGGGTGGTATCAACCACAAAGAGTGCCGCGAGCTGTCCAGCAGTGGCCAAACCACGAAACCCGTGGCTTGCGCGGCCAACGCAGCAAGATCGACCAGCACTAGGACGAATCTTCTCGATTGGTCTTTACTCTTGTTGCGGGACAGCAAACCTGTGAATACATTTTTTTCGCTATCATTATCCTTCTTCATCCAATAATTCTCACTTTTGTAAAGACTTTCTGTTCTAGCTTATCCAGCGGACAATTTTTATTGCTTCCGAATACCAATTGTGACGTTGAATAAGTTCTCGCTGTTTTCCAACAGATGACGTTACCAGAACTGCGTGCGTGTAGCTTAAGGTTGTTATGGCATCTATCCGTCGGAGGTGAAGTACGAGGGGGGCGTCCTATGCTTATGCATGGAGCCGATTAACCGTTACCAACTGTTAGCTATCAAATAATCGTCATATCAAACGTACATTTTCGAACTATTTTTCTACGTCTGTACAAATATGCATTTTTGAATATTCGGTGATTATATTAAATGTTTTCATTACTTTGTATGATTATTTTCTATAACTTGTTCTCGCACAGTAGGGAACCTTATGCAAAGCTCAGCGCAGATGGCGCCACGTAAATATAACGTAAACAAAAGAAGCTGTCAACGCGCGCGGTACATTTTCACGGTGTCAGTCTTGTACTAAAATTATATGAATGGAAATAATGGACAATAATTACGGATATTTCACTATACCGTAATTGAAAAATCGGCTTCGACTCTTTTCGAAATGTTTAGGTTATGATGATTACCTACTTTACAATATACTTTTAGAAGTAAATAGCGTCAATAATATTATGTTTATACACTGAGCTGTAACAAATCCTTCATTTCTATAGTTTGCAGATCTTGAATGACCAGAATATAGCCTCGAATGTTTTGTGGCTGTAAAGTGCTTTCGACGTATAGCAATTTCCCATTGCTTGCGGAGTTTTTCGTTTCTAGGAAGTAAATGAACGCCTTCGTTTCTGCATTCAGTTGCACAACACTGATGCATTCTTCACAATTTATTCAAGGCAAACGGATTATTTAAAGAAAATTCAACAGCAGTCGTAGGAACACGGGCATAACCAAAGCGAATGTCACTAAACGTCATGTCCTGTTTACGTTATAATACAATATACCCTCTAGCGGGAGAAAGTGGCAGTTGGGTTCCCTATTAACGCGAGACGAATTGGTAACGTCGTAAATCGTGGTATAAGATAATGCTCAAGTTGGCAGAAGTGTCGCGAAGTTAGAGGCATATTCGGTTCCTAACCTCAATATCGGCCCAAGGAGCTGTCAAAAATGAATATCGGTCCGAGAAAAAAAAATCGCTGGAAAGAAAAGTTGTGTACTAAAGCTGTCTATAATCTCGAATAAATTAAAAACGTCTATAATGTTCCGATATTTTGGAAAAAACGTTATATATAGAAAGAATTCCGCTTTATTTCGTTTTTGCCGAGAAATTTCTAGAAAAATATAAGTTCTGAATATAGCTATCAAATCAAATTATGTAATTATCACTAATTAAGAGAATAAGAACAAATAGAATCGTTGTTAATTATCCTGGCCCAGTAGTTTGAGATTCCCGGGCATGATTACCGAATACGGATAAGATAGGTAGCATTTGTACCGTCCACGACGTTGCCATGATTGCGCAGCTGAATATTTTTCGTGCTTGATTTTCGCACAAATTCGCTATTAAAAACATCGTTAATCGAACCGCACATATTTTTTCAGCCCTGTGGTAGAATTTTCTAAGCGGATATTAATAATGTACTGAAAAATGATCGGGCATTTTCCATAAGCGTAATGTAATTAGCGCACGTAATATTTTGAGTTTCCGATTTTTGCTCTGAAAAAAAACGGTACCGTGGATCGTGTTCAAACTGCACAGGATGATCAGCAAATGGATTATAAGCGTCAAGAAAAAAATTCGGTTCAGTGGTAACATGTTGACCTAACCCCATAACAACCTTAAGACGATAACGAATCTATAAAGAAGTATCATAAGCAACGATGAACAAGAGTCTTTCAGAGTGTTAAACATGTCAAATTTCGCGCCAAAAAGATTATTTGCGGGGAATTTTACTGCACGACTTTATTTTTTCTAAATCTGCAGCTGAATCATTAGGAGTTGATCACACAACAGGGTCGAAACGTTTAAAACCATTAGGAACGATTTTTTTTAATCGAGCATGATATATATATAATACTTTATAATATTTCGTAATAAATATGTAATAATAAAGCGAGAAAACAGCGAGACGAATTAGGGAATTAGGGAAAATATTTACGAATTAGGGAATTAGGGAAAATAATGAAAGTAAATCACCGAGAAAACCGGGCACGAAGCACACGCAATTCGTCAACATTGCTCCCTTGACGACATCCAGCTCCGGCAGAACGGCGAAGAACATGAGGGCGAGGCCAACCACGTGAAACGTTTCCATCACGAATACGAGAAGGAAATGCGAGGACAGAGGCTTCTTCCACGATTTGAAGATACATATTCTCAAGCTCCTTATCAGCGTGCCGATTTCGGGAACTACGAACGCGATTATGATGCACCACATCCAGGCTATCCTCTCCTCCTCCGGCAACGTAACGACGAATGTCTTGTCACGACCTGGAAGTACGAGAGAATTGGTCACCCGGGCGGGTGAAATCAATCTTCCACGTTCACTCGGTCACGGACGCAAACCGGACGTTGGCTTTTGTGTGGTTTTACGTGTGATGGGAGATACGAGTCCAGGCGAAAGGAGGCGAGATGGAAAATTCTCCAATCTCAATTCGTCCCGGACGAATTTTACATAAAATTCGCACTTTTTCAAAAGTGAAAAGTTTCAGTCATTTTTTACAACAATTCAATTCTATGTTTTTCTTCTTTTCAATTCGATGATTTTTACAACCATTCAATTCATTATCTTTCGAATCAATTATGCAGACATGTCAAGGTATTCCTTTCACGAACCCGAATATTTAACGATCAACTGATTTTCGTCTATAATCAAGTATACAGACATCTCGGTATATTGGTACAATTTTGAGCCAACTTACCGAACTTTTAACGAAAATGACAACTCTAAAAATCGTCTTATTTGTACGGCACTTCATGGCGATTATATGGTGATCACATTTCTAGCTAATTATTTATACACTAAATAACTTTAGATCTGCCATAGTCAAAGTGTGCTCCGCGGAGTCCTGGGGCTCCACAGAAAACAAAACTCCCAATAAATGGAAACAATTTCATCAATTTACAGTGATATTAATACGTTGTTATGTAAAGTACCTAATTTTGAACGATTTTTATTAAAAAAATAAACATAAAACCGGGTTTTGCTTATTTTAGGGCTCTGTAAAATATTCAGTGTTTCAAAAGGGTTCCTCGCCAAAAAAGTTCGAGAACCGCTGCGCTAGATGACTGCTACCAACTGCTCAATGAGTGTAAACAATTCTAAAAATTCCGTAACGACAATAAAAACTGGGAGTCACAAAGTGCTTGAAGAAAATATTAATGGTAATACTTTTAAGAATTGTGACTAGCAGAAGAATTTTCGAAGCCATGACTTTTCAGACAAAATGTACAAATGTCTAAATCTACCGAATGTAACGAATTCAGAAGGGCCCTGCTCAGGGTGGGGAAAAAACAGATTTAGTTCAAACGGAACAAACATGTTTTATTTAGAAAACAAAAAAAACATGTTTCAAATTAGTTGGATCTAAAAGTTCTTTAAGAGGTGCTTAAAACAGGTTTTAAACATTGATTGAGGGGTTACCCCCACTTGCGATTTTGAAAAAATCGATTTTTTTTTGCATTTTTTTGAAGTATAAGTATCTGAGAATATGTCCTGAAAATTTTAAGTCGCTCCGAACAAAATTGACTGAGATATGAGCGTTGAAAGAGAAGAATCCGTGAATTGAAGAACTGAAATTGAAACTTTAAACGCGTTTTTCTCAAAATGGCATTTCTGAAGCCGGTGACCAAGATTACTCGAACACTAATGAACCGATCTTCTTGAAATTTTGCAAGCTTATTTAATACATAAAAATGTAGTCTTTAATCGTACGATTTTTTTTTCGAAAAAAATGGCCGTTTTATAGCCAAAAAACGACCGTTTTTTTTTTCGTTAAAATCGAACCATTAACTTTGACTGTCCGCCATTTTGTGAAAAATGAATATTTTTTAAAATCCTTCGATTAAAGACTAGTTTATACTTATATTTGACTAAATCCATCCGCATTTTTTTTTCAGATGATCCACTTCGCCGCAATGTTGGTCACCGCAAACCGTGTATATAAAAACATTATTTCATTGACGGCCATTTGCCACTAAACAATGTAATATTTTTCAATAAAAAAATTACTGTAAGTTCTTCAAGATGTGTTCTTTAAGATGGTATATTGATCGATTAAAAAAGTTTTGTAGTTTTCTTTAGAAAAATTCATGAAAAAGGCTTTTTTTGCGCTACAAGTGGGGGTAACGCCTTAAAGCATGTTTAAAACAATACGCGGTGTAATCTGAAGTACAGCTGACATCGCAATGAAATTGTTATTTATATATTAAATATGTTGAATAATTTGAAGCCGTTTACATCATGTTCCTTACTTGTTTACTAAAGTACTAATAATGAGACCGATGTATGGGGATTCCCCGAACATTCAACTTTTGTCAAGACATTGCTGTCGTGATCGTAGAGCACGAAGTTTTGTTTGTTTATTACAAAGTATCTTATCTTGAGTTTGTATCGTTTAATTTTCATTACATTTTCAATTATGATCCGTTTTTGAATTTGTTTCGAATTTGAATTCGGAATTTTATCAAAATTCCCTTAGTTTACATGAGTTTAGCTAGAGAAATGCGTAGGTGATTTTGAAAAGAAGGATTTTTGTATAATTGTTAAGCGTTTAAGGGGCCAGCCCAATTTCAAATTTTCAATTTGAAAATTTCACTTAAAAAAATCGACGACGATGAGCAATCAGAAGGGATTTTATATGGTGCAGGAATTGCCGATTGAGTTTAGGTAAGAGTTTTTCTGAACTTCAAACGCGATTGTCTCGAAACAACGTTGTCAAAATCTAGCTCCATCGTATCTCTAAAACTAATAAACGGATTCTCTTGAAATTTGAACCACATATTGTTAACACGTTTCGCAACAAGATGACCCTCGATGGTTTTAAAATTTGGATTTTTACTCTTTTTTTTGTGTGAAAAACTGCGAAGAAACGCGTTTTTTTTACTTTTTTCGTTTTTCGTCTGCCATTTTTTTATTTTTTGATAAAACTTTATATCCGAGGGCGATAAGGTTCCGAAAATCCCCTTCCCCGCCGATATAGCTAAAATTTTGCACAAATCTTCCTTTCAATATTTTAAGAAAACCCCTAAAGGGTTTTTTTGGCGACTCGCAATAGTTTTTAAGATATCGCGGTTGGAAGTTTTTTTTCCTAAGAGTGAGGTTTAAAGCCCCCCCTCCCCCTCTGATCGAGCTGAAATTTTGCACAAACCTTACTTTTAATATTTTAAGACAACCCCTAAACGAATTTTTATGGGCTCGCAATAGTTTTCGAGATATTGAATTTTAAAGTTTTTTTTAACGCGCGTCATCTATATCTATATCTGCTACGTATCCGTTCGTACCTATATATGTGATCGCGCGTTCAGTTCTGTACAAATAAAAATACCCAAACAAACCCAAACAATAAAACCCACCTAAACCCAAACAAATCCAAACCCAAAAAATTAAAATATTAAAACGAACGTTTGTGTTTCGGAACTTCACCCTATATAGGGTGTCCCAGAACTGAATGCGATGCCTGAAATGGGAGGTTGGGCGTTAAATTCTGAGTTGATTGATATAAGCACGTGTGGGTCTCAGATCAACCCCTGAATTATTATTAATTTTTTAAGGCGGGCCAATCACGCTCGATCAGCCGGAGCACGTACATTCACGCACCTGATTGGCACGTCTATAAAAAATGATAATAATTCAGGGGTAGATCTGAGACCCACACATGCTTATATCAATCGACTCAGAATTTCACCCCCAACCCCCCATTTCAGGAAACGCATTCAATTCTGGGACACCCTGTATAACATAACCAGCATATAAACGCCCATAACTCCCTCAATTTTGAACACATCGACGTTAAATATCAGAGTATATGTTTGAAGTATTATATTTTCCAAATCCGTCGAAACCCAAAAATCTATATTTTCATAAACTTCAACCAGGCGTAAGCCCTCAAGCCTTTCACTCTATTGCTGCAAAATTCTCGAGCGTGAATACGCCGGGACTCACGTTCACTGCAATTTCCAAGCCTCTCAATGCAGCTCAGTTTAGTAATGACGTTTTGGAGTGCCGACCAAAGAAATGGAGAATTCAAGTCCATTTTAATTAATTACGCTTGTGAAATTTTATGTGAAAATTTGTGAAAATTATTTGTGAAAAATTATGAAATTTTTCATAATTAATAACCAACAAAAGAAAATGTTTTCTATACATGAATTATTCACGCGAATGTACAATTTTTTCGAATTCTGTTTTTTGTCATATCTAAGAGTAACAGTTTCATAGAATCGTATGGAAGACTGCTGCAAATTGAAAGTGTCGTTAATGTTTGTGGATACATTCCAAATGTTGCGTACAGGCCTGGGCCGACGTAACGACAAATCTAATTATCGTCATGTGGTAGAGTTTCTGTAAGACCTCCACATACATCGTTGATCCGGTCGAGGGAAAATGGTAGGTCAGGATTTTTCAAAGAATTCCAGCTACTTACCCAACTGCTTGTTACAATAAACGATGAGCCGATCGGGCTTGAGCTGCGAGGTCATGAAGAGTATCGTACCCTTCGCTATGACTCCGCTTCCGAGGACGATTATAAAAACGAGGAGGTAGACGACTACTTTTGTTATCTGTACCGTGACGTCGAAACACCTTTGATTCGCCATAGAGCCCGAATCCATCTTCGGGGGTGGATCTCTGAACACGTCCCATGCTTTCGTCTCGACCAGGGTTCTTTGACTTAGTTTTTAACAACAAACAATTCAAGTGTTCGTCATTCTATCGATGTTTGACAGGAGTAATAATATATAATAAATGTGTTGTAAATGCGTGTAGGGAAAATCGATGAACAGGGTTTGGACATACAGTATCACACAATCTTGAATTTTGGAACTGAATTTTGGGAAAATTAGTGAAAGGGTTTTATTCTTAGGGTTCACTTTTTAAGAATACAATTTTTCATTGCGCAATCTTCACAGCGTTGGATTTCGCATCATTTTTCGCAACGATGCGTAATTATATAATACGAATATTATTTTTATTTTTTTATCTCTTTATTTTGGTTACTATCTAAACTTTTTTTTCAAATACCTCAACCTGCAAAAAACGTTTAGATAGTAACGAAAATGAAGATATACAAAAATAAAAAAGAATTTTATTAAATGAAATATTAAATATTTATTAAAAATAATCGAGAATTCTTTTTGGTAATTCTTAACATAAGTGACTTTTTCGAAAAGTGAGCCTAAAATTATTCTTTTGCTATTTTCTCATTACTGGGTTATAAATGATATTCAGTCGGGGGAAGCTGAAACTCCCCCCCCCCCCCCATAACAACTTATGGGCTTTTGAAGTTCACGGAACCACGTGATAAAGTAGGGAATTTTGGAACATTTTGATATCTATATTGGATTTGTTTGGGTTTTTGGATAATTCAAATTTATTCATAACGATTTATTACTTATACAAAATTTGTTAATGAAAAATGTCAGCTTCCCTCGATTGAATATCATCATTTATGACCCGATAAATGATATTTTATAGGAGAAATCGGATAATATTTTTCGGAAAAGCCTAAAAATCTAAAGAACTACCTTCTTTTAATTTTTTTATTGCTTTATTTTGGTTACTAGCTAAAAGTTATTTTTCGGGTTGCTAAATCCAAAGAAAAAAACATTTGGACGGTAACGAAAATAAAGAAATAAACGAATAAAAAAGACTTTTCGTGGCATTCGAACAACGTGAAATTGCCATAACTTATTATAGCACCCTAATAAGGATCTTCAAAATTGTGTCAGTGATTTTTGTAGCCAAAATGTGCAAAAAAATGGGTAATAGGAGAAAAAAATTTACATCCATATTCAAGTTGTTTCTCCGCCAACTATTGCGTTTTCTTGGCATACAGCGGAGTATCTCATCGGTACTACCGAGCTCATTGTTTCGCGGACTTCGATTGTGTAATTTTAATGGCGATGAGGTCTAGATCGTTGGAATGCAACGAAAATTCTTTATTATTATTTCGATCTAAACATTTTTGAAGATCCTTATTGGTGTTCCATATCCTAAACCGGTCAAAACGTTTAGATATAAATAATACTAAAGAATTTTCGTTTAGATAGAAATTAGAAATTAGACAGGAACGTTTTGATAGAAATAATAATAAAGAATTTTTGAAGCCTAAATGTGCAAAAAAATTAGGCAATAGGAAAAAAAATCTACATCCATATTCAAATTACTTCTCTGCCAACTATCGCGTTTCCTTGCCACATAACGGACCATCTCATCAGTGCTACCGATCACATCGTTTCGCGAACTACGATTGTGTCATTTTAGTAGTGTCGAGGTCTAGATTGTTGGAAATTCATCATTTTTTTCTTTTCTTTATTTTTATTATTGTCTACATTTTTTTTCGCGTTCAGGTTATGAAATCCTAATAAGGATCATCAAGAATGTTTCAGTGATTTTTGTAGCATAAATGTGAGAAAAAAAGTGGTCAAGAGCAAAAAAAAAATTTCGTCGCATCGCAACGATGTAAACTTTAATTCCGTTAACTTGATAGCCATGGGTCTTAAATCAAATTTGCGACAACGATTTTGTAAAAATTCCAAAAGATAACCGAGTTGCGAATTTTTCCTTTTGTGCGTTTATCTTTACACTGCTTTCTGAAACGGCGTAAGTCAATGTCAAAATCTGTTCGTCGGATTCACTTGAAACCCGGAATGTTTATAACATTTTGCATCGTAAGACCGGATGATTTTTCAAATATGATTATCATTTTGTTAATAACAAGCAACTACAGTTGTTTTTGTTTGTCGGGGATCTAAACATTTTTTCCACAGCCATTTTTGTAATTTTCAAAAACGTCAAGAAAGCATCCGGTCGTACGAAAGTTTTTTTTTATCATACCAAAAGTACAACTTATATTTTTAATTTCGATGATTCAATGGCCGGAACGACGTACACCGATTGGCCATGCATCAATTTATTCAAATAATAATAGCCTCATTGTTTATCAATATTTTTGTTGAACGTTTATCAATATTTTTCAATTTAGAAAAAAACGCAAACTTGGCAGGGCTATGTATGAAGCATGTATAAAATCCTGAACTCGTCATTCCGTTACTCCCACGCGAAAAAAAATATTGAAAGTCGTCCTGTTATTTCGGACGCAAGCAGATCCTTTAAATATTCGGAAATGCGCTTTTCAGGCTGTAACCATCTTAAAGGTCCCTTGAAAGTGAAGCTTCGCGAGCGAAATCACATGACCAGCAATCAATGTGAAAGTTTCGAATATTTCTCTTACCTGCCGCCGTAAGCTTGTGTCAGAGGGGTCGCGTCATCGTCCGAAAAATCATCCGACGCGTCGGCTCCTCCACCTGGGACCGCGCCGTTCTGTTGCATCTTTGACATTTTCTCGGAATTTCGCTCCTGCGATCAAGAAAGAAGAGAAAGAAATCGAGGTGAATCGCACGAGTATGGAAAGCGGATTAATCCATGAGTCATGCGTCTAGTGAGTGTAACTATCGCGTCGTACGCCTCAGGAATTCATCATCCCGATCCATTATTTGATTCATCCATATGCCATCGAAACCTCGCTTTAAGGGATCGTCACAGTATAACATTTTCAAAAAATCTATTTTTTTTCGCATTATCCGGTAGGATAGACGGTTATAGACAGGCTGTTCAATTTTTGGGGCGAAATTCGAATTATTCCGGTTGCTACAGCCTTTCTCAGAAAAACAGACCAGCTGCGTGATATCTGGCGCGGACGGACGCGTTTTTTCATCCTTTATCTTGCTATGGAAGGTTTTTTTAATATTCATATTTTTTTAACGAAAAATTGTCGAAAACATAGGCTAAATTCGATACTTTTATTCAAACCGGCGCCATTTTGTTAATTTTGGTTTAAAAAGAATCTCCCCAACAAAATAGCAGCTTTCATACTGGTTAATAATCTTTTTACATATTTTGTTTCAGATAATATTTACGGCCACAACCGTGTGCATCGTGAGGACTGCTTTTTTCGAAGACATTTTTAACCGTTAAAAAGAAATGTGAAAAATAAAAATAAACGATTAAAAAATTATTTTCTGTTCTTCATGAGTGCTTCGATTTGTGATAAAAAATCAGACTGATTAGCGTATTTTAATCATCGTAAACTATCGCGGGATCAGCTATTTTTCGACTTGTTACACTGTAACGATCCCTTAAGACCTTGGGCCACAGTAACGGGTATAACATCCTGTGCGAATTTAACCATTTTTTTCGTATGAAAAAGTGATTCACTCATAAAATTAATCACACATATATTTAGTACAAATATCAAGCTGTTAGATTTTTTTTGACATTTAGCATCCACAATTTTTTACCTAGAAAAAAAAACAAAAATTCTCGTCAATCTGCATTAGAATACCTAGAGAAGTACATGCGGAATTGAAAAAATATTGTTCTATTCAAAAGTTGTAGGTATTTGAACTTAAGAAATGAATTTTGAGTGAAAAATTTCGTTATAATTGCTCATATCACTGCTTATAAAATGGAAAGTTTTGGATTAATAAAAAATTCCGTACGTACTTCTCTGCGAAATGCAATTAGGAACATAACTTTTAAATTTAAAGTAAATCGAGTGAAAATTGTTGAAATTATTTGTCACGCCAATTGGAAAAAAGCTGTTTCGAAAAGTTTCGAGTAATCGGCCATTATGTTCATCAAAAAAATATATATATATATTTTCTAACAGCTTCATATTCATACTAAATCGATGTGTAATTAATTTTATGAGTGAATCACTTTTTCATGAGAAAAAAATTGCTAAATTCGCACATGATTTTATATCCGTTACTGTGGCCTGAGGCCTTAACGGGTTATGTCCAGGTGTAACAGTCGAAAACTACATTCTTAGAATTTTTTTTTACAAAATCGTCATGATGAATTCCTACGAAAATTGGGTATTTGAAAAAGTATCATCTGAAGAACAATCTATGATTCTTCTGTGTTAAAATGTTCGATTATAATCGATTTACAGCCGATGTCCTGGAAGCAACTGTCGAAGACTTCTTTTGGGGTGAGTAATGCCCTTGTGAATCTTTTTTTATCTATTATAAAAAATCAAACAGATTTCGTTCGCAGATTAGTTTATCCTATGCTTAATCGAAGGAATTTCCAAAATATCAAAGTTAAAAAAATGCCGCGTGTTCAAAGTGAGTCTTGATTCTTGCGAAAAAAATGGGCATTTTTCGTTCATCAAATCGAAAGTATGCATCGGAAAAAAAATCCTTCGATCAAATACTTCTTTACTTCTATAAAAAGTCCGAAAAATTTTAGAAATATCGATGCAGTATTTTTCCAAATATTTTTCTCACCGACTTCGAAGACGTACTTTCGAGAAAAAAAACGTTTAAAATTTCGATCGATGCTCCGAGCGTTCCGCCATAACAGCCTATAAATCTGTCAATTTTGATTCCATAATCTAGAAATTTTCAGGGAACACTCATGAGATGACACTGTCAAAATATATTGGTTGTGAAAAAAGTGATTTTTGGACTTTTACAACTAGGCATTTAAGCGAGCAAAGAATTTGTTGACTTTTATGATTTTTCTTAAGAGACATATTTCTTCACCATTTTTTAGACGTAGGGTATGTTTTATTGACACTTTTGGCTGTTACATGGTATTTTTAAAAAATGGCAGAGCTGTGGCACGGTCTCCTGAACTGCATTTTCAAAACTGGCGTGCACTACAGCTAAAAAAATGCAAAATGTAGCCATTTTTTTTCCAAAAATTCAATCTCTCACTTTTAAAGCGTACCATACCTTCGATTTTTAACATTTTTCACTTTTTCCTGGTTTATATTCTGACTACGAGTGATAATGAAAGAATAATCTTCGTTGGTCTTTTTTTCATATTAAGGATGTTGAGTCCCTATGAAACATGTTAATGTTAATTGTTCAATAAATAGCTTCTTCATCGTCATGAAATTTTTACACGACCTCTTGAATACTTCATGTAAAAACATACCAAATTTTCAGAATTCTATCATCATTACTTCAACCTCCTTAAGGGTTGAAATAAAAAATGATAAGAAAATTCTGAAAATTTGGTATGTTTTTGTATGAAGTATTTAAGAGGTCGTGTTAAAATTTCACGACGATTAGGAAGCTCGTTATTAAAAAATTAACATTTTGTTAAGAACAATTTTTAAAAGAAATAAAAAAAAATGTATCAATAAGCTTCGGTTTGTTTCCGTTGCTTTCAGTATATTGTAGATATTATAAAATTGAGAGGTTAAAAAAAAACTTATTGCAAAGTTACATTAGTTTCCATAAGACAACATTTAATTTGTGAATGTTAATTGTTCAATAACGAGCTTCCTAATTGTCGTGAAATTTTTACACGACCTCTGAAACACTTCATACAAAAACATACCAAATTTTCAGAATTTTATCATTATTTACGATTTGGGACTCAACATCCTTAATCCCGCCGTCTGACAACATCCGCGGCAACCAGTTTGAAGATTATTTAAAAAAAACCCATCTGACCGAAAATAGTAATAAAACATTCCCTAAGTCTCAAAACAGGCGGAGAAATGTTCCCTTAAAAAAAAAAAAATCAGCCATTTTTTCCTCGCCCAAACGTATATTCCCCCTTAAGCATATTTCTTTAAATCGGACGCTGAATAATGACAAAGGAATTATTCGATAATTTTTCAAAGTACGGGTCACGCTTTTCTCTCACGAAACAATAGTTACAGGTATTGTTTGATAAATATTCGCAATATTAGATCGATGAACAAAGAATGCGTATTGGAACGAGACGACTTTAGGTGTCTTACGGGTTTGCGAGCAAGCAAGAGAGAGAGAAAAAGAAAAAGAGAGAGAGAGAGAGAGAGAGAGGGTGATGGAGGGAGGTCACTCAACGAGCGCGGCGAATTTTCGTTCCATATGGTCGATGTATAGTATCTCGGATCGAACGCGAGGGCAAACGGTAGAAGGGAGACATTGCCTCTCCTCGCGATATCTTTGTTCAAGCGAGAGACCCAGAGTGAGAGAAAGACACATGAGACGGAGAGAGATCCGGTGTCAAGAGTGGGAGGGGTGAACTTTTTATATCTTCGGCTGGTTCCTCTCGAGAAGTCGCTTGGAAAGTGAAAGGAATAAGCGCAGATAACGTAGCAAGGACGTCCACTGCAACTCTGCTCGGAGCGCGTGTCGGTAACCGCCCTCGAGGCTTCGCAGTCACGCTATATTCTCACCCTGTCTCCCTCTCCGACACCCACGAGCCTCTCGTCCCTCTCTTCTTCGCGTTTCTCGGACAATTCGTTTCTTTTTCGATACCTCCGCTCGTTTCTCCCCAGCGACCCTTTCGTTCTTTCTTCTTCGCCTCCTTCTGTGCTTTTTTTGTTCCGTTCGGTTCGATGGACAGAGGAATGACCTAAGGAGCATTCCGCGCGGAGCCGCGAGACTCCGAGTGAAATTCGACAGGAGCAATACGTAGAGTCCACGATGAAGACAAAGTCGAATTACGCAATCGTTGCAACCTCTGTATCTTTCTAGTCACTACTAATCGATCGATAGGTTCGACCGTGCGCGGACGCCAAACTGGTCAAATTGGGCTTCAAGAGCGAAAATTCGAGTACACGTTAAATCCAGCGGCTGGATGACTCGCTGACATTTAATACATTTTTTTTTCATTCGAGGTTTTTCTTGGTTGAAACAACTTTCATTTTGATACATGGACGTGTACAGTAAAACCTCGGTTATCCGCATTAATTGGGACTAAAGACGGTTCGGATGATTGAAACTCAATTATCTATATATATCTTTAATGAAGATCGTGTATTCATTTCAATTTCTATTGTATATTATCCCCCAAAACAAAATTACGTTTCAATCGTCCAAACCATCTTTACTATAGATAATACTTTACTCTAGTCCTTACTTTACGAAAAATTATATATATATATATATATATACAGGGTGAGGCATTAACTGTTGCCACCTTGAATATCTCTGTAATTATCGACGTCACAAAAAAATGTTTGAAACAAAAGTTGTACCGTACGAAAGGGGTCATCAAATGCGACCATTTTTTTTTATCTCAGTGGAGGCGTTGTCGCACAGTAAAGGTCGCCTCCACTTTTTTAAATGGGATGGTACATTTTTTTTCGACTCTTGTAGAGCTTCGGAAACTGCATAAAAAAAATTTAGGGGTCAAAGTCGTTCAAGGTCATTTAAGATCAAAAAGTGACATGAACTTTATTTTTATGGAAATTACCTTTATTCACAGTATGTGAATAAAGGTAATTTCGAACGGAAAAACGGCCTTCAAGGCCATTTAAGATCGAAAAGTGACATGAACCTTATTTTTATGTGAAATTACCTTTGTTCACAGTATGTGAATAAATTAAAATTGCTAGTCGAATGCAGCGTGCAATCGGGCTAACAGTGGAAGACGAAAAACGCGCTCGAAACTGCGTGGTTCTTGCAAGGCTGCAGTGTATTATTTCGAGCGGTATATTTTGCGACATAATGTTTACTTCGCGTCAACGTTGGGATGATTGAGCGTTTGGATAAATCAAATTGTGGTTCAGATGATTGAGCTGAATTTATGTGCTTCTTTTTGATAATATAAATCACTGCCTAAATGAATTGTCGGTGCATCGCAATCGTTTTCGAAATATCGCGTTTCGGAAATTGATGAATTAACGCGCGTCTGTGTGTATACCTATCATAGCGCGCTACTGCTATCCTTACTTCATCGACATGATTCACCCAACAAACCCACAAAATCGAAACAAAAACGAACGAGCCCACACAAACCATACAAAACCCAAACAAAAACAAGCATGCCTAAAGAAATCCAAATAAAAAAAAACGAGCCAAAACAAACCATACGAAACCCCAAAAAACAAAACGAAGCCCGAATAAACCTAAACAAAAACTACTAAGCCCCAACAAACTTCAAACAAATCCAACCGAACCCAAACAATCCTAAACTAAACCCAAACAAACACAACTATGCCAAAACAAACCACAAAAAACCCAAACAAACCTCCCAAAAAATACAACCCAGCCCCCAACTCCCGAAGAAATCCAAACAAGCCCTACAAAATCCAAACAAACAAAACTGAGGCCCAACAAACCTCAAACAAACACAACCGAACCCAAACAATCCTAAACTAAACCCAAACAAACACAACCAAGCCGAAACAAGCATCCCAAAAAGTCCAACCGAGTCCAAACACTCCCGAAGAAACCCAAACAATCCCTACAAAACCCAAAGAAATACAACCAAGCCCAAACAAACCCTAAGCAACCCATACAACACAATCAAGTCCGAATAAACCCAAACAAACACAATGACGCGTAAATAATCACAAACCAATTGCGCCGAACATCCTCTTGAGGTAATAATCATATTGCCGAAAAGAAGGTCAGTGTAGAATTCTACTCGAATTCTATCTGAACTAATTATAAAGAATATATCAGAAATGTATTATTTTCCCGTGCATACCGAAGTGACGGAAGACGGATTTCAAGCAGTCATTGTACTCCGGCTGGTAGATTTTTTTGCTTATTTTCTCGACCGTCGTAGAAAAACCTCCAGTAGACCATTCTGAGTTGCGAGAAACGGTAGTTCCGTTGTTTGAGTCCCTTTCGGCATGTATTCCGCCTATCCGAGTCCATACCGGTTATTTCTCAGACCGAGGGCACGAAAGAGAACGTACTCAATGTACTCTCTCCACCTTGCCGCTGCGTAGGCTCACAAACAACGTCGCTAGGGCATAGAACGACTGTGTATGTGAATGGCTGTACGTATGTATTTATGTCACGTATTCTTGTACTGACCAGGCCTGAGGACAGGCAGCGACTCCAATGACACACGAGGAACTGTATACTTTGGAATATATCGACTCTACTGTCCCTTTTTGCTTACGAATTATCGCTATTACATTTCGACCTGCCGACTATCATTTCGCCGCAAATAAGTTTTATAAATTTACAC
Source organism: Ophion costatus (assembly GCA_951751655.1). Taxonomy (NCBI): domain Eukaryota; kingdom Metazoa; phylum Arthropoda; class Insecta; order Hymenoptera; family Ichneumonidae; genus Ophion; species Ophion costatus. The sequence goes on along the minus strand of OX632360.1, from coordinate 15,696,767 downwards.
CCATATTGAAATTGGGACTCTACTTTTTTCTTACGAACTATCGATATTTACATTCTCACCTACCTATTATCGTTTTGTCGTAAACAAAGCTGATACATTCATAAATTTTACGCCGTATTAAAATTATCTGTACGCCAAGTATTGCGTTTGCTTGTCATACATCGGGCCATCAGTACTATACCGAACACATCGTTTCGAAAAATACAATTATTTTAGATTACTTGGCATTGCGTTGGTGATACAAAATTGTGTAAACTGGCGATCTGTATACTTCGCATCGAAGGGGGAAAGTTATATCGTTGGGTATAAAGTCATTGAAGGAAAAAATGATTACGGAATTAATAATATGTTTCGTAATAGCGAAAGAAAAGAAAACGAAATTTCTTTGGAATCAGTTAAAGGAGCAGCATCATAATTATACGATACTTAATAGCATTTAAAATAATTTAAAGAAATGAATATTCTCGATTCATCCCGAATATTCTATCCTACGATTATGCGCGACTTTCTTTTGCTTCTCGCGAAAAAAATGCCTCCTAGAGAGTAAGAGTGATCGAAGCGATTGTGCAATATTGGACGATTTCCCTCGAAGTATTACAATCTGCCTTAAAGGTTTTTATTTCCGTTCAGATCATTGCAGATGGAGAAGTTTCAGGAAGGGCCGAGCGCTTCACCCATGAATGTTAAATACCGATGTATTCCCGTAAAATGTTAATGTATAAATATACTTTGTAAATATAAATAAAATATTAAATGAATACGTTTTCCCCCGTAAATTTCGTAAAAAAAGGTTGCAATCTAGCTTGCACGTAGTTGACATTTTAGGAAATATCGATTTTTGTTTTTCGACGGATTGTCAAAATATAGCATTTCACAAATATCCTCTAAAAATTTCGAGTCGATCTGTTCAAAGTTGATAGAGTTATGGGCGTTTATAGTTAGGTTCCGCGAACCGGCGAACTTTTAAATGCGTTTCTTTCTAAATGACTTCCAGTATCGGTGACCACGATATCCCAAAAATGACTGCACCTATCAACTTCTAATTTGACAAGCTTCTTTTACGTATCAAAAAGCAGTGCTTTAACAAAAAAATTATTTTTCTGATGGAGTTTTTTTTGTACCCCATAAACTAGAGCGATTTTTTCACTAAAAATCCATACTCTCACTTTGGACTGCGGTCATTTTAATGTTTTTCGGATTTTCGGTGTTTTTTTAAAGCCCGTCACTCTTTGTACCATTGAGTTTCAAAAAATGCGTTTCTTTTTTACCAACCGTTTCCCAGAAAAAATAGGTATTTGGCCATTTTCCGGGCTTCTAGATAGATGTAACCCCTTAATGTGTAAGATTTTTTTTCCAAAACGTGCATACGTTCTCACATTTAAAAATTACGAAAATTCTTCTTTCCGACCACGAGCTAAGTGTAACCCGTTGGAGGATCGTGTCTGGAGCTAGAATTTGATTAGTGGCTAGCAATGGATTCCAGGGTCATACCTAATTTAAGGTTAGAATAGAAAACACGTTTTTGTATAGTTCAAAAACTCGTTTTCTGTATAGCTTAACGTACAACCGTAATCCCATGGTCAGAAAAAATATGAATAATTAAGTCGCCTAATGATCGAATCGAAGTCGTTCGTGAATCCGTTTCACATTGAGTATTCATCGAATAGCTTCCTCACAAAGGCTGAAAAGTATCGCGCGCGCCCTTATTGTTTCGAAAGCGAAATCGCATTGCCTCAGAGTCTGCTCGACGGATCCAAATTAAACAAAATGCAGTGAAACAATGAAACAATTTCGAAAGAGTTGATTTTCACGTACCAACTTTTCGGAAAAAAACTTTAACCTCTAGGCGGCCGGGATGGTGCCGATCGGCATCACCTCAAGGTCGAGCCATATTACTAGTCCATTTGGGAATTGTTCTAGGGAAAACATTTTCAAAGTATGACTTGGGCACATTCATAATTGCCGGTCGCCTGAAGTTTAAGCCATTTTCACACGAGCTTCCTGAAAGCGTCAATCTAGGTGGTAGATGCTTGCATACATTGGCACGTTTGTTGGAACAGACGGAAAGACTTTCCAAAATCGATAGATATCGTCTCAGCATCCAACTCTACCGACTCGATTTCTCGTTCGACGTCATATCACATAAAAATCCGTAAGACGTACCGTAAAACGAGGTTAAATCGACATTAAGGGTAACTTTAACAATTTTTGGGGGTTACTTTAACAGTGCATCAAAATACGGTTTTCGCGAATTTTTTTTTAACGTTTTGTTTCTATTGTTGCTCAAATTTGTTGTTCATGTTTATTATACTGTTGCTAAAGTTGATTGCAATGTTGCTCAAGTTGATTTTGATCCCAATGATAATTATAAGCCTGATTAAGTGCCTATAATAGTATGCTAGGTACTTGATATTTTGATGTGAAATGTTTCCTCGATAAAGATGCCAATTTAATTGTAAGAAATCCTTGTTTTTCCTTTAACTCCACATATAATGCATGAAGTATTGAATTTTTTGCATCAAAATGATGTCAAAGTGACCCTTAATCTTCGACATAAGTGGCATTTCAATTACTCGAAGTTACTTTGGGACCTAAAAAAATATTAAAAGTTGTGGGTGAATCGGTGGGGCTTGACTTTCTTATACATTTGATAGCCAAAGGACACATTGTTCTATTGGAGCACAAAGTTGGAATTTAGGATGTTAAAAAAGGTAACCAACAAAAAACTTCCAAAACCTCTACAAAGTAACCCCGTTTTGCGGTAAGCTCTCGACCAATCGGGTCGTTTGAATCGACCGTGCGGATGCGAATGTAGCAATCCGATTGGTCTAAAACTTCCGTTGAGAGTTTCGGATTTTTCCGTATGACGGCGTTGACATACGCGGATGTTTTTTTTCTCTTCTCGAAAACGACTTATAGAACCTTCAATGGCGAGTTTCGTTGGACGGATCTGCGTCTACAAAAGAAACCGACGAAACGTTTCACCCTGCCCGATCTTGACGTCGGATCGGTCATCGTGACACGTCGAAATTCTTTACTTCCCCAATCATCATCGACTGGATTGGGATCTGTTGGGTGTTAGAAGCTGCTGGCTTTCCACTGGAGAAGTTTGAGCAAATGTTGAACCGATACAGGGTGAGGGGGAGGACTCGTTTGGACGACTGTACGCTTCTCACTCACACACAGTCGAATACTTCGTCTTGCTTTCTTTTTGAAACTGCGAGACAAGACCAGTACGTTCAAGGCATTGTCCTTGCTGCCCTGCCTGTTGCTACACCACGGGCCGCTCCCTGCTTCGTTCGACTTCCTCATCGGTAAGATATCCTCCGAACAACCTCAACAATATTATCTCTCTCTCTACACCCGGTCGCTCCCTCTGCGCTTGGACAGTAAAAAGAGGCGTGTCCGAGCAATTCCCTCATATGCGTACGATCGAGGCCCTGTGCTTGGGAAACTGGAATGCAATATCGCAATCGCCCGCGCGTACTTGGCGACTCGGATCGAGTGAAATAAGCAGCAGAATTGATGGCCCTGCGAAAATTCCTAACCTAGCAGACAAACGTTATCGCGGCGTTGCTATGGAAATTCGTTTTTTGTATTCCTAATGTTGAATCCAAACAATCCAAAATTGAAAAAAATATATCTTATCGTCTAGGCCATATTGAGCATTTTCGATTTTTTTTAGTTGCACGACGAAACCTGCTTAAGGGGTTGAGCTGCTGTAAAAATTTCAAAACTCTCGTTCGTCGCTTGAAGGTACTCACGTCGAAGAGGAAGGTCTAACCAGCCCCCTGGCACTGCTGGATCTACCGTGTCCCCGTTGTTGTCGTCGCGTAAACTCACCCACCATGCGGCGCTAGTAGTCACCCGCATGACCCCCACTTCAGTCGCGCAGCGTCTGCATAATTTGCATTTGACGCGAGAAATGCGATTTTTCCTTGTTGGATTGATAACCTGACGTGCAGCCAAGCACCACGCACGCAGGCATTCTCAAATATGAGCACAAAAACCACAAAAATTGTTTTTATTTTATCGCTACACTAAAATTGTTTATTATTTTATCACTTTGTAATACCACACTACGATTTTTTTTTCGAGAACAATGACAGATCGAGAAAAAGAAAAAAAATATTCACTTGGTTCACGCGACGAAAAAGATGACGAAATAATACGGAGAGGTGCTTTGCGGAGTGGGGGTCATGCGGGTGACTACTAGCGCCGCATGGTGGGTTAGTTACGAGACGACAATAACGGGGACACGTTACTGTTAAGAGAATTTATCCCAGTGTCAGCCCCCTGGGTCCAACATATGGTGCAGGAATCGCAGATTGAAGGTAAACTTATGATCACAACGATATAACTACTAACGGGTGTCTTAAAATCACCTGACATTTTAATTTATCAAGAAAACGTATTATTTATTTGAAAAGTACAAATATCTTAATTTTAATATAAGGTACAAAATAGGAGGTTATGTGTGGTACACAATATCCGATAAATGGCCGCCTCGTTACTATTTGCAACGTTCTCTCTTTTGACGTAGTTTTCAATAACATTTTAGCATAATTGCGGACTAATTTCATAAATGGTACGTCTAATTGCTTCCTTCAGCTCCGGAACGGTCTGTGGATCATTGGCATACACTTTTCGTTTCAGAAAACCACAAAGAAAGAAGTCCAATGGCGTCAAATCGCACGATCTTAGTGGCCAATTCACGCCGCGGCGCGAGATAACACGACCATGAAACTTCGTCTGCAACAACTGCATTTTTTGCCCGTAGTGTGGCAGGTTGCGCACTTTTTGAACCGTCTCTGCAACATTTTCACCATTTGTGTAGTGAATTTTCACAATTTCTATGCGTTGCTCGATCGTTTCATTCTCCATGACTAACCTTTAATACTTGCTGATGCCAGTTATCAAAAATTGGTACTCTAGTTCGCCACACATAAAACGGCGCGCAATTCAAAATGTCAGGTAATTTTGAGACACCCTTTAGTAAAACTGTAAACGCGTTTTTCTCGAAACTATGTTTTTCGAAATAGTGTACACGATTTTTCGACATCTGATGAACGGATTTACTTAATTTGGAGTACCCATTCAGTCTAATAGTAGTCAAACGTCTTGATCGACGTTGTTCTTCTGAACATTTTTGTTTCATTAGTTATGATTTTTTTTTAAATATTGAAACACGATCATAAAAATGTTCGGTCAAGTCTTACTCAATTCTAAGATCTTACATACAGGTCTCGAAACTTGCAGGGTGGGTAGTGACTCAGATAATGAGGGAAAGTAGTAGTTCTCACTTCTGCCACTTAAAGCGCTGCTAACTCGGGGTGAGCCAATCAAAAGTAGGTCCGAACAGCTTTGTAGTGGTGTAGATTTTTCGGAATAAACAATATATTCAGGACTCATATGATTGGAAAATGATTCGGTTTTTCTTATTACTGAGCCTATAGCAAGAATGTAAATTATCTGTGATTAAAAAATGCTCAAGCTTATTCATTAATGGCATCTGTAAACATCAAGCGAGAGCACAAGACTTTCGATCCATCAAAGACTTTTGCGCATTCTAGTGTAAATATGTTGCAACATCTTTAGTACTTGAATGCGCAGAATTGTGACTACCCATTTTCGATGCAATTGTTCGTCTTGCGGAACTTTCAACACTGAAGACTTTCCACTATCGTTTTAAAACTTCTCTGGCATTTTGGTACGGTGTACGCTTTAGGCATTATCTGAATTGTGTAAATTTATGCGAAATTTATTTTCCAAACATTCTGAGTGTTTATAAAATACAAATTATTTATAGTAAAATTCCACATGTATGTCTATTTTAAGTGACCTAACCTAGTGTTTTATCGATACCTTAAACTCTAAATATATCACATCTATGGAAGTAAGTCTAAAAACTAGAAATTCTTAAAAATAACTTTGCAAATATATTGTACGCCCTGTAACAACCACTGCCCTGATGAATCCCGTCTGGGCCCTTTATCATTTTCCTCGCTACGACCTTTTTTGAATAAAATACCCAACCCTGTTATTTTCCTGTCAGGGCCTAGTCCGATTGTGTTGTGGAAAGTTCTAGTAGGGAATCCAAATTCAAACCCTCATGAGCCCCGAATTTTTTTATGGCCGCCATCCTAATCTCTTTCGCGAGGACTCGTATATATTGTTGACTAGAATAATCCGTTTGGTTTTTAGATTTCAGATCGACCGTTTAAGCTGCAGGGTGTCCACCGCCTAACGTTGCGAAAAAAATATCATCATCTGCCGGTGCCCGTGTTTTTGTTGTTCTTCTGTATTCTCTGTATTCTCTGTATTCTGTATTCTCGGTGGCCTAAGCCACCGTAGCCCAACCTCTTAAATACATTCTCCCAGCACGATGTCGTGAATTGCCGGAAACTGAAACTGAACTTTTATCGGAGGTGTCTAAAAAATCAGCGTCAGTGAAGCGATTAATCCTCCTTGAACAGCCGATTGGCGCGTTCTCACTCGCGCATGACGCGGCGAATAGAATTCCAACGTTGTAAAATCATCGGACGTTGGGCATGCCGCATTTCTCCCGGAAACGTATTATTTTTTTTTCGCTTGTCTTTATACGCGACTCTGGGCCTGACGGATATGGAACGGTGATACTCGGTGATTGTCTCGTGAGAAAATTCTTCGTCGAGATGTTGCACAAGCAAAGACATGCGTTTAACACACAGCAAACACACACGAGAGTGTGTAATCCGGATTCTTTCGCTCGCGAGCCATAGACGAGACCGTGAATCTATCCATACGCGACAGTTTCACTTCCTCGTGGTCTCCTTCCACCCAATCTCCGGCGTGACTCATCCTAAGCTCTTATTCCTTCGATCGTGCGAAAATGATAAATAAACAAGGGCTTTTAGAAGAGTGAGGAAAAAAGGGAGATTGTGGACTGGGCGACGTCGCATTACTATTGTTGACCGTGAAAATAATAATCAACTATACGCGCTCTTATCGATGAACAAGTGCCTTATCACAAATCGGATCACGGTATCAGCGATTGTGCATTGCCGATGTGTCGTCATTGTTTGCACAAGCAATCGATAGTTGTGTGCACTCGATTCTTCGAACGAGCGATCGAGGTTTCATCCGCTGTAAAATTTTGATATCTTCCGTTTGCAAGGACTAGCTGCAAGTGAATGTCGATGAGAAAAACCCGACCAACCAAATTAAATAGGTTGCTGAGTAATTATGAATGTTTGTGGGGTTAAAGTTTGCATCGTTAGCAACGAAAATTCTTTTTTGTTTATGGGGAGTAAAATTAAGTCTCTGCCGTTTGACAAAAGATGGCCCCCACCAGGAGGTTATGGTTGGAATCGTCAGATGTAAAAAGTCATATCGCGATTTTGTATCAGCATCACACAATTTTTGTGCGAAAATGTCGAGGCTTGAGCCGAATAAGCGTCATTTGCGGCAACTCTTGCGTTTGGCACGAATCTCCTTCCAATAATGCTTCCAATACCGCGTCTTCGCACTTTCGGCCTTCCGCTATGTTCTTTGTCTTCGCGGTCAAACTCAGTTTTTGAACTTTTGAAACCAGTCACAACAACTTCTTCCACCATATGCCTCTACGAGCAATCGATGCGCCTCAGCTGCAGATTTCTTCAAATTAAGAAGGTACGATCACTTCCACGGGGTCAAAGAAGAGTCTAAATTTATTTTACGCACAGCTGCTCTGATTGATGTTTACTTATGTTGATTATCCGTATTATCGATTACAGTGTGCCAAATGTTGTGGTAAATGATGAATTTATTGCACGCGAACAAATAAAAACTGAAAAATTAGATTGTCAACGACTCGGTAGTAATCTTCGTAATAGTAATATTAACATATCCACCATAAAAACGGACTGAAAAGACAATAAAAATCAGCCGGAAATCTATTAAAATGGGTCTCAGCGGAATTAACACGATAGGCAGAATATAATTATAGATATTATTGATACGCGATACATGATAAAACTCCATAAATTGTTGTTTGCATATTTTGTGGCGGCTTCTATTCAAATTAATTTCAAAACAAAGCTGGGTTATGTTCGCCAAACGCATCAGCTGTTACTCGCGACGTTGCTAAGTCTGTGAGTGCTATTTCGTCGTTCTGGCCATTTTCAAACCGGAAATTAAAACTTTCTTATCATGTAGTGCGTTAACTACACGGTGAAGATTGATTTTCTTATTTTTTACAATATCTATTATATTTAATCTATAGAATTTCAGTTTTCCACCGGGTTTGGTTGGATACGTGAGCCGAAAAACCACGATCACCGCACTTCCGGTTGACCGTCTCCATAAGACGATGTGCTACGGTAACTCAAAGTGCTCGACTTTGCAGTTTTATTGCGAAAAAACTGAAACGCCAAATAGTTCAAATTTTAGCAATAGGTGCATAAAGTATTCGTCAAAATCATATAAAAATGTTTACTTCGAAAGTTGGATTCGTAGTAATGATCGTACCTCCACACATAAGTAAATCAAGTTCCCGCAAATGACGCTTATTCGGCTCAAAACTCGACATATTAGCACGAAAAAAATTATGTAATGCTGCTACAAAATCGCTAATATTTGCAGGTTATGGTCTTGCCAGATGTCCACCCTTACGATATGACGTTTTACATCTGACAATTTCAACTATAACCTCTTGGTGGGGCCATCTTTTGTCAAATGACACATATAAATAGGCATAATTATAAATGTCTTAAAATTTCATTCTACATTGTACAAAACATTAACCGATGCAGTTTTTTCATTATAGTAGTCAATAATGTTATACTTTTTCAAGTTGGTAGTAGCACCAAAGTTTTGCTTACACGTCATAAAAATATGAAAATGCATAGTTTCGCCCTTTAACTATGTATTTTATGAAAAATTAGCATCTACAGAATAAATATATACCTCGTATGCACGAACTATACGAAAATTATATACGTAAAAATAACAATGACTGATTTTTGTGAAAAAAAACAACATTTTTAACCGATTTGAAGAAACAAAGGAAATTCTCAACTCGATCCTTCTATTGAAGAACTATGTTCAACCGGATAATATAATTTGTCTTAAAACCAAATATATGGAAATTTGATAAAATTGATATTTATTTTTTTTAACTGAAATTCGAAACATAATTTAAACATTATAAAGTAAGAAAATACATTGAAAGCAAATACAGAACCGGTTCATTATAAAAAAAGTTTGTACGCCGGTGAAAATAAACAAAAATTAATCTAAATCTTATCTATTTATCTATAATGATAATGATGTGGTTGTGTATCGACAGATCGAATGCAAATGTAATTTTGTAGCTTTACTTTTAATTTACTTTAATTTACAAATGTAGCTTTACAGTAACCTAGTTTTCAGTTTTTTAAATTCTCAATGTTTGGCATTGACATAACTTTCTTTTGTGTATAATGAGGAATAATATAAATATTAAAGATATACAAAAATATTTATTTTTATACTGTCCAGTTTTTTTTTACGTCGGTTTCATTTTTCGTATCTCTTTCGAAAAGTAGATTGTGAAAAAATTCCAGAGAATTTCCAAAATTCCCTGACTATTCCGGGAGGAAAGAAATTCCCGGAGTTTTCCCTGTTTTCCATATGCGTAACAACCCTGCTCGTTTAAAAACGACAACGAATCTGCAACGTTTGAATGATCGGATTCGCAGGAGAAAAACCAGTGCGTTTTTCTCCAATTATGACATAGCGATGTAAGCTGTCGGCGGTCTTCCGTAGGTTTCACATAACATACTTCAACCGCTCGAATAATAAACCGACACTCTGTCGAGTCAAGCGTGCATTTGCGCGCTCGAAACTTTCTTGGCTCTACCGTATAAGTCTGACGATAAAAGAACTACTGGATTTCTCGCGTCCCAACTTGGGTGTATCACGTACGAAACTGGTCTACATTCTAATTCCTGTATAACGGCGAGAAAAGAAAAAAGGACAACCCGGGCGAACGAGATTCTCATCTCTCGAATGTGTTTGGTGTCTCGCGCGGTGTAGATGGTATAAAGAATTGTTGTTGAACAGCTGGTACAGCCACGTTAAGGGGCTAGGCTACTGTGAAAATGACGAAGGCGTGTTCGTCGCTTCAGGCAACTGAAATTGAGGAGGACGATCTAAGATACGAGGGTCGTTAAAAAAATAAGGTGACTTTTCAAATTTCGCGGGTTACGTACATTCGATTTTCGATATTTTTTTTGTTATGTTCGTACACATGTCCCCAACGTATGTTGACATTATCAGCCATTGTGCATATTTAGTTTGTTTTTGACAGATATAAAGGTTAGACGTATTTTGGTGTGCTTGGCGATTTTTTGCTATCTATTTGTGGCAAACAATTCATGGCTTTTGCATCACGATAATGCACCTGCTCACACATCGTTGCTTCTACGTGATTTTTTGGCCAATAACAACACCGTAATCATGCCTCAGCCACCGTATTCACCGGGCTTTGGCCCCCTGCGACTTTTTTCTGTTCCCAAAAACTGAAGAGACCCATGAAAGGACGGAGATTTGCCACGATTGAGGAGATAAAGACCGCATCGCTGGGAGAGCTCAAGGCCATACCAAAAAGCGCATATCAGAAGTGCTTCGAGGATTGGAAAAAGCGCTGGCGCAAGCGTATTATATCTGAGGGGGATTACTTTTAAGGGGATAAAATAGATATTGACGAATAGCCAACAGAGGTGGTCGCGCGGTCGGTGTGCGGCCTCGGCGGTCAGTGAAGTTAAGCAGCATATTGGAGGCTGTCAATACTTGGAGCGGTGACCCGCTTGCCCGTGCACTGGTTTGCGCGTCAACCTCTGAGCGGGGAGGCAGTTTGTCTAAGTTTCTGATGGTAATACAACTGAAATATAGCCGCCTGTGGCGGCCCAGGTTTTCCGCAGTTTCCCTGGGCCCTCGTGCAAATGCGATACAGTAGTGCATTAGGAAAGAGTGGCTGCGGTCAACACTCTCGGGGGAGGGGGGGACTCTGGAAGAATTGTGAATGTCGGGAGGAATGGAAGTATAATAAAAGAGGGGATCGTAGAAGGGGAAGGACCCCGTACCTCTAAGGAATACATATAAAAAATAGATATTGACGAATAAGTAAATATTTTTCGAGGAGAATAAAAAGTCACCTTATTTGTTTGAACAAACCTCGTATGATGTAGGAATCGCAGATTAAAAGTAAACGTACGATTACGATATAATTGATAGTGAAACTTTAAGGAGGATATATTTTTAGGCGAGGAAAAAAATTGCTGATTTTCATGTTGTTTTTTAATGATATATTTTTTCGCCATTCTTGAGACTTAGGTTATGGTTTATTACTACTTGTGGCTATTACATGGTATTTGTTACTTAACAATCTTTGAGAATGGCGGAGCTAGGAGTCTTCCAAGCTGCATTTTCAAAACTATCGATTCGGATGAAAGTTGGCATAAATCTAACCTTATAGTCTAAAACAAGATCCTAAATTTTCTTGAAAATAAGAAAATATTTTTTCATTGCCAAAAGTAGCCATTGTTTTTTTGGGAAATTCAATCTTGTTTCAAACCGTAGCAGATCGTCGATTTTCAAAATTTCTCACTTTTTCTTAGTTCATGTTCTGCCATTTTTTAAGATTGATTAAAAAAATTAATATTCCATGTAGCAGCCAAAAGTAGCAATACATAACCTAAGTTTCAAAAATGGGTAAGAAATCTTTCCTTCTAAAAAAATCTTGAAAACGATGAAACCCCCCTTAAACGCGTTATTCTCGAAACTATGTTTTTTCAAAACGGTGTACACGATTTCTCGACATCTAACGAAGGGATTGACTCGAAATGTGGTACACTTATTCTGTGTAATAAGAATTTACTCTTGACGGACATTTTTATTATTAACATTTTCTTTCACCATTAGTTATTAACAATAACAATGCAATTTTTCCTCGAAAAATCGAAAGCAAAAATTCACATTTGTTTGAGTGATATTCAAAATAAATTGCCGGATCGTCGCAGTAGCGATTAAAAAAAAAAAACATGCATCGCGAGCCAACGAGTCGCAAGTATTATTCCGAAAAGGTTACTTTCTTTCGTAGCAGCCGCATCCATTACGTGGCTACTTATCGAACACCTCATCCTGTTCTCTCAGTTTTTATTCTCGGTTACGGTGATCCACGACCGAACCTTTCGCAAGGCAGCGAGTAATTTAAAGCGTAGCCCGGGGCTGCGTCCTTTCTAAAAAAAAATCGACTCCAAATCCATCATTCATGGCGTTCGACTAACGGTAGCCGATGGAAGCGTGTTCGATTTTGCCGAAATAAGACTCGTGCGATTCCCGTGATAAAATCGTATATACACCGATGAATAACGAAATAACAAAAAGAAACAAGTTGATCGAGTTCCTTCCAATCGGTAAGCGTTCGTTCCAGGCTTACACTTTTCCTCTCACCGACCGCCTACCGGCACTGAGGATTTCGAAATCAAAATTCCACGCTGACCTCTTACTCAATCTTACTCCCTCGATCCTGATCCCGGCTGATTCTCAACAGATTCGCCGAGACCAAGTTCCCTGGCGATCAATCGTGCGAGGAAGCTGAATAAATCAAATGAACACACACTCTCTTTCCTCTCGTATTTTCTTCTATTTGCGGTAAAAAAAGAACGCATCCTTCTCGGATACAAAGAATATTATTATTTTCCTTTTAATCGAAACAATTCGCACGCTTTCATTCGCGATGCCATAAATAAGTTGATCGTGTAATTGGATTCTTACAACGAGCACCATCGTTCCCACACTTCGATGGTGCAAAACTACCCAGAAATTGTTCTCCCTTCTTACACTAGGAATCTCGTACTCGTGTCCGTTCAATTACACGATAATTCGATCGACAAACACTCGATGTATTTCGCGACGTTGAAAACGTATGATTTTTTTTTCATACGTATTTCTCCCTATTTCTCTCTGGCCCCTTTCATCAACTCTCCTTGTCCGTAGCCCCGATCGTCGCGATAAGAAATTCGAAGCATTCGCCGTACGTAACGGTGAAGTCAAAGTTTGAATTTGTCCTCGATTCGACATCCGCCCTGCTGCCGTTTGATCGGCATTCCCCGGCACACGCGGACAAGCCAAACTGTAGCTTACCTGCTGTTACAACTTTCTCTGTCTCTTTCCGACAAGCTGGAACTCCAGCAGTCCGCGTGATACTCGCGATTTACTCAGCGAGTCATTCCTGCGACCTCCGCGCGTCAATATCGCGGATTCGTCTTCTCTGTGATCCACGTGTATATCCCGCTGGGTTTAACACTCTGGGCGAAGTCACCCTTGACACTAGAACCATTGAAGTACGAAGGAACGAAAACGCGACACCATTTTCGTCCCGTTGAATTTAAAAAAAATCGAGCCGAGGTCTTTTTCCGGAGACAGGAGCTATTTGTTGGCTAAACGGTTGTTCTGGCACGAGGAACGCGGCGGCGAGGTGAAAGCCACCGAGGAGGACAACGTTAAAGCGCGACTGTCCGATCCAGCGCAACGAGTAGAGGCAAACTTTTTCCAAACCCCCTCCACCTCTGAGTTTATTACTACTATACGCTCTCTCTCTTGTTTGTATCTCTTCGTATTGCCGCTGTACCCACGTTACTTTCACAAGAGGCTCTCGCTCGAGGCCTCTATACCGCTCTCTCTCTCTCTCTCTCCCTCCCTCTCTCTCTCTTGCTCGTTGCCTCCTCGGCGTAGCCCACGGCAGGCTCGACCCTCTCTTTCCCTGCTTTAAAAGGCTCTCCCGCCAACTCGACGAAGCTCCCTCCCCGCGCAACACACGAGCACAAACGAGAAGCCCTTCCTCCGCAGGAGTCACGTATATCCGCGCTGGCGAACGTGACGTCAGGTGAAAAATGCTAGGCTGCCGCTTTGGCGAGTGAAAAAAAGGGTCGAAGGGGGAGAGGTGGAAGGGACTCGCGTCTCTCGCTGTTTCGGTCGCTCTCTGCTGCTCCGGGTCATCGAACCTTCGTATCCTCAAGGCCGTCCGCGAAACCTCGAGGGATCGTCGAGGGTCGAGAACATTGGCGGGCTTACACCTCGGGGATAACGTTGCGAAACGTGGCTAGCGATTTTGCGGAGTATCGAATTGTACTTGTCGATCGTTGGATTACTGTCGATCTTTGGAGAGATTGAGAGACTCGCTGGAGTCGTTGATCATCTGTGACTGTTGTTTCTTGATGGTCGTGGTCATGTCGAGCATAGCGCCGAAGTCCGGCCGGACGCTGGATATGGAGAGTTCCTCGGCCGTGGTGAAGTCGGTCGTTGGTCGGGTCGGTTTAGTCATCTCTATGCTGCCTTCGTGAGGCCCTTTCTTACTCACGCCGATCGTCAGGTCCTCCGTTCTGCTCGTTTCCTGCGACGTTGCGTAGCTCGTCTGCATCGACGTTTCCGGCATGAACTCGTTGATCTTGCGCTCGTTGCATATCGTCAGATCGGCCGAGGGACACTTCGCTAGTGGTCCGAACAAATTGGCGATGTTACGCGCGTAGGCGGTGGACGAGGCTTTCGTGAATTCGCTGATCGAGAAGCCGGACAGTTTGGCCAAATCGGCGGGTGTGAAACTCGTGAGTTTGCTCAGATCGGGTATACCCGTGATTGGCTGGGAAAGATCGGCGAGAGGGAAATCGGCCGGTAAGGTAGAACGCATCTTGTTCAAGGCTTCCGGCGTCAACGGCGTCGCCAGCTTCGTGAAGTCGTTCGGTATGGACTCGAAATCCATTTTGGCGTTCTTCACGGACACCGTTAATTCGCCCGAACGAAAGGTCGGGAGGATCTCGGGACGATTCAACTTTCCCATACAGCCACGTGTGTCTTTCATCTGCAAACTCGACGTTCCGTCGGTTGCGTCCTTCTTGTTGCAATTGTTGTGCGATGAGGTGGACGGCTGAATGCCGAAGGACTTCGGCACCGACGTCACGATCGCGTTGTCCGGCTTGAAGTTTACCGGGGCGAGAAACACGTTGTTGGGCGGTAAAACGTTGCCCGCTTGCGCCATCGCCTCGGAAAGTCCCAGCTGCGGAAACTGCACGGCCACGAAACCCTCCGGCGGTGGATCGGTCGGCTCCAGACCCGGACATATCATTTCGCGTATTATGTCCCAGTATGAACCGTTCGCACGATTCGCCGGACCCGGCAACTTCGAAGCGAGCGAATTCTGGGGAAAATACAAAATAGTCTATAGTCACGAGGGATTTTTTACGCAGAGCGGGAAGTTTCATCGATGAATGTTGAAGGGCGCTTTTTAACTGGGTTTTATTTGAATTGACTTTGTGTGAGATGCAAAACGGAAAATCGATGGTTCACCCACTTCCCGACTACTTGGAGCCCTGAAAGTTTGCAAACATGCATCTGAAAGGTGATCAATGCATGATTTAAGGACAAATATACACCTAGGAGCCAGAAAAAAGGTCATTTTTGTGAATTTTTTCAAGGAAAACTATTTGAAATTTTGGATTAGGGTTTTAATTATCTAAAAGTGTATACATTCGAAAATATGTGTAATTTTCTTTATTTAAAAATATCAAAAATATACAAGGATATTGCATGATCCTTGGAGCGTCGTAAAAAAAACGGTACCCAAAATTTCTCAAAAACCAATGAACCGATTGCCTTGAGGTTTTTTATGGTTATTCTATACACCATTATCTAGTACTTGTCATAACCGATTTTGAAGATATCGATTTATGACAAAAAGGCGGACGTTTGAACATAAATAGTGATTTTTGGGCCAAAAATTAGTTATTATGTTGCCTATAAAACAAACACTAAGTAACGGAAAAAACAATCCTACGGTTTTCAACATTCCCCGCTTTCTCTTGGTTCATATTATGCGTAAGAGTGTTAATGAAAGGAAAATTTTCGTTAATTTTTTTTCGGATTAATCCCGCCGACGCTACGTGTGACGCCGTCTGACAACGTCCGCCGACGCCCGTTTAGAAGACTGCCGTAGGCGCCGTCCCCGTGACGGATGACGGTAACGATAATTGGATCATGACGATAGGAAGGATAGGATGATTTTGGAGAGGGGGGGGGGGTAAAAATCAGCAGAATCGATGACGCAATATATGGACAACCCCAAACGCCCGCCATTTTTGAAGATTAATAACAAAAAAATACCATGTAACAGCCAAAAGTAGCAATAAAACATACTCTAACAAGGGGACAGTACGGCAGTCGGATTTTCGTAATTATTCGTACTCATGGTACGTGAAGTTCAGAGCTCGAATATTAATATCCCAAAGCAGTTCGACGCCATATTCAGAAATTTTCGAGAAAATTGACTTTGAAGTTTTCGAGCGCACTCTTATCCCACAAAGATGCAACGATATTCGAACCGGGCTCGTGGCGTACCCGGTAGCGCTCGAGTCTAGTAATCGCGGGGTCGCTGGTTCGTGTCTCAGTTCGCAATTTTTTTTTTTTTCATTTTTTTTTAATTCGCATACCTCCGTCATTTAAATATCCCGATAAATTTTTGTTGTATATAATCACATATTATTATATATAATTAATATAATATATCTATATATGTTTATATATGGACAAAATCCATATATAGTTATTTATGTACAAAATTCATTATAGTTATACATAATTATATATTTTCTCATATATGATCATATATTATTTATATATAACAATAGGTGATTATTTATAAATAAATAAATAAATAATCCCGGGATAAAAATCATAAAATCTATGCTAATTCACATATATGTAATTATAATTGTCAATGATAAATGCAAGTCTTATTTTTGATTATCTCTTGCTTGAAATTGTGAATAGGCGACGTAAAAATATCCAGTAATAATATTTACATAAACTCCCTTGTAGCTTAATAGGAATATAAATAGAAGAATAAATGTTGAAATATGTGAATATAACGCTTGCTTTGGCAACCGTCGATATTGTGAATAACAGTTCTGCGTACATCGTTTGAAAGTTTGCATTTATGTAAATATTATTACTGGATATTTTTACGTCGCCTATTCGCAATTTCAAGCAAGAGATAATCAAAAATAAGACTTGCATTTATCATTGGCAATTATAATTACATATATGTGAATTAGCATAGATTTTATGATTTTTATCCCGGGATTATTTATTTATTTTTTTATGAATAATCACCTATTGTTATATATAAATAATATATGATCATATATGAGAAAATATATAATTATGTATAACTATAATGAATTTTGTACATAAATAACTATATATGGATTTTGTCCATATATAAACATATATAGATATATTATATTAATTATATATAATAATATGTGATTATATACAACAAAAATTTATCAGGATATTTAAATGACGGAGGTATGCGAATTAAAAAAAAAAATTTCGAACTGAGACTCGAACCAGCGACCCCGCGATTACTAGACTCGAGCGCTACCGGGTACGCCACGAGCCCGGTTCGAATATCGTTGCATCTTTGTGGGATAAGAGTGCGCTCGAAAACTTCAAAGTCAATTTTCTCGAAAATTTCTGAATATGGCGTCGAACTGCTTTCGGATATTAATATTCGAGCTCTGAACTTCACGTACCATGAGTACGAAAAATTACAAAAATCCGACTGCCGTACTGTCCCCTTGTAAGTCTCAAAATGGTGAATAATCGTTTCTTTAAATAAGATTAAGAAAATTAACAATTTTTCCTCAACTAAAGGTGTCTCCCCCCTTAAATTCGGCTGTAGATGTGAATATTTCCAATAGCAGTTAAATTTAAACATTTCAATAAGTTCACTACGTCGTTAAAATAAAATTATGTTCTTAAAAGTCCTTCAACATTTGTCGATGGCATACTCGGCCCTCTTTGAAGATAAAAAATCCGCTGTCCAGTTTTTCTTTGTCGATTACTCACTTTTAATCTCTCGAGATAGGTGGTTGTGGGATTAAAATTAGTCCGGAAATCAATCCCGCCCTCGCTTCTGTAATAGTCTATGCACTTTTTCTACAACAAAGGAGAGAAGCAAAACATCACAAGGACTATCACGAGCTGGCGTAGACGACATTGTAGCTGTAAGACCGACGAGTACTCACAATCTCATCGAGACCGTCCTGCGTTATGAAAGGCTCTTGGGCCAGTGTGTAGCTCAGAAGCATAGGTCGCGGATACTCGTGAGGGCGATTTTCAGGCGGGGGCATCGACCAGAAGACATTGAAGTTCGACTCGTAACAATTGCCGTCCGCGTTGTAAGGCGCTGAGAAGAAAAATGATAGCGGTGTCGATATTGAAAGACAAAATGACGCATGCTGAGGAATTTCGACGCTGCAAGTTTCTTGCTGGAGTGCTCCGTCCGTACAGTAGAACCTCGATTGTCCGAGTCAATTGGGACTAAAGATGGTTTGGATAATCGAAACGCACTTTTTGTCCGTAAGGGTATATAATAGAAACTGGAATAAATACACAATCTATTTTCAAGATATATGTATTTTTAACCTCTTTCAAACATCAAATGCTTACTTTATTTTTTTGGCTTCGTGTAGTCGTCCATCGTCGAGTGTCTCGATTTCTCTTTCTATCGGAGATTGTGGTTTTTCGAACATCATAAAGGCGTAGTACTAGAGCTGCGTTAGTTACGCTTTTTTATAGTTTCGAAAGAATTTCCAGTTTCTTCTCTAACGTAAGAACAATACGTTTACGCTTAGCAATGGAAGGACTTGGACTTGGAGTCTTGACACATACGAACTACGCGAAATATACGGGATGTAAACAATTTGCAATAATTCCAGAAGCCAGTGTGCAATCGGACTAACACTGGAACACAAAAAAACGTTCTTGCAAGACCGCAGCGTATATTTCGCGACACAATTTATTATATTTCGCGCTAGTGTTTGGATAAACCGAAACGTGGTTCGGATAATTGAGGTTAGGATGGTCGAAGTTCTACTGTAATAGATCGAGTGTCACGAGTCTTTTTATGACGGCTAGGTCGAGGTTCTCTTCGATTTGCGATTAGCTCGGGCCGAGCCCATTTCCTAGCCGCTTGCGGTTACAGTTTCCCGTGAAGGGATCATTGCAGTGTAAATTTATCAGAAAATCGATATTTTTTGCATTTTCCGATAATATAGACGGTTTTAAACATGCTGTTCTCATACTTCCACATAACATTAACGTAAATAGACAATTTATATGAAAATTCCGCACTCGAAACTTTAAACGCGTTTTTCTCGAATTGTCGTTTTTCAAAATGGTGTACACTCTCAAAGGAAGAGCTTTCAAGCTATCCGTCTGAAATTTCGACACGACATTCCGCACGCCATTTTTTATCTTCTGCTGAAAGCCTTTTTTTAAAAATCTTCATATTTTTTTAAACGAAAAACTGTCCAAATATAGGCTAAATTCGATACTTTTTCTTTCAAGCCACCGCCATTTGAGCAATTCAATTTCGAAAATACCTCCATAGCAAGGTAGCAGCTTCCATAATGATTAATAATCTTTTTACAAATTTTGGTTTCAGATAATATTTATGGCCACAACCGCATACACCGTAAGGACTCTTTTTTTCAGACGTTTTCAATCGGTAAAAAAAATAAATAAACGTTCAAAAATGTATTTTCTGTTTTTTATGAGTGCTTCGATTTTTTATTTAAAAAATCAGACTGATTAACGTATTTTAACCGTCGGAAAAAAAATCGCGCAATTCAGCTATTTTTCGACCCGTTACACTGTGATGATTCCTTAATGGAGCTGTAACTTTTATTTCAAAGATACGTATATCCAGGGGGCATAGGCTCTTTCTCTAGGAATCAGACGTCGATGGTGAACATTTCAAGTGATTCAGTTCAGCCGTTTTTCACGAAAGTTCCAAAAACGTTTCATGGATTTCTCTACTGAAGATAATAAGCTTCTACATCGTTACTCTAATTTTCTCTCGGTCGTTTAGACGATTCGTAGCTTGCCGAAAGTACAACTTACAGCAAATCAAACCGATGCAAGGAGTGTACCCGTTGTCGTTCGGCCCCTTTATTCTGATCTGATAATCCAATTGCGAATCAACGTCGCGCAACGATGGCGCGGCGTGGGAACGGGGATGTGAGTGATACCAACCGACCAGACTAACCCTCTGCCATTCCATGGCTTTCGATATTTCCGCCTCGACCATATTCGCCGATGTTTTGTCCTTGCCCGCGTAACGGCACGGGAATGCGCTTGTGATCGCCAAATCTGCAACAAAGTATCGTATCAGTCGTTGCAAAATGTCCTTAAGGATACTTTCGAGCGAATTGATGAAGAACATCGGCGTTCTTCTTCATATACATGTCCAACATCTCAAGAATGTCGTATCTGAGCTTCAACTCCAAATTCCCAATCGTTTATTCACTTTGTCCGTACTGACTCGATTGATCATCCAATTGTCCAAAAATTCATCATTCTGTCCCAAAAAGTTATTGTCTGCTGTCTGATATCAAATTGAAGAAAACAAAAACCGAAAAAACAGGCATTTCGCAGCGTTTTTGCCGGCGAATTATCTCTAAAGGATTGCCCGATTTTTAACGTAGTACATGCAAAAAAAGATGTAAGACAGAATGTTGTCCAGGGTATCCTGCATACGTTTTGTAAAATTTGAAATACATTGACCATCCCGCTATCGACATATATGCCCTTGAAATTGACATTTCTTACGCGCGTTGCATAGGACAAGTCCCGGAGGATATCATATTTCTATTGATAATGAAAAAACGAGAAGGAAACTCATTGAAACCGATGGAATGATGGATGTTTTACGACTAAAAAAAAAAAAATCACTTTTAACCATGAACTTTCCAATTTCTGACAGCCCAAAGTATGAAATACGTGATGAAACGTGATCAGCAGAAAGAGTTGATGCGGACGCTTGGCAACGCTGAGAGGGATGCGCATTCCATGAACTGCTTTTTTTAAAAATGTCGTCTTTACAAATCGTCCTTTATAGAGCAGCCGATTCGCTATTTTATAAAATCTTTGATTTGTACCGTGCACGAGTTACAAGAACTGCATTGTCAACGACGGTAATAAGAATGGTTAGGGTAAGAGATTGACTTTGCTCGTCAGTGTATATACAAAGGTCCTAATTATTGCTGCATGACCCGGGCGAGCCCTGCAAAAAATTTGCTACCACAAACAAGA
This sequence comes from Ophion costatus, assembly GCA_951751655.1. Lineage (NCBI taxonomy): Eukaryota > Metazoa > Arthropoda > Insecta > Hymenoptera > Ichneumonidae > Ophion > Ophion costatus. Next base: position 15,675,611 of record OX632360.1, on the reverse strand, counting down.
AGACAGCTCTAAAACTTATTGTCAATTAATCAACTGTCACTTTTCCACTTTTGCATAGTAAAATATTCTCCATGTGTAGTTTGCATGTCGGTAAATTCATTCCTTTTTTAAAATTATTATTCATTTTAAAACCTGAACCTATATTTGCTTTATTGTAGCTCCGATTTGTACAGAGTCCTTCCCCTAATTATATTCCCCACCGCATTCCACTTCACATTCGCACCTTGCAGCCGCACCCTACTTCCTCCTCTGTATCACATTCGACATGACATTTCTGACATGGGTATAGGGAAACTGCGGAAAAATTATACCAATACAGCCGGTCCCAGGTTCGCTTGGCAGTTTTGTAGCTAGTCGCGTTTCGTCAAGAAATATATCACAGGCTACAGTCATACACACACGACACACATTTTGCTTTCGAATGATCTTCTCTTGTATATTCTATCTCGAGGAAATTTGTATCGATACGCATAGACATTCGTTTTTTTTTATCTCGGGAAGCAAAATTGTGCAGTGAAGAAAAAAAATGTGGTCGTTTCATCTCCAGTAAAGGATGAAAGATTGAGAAGAAAATTGGGATCGCTTACTATGAGCATTTATGTCCCAATGGCCCCCGAGGTAGCCGCAAACTTCTTTGTCAGTCAGATGACAATGCAGGTCCACCACGACAGCTGCGCTCGTCGATATAGTCACTAAAAATGGTTGAATCTTTCCGAGAGTACTAAACGACGTCAATTCGACCATCGTACTCATATCCCTGAAACAAAAGATTCAATCATATTCCCCGTTCGCTCTTCGATGGCTTCGAAGAACAAACAACTCTTGTTGGATATTCGAACTCACATGGCGTGACTTCGTATTCCTAGATTCGCGTGTTTGACGGGTACTCTCACAACCGCCGTGGGATTGGTCTGTAATGCGGTGAAGGCTTCCTCCACTGTTTCGCTTGCCGCATCTGCGGTATCCACCTTGGGTGGCTAGTGCAGATTATTGATAGCTGTAGGTACTTTGAGCGAAGGCAAAAAAGGCTTCACTGAACGAGTGACACTTAAGAAGCGTCTAATCGCCTTTTTCAATAACACGAGAGATAAGTTTAGTGAATTTCTGTCGAAGCCCAAAAATATTCAAAATTCCTGAAGCAGGTGTCAATCGATCTTTTTATACTAAAAAACGTTGAATTGAAGATTTTTGTTTTAACCATCACATTCCAATTTTCCTACGACGCGCGGCATTTTATATTTTTTTCGAACTAAAGAGCAGCACTTCGCTAAAACTTTTAGCGTCTGGTGATTTTACGAAAAATTAGCTGCGATTTTGCAAGATCGGGTGAATACGTACGAAGCAGGCATGTAAACAAAGAACCGCGAGAGGTTCGTTTGATCGAAAATTTGAAACGTTCATTCACGAATTATCTTACCGGAAACATTGTTGTATTCATCATTGTTAATCCTACGACGTCGAGCGATTTTTGCAACAAAAAACACCGGAAGATGCTTCTCGCAAGTGACGCTGCATGAAGAAGCGCGAAACTTAACCTCAATTTGGCATATTTGACAGCTTATCCAGCCTACAGTAGCGAAGCGACAAGCTCGGCCTTTATGGAAGCTAAGTGACTCCCTCGCTCGACTTTCTGATTTCTATTTTCTTTTTCTCTCTAACTAATCGTTTGTAGAAGTTCGAATGACGGTCTTCCATACGGATCTTGCAACTCTAGTGGTGGGGGATGGTTCCCTTGCTGAGGCCGTCCGCTAATGTCGCTGTAATCGAGGGATGTCTGTGTGACAAGGACAACAATAGCCACGCGCACGTCTTACATACAGGCTTTGAAGCTGCTCCAAATTTTCGATGGTGGGAGATGTCGGCTACGGCCCGGTTGCACAACTCTCGGTTAACCTAGTTAACCGGAGTTTAGCCAGCCAAGCGTGGTTTTGATTGGTCCCTTCGTCCTCAAACTTTGGTTAAGACGGAATGATACCTCATCGTGGTCGGTATGGTAGAACAATTATAGATACCCAACAATCTCTGAAACGGCTCTTCAGATCCCGTCAAAACTTTGCCAAACGACGTCAAATAGATAGACGAACAGCTGTCTACTCCTCAAATTTTCTGAATTTGAGAAAAAAAACGTAGATTGGCTTATCATCAGCTGATTTCGCGATAGTTAAATATCGGTCAAGTCGTATTCGGTTTATATCGTTTGTTGCTCAGTCTATATCGCGGTCGCCATCTCGCGGTGAAATGTTCTATTAAGATCTACGTACGCTTCACCGGACGCGACAGCAACCGTAGGTCCACTAACTTCCGTTTTCGCTTTGAGACATGGATCACACGTTCGGTCGGTAAGAATCCTACCTAGACGGATCACATTTCGAGAAAACGAAGAGTTCGTCTTTCAAGAAAGTGGAAGGTGTTTCGTTTCATTTTTCCGAATAATCAGCCGTCGCGGAGAACGCTGCCGAATCTACAAAGCAGTTATCTCCTTTATGGCCGTTCGGTCGGTATGACACCTCGCCCAAAGTGCTATTCCGGCTCACAGCTGTCATTCGGACAAACGAATTTCCGGTTGAATTGTATATAGAGTTAAAAAAATCGGCCCAATGGGCGCCTCCTTTTGTATTCGAAATTCATATCGACTGAGCAATGTCAGCGTGTTCATACGACATGGAGCGAATCCTTTTCCTTGTAAGAATAAGTAAATAGTTCTCCAGTACGTGTATCATCGCTAACAAAACAAGCATGACAACTGATACGATTGATTTATTTTTGTTTGTCAGCAAAAGTATGCACGAAAGAAATCAAGTATCTGTTTCACCACAAGCCCTTGGACTATTTTCATATCTTGAAGCCGCGAAAGCCACACTAAAAGTTTACGAATGTATTTCCGGCTGATTACTTTTCAAACAGCTCCGCCGATAAAAATGTCACATCTAATTAATACGATATCTGGGGCATGGAAACACCGACCGATCAATACAGCGAGACTCCTTCGAAACACCACGTGAACTTTGAACTTTCGAAAATTGGTGAGATCGAACGTCAAGCGTGTGATGATTATTATTTTCTTCTTCTTACTCGAATTCGATTGTAAATTGCGCTAGTTCGCGGATGAATGACAATGAGAATAAAATTGAGACCAGACCGAGAGAAAATTGCGACCCTTTTTATCGTTCAACAATGACTCGACCCGATTGGAAAGTCATCGATCATGTTCGTATATCGCGAACGGGGATATATCGCTAACCGGCGGCGTGTCTCGTACGACTATGTCTATATATATATAAGCGCGGGGGACATGCGATCGTCTCTCGCTGTGTTGTAAAATTTGAAGGAGTGATCGATGGACTCGGCCGCAACGAAATTGGCCTGCGCATCCGTCAATATCGACCGTACATACAGCCCGTGACCTCTGCAATTTGTGCTACACTACACGAGGACGCGACATCCAATCTTTTCCGTTTTCCTCGTACGATTGAGTCGTCGCATTCGAAGAAAATACAAAGAAAGTCAAACTCACAATATGCATCAGTTTTCTGTAGTTTCGATATAGTGTGTATTGTTTACTATTAATACGTGCTACTTTTTCATTCAATCTCACATCTTGGATTTCTCACGATTGTATCGCAATCAAAATAAAATACTGCAATAGTAGAACCTCGATGGGTAAGGTTCCAATACCCCCTTCCCATCGAGGTGAAATGTTGCACCACCCTACCCTTTAAGGGAGCTGTCCAGTGTGAAATTTTCAAAAAATCGATTTTTTTTTTGCTTTATCGAATAGTATACACTCTTCCGAATATTCCCTGAAATTTTCATGCCGGAATTCAGATTATTTCGGTTACTGTACAGCATTTCTTGGAAGAAGGCAACGGAGCGCTACAGCTACAGCGAAACTTTGAACGCGTTTTTCTCGAAACAGCATTTTTCAAAACGGTGTCCAACTTGGAGGGCAGAGTTTTAAAGCTATCGAGTTGAATTTTTTACACAATATTCTTAACGTCATTGTTTATCGTGCTATGGAAGCTTTTTTTTTTTTTGACATCTTCCTATTTTTTTGTAAAAAAAACTGCCAAAAAAAATGCTAAAATCGATACTTTTTGTTCAAACCAGCGCCATTTATGCAAAAAAAAAAAAAAAAGCCTCCATAGCACGAAAGCCAATTATATACCGATCAATAATCTTTTTGTGTTTTTGTTTCAGATCAAAATTGTGACCCCCAACGTGGACACCACATCCAAGTGCATTTTCTGCAACAATTGTTTCATCATTTTTATAGATATTGATTAATAAATAAATCGATCTTTAAAAAATTGTTTTGTATTCTTCAATACCCAATTAATATACAAAAAAAAACCAGACCGATTAGATTATTTTTTCTTTAAAAAAAAAAATCGCGAAAAACAGCGATTTTTCGGGCTGTCACACTGGAAAGCTTCCTTAATATTTTAAGACAACCCTTAAAAGGATTTTTGGCGACTCGCAATAGTTTTTGGATTTGGGCTTGTTTAGGTTTGTTTGTTTCAATTTATTTTGATATTTCTGTTTGGACAAAATAGAGAGCGCGATAACATATATAGGTATGACCGAAGACGTAGCAGATATACCAGGTGTAGAAGTATGAAACCGGAATTTTTTTGGAAAAATTACACGTCTGTTGTTTGAAAATGATAAAAAACGAATGGAGACGGCTTTTTGCGTCACATTCAATTGATCCGCGAGTTCTTGTTGACTTTGAGTATCATCTTCATCCAATAAGGCTTGCGATTCGTTGTCTGCGAACTTTTCCGGTGGTTTCCCACGCTCTTCGTTTCTCACGTCAAAATCACGACTTTTGAATTTTTCGAACCACTCGATACACTGTGTTTTACCAAGAGCATGTTCACCGTAAGCTTCGACAAGCATTTGATGCGATTCTGCAGCAGTTTTATTCAAATGATAACAGAAAACCAATGCTGTCCGCAAATCGTAGTTCGTAGGCACAAAACTCGACATGTTTAAGGTTATAAAAAAATATACCGGCGTAGGGAACTTGGGTTGTTGTGTGTTGAAAATCTTCATCAGCTGTTAGAGGGAGATGATGGCGCTGCAGAAGCGGTCTTACGATCCCTAAACTGATGGCTAGCACCATCTATAGGGAAATTCCGGTTTCATACTTCTACACCTGGTATATATATATATATATATATATATATATATATATATATATATATACATATAGTAGCCGCGCGTTGGAAACAACTTTAAAATTCAATATCTCAAAATTTATTGCGAGTCCCCAAAAATCCCTTAAGGCGTTATCTTAAAATATTAACAGCACGGTTTGTGCAAAATTTCAGCTCGGCCGCATGGGGGGGGGTGGTTTTGAAAAATTATCCGATATTTTTACCAGCAATTAGTAATTAGAGCGTAATGTATATTATTATGTCGTTGTATTAAAGTTTCGTGTGCTATCGGAAGGGAATGAACAAAGCTTCGTTATATCGAGGTTCAACTGTCTATATATATAATATAGATTGTGTATTTATTCCAATTTCTGTTGTCTATTATCGCTCCAGAAAAAATTGCGTTTCGGTTATTCGAACTTTTGATTACCCGAGCCATCTCCAGTCCCGATCAGTTAGGATAATCGAGGTTGTACTGTATTCATATTCAAAATGAGGAAATGGTGAATAAAACTACGTGAGTAATAAGCATTAATTATATTAATACGCAAAATGGAATAAAGAAATTGTCACTGTGGATCCGAACTCTACAGAAAAATCGGTCGGTCGGATAATGGTTTGCGTTTCGCGATAATGGAAGACGATAAATAGTGGTGGGGAGTGCAGATAAAAATAATAATGTTCGGGTTTGATAGGAAGATGCAGGGTAAGAAAGAATAATTGCGCACAAAAGTAATATTAATTTGAAATTCGTATGCACTATAAATATGGATATAATGTGAGGTATAAAAAAGTGTATGAAAATTAAAAGTTATTCATACGTTTTTAGCGAAACTTCAAACCATGAATTAAAAACGTAAATTTGATATACTTCTTCGGTGTCTTCCATTAACGACATATGTCTAATTCAGAATAGTTCGCAATTTTTTTAAGTTCCAAATCCAATGCTTATTGTTTACTTCCGTGAATTATTTTCTCCTTTTTTCAAATCCTATGAGTTTTTTGCTGTTTTCGTTGTTAAAGCAATTACGTTACGAATAATACCCTCTGTATTATTCTTGTAGAACTAGTCCTAGCATCACTTCTTCTCAATGATTACTTTTTAGAACTAATCAGAGTGTCGCACGGTAGATGAAAACTGTTAAAAAAGTGACCAAGGGTTTTTCTAAAAATGAGATATTTTTTTGTTCCAATCGATAGAGCTATACATGACAATAAGAAATGTTCTATAGCATTTTTTCTTAAAACTAATATTCAGCAAGAAAGTAGCAAATATTCAAAATGTTTGTATTAAGCGGCCCCGATGTGCTCTGTATCTTCGAACTTACGATCGATACACCTTCGGCCCTACAAAGGTACATACAAAGGTACATACAAAAAAAATTGATACTTTTTTCAGTCCCCAAAACAAATTTAAAACCTTATTTTATGCAAAGGAGTGTAAGAAAAGAATGGATGCCTTTTTCCGGTTGCAGCAAGTGACATTGATGGCTAATAATAATAACAACAACAACAACAACAATAATAATGATACCAATTATATTGTTATCATATTTTATTTTCTAAATTATTATCTGATTAATAATAATAACAATATAATTGGTATTTTTACTATTATGCTTATTATGAGCCTGTAATGTAATTTGCTACTGTTGGGTGAAGGCCCCCATTCCTCCCTTACCCTCCTTCACATAAAATAATGTTTTAAATTCGTTTCGGGCATTTAAAAAAGTATCAATTTTCTGACGCATTTATCAGGCAAAATTGCGAGCGGATATACCTGTCTATTGCTATATAGGCCGGTCACTTGTTGTCGAAACTACTCTGGTGGTGAAACTTTTGCACCTGAACTTTTGACATTTTCGGGAACGCTTCTTCCACCGCTTCCCCTATGGAGTTTGCACTCCTATATTCCGAGCTCCATAATCATTGTATTCTTTTTTTCGCGTCCACAAATGAAATAAATGAACTTTGCGGTGTGTCCTACCCTCGAGATTACACGCAATCGATTGTCACAAACTTAACGCTCTGTCAAACATTTCTGACAGACGTCACTCATTAAAATCACGCCTAAAAGAACTTAAAAAAAACCAGACCCGGCAAGGGGAACGTAGTCCAGATCGAGATTCGCAAGTGGGCGCACTCTTCGCACTTTTTTGTGTAGCTCACTTGCTGTCCGCTGCTGGCTTTACGGCGTGTCGAATCGCCATGACGATTGGGGTTTGTTGGATTTTAAACGCGCGTTCTGCCATCAAGAGGGAGGAAACGAAAACTCGATTCGAGAGTCTGCTCGATTCCCAGGCCAAAAGACATTTAAACTACTGTTGTCACAATGCGCTTTTTTTCAATATTACTATAACACACCCCCGAGGCGCAATAAAGTCACGTTTTTTTCGCCAAAAAACGTAATATTCGTTGTGGGAAATCGGGGCGCTGTAAATCCACGGGAAAAAATGTATGGCTCCGGGAAATTTATTTTCTCGAAAGGTCCGCGCAGACAAATTGCTATTCTCGTTGTACTTTTCAAATGGAATAATTTTTCGTGCCGGTTCATAAAGTAGCGATTTATTCGTTCGATTTTATAGCTTTGAAGATACAAATAATTATTTGCCGATGATATAAAGCACTAATTAAGTACGGAGATCGGAGGACAAAAAAGTTAAGGGGTTAAGCTCGTGTAACGAGCCGAAAATCAGGGTTATTTAAGGCAGTCGTTTGGTGTAGAGGGTCACACAAATATATTTTTTGTTTTCTTCTTTAATCGATGGTTTAATCGTCATCTCGTTTTTGTGATTCTTTCGAACCGGCGCGCGTCGTAGCAAAAAAACTATTTGACCTATCGACCCGAATTGAAGTTCATTCTCTAGATTATTAAAAACCATCCTAGGTGAACTAAAAATATTAATAAAAAGGTCATTCTATGCGGTTTTCATTGCACGAAGAAAAAACATTGTAAAAATCGTCACTTTTTTGTTCAAGATCGAAAATTAATACGGTTTCACGGTTTTATTTTTAGTTCGTCGACAATAAAAATATATGTCAATTAAAAATATGTAATGTAGTTTTTGCGTTCTAGACAAGAATCAAGCACACCATCTTTCCCGCCAGTTTGAGACTCCAGCGGCGAGGCGCTTCTATGGTCAATTTAATAATCAGCCATTTTGCGACAATAAGTTAATAAAAAAAAATTGTTATACTCTTCAAATATGCGTTAAAGTAGAATAAAATTTTCAAGCAGGTTCGTTGTTTCTTTCCTTATTAAAAAAAATCTAAATCTAAAATCTAAATAAAAAAAATACAAAATCGAGTGCGAATTGAACAATTTTTTCTCGTATGAAAAAGTGATTCATCCATAAAATTAATTACACATCTATTTATTGTTAGTATGAATATCAAGCTGTTAGAAATTTTTTTTTTTTCGATGTACAAAATGGCAGACTACTTAAAACTACTCGAAACAGCTGTTATCCATTTAGCGTGACAAATAACTTCAACAATTTTCACTCGATTTACTTCAAATTAAAAAGTTATGTTCCTAATTGCATTTCGCAGAGAAGTACGTGGGGAATTTCTGATTAATCGAAAACTTTTCATTTTATGAGCAGTTTATGAGAAATTTATTTCTTAAGCTCAAATACCTACGACTTTTGAATAAAACAATATTTTTTAAATTCCATACGGACCTCTCGAAGTATTCTAATGTAGATTGACGAGAATTTTTGTTTTTTGTTGTATGTAAAAAATTGTGGATGCTTAAAGTCACGCCGCAGAGTGCCTAGCAAAAATATAAGAAAAAAAAGTATTAGTAGTCGGCCATTTTGTACACCTAAAAAAAATATATATATTTTCTAGCAGCTTGATATTGATACTAAATAAATGTGTAATTAATTTATGAGCGAATCACTTTTTCATACGAAAAAAAATGTTAAATTCGCACATGATTTTATACCCGTTACTGTGCCCTAAGGCCTTAAGAAAATCAATTTTAAAGAAAGAAGTGAGATGATTGAAGAATCGTTTGGATATTTATTTGTATGTACATTAACATAGTTGTTTACCAAATTTTATTTACAAATATTAATAAGTTAAGAAGTTATAAGTATTATATAAGTTATAAGAAGTTAAAGTTATAAGTAATCTCGCGAAGGACCTTTGAACGTGTGGGCCGAATTGTATACTTGATTTTAGCCCCCCGGTTGATCTGGTATTAAAAATCCATCGATTAGCTTTTTAGCTATACATCACACTAGTTTTGAAAACGCAGCTTAGAAAACCGTGTCATTCTCCGCCATTTTTAAAGATGAATAAAAAAATTACCATGTAACAGCCAAAAGTAGTGATGAAACATCTCCTAAGGGGCTGTCCATTTATTACGGAAGGCGATTTGGGGAGGGGGGGGGGACTCGAAACAAGTATTTTTTTCTTACATGGGATGGGAGGGGGTTTAGATAGATCTTACGTAAGATCATAAAAGTTCGTGGCATTTCTTCGAAAATTGAAAAAGCGCGTGATTTAGCCACATATTCAAGACGGGGTAATGAAGTTATGTGCCACATGTAACACAACAATATTGACATCGTTGAATGGGTGGACGTGAACTAGGTTATTGTCATAATTGAGATATTGGATCCAACACAGAGCAGAGACGTTCCAGTCGCTGATCCACTCGCTGATTGGCTGTTGAGCCCCTGGACTGATTCACAAAATTGAAACGTTAAAAAATACATATTAAGGGCGGGGTAAAGTATTAAATTTTTTTTCATTTTTTAAATGAATGCATAATATACCAAGAACATTGTGTTAAAATTTCAAGTCGGTCGGAGTAAAATTGACGAAGTTATGAGTATTTGAGGGTCTATTGCTCCATGCCGGGTTTTATACCTGGGCGGCAGCTGCGCGGCACACGACAGTAAAGAAGAAAGAGTTTTGCGTAGACAAACGCAAAAAGATGCTCTCGATCATCTTGATGGAAGCCTTTTACTCTACGGACCTGGCATGGACGACTTTGAGTGAGTATAAGAAAATTATCGAGTTTTATTTTGAATTTCTAAAAATTCAAAGATAATTGAAAATTCAAAAAAAATTCATACGTATTCAGAAAAATGAACGAATCACGAAAAAAAATTGGGTTGCGGGGAAATTTGTTGACTAATTTTTTTTTCATCATTTTGTTAATAACGTTTTGGAATTATTATTATGCAAAATTAATCTTTTGAGTACCTTTAATATGCATGAATTTTCTCAGATTTTTATGAAATCGAGAAGTGTTCTCAAACTTATGTGCAATGAGCGCTAAGCGACCAAACTCTTCTGCGTTTTTCAAACCGTTTTTCTGAGACTTGTCATATTTGAAGTCCGTGTGCACGATAACTCAAAATCTACTGGACCAATCGCTTTGAAATTTTGCACAGTACTTCTTCACATAATTCACCAGGTATTGTCAAGAGCTTTTTTGTTTTTTTTAATAATTACTAGTTTTTCAACAACAAATTAGCCGATTTTTTTAAGCGAAAATCGGGTTTTTGGCTCCCAAGTGCTACAAAAAATCGAAAGATCGAAAAAAAAAAAAATCCTCCCGTCATTACCTCGAGAAACATCTCCTTTAACAAATGCATTTTGATTTTTTTGTTTCAGATGATTCTGTTGCGAGTTATGGTGCACACCGCAAACCAACTTTTTTTCGAGGCGCCTCCGGGGTTTAATTTTCACTCCCTCAATTTTGAATATTTTGCAATGCAAATTTAGGAGAATGTTGTTCAAATGTTACGTTATTATATGTAAATTTTTCAATAAACGAACACTATTCGTTACACCAACAAAAAATCTTAAAAACATGCCTTTTTTTCGCCGAATTAACTTTACCCCGCCGTTAAAACATCACTTTTCGATAACCCAAACAAACTCATTTTTATATTTTCCCTACTTTATTTCTACGTAATTTTGGTAAATACTGATCTTACGTAAGATTAAGGGGGTCGACGCTGGTTCAACCAATCGTATTTTTTCTTACAAAGGGGCGGGGGGTCAATAAGTGTTCACAATTGTCTTACGTAATAAATAAACAGTCCCTAAGTCCCAAAAATGGTGGAGAAACCTTTTCGTTTAAAAATAAATCATGAAAAACCGCACATTTTTTCCTCGCCTGAAGGGATCTCTCCCCTTAAAGTTTTCCAGCAGTTGTATCATTGTAATCGTAAGCTTAGCTTCAATCGGCGATTCCATATGTTGGGCTTTCCTGCTCGATTTAAGTTGCCTCAAGCGACTATCGATTTTTCGAAATTTTCACCATAGCCTAACCCCTTAAACACGTTTCGGGACGAATTGGACGTGATTAGGAGGCTGGGATGGTACTTTTGTTAATGGAGGTTAGGTATCAGCGGTTGTAGGCGATGATTGCCGAACGTGCACGAAAGAATTGGTCAAAACGGGCGCTCGCAGATGGCCGAGGCAAAAAGTCGTCGAGGGTACTATCCCCTTGAGGGGCTCGCGATATGACTTGACGAATCTCGGAAATACGAGTATCCGGGGAAAATCGCTGGCACAATTCCTTAATTGGAAGACAACGATTTTGGGCTTGTGGACACAACCTAACATGTGTACATGTATAAGGGAATGATTTGTCCCGTATGCGTTTGCCACTCGAATCGTGACCAATATTCGTATGGTCATTCACGATCCAATAACGCACACTGCACGTTTTTCCAATAACGCACACTGCACACTAAATATGTAGCTTCAGGCAAACCGGTTGAATTTTTTACCACATTGTGAGGATATATATATATATATATATATATATATTAGGGTGGTTTAGAAAAAAAATTAATTTTTTTTGCGGTACTCGACGGTAAATGTTACTACGTTATGGAAAAGTAATTCATACAAAATTCGAAAAGTCTAAACATTTTGTTTAGGTAGGGCTCAAACGACTTTTAATTGTTTTTTTTCGATTTTTCGTCAATTTTTTTCTTCATTTGTTTTCTTACTCCAAAACATATTACTCCAAAAAACACGCATACTTGCTAGACGTTCAGTGATGTAAACATCGTGTTTTTGTTCATCAAGTGGTTGATATAATTTTCACAACCGAATTACATTTATTGATTCCTAATCTGCAAATACAAATTGTTTACACTGGATCACGCATTAACATTTTCTGCATCGAGATAAAAAAAATTAATACTCCGATAATCATGGAAAAGAACACGAAAAAGGCGTTTGAGCACTAACTAAAAAATTGTTTAGAACCCTCAAATTTTGCAAAATTTTCTTTTTCTTAACATACTTAAATTTTCCGTTGAGAAAAAAATCGATTTTTTGTAACCACCCTAATATATATATATATATTTTTTTTTTGCTCGAATGCTCCGACAGTTTGAGGCAGGAAAAAATACAATGATAATCGAATGAACGTCGTATTGCAAATTCGCCATTTCGCATTCTCGACTGAAAACAGCACTGCGTGGTTCAGGTTTGTGTTGACGCGATTCAGCGATGAGAATTATGGAGGTAAAGGACATGTGGAAATGTGAAAAATTGAGGTACAACATTTCTCCACCAGGGTCACTCCGATAACAAGCCCAATATAGATGACCCTATCCCTATACTATAGTCACTTGTTATCGGAGCGACCCTGGCGGTGAAATGTTGTACTTCAACTTTTTACATTTTCTACTGGCTTTATTACATTTTCTGACCGGGACACTCCGATTAACTTTAAAAAAGTAAACATTGACAAGAAGCGATACGAGGACTAATTGTACAAAAACAATCCTGAAAACGTTTTTCGTAACGTTTACCATTACCATTTTTTACTTTAGCGTATAAACAAACACAAACAAACTTGTAGAGAATGAAATTCTCGACAATTTTGGTCTCTACCTTTTTTTCCCCAGAATCAATATTTAAGGTCGTACGCCAACAGTAAAAAAAATGAGAAGGGTGAAAATATTATTTTGCGAACCATTCGCTGTTTTCTTTTACCGTTGGCGTACTACCTTCAATATTAATTCTAGGAAATAAAAGGTGAGAACAACAATTGTCCAACATGTCATTCTCTACAAGTTTGTTCATGTTTGTTTATGCCCTAAAGTATAAAATAAAAGAGATAATGCAGCAGCCGCTTTTTTCAGGTTTAATTCGAAAAATATCGTTGGTAGAGAAAAAACTGTAATGACCAAAGTTGTGAAGCACTCGATTTCGTACAAGTTTAGTGATTTTTATTTTTACCTAAAAATTGTAAATCGCTGAGTTATTCAACAAGAACAATTTCTCATTGAATTTAATGAAGAAACTTAATTAAATATAATGAAGAATGAAACTTACACATGTTATTTTATGCTAATAAAGAAAAATTCAGTATAAATGTCAGGAGGATCAACCTAGTCATGGGCGTTAAAGAGTGAAAAAATTAAAGATTTTCCTTTTTTTAGCGTTCCAGTACCGGGAAAATTTTGAATTTTTTTTTTCAAAATAGTTAATACACTAACGTATCTTTTTTCGTACGAAGAGAAGATCACTACGATACGATCATTTGAAATTTTATCACGTGTAATATCTTATGTCTGAGTTATCCGAGTTAGCGAGCCGATAAAAATCTGAAAAATGCCACCTACTCAAAATATATGATACAAAAACATCACCAACTTTGAAAAAGATTGAAGAAGGTCAGGCTTATAGGCCGTTCGAAAACACTTGGAATATATATATATATATATATATTTGGTAAGGTTCCGACCCCCCCCCCCGCTGATCAAGCTGAAATTTTGCACAGACTTTCTTTTTACTATTTAAAGACAACCCCTAAAGGAATTTTTGGTGACGCACAACAGTTTTTCGGTTTGTTTGGGTATTTTTGTTTGGTCAAAACGGAGAGCGCGATAACATAGATATAAACGGAGCAGCTATAGATATAGTTGGCGAGCTTAAAAAAAAACTTCAAAATTCAATATCTCGAAAACTATTACGAGTCGCCAAAAATCCCTTTAGAGATTGGCTCAAAATATTAAAAGGACGGATTGTGTAAAATTGCAGCTCGATCGGAGGGGGGTTCGGAACCTTACCTGATTTTTTCCGAGCAGCATTGATCATTGCGAAGGACGTTTTTCAAACAGCGATTTGCACAAACCACATTGATCTGTATCCACAGTTATATGTGTCTACCACGTTTATAAATATTTTTCAAAATTTTCATAAATGTAGTAGGTACAATGTAGAATCGTATAGTTGTAAAAAGTCCTTCAAACCATACTCTTTAAGGGCTTACGCCACTATAAACGCTTAAAATTGAGTGATTTTTCGCGATTTTTTTGTTGTTGGAAGGACAAGTAAGAGGATAATAATGTTCAAGGATGTTATTAGTCATATCTTCAAGTCAATAAAAAAATTGTATAAAACTATACCATATGGTGACGCTAGAGACACAATCGCGAGGCATGTTGAATTCGAGACGCTCTGCGGCACGCAGTGTAACTGACGCAAATTTGAATTTGAAAAAAAACCTTCTATTAATTAACATGAGTATAGCTAGTGAAATACGTAGCGAATTTTGAAAATATGAATTTTTGTGTAATTGGCAAGCATTTAAAGTAAAAACTCAATTTGCGACATAAAAAAAGGAGAATCATTTGTTAATAACTGATACTATAATTAACTCATGGAAAATCTCGTACGTATTTCACTTCGGAATGCTATTTTAAGGATGCGCTCAAAATTTTGAGTTAACAGAATGAAAATTGTTGGAGTTAGGCTGCGTGGCGTTTTGAAAAATTGTGTTCCGAAAAAAACGGTCGACGCCTCGCACACGGGCCGGCCACGGCCACCGCAGACCCACACGGGCCTACGGACCTTTGCTTTTACAGGTAGCAAACATTTTTCCCCCTTCATTTAGATGGTTCAAAGTATCTCTGAAGCCAATTAAAAAGAAATCAGTTTTTTGGAAATTCTACAGTGGTGTTAGTCCTTAATAAAAATAAAATTGGCACCAACGTGTATACGTACCCCAGGTAACACGCGTTTTGACCCGACGACAAAATATCCTCGACAAAATATCCGACGACACAATATCCGCAGGACAAAATATCCTCATGACAAAATATCCGCAAGACACAATATCTACCGATATTATATCTTTGGTGTTTTTGGTGTTTTTTTTTGGGTTGGTTGCCAATATTATATCCGATGTCGGTAATTAAATGTTGAGGTGTTTGTTTGAGTTTGTTTGGTGTTTTATTTGTTTTTGGTGTTTGGTGTTTTGGCGCGCAAAACACCCAAGGTTTTTTGCGCGCGACCCCGTAGATATGGTGGACGAGATTTAGGATTTTGTCTCGCGGATGTTTTGTCTTTCGGATATTTTGTACAGCATGTGTATTTCTTACTATAAAGTGAGAAAAATACATGCTGTACATATTTGACATTCGTTGAAATGTGTGCACCGTGAAGCTAGCGCTGCTATTACGTTTTATCGACGATGCGAGATTTGATCCAAACCGGAAGTGTCTTCCGTTGGCTTGGGAACGTTGATAATTGCAACAATGTGCACAGTACACATTTATGTCTCTGACAAAACATGTTCGATCCCAGTCGGCGAGAAAAACTGATAAAAACTTTGGAACAGTCTTTTTATTACTACAATATGATAATAATCCATGCAAAAGCACAACTTTCCAGCCATTGCAAATTCCACAGATCCAGTCTCTCTCAAAAGTTAGTTCCCAATAAATTAATAGAAAAATCGTGATTTCCGTCGCGTCGTACTAAAATCGTCATCAACACAATTTTCTTCTGCAACGCCCACGCATACCCAAAGTACCCTAAAAAATAACAAAACATATCGCCTCTCGACAAATCAGAATTGATTCCGATAAAATCACCGTAAGCGGATGCTCGATACGGAAAAAATTGATTACGAGAATATGGAGCGGATGGTCAAGTTGTTGACTCTCGTATATTCGAAAAGACGGCCCTCGTATGACCAAATGGCCATTTTCGTAACACTTTGCCGAATTTACGACGGCAAACAAGAGTACACGTACGAACACTGTGCATACCGAATATAGATATACATTTGCAATAAATATCATCGTATTTCACACGGGTTGTAAGTGGCGCGGATGAAATATCGAGACGAGAGAGTAATATAATCGGCGATAAATTCATATTTTCGATTGTCGAAGCGTCGGCATGGTCGAGAGAAACAAATCGTAAAGTACGCGAGTGTTCGGTACTGTGCGGATATATTGGTGTAGTAATACATATATATATATATATATATATATATATAGGAAAATGGGAAAATGGTCCGGTCGGCGGTGGACAATACCCCAATTATCAGGACGAATTGTGTTCCCACCAACTGTCGATAGGGGTCAAGCGAGTTTTTCTGCACGGGAGTGACCAGTCGAAAATTGGACAAGCGAACAAGTACGCAATGTTCTGTAGACTGACCAATGTGCTTCCTCCTTCCTCATCACGCCCCGACCAAATGTTTTTGTAAGAAATGGTCGAAGGGTATACCGCTGCTGAGTTATATGGCCGTGCCACGTGTTCCATCGAAAGCACCTACGCTCGCTTCGGCCACTTGATCCTTCACACCCCCATTTAGCTTGTGGTCAGATACATACGAATTGCAGTTTTATTTCCGTGCCGTGAAAATTCGTCGATTTTAATTAATCAAACGTACATTCAATCAATCGAATGCGAGTTATTGCAAATTGTTCACATCCCGTTTGTTTCGAGTAGTTCTTACGTGTCAGAACTTCAAGTCCAAGTCCTTCGATTCCTTCGTAAACGTAATGTTCTTACATTAGAGAAGACACTGGAAATACTTTCGAAGCTAGACAAGAGCGAAACTAGGGCAGCTTAATACGCTTTTATGATGTTGGGAAAATCATGATCTCCCATATGAAGAGATGTAGAGACACTTGACGATGGGGGGGGGGGGGGGCGTACATAAATAACGTAACGCAACATTTCCTAATTTTGACCCCCCCCCCCCCCCCCACGTAACAAAACCGTAACGCCTGACACGAACCCCCCCGTATTCCGTTACGTAACGGGTGCTTTGTCGTCAAGAAATGCGTTTTTTTTAAAAGAAATAACTAATTATGAAAGGATCGGGTTTATACTCATTTTACGAAGTATATGTTCATCTAGTTTTATACCAATTTTTAAGATTTTTTTACAAATTAACCCGTGTTTAGCGACGAAAAAAATTCTCTTCCTTGTCCCATCGATATCTTTATGAAAGGTTATATGTAAATAAAAAGTCAACAATTTATCGATATCTATACCGATGTAGCTATCGTTATGCGTGGCCGTTTTTTTATTTTGGTTTTTTTTAATACAAAATACCGACAGTTTGGACATTCTTTTTTTACCTGCAAGGTCGTCTTGTAGTCAAGCAATCTTTAAAAATAGTAATGATCAAAATTTAAAAAATCAGCTACGTACAACCTTAGTCACTGCGATTACAAAAATGTTTTTAAAAAATGTTTAATCGGGCGATAAGTTTTTGAGTATTCGCTGAAACAAGGTCGACAAAAGTAGCTTCGAGAAAATCGGGACCAAAGTTTTCGTTCCGTTTTTCTTGATATGAAGTTATGTTTTTTTTTCTAGAATATTGATACTTACATTGAAGTATCAAGTCGCCGGCGATATGACGGTTTTTCATCTTCATTATATTTATCGATATAATAAGAGCTTGCAATTAATATATTCTGAACGATAAGTTGGAAATAAAAAAACTTGAACATGCAGAAACTTTGCTATTTCTAAATAATGTTCTAAAATGTTCTAGAATCGTGACGGAACGCAAACCTCGACTCCCCCCCCCCCCCACGTACGTACACCGTAACGCTAGGATGAACCCCCTCTCCCAATTGCATTACGTAATTTATGTACGCCCCCTGGACGACTATACGGAACCAAGGAAAAAGGAGCAAAGAAAGTAGTCTATGTTTGGAAGGAGCTAAACAGATATATATACATATATATATATATATATATATATATATATATATATATATATATATATATATATACTTAATATAAATTGTGTATTTATTTCACTTTCTGTTGTATATTATCCGTCGGAAAAAAAATTGCGTTTCGATTATCCCACCTTTTGATTATTCGAACCATCTTTAGTCCTAATTGATTCGGATAACCGAGGTTCTACTGTATACATACACGCATGGAATAAGGTCATCCTATACACGTTTACCTACCAGGACCATTCTTATGGTACTCAATTATCTTCGTACTCAACATCATGTGCGACGATGGAATTTCGGAGGTTCGAAATTTTTTAAATTAGTTTGCGAATGATGGGTCTGTACAAATTTGGGGCCGGAAAAACAGGTTGATATTCAAGATTTTTTTCCGATGTAAGTATTCAGATGACGAGGTCGGAATTTTGCACACATTCGATACATAGACTAGCCAATGTTGAGTTTTTTTTTTAATTCGAAATATATAGATTAACGGTGGGGTTATTATTTTTCAAATAACGTGCCGTCGTTGCTGCACGGCCAATCGATGTTTGTGGTTCTGGCAACTAGGCTGATCTGTAATGAATCATAAAAAATGTACTTTTAGTATATTATTATAACTTTCGTATGACCGGGTACTTTTTTGAAATTCTAAAAATTAGGGAAATAGCAAGCTATAGAAAAAATCAATTTTCGATTTAAAAAAACAACTTAAATCATCGGTTATCAACAACTGGATAAAAATATGAAAAGTCGTTCGGTTGTACGATAGCAAATGTTATCAAGTAGGCTTTATATAAATATGAAGTGAATCAGACGAATAAATTTCGAGATTTTTCCAAAATCCGTCATGTTTGAAATTTTTACAAAATCTTGGTTGCAAATTAAACTTAAGATCCTAAGCTACATAATGATGCATTGAAAAAATCGAATTGAAAAAATGTCAAGCTTATACAGACCCCTTAATACAGATGATCTTGCCTCGCTATCGCAATCTTTGCTCACAGTGACCGCAATTAATTTTACCTATTCATGCAAATATATATATATATATATATATATATCACAGTTTTCACATAAATAAGGGGGAAAAGTGTACAGAACAGTCCGAATCGTAAACGAAATGCAATATCGAGTATGAAAACAGCATAACTATTTGTGTAGCTCTTAAAAAATCTGAAAGGTACAATTCTGCCAAACTTTATATTCCAAACCTAAACTTGAGCTGTTATCAGCTAGAATTTCTCAAATGTGAGCTTCCTTCAATCTTAGCTCGCCAAAATTAATTCGCATCGCCTTAGATGAAGCCAACCATATTCGTTCTTTCATAACTTTTGATATTGGTGACAAAACGCCAAACCCGCTAATGCATTATTGCCAGAATCGGGGTTCTCGGTTATACTTGTAACGTGTTATGTATGCCTATTTACTTTAGCCCTGCTAGGGTGCCCATATACGCAATAGCGCTTCGTATATATGTACATGTAGGGGTATGTATCTGTGTATGGGAATAACGAGGAACAGGCTTCGCGATGTTTGTCCAGAAGATGGACAAACGGTGGACCATGCTGGTCTCTCTCTCTCTCTCTCTCTCTCTCTCTCTCTCTCTATATATATATATATATATATATATATATATATATATATATATCCATCTCACGTGATCACAAATTCATACGTGTTGCATAATCGAAAGCGGATTATGGACCAATATTTGCTATTCGTTTGTATACGAGGAGTCCGCGTTGATAAATATAACATGACAAGTGGGACACAGCTACTAGGATAATAAAGAAATTTGGTGGTACAGCACGAGGACACGAAACTCGACGGAACAAATATCATCGAAAAATACTATATTTTCAATTAAAGAAAACGAAAAATTATACTAATTTGTAGGGCTGTCTCTGTTTGGTAAATTTTCATGGGTAGAATTTCGTTTTCTTTACGTTCTTCTTTTTATTTAGTACACTATAGGCTTTCTTGATATTTTTTGTAAGTTTTTATTTAAGAACGAAAATAAAAAATGAGGCTTTTTTTTAAATTAGCGAAGAGGTTAATTTGTTTAAACTTTTAAAGATCTTCCTTTATGTTTATTTTTTTTGGGGGAAACGGCAGCAAGGGAAACGGAAAATTATACTAATTTATTTTACGGTCTTCGATTGTTAAATTTTCTTGGTTGGAAGTTCCCTTTATTCAGGTTTTTTAAAGTTTTTCCTTCAGCTTCCTTTTTCTATAGGTTTTCTAGGACTTACCTTGAGGTTTCTTTTTCTTTGCATTTTTTATAAGATTATTCTCTAGGTTTCCTTTTCTTTCGGTCTTCTCTAAAAGCGGAAAATTCGGTTTTATAGGAACGAAAAACGTACAATTTCTTACGGCTTTCTTATTAACGAAAAAAAAAGAAAAAAAATCAACACTCTTTATTAACGAAAATGAAAAGTTATACTAGCCAAATCACCATCTTCGTTTGTCAATTTTCATGGCTGAAACTTTCTTTTCTTACGTTTTTTTTTAATTTTCTTTTACGTTCCTTTGTCATCAAGTTTTTCAAAAAGTTTTCTTTGGCTTTCCTTTATTCGGTTTTCTTTATAAAAACTAGAAAATATAACGGAAAATTAGGTTCTGTCATTACCGAAAAACGAACAATTTCTTTTGGTTTTCCTTATTAACGAAAAACGAAGAATTTATTCCAGTTTTCATTATGAACTAACAAGACGAAGTCCTTTATACTAAACAATAAATTAATCAAAGTTAAATGGTTACATTTTCATACTTCAAACTGCTTTTCAGATTTTTCTTTAGAATCCTTTTTCTTTAGGTTGTTTCGAGATGTTTCTTCAGGCTTCGTTTTCTTTCGGTCGTCTCCAAAAACGGAAACGGAAAATTTGGTTTCTTCTATCAACGAAAACGAAAAATTGCACTAATTTAGTTCGCCGTCTCCGTTTTCTACATTCTCGTGGATAAATTTGTTAAATTCTCACGGTTGAAATTTCCATTTTGTTAACTTCTTTTTAAAAGGTTTTCGAAAGATTTCCTTTAGGTTTTTGCATTCCCCTTTATGTTTTTTTTAGATTTTTTCTTATGTTTTTAATGATTTTTCTTTAGGTTTCTTTTTCTTCAAGATTTCTCCAAGTTCACACGTACCCACTTCGACGGAACAATGCCCCAAGTTTATCCCGATCTCGAAAGAATAAAGAGTTAAACATTTGTGCCTTTGTATATGCGTCATTTTGATTCTTCTTCACTTTTCCCCCGCGAGTACAAAGCAACAAAAAACCATCCCGTTTCGTCCTTCCCCTTGACTTTGAAAGCACCACTGTAGGGGGAGCGGTGCGTTTCTTTCTCAAACCTCCGGTGATGCTCCACACGCGCCCGTTTTTTTTCCCTTTTCGGAAGTCCCGACAAAACGTAACTCGACTATAACACTTCGTGGTCTCGCCATTTGTATTTTGTCGTTCGGATCCGCCGATCATCATGTTAAGCATATATACGCGCACTCGCACATGCATAATACAAAAAAACAGAAGTGGATGAGGTATTATAATGTGACGCGCCGTGTAGATCTACGAAACGTGTGGTCACACGCCATATCGGCGCGATTGCCACGCGACTTCACGTGCATAAGTCGCGTGCAGACCGGAAGTCCGCACGCGCGACGCCGGATGACTTAGCGCCGCCCGTCGTTTCCATCGAGTCGGGAGACTCGTCGATTATAAATCGTCGAAGCTTTTCGTATTCCTTTCATTTCCCTTATTTGTTGCTTTTACGAGTGTGACCAATAGAAAAATAAAAACAAATGGCGACACTTCGCGCGGCTGGTAGCGGAAATGGTTCGTGAAAAAGTTTTTGCCCGGATGACGAATCCTTTCTCCCTCGTGAAGCTCCCTCGTGAAAGCAGCTTTGGTCGGAAAACGACCTGGTGTCAGCTGTCCGAGCAGTGCAAAGAGGAACTTTGAGTTCGTACAAAGCTGCAGAGGACTGTTGTTCTCAAATACCAAATACATTACGTATAGTTTGTTTATTTAAGGATGTTGAGTCCCGATGAAACATGTTAATGTTAATTGTTCAATAAATAGCTCCTTAATCGTCATGAAATTTTTACACGATCTCATTATTTCAACCTCCTTAAGGGTTGAAATAAAAAATGATAAAATTCTGAAAATTTGGTATGTTTTTGTTTGAAGTGAGGTCGTGTTAAAATTTCACGACGAGTAGGAAGCTCGTTATTAAAAAACTAACATTTTGGTAAGAACAACTTTTAAAAGAAATTAAAAAAAATGTATCAATAAACTTCGTTTTGTTTCCGTTGCTTTCAGTATATTGTAAATATTACAAAATTGAGAGGTCAAAAAAAAACTTATTGCAAAGTTACATCAGTTTCCATAAGACAGCATTTAATTTGTGAATGTTAATTGTTTAATAACGAGCTTCCTAATTGTCGTGAAATTTTTACACGACCTCTGAAATACTTCATACGAAAACGTACCAAATTTTCAGAATTTTATTATCGTTTGCGATTTGGGACTCAACATCCTTATACCATCAAGGTTTTTAACAATGTTTAATTTTGTTTTTGTTCATGGTACAAGTTACTATTTTTCGTTTTCATTTTATAGAAACTGAACTTAAATAATGATTGTAATTAAAATATATTGATTAAATTGGATATTTTTTATTTTATTTCGAATATCCCTTAGCTTGGCCTTATTACCCGCAGGTACCTTATGCGCGATTCGGTAAGTGCGCAGTCGCGAACATTTATTCGGCAAGGAATATAGTTTACGCATGTGCGATTTCAAGATTATACGAATCGATTCACAGGTGTGTGTCTGCGGTAATGGAGTCACGCTCGGCGAGAGTTGTTACCGTTTTCAAACAACCATAAATAAGGGTTCCGATTTCCAGGTGGCCCGTCGAGTCGTGATCTAAGAAATTTGCATTGTATTTTTTTTTTTCGTTCCACGCACCGTTCGCTTCTGATTCCTCTTGTACCATTTACAACTGCGGAGAAACGTATTTGGAGGCCACCAGTTTGGAGCCCTGGAAAAAGATAAATTTCGATTTTTTTTTGTGAATACCCAGTTGACAGCATGCAAATTCCGTTCAAGGGCGTTTATTCTACATATCTACAGGAATCTTTAAAAAAAAATTCACAAGCGTTTGTAGGGAAATGGCAACGTTGGAGATGGATGAAGCTAGTCACCTCCTGCGTTCAGCAAGACCTCTGCGATTTTTCACCTGGAGCGAAGCTTAAAATTAACTTGAGCTGTAAATAAGAATTGCCTTCAAAGTACGTAGGGTAACCGATTCTGAATGAAGTGGTGCATGTTTGAGAAAAAAGAAATGTTTTCGGTGAAGATAATCGCCAAAAATAGTTGTTTTTTTCGAAAAAAGTCTTCGACATCAAAAGTCTCCTACGTTCTTCGATGTAAAACGCAGTTACTAGGTTCAAAGAATGCCCAGTCAACCGGTAACAAATTGGAGGGGTAATGTTGCCGTCAATGGTTGCTTCGGATTAGAAGAATATTCGTTTTCGTTTCATTAAAATCAGTGGACTCCTCGTGTGTGAAACTGTTATATTACCCCTAGAGACGCCTTTTTCGAGGGGTGGTTTCACCCTTTAAAACCGTTTTTCCGCCGATAAAAAAATTACGTATCGCTTACTTTTCGGTGCTTTATAACATATCCAAATTTCAACAAAATCGAACGGTGTCACCTGAGGGATGTTCCTTGTAAGTGCGGTTAGAGGTAGTCTCCCTAGAATAAGTGAGATCCCTCAAGCAGCCGAAAATAGGCGAATTTTCAAGATTTTCTGTGATGAAACTATCTTTTCCGCATAATTTAAATTTTACGTACATAATATTAAATCTTCTAATTAGAAAAGAAATTGTCTGATACTTAAATATGGCAGCTGCACGACACTTGCTTCAGAGACAGTTGCCGCTTGAGTTGTTCCACGGCGTACAACCTATCACCTGGTGCATTCGTCTGAAAAAGCAGAGTCAAAAATTTTTAGGTCTCTAAAACCTACACGCTCTATGTGAACCCAAGAAATCCAGAGAAAAGTGAGCATTCGAAAAATGGTACGTGTTTGAAAAAATGTTCTACTTTTCATGAAACTTTAGTACAGTAGAGCGTCGATTATCCGAACGTTCACCGAAACGTCAATTGTCCGAATGGCGATTTGGTTAATCCGAAACGTCAATTATCCGAATGGCCATTTTGTGTATCCGAAACGTAAATTATCCGAATGGCGATTTGGGTTATCTAAAATATCAATTATCTAAACAATAATTTTGTTTATCCAAATGCGCAGTATTCGAACGATTACGCCCTATATATTGTTGCACGATGTATACATTGTTGGACGTGCCCTCCAGTTGAGATTTGGCAGCAAAGAAACAAGCTTCCGCTGTGAAGCAGAAAAAATCGTCGACTTTTTCAAAAATAAATAGACAAGAACTCAAAGATGTACGAATGTCGATTATTTTCAAATACATATTTAATTTCGCTCCATATCATTAAATGATACAATGGTTATTTTCAATTAACGGAAAATGTACTTGTATTATTAACATATCAATGTTTATTGTATATTTTATCATATTGAAAGATTCAACGTTTTTTTCGCCCACGGAATATTACCGCTCGGCTATCCGAAAGGCACCCGGTCCCAATTGATTCGCATAATCGACGCTCTACTGTACGGTATTTTTTAATGAACAAGTAGTTTCATTCACACCATTTTCAAGGTACTTTAGGTTCACATAGACAGTAATCATTCTATCTATAAGTGTGCACAATTTCGAAATTATCGATTCAATAGTTTTTAAGTTATTTTGTACGGGGTTGAAGAAAAAGTGGTTTCCGGGAAAACGCGTTTAAAGTTCCACGACTCAAAAATGTTGTGACTCAATGACCTACCGATTAACATGCGATTCCGAGGCCATGAAGGAGTCGGCCAACTTTCTCTTGGAATTCTACTTGGAGGATAGAACGATGCTGCTTACGAAAAGTAAGATGGTTCAGAATTCTTACGAACGCAAGCACGTTTGATATCACCGCGAAAACTAGCAAGTTTCGGTTTTCGCCACGAAAATTGGCACCTCTCAATATTTGACGCGAAAACAAGCACGTTTCGGCTTTCACCACGAAAAGAAGCAGATTTCAATATTTACCGCGAAAATTAACATGTTTCAGTAACACTGAACTATATTATACACATTTTATTGTTCGAATTTTCATCTTCGCTACTTATGATAAAATGATGAGCGGAAAATATCTGGTCACTTTGAGATAAATAATGCATGGTCACAAAAACAGGCCACGCTTGACAGCAGTTTAATTCCAATCGAACATCAGCAAGATTTTTCAAACGTATTAGACGTGTACAGTATATTTGTTGAATAATACTTTCAATAACGTTTTTTTTTCAATAGAATATCACAATAAATATTTCATTATATTTACAAGTTCGTTGTTATTTTTTAATAAAAATTACTATTATCGATTTTAATTGATAATTATTTTCAAAATGTTAATAAAAACAAGGAGTATACAATTAAAATGTCAATTCGCAAAAAATGTCATATTAAAAAAAAAATACTAACGGTTTTATTTTCCACATTTTCACCCGAGCACGAAGGACTTCAAATTCTCACCAAAACCCTTTTTAGTAAAGATTGCATGAGCGACAAGGTCGTTAAGGTTTCAAATTTACTCCTTTTACACTAGTTTTTACAGTGAAAATCAAACAAGTTTTCGTGACGACAGTCGAAACATGCTGCTTTTTGCGGTGAATATGGAAACGTGCTAGTTTCCGTGGCGAATGCACAACCAAGCTAGTTTTCGAGGTGAAATAAAAAAAGTGTTACTTTTCGTAAGCAGCATCGATAATCTCTTTTTTACGTTATAAAGGGATCGCCCCCTGAACGACAAAAAATATACCTCTAAGCAACACCAATACAATGTCTAGTTTCCAGATAAAACGTTAATCAATTTTTCGTTTCCTGTCATTCAAATGACGCTGATTCAACGTTTGGTTGATGGGCGTTTTCGAAAAACTAAAATCTTTAGCTGCGTGCTCATCTTCTGGTTACAGTTGCATTGTCGATAGTTTTTCCTGCGCAATCCGTATGGATCTCCATCCGTCTCAGGTGTACCACTGCCACCTTGTAATACGCTCCCTGGGTGCGAAATATCCTTCATTGTTCGCGAGGCTGCGTGCAGATGCTCGATTTGCCTCTAGCCACACTGCGTATATCTGTATAGCTCTTGTGAGCTCTCTTTTCTTCGTCTCTCGGAATCAATGGAGCTTTTCGTGCGAGGGTTCGAGATTCTCTTCATCCCTTCTGTTCACTCCGAGCAAATCTGCTCGTCGTACCTGTGGGAACGTGTGGCCCCCACCGAGAAGACGAGAAACTACACTCACCTCTCTCTCCCCCCATCCTTTTACATTTCGGCTGCACAGCTCGCCAGCAGTGCGCGTGTAAGGGGCGCGAAAAATCATAGGGGACGAAAGGCATTTCGCGAAGACAGAGTCGAAAAAAAAGATTGCACAATGGCGGCGTGCAAAAAAAATCCAAGCCTTTTGCAATTCGAGAGAAGCGTCACGGAAGGATTTTTATTGAGGGTAGGGCATTTGCATCCCTCATACGGTGGTCGGTGAGGACCGGCTGCGAAGAGAAACGCGGAGGAAGTCGAAAAGAACGAGCGAGACGATTTTCGTCTTTTTCTCCCTTACTCTCAACAATCTCTGCATCCCTCTGGGGACATTTTTTTGTCCCGCTGCTTGGACGTGTGCCGGACGTGTGTGCCCGCGCCCCCAGGATCTTTGGCAGCTTTTATTTGGCTGTATGTGTATATGGGTGTATTTTCATAATATACTTGATTGTATAAGCTGAAAAGCAACCCGCTGGGACTCTTATTTGGTTGCTCTGCTTTATTAGGGTTGTTTATTCGTTTTTTGTTGTTTATAAGTGAGCATACCACGATCTTGGATGGCCGTTTGGAAACTGCGGCTGATTATGGTGGCGAGGCACTTTCTCAAAAGCTTGGCGATTTTTATTCTTACTTAACTTTTAATTCAATTAGAAGCTGACACATGGCGGAACAGAGACGGAACGCGTCGCGCGTATTTGTTGAGCTCTGTGAGCTGATGCGAAATGCCACCGAACAAGACCAAGTGTGTAGGGTAAACTCTGCACGACCCGCACGACCTTTATTCTGAAGGGACCCCGCTTTTTGGGGATCAATTTCGGCAACGTTAGTTGTCGTTATCTTCCAGAACAATTTGGAATCTTATGATAAAGTTTATAAGTGAAACAAATATTTTCAAAAAACAAGTTTTTATTTAATGTACTAAAAAGTAGGAAATATTTTTTTTTACCAAGTCGCTCATACGTGACTAGAGATAAAAGGTTGGGGTGCTCGCCTTTTTGAATGTGTAATCAATTTGATCAATCCAGTTTCATTAAACGTATTTAATTTTGCACAATCGTAATCAGAGAAGTTATTATAACGCGTTTAGACTCAGTTTCAGGATTTTTATCTGAGAAATCTAAGGTCTTTTTACAGGAAATTAAATACAGTTGATATGTTAACGGATTCATGGAAATTAAAGATTTTATGTCTAAATTTTGAGCACCCCAAGATTTTATTTATAGTCACGTACAAGTGACTTGGTAAAAAATTATTTTCTTCGTTTTAGTACGTTAAATAAAAGCTTGTTTTAAAAAATATTTTTTACAGATAAATTATTGTCTAATTTTTTGTCTGTAATTGCTTTCACTAGTTAGTTATAACTAGTAGTTTACTAGTTTACGAGTTTGTACGTTAGGAACATGGAATGGGTGTAAAAAATAACAAAGACTGTAATTGGGAGTGGACTTACGACTAATTGCTGCAAATAAACTTTTCACATACAAACACAATCAGCTACGAATTAGTTTGTATGTGTTAATGAGATTTGGTATGTTGAAAAGTTAAAAATTTCATTGGTATAAAAAATAAAATTGTTAAGTTGTGTCATGCATTGCTACCGTTTATGTGCATGTTTGCAAAATTTCAGAGCTCTAAGTAGTCGGAAAGTGGATGAAATATCGATTTTCCGTTATGCATCTCACGGAAAGTCAAATTAAATAAAAGCTTGTTCAATTGGAAATTGTAAGCCACCACCCAGCTTTCCAGTGTAATTCGACCTAAAATATTTTGCTTGCGCTTGTTTGGGTTCAGTGACACTGGTTCGTATTATTTTCCTGAACATTTCGAAATCGTATAATAAAATTATACATCGCAAGTAATCTCCCGATTTTCCATCATCTAAAATATTTTTTTGCGGTTTTTTGGATTTGGTAATACTATTTCTAATTATCTTTGAGAAAAATGTTAAACTTGACACTGAAATTGTGAAGGTCACGAGTTTATCCCAGTACCATTTTTTCCTAAAATGGATTTGTCAAAGCTATTTCCAATTATTTTCCACGCCGATTGGGGTAGAATATCCATAAGTGCCAATATCCATAAGTGAATATCCACAAGTGAATATCCATAAGTCGAATATCCATAAGTACGGATATCCATAAGTGAGTATAGAGTAGAAATGAGTGCCAGAAATGACGGGAGGTAGAGGAAAACTGAGTATAGAGGGTGAGTATAGAGTAAAAATGAGCGCCCCAAACAAACCGAAACAAACTCGTTTCTACTCTATACTCACTTATGGATATTCGCATTATGGATATTCGACTTGTGGATATTCGACTTATGGATATTCGTACTTATAGATATTCGTACTTAAGGATATTCGACTTATGGATATTCGTACTTACGGATATTCGTACTTATGGATATTCGAATTATGGATATTCGACTCATGGATATTCGACTTATGGATATTCGACTTATGGATATTCGACTTATGGATATTCATACTTATGGATATTCGTACGTATGGATATTCGACGTATGGATATTCGTTCTTATGGATATTCGACTTATGGATATTCGTACTTACGGATATTCGTACTTATGGATATTCGACTTATGGATATTCGACTTATGGATATTCATACTTATGGATATTCGACTTATGGATATTCGACTCATGGATATTCGACTTATGGATATTCGACTTATGGATATTCATGCTTATGGATGTTCGTACTTATAGATATTCGTACTTAAGGATATTCGACTTATGGATATTCGTACTTACGGATATTCATACTTATGGATATTCGTACTTATGGATATTCGAATTATGGATATTCGACTCATGGATATTCGACTCATGGATATTCGACTTATGGATATTCGACTTATGGATATTCATACTTATGGATATTCGTACGTATGGATATTCGTACTTATGGATATTCGACTTATGGATATTCGTACTTACGGATATTCGTACTTATGGATATTCGTACTTATGGATATTCGACTTATGGATATTCGCGTTATGGATATTCGACTTATGGATATTCGACTTATGGATATTCGTACTTATGGATATTCGTACTTATGGATATTCGACTTATGGATATTCAAAGTTCCACAACAACACCATCCCCATTAGGCCATTTCCCGGCTGCCCGGCGTAATTACGCCGCAAAAAATTTGATTTTTCCTGAAACCGATAAATGTCCATCTGTCATGATCACAATGCGCAACGACGAAGGTTTTGAACGTTCCAAAGGGCGGTATTCTCCATCGCAAGATCGCCAACCAGAGTTCATATCGCAGTTAATTATCGTAACGTCAGAACGCGGGGAAGAGCTGCAAAATCGAAGATCATTAAGGCTGTCAAAACTAATGGCAACGGTCATATACTTCATGGGAAATGGGGTAGTAGAAATTACGCGGCTACGTAGCCAGCGCGGATAATCTCGAGCGGTTAATCAACGCTGAAAAGTTAACAATTCGATTAGTCAGTGCAAGGCTGTATATATAGGTTATAGGGCAGAGGTTCCCAGGCTCACGAGGGTATGTATGTCGATAATCGTGTGAGCGCGTGCTGCGACCGATTCCTGTGTGAATTTTATTGTGTACACACCCCCCTGGACGACCAACACCCCTACCACTTTCAGCGTTCCGACTCCCTCGGCCTAAACCTCCACCAACCCACCCCCTCGTTCTCTCTCTCACTTTTTTCCTCCACTCATTCGAATCATCCACCCTCCAGTTATCGACATTGCGCCCTATATATATATATATATATATATATTCATGTTACACTAACATACAGCCGTGTGTGGGTGCATGGCAGCGATTACTGCAAGGGTGGTAAGAATGGTTTCGGGGTGATTTCATGGTGGCCTGTACGTACGAGAGTAAAAAAAGAACCACCCTTATCAATTGATGGAATCATATGCTGCGCTTGGTTGACGGGTCTTATCACCGATCCTCGTATCGATTATAGCCGGTGAATTGAATTTCACTAGTATCCGACGATTGTCTGGAGCATGAACAAAATGCGAGGCGCACAAGGGTGTCATCGTGCATGCGTAGCATGGAAAAGATGAATATAATTACCGATGGTTACTCACAATCACAGGAGATAAGAGCATTAAGAGAAAAGATGAGTAAGAGAATGAAGAGAAGAGATGAATATAATTACCGATGGTGACTCACAATCAAAGGAGATAAAGAGAAATAAGAGGATCATTCTGAAAGAGTTTTTCTGTCGAGGGATTGGCAAGATCGTGTAATCTTGAAAATACGATTTCCTTACTGTATTGTTTTATAGCATAAGGTATTAACTTCAATTTGCAACGAAGATTTTGTAAAGATTCCAAAAAGTGACAGAGTCACGACGATTTGAACGGCCGGATCGACCAGGGCGTTACGCTCAAGCGGACTGCTGCGATTTGCACTTTTTTCAAAATCTATTCGTCCTAATCATCTCAAATTCCGGTAGAGCATAGTTGAAAACATTTTTTATCGTATGGTCGGTTTTTTTGTCGACAATCGAACTTTCTCTTTACGGATTGCCATTTGCATAATTTTCAACATTTTAAAAAAGCATTGGGTCATGAGCAAGTTGTACTGTTATACTAAAAGTCCATTTTTTCATTTTCCATTTCAGATCTTTTAGAGCCATGCGGCAACGGCACTTTGTTCAAACAATAAACCTACTCGATTATCAATATTCGTCAATAAAAAGAAACTCAATCTCCTCATCCAAACACTCATCACAACAAATTTTTTTAAGTCAACCTGCCTTTCGAGCTCAAATCTTGCTCACACAACGAAAGTCCCAACATTCCCATCTTAAACAAGATCTTTTGATCGTCGTATACTCAACATTTACTCTCTCACCGCCCATAAAGTCCTACATTTCTCAATATGCATATAAATTTTTACCCACTCGAAATTTTCCTGTCTGCTATTTTATAATCTTCTTCGCTACTTCAATGATTTTCTCACACCAGTGTCAAGAAAGTGCCAGACGACAGTTTGCCAGTCATACGACATGAGTCAGCGCATTAACCAAATCCAGTCAAGTTTCAGCGCAGAGGAGAGAACGGTGGAGTACTCGTATCACTTTTCGAAGTCTTCATCGTGCAGGAAGATCGATCTTTGTCTTTTTTTTGTTCGAGGGCAAGTTTGATATTCCCTACTTCTTTCCGGTGCCCTTGTAGGGGGGAAGTCTCGAGTGCACGAGAGATTCATTCTCGAACAATGATCATCGTACCGAGTACACACGACCAGCAGCATCAATACCTCAATAAAACACTCCTTTGTGTATTGGACCTACACACGTTCGAAAATATATATTTATGTACATGTAGGTCTATACGTGTGTGTGTGTGTGTGTGTGTGTGTGCGCGCGCGCGTGCGTGCGTGCGTGCGTGTGTGGGAGGGGTGTGCGCGCGCGCGCGTGTGTGTGTGTGTGTGTGTGTGTGTGTGTGTGTGTGTGTGTGTGTGTGTGTTGGTGTGTGTCGGTGTGTGTGCGTGTGTATGGTGTGTGTGAGTAGTGCGACACGCGTTCCCACGGAATCGGTCTCGGCGCCCTCCTCGCGTTTCGATTCCGCGTGTGCGCTGCCCCATTCCCATTTCCCCCCACCGCGCAACTAATTCTCCCCGTGCGAGCTTCGGGCACTCGTCAGTAACGGAGCGGAATAATAGGGTGACCTCTTGCACCGCGATCAATGATCCTCACCCACCAGTGATTGGCAGTCCCTGTACGTAATTTACGCGTACGGAAGGACACACAAGACTGCCAATCGCTGTACCATTTCCGCCTAGCCTCGAACACTATCTTGCGTACACCGCTGTCATCCGCGATGATACGCGTAGAAAGGAAATCTTCGGGTGATCACTGCCACCGTAAATTCGTAGCTCCTTGATGATTATTTTCCAAACGATGTTCCCCGTCGTTTGGGTTAAATAAAGATAACGAAAGTATGTATATATATATATATATATATATATATATATATATATATATATATATATATATAGGTATCGGTATATATATGTTTTTGGCGCAACTGTAGGTAGTCTGTGTGTGTTTTGATGATGAAATAGCGTCTGTTGACACTATAAATATGTACCTCACTCGGAGAGTTGAATATATTTGTGGAGAAAAAAATAAGTTCGTGGGTATTTATAGTAGTCTGATAATGGAGCAAATTTTCGTTGATTTCTTTTTCGTAGAGTTTGTCAAATTTGAGGAATTGTAGCATGCGATAACTTGAAGTATGACTTAAAAAAAAGTGTGCGCATGAATGGGGAAAATATTGATTCGTTGGTTCGAAAAATGGGAATAGAGTATTTGTTAATAATAATTGACAACAATAAAATAAGTTAATAATAATGAAATAAAGTATTAGTTAATAATAATTAATATTTGTACACCAGTGTCTACGAAAATAGGTAAATGTTGATTGCAGAAATATTGTTTATCATGAAAAGGAGCTTAAGAGTTTGATAAAGAGGCGTGATCTCTCGTTGGTTGAATGCGAAAACGCGATTCGGCTGTAGGTGCCGTCTTTGTAAAAACTTATTGCAGGCGCTAAACGGTCAGTTTGATTTCTACGAATTAAGGCATTACGTCCATGTGGCTCACGCGAAAATGCGACGATATGGGACTTTATCTTTTGAGAATACTAAAAAATACTGTGGGAATGGGGTTTGGAGGGTACGCGTGTTGACGTATACAAAAAAAATACACGATGGAATTTTTATGGATTAGCACTTAAACATAACACTAATGTCGTCACTAACATTAGTTTTACTAGAGAAGTGCACACTTTTATTAATAAACATTGTTTTTTTTTCACCAAATGCCATCATTTTGAATGCATTCAATATTTTTCGCTAAAAAATCGGTGTTAATATGTTTATAAAAACGAGAATTTTTGATGAATCGTAAAAATCATGTGTACTTCTTCAGAGAATCTATCTAAGAAGGTATACTTAAAATTTCAAGTCACCCGGATGAAAATTGCTCGAATTATGCGTTCTCCCGATTCGAAAAACGTGGTTTCGAGAAAAACACGTTTAAAGTTTCAAAACGGATTTAAGAGCTATTGCTACTTTCACCGTCTAGGCTGTTTCGTGTATCACGGAGCGCTCGGGGGGCTTATAAATAAATAAAAAAATATTGCGCGTATAATTCCTTTTGTATATTATTCTTATGATACTTATGTATACATTATTTTAAGGAGGACACCACTGTGATAGGCCAAAAAGATGGTTTTTGCCATTTTTTGTCCACTAGATTATTTATTTGGGATTTGAAAAAAAGGTATGTTATTGAATGTACATTGAATTTATTTCCAGTAAATTTTCTTAAAAAAAAATTGAGAATTAACAACGCTATTGAGGTATACTAGAGCCTCTGCATAAAAAATTTGGTCCAATGGCCGAATCGATAACTTGTCTATGGTCCGTCTGAAAAACAAAAATAAAAAACATTTATAATCTCTATAAATGTAGTTCTCATAGAAAAAATTCACAAAATGGCGGGGGTTCACAAAAAGTGTAATTCTGGCGAAATTTTTACTTATATTTGGGGTCTTAAAAAATAGTAACTAAAAGAAACGGCCACGTACGATAATACCTATTGCAATTACGGAATTTTTTTTGTATCGAAAATCGGACAATTCGGACAAGAGTTATGATACCGGCCAAGTCGAGAAAAACGCGATTGAAAATTTCACTACAGTCGATCCTTAATATAACGAAATCCTCGATGTAACGAAGATTTGTCCATTCCCTTCCGATAGACATGCAGAACCTTCATATAACGACATTATAATATACACTACCGGCCAAAAGTTTGAGTGCACCAGTCGAAATTTCTTGCCGCACTAAAAGTTAGAAAGCTGACTCAAAAATTAAATTAATCAAATTTCCCGGCGGCATATTGAAGAGGACAAATTTGCCTTTATTTTGTATCCCTATAAAATTTTTTACAATTTTTTTTGGGCCCGGTACGCCTTTTTGAAAATGGCTATTTTTCAGCTTTATTTAGCACGTCTAAAACTGCCCGCATAACTTTTGGCCAATTTCTCCGCTTATTTTTTCCATGACAAACTTAAAGAAGATATCAAAACCTAAATTTTTCTTTTTCAGAAAGTTTCGTACGATTTTTGTCGCCCCAGTATTGCCTTTTTAACTAAAAAATACGTGTTTTAGAAGAATAGGCGTATTGGATTGTAGACCAAATGTTAAAAAGAAAAAACTCTAAACTTTTGAAATTGTTTTTTGTTTTTAATATTTGGTCTAAAATCCGATTCACCTATTCTCCTAAAAGATATCTTTTTTTTAGCTAAAATGCAATGCTGGGGCGAAAAAAATCGTACGAAACTTTGTAAAAAATGAAAATGTAGTTTTAGATACCCGCTTTAAGTTTGTCATGGAAAAAACGTGCGAATTAATTCCCCAGAAGTTATGCGGGCAGTTTTAGACGTGCAAAGGAAAGCGGAAAAATAGCCATTTTTTAAAAGTCGTACCAGGCCCAGGAAAAATTGTAAAAAATGTTCTAACAAGGCAAAATGAAAGTACCATTGTCCTCTTTAAAACGCCGCTTGAGCAATTCAATTATCTTAATTTTTGAGTCCGCTATCTATCTTTTAGTGCGGCAAGAAATTTCGACTGGTGCACTCAAACTTTTGGCCGGCAGTACATTATTGCATGCTCTTATTCTTAACAGCTTGTAAAAATTGCGTTAATTAAAATTCTTCTTTCTTTTTAAATCCTTATATTTACAGTACTAATATATGCTTTTAAAGAACATTTTAAGAAACACGATCTCGATCTAATGAAACCTCAACATAACGAAAACTCCATATAACGAACTTTCCTAGAGATACGTTATATCGAGGTTCGACTGTATACGTAAATCCTAGCGCTACCTGCGCTCACCAAAGCGACTGTTACCTGATCAATTTTCAATATTTCAGCTTACATTTTTCCCACTGATTCTTGAACATGTGTACTTTGGGAAAAATGAAGAAAAAAAATTGATTTTTTAACCCACCACAATAGTGTCCAGCCTTAAGCCAATAAAAAAAATGATGAAAATTTTGTTCCACTTAGACGCTTCAACAATCTAACAATCGAACTAATAAGAAGTATAACATTCAACAGATAAACCAGTTAATCTCTCTAAAACGAATTAAACAATGTAAAACGTATGTCTTACATGATTCATCTTAATAATATTCATTCAGCATCGCTATCTTCCGAGATGAGATACCTTAAGGCCTTAGGCCACAGTAACGGGTATAAAATCATGTGCGAATTTAACAACTTTTTTTCGTATGAAGAAGTGATTCACTCATAAATTCAATTACACATCTATTTAGTATAAATATCAAGCTACTACAAATTTTGTTGACCTAGAACAAAAAACAAAAATTCTCGTCAATCTACATTAGAATACCTAGAGAAGTACGTACGGAATGTAAAAAATATTGTTTTATTCAAAAGTTGTAGGCACTTGAAGTTAAGGGGTTACCCCCACTTGCGATTTTGAAAAAATCGTTTTTTTTTATTGCATTTTTTTGAAGTATAAGTATCTGAGAATATGTCCTGAAAATTTCAAGTCGATCCGAACCAAATTGATTGAGATATGAGCGTTGAAAGAGAAGAATCCGTGAATTGAAGAACTGAAATTGAAACTTTAAACGCGTCTTTCTTAAAATGGCATTTCTGAAGTCGGTGACCAAGATTACTCGAACACTAATGAACCGATCTTCTTGAAATTTTGCAGGCTTATTTAATACATAAAAATGTAGTCTTTAATCGTTCGATTTTTCTTTTCGAAAAAAATTTCCGTTTTAGAGCCAAAAAACGGCCGTTTTTTTTCGTTAAAATCGAACCATTAACTTTGACTGTCCGCCATTTTGTGAAAAATGAATATTTTTTAAAATCCTTCGCCTAAAGACTAGTTTATACTTATATTTGACTAAATCCATCCGCATTTTTTTTCAGATGATCCACTTCGCCGCAATGTTGGTCACCGCAAACCGTGTATATAAAAACATTATTTCATTGACGGCCATTTGCCACTAAACAATGTAATATTTTTTAATAAAAAAATTACCGAAAGTTCTTCAATGTGTGTTCTTTAAGATGGCATATTGATCGATTAAAAAAGTTTTGTAGTTTTCTTTAAAAAAATGCATGAAAAAGGCCTTTTTTGCGCTACAAGTGGGGGTGACGCCTTAAGAAATGAATTTTCAGTGGAATATTTCGTTATAGGTGCTCATAAACTGCTCATAAAATGAAAAGTTTTCGATTAATCAGAAATTCCGTTCTCTGCGAAATGCAATTAGGACCATAACTTTTGAATTTGAAGTAAATCGAGTGAAAATTGTTGAACTTATTTGTCACGCCAACTGGAAAAAAGCTGTTTCGAGAAGTTTCGAGTAGTCGGCCATTTGGTGCATCGAAAAAAAAATATATATATTTTTTCTAACAGCTTGACATTCGCACTAAATAGATATGTAATTAATTTGATAAGTGAATCACTTTTTCATGCGACAAAAAAAATTGTTAAACTCGCACATGATTTTATACCCGTTGCAGTGGCCTAAGGCCTTGATATCATTTGTTTCATGCTCCAAGTCCCTCAATTCCGAACGTCGCTCGGTCATGCAGGTATTCCATAGGTATCCGTATGTATTCGTGTACCCAAGTATATGTGCGTGCGCTATAAAGTGTTTGGGCTTTATGCCCCACCACGCGGACCACGTGGCGGCACGTTCTCCCTCCACCAGGGCGGGAACTCCACATAGCGGATAGGTCGTGTGTCGTGCTCGTCCTCCCGCACACGACATACGTTCGCCGCCACGCGACCAGTGCACACGCATCGGGAGCGCGTAGCATCGTCGACACTGCACATTTATATCGACGAATCAAAATTCACGTGGCTTCCGCGACACCAAACAAGACTCACGACGTTTTATATCGCGCTGTATACATATAGATATCACTTTTTCACTCGTGGCCGACGTGCGCTTGCACCGGACACACATGCCACAGAGGAGTGTGTGAGCAGAGAGAAAGAGAGAGAGAGAGAGGGAGAAAGAAAGGCAGGGTGCACCACTTCCTCTTTCTTCGCCGGACATCGTCTTGGCCCTCAATGGACCTAGTGCGCGATTCAAGTGCATCCATTTGAATTTCTCATCAAACCGAAATTAACCCGCGTTTGTTCCTCCGCCGTCCTTGAACTTCGTTTTGTTTTCTGTTTTATTGGAAGGCGGGTGAACGAGCGTAGATTTCGAAACTTCCGGTTTATCCGAGACTCCTGGTGTATGATGAAAGTCGGAATACTCCAAGCGGAGCGAGTAGCCAAGTGTGAGGTTAGATCGGGAAGAGAAATTGTCGAAATTCTTCATCATCATTCGTGGTGATTGTTGAAGGCTGCCACGTGCCGCTGATTGCATCGAGAGTAGTGAAGTTTTGGATTCGTTACAAATCGGTGATAAGAGACGCTGAGGAACAATGTGGCGAGTAGTTGTTGCGCGAAGCGACGAAAACAGTACTCTACTGTCGTCCGAAATAACGCCGAGCGGCGTTGTCGGTGGTGGCGGACACATCTCGAGTCTGACAGCCGGTCCGGCTACCTCTCATCATTGGGGATATCCACCGCCCCCGCATCATCATTCGCCGTATCAAACGGCGGCGGGGCCTCCTCATCAACATCCGGATATGCGTCATCACCACGAGATGCGAGGACCTGATTTGAGACACGCGACGGTACCGAGCGGCGCCATAGTCGAGCTGAGACATGACATGCAACGTGCCGATCTACGGATACACCAGGCCGACATGCAGAGGCCGGAAGTCCGCCATGCTGAGATGCAGAGGCCCGACATAAGACATCCGGATATGCACAGGAGTGAAATGAGCGGGCGACAACAGCAGCAACAACAACATCCGGAATTGAGGCATCAGCAGGACTTGGGCCATCAGGATATGTCGGTCATGAGGCCCGATCTCACGGAACTGAGGCCCAGTCACGAACTTCCGGAACTTAAGATCGACGGCGCCGAACTGAGGACCCGAGAGAGTCAACAACAACAACAACAACAACAACAACAACAACAACAACAACAGCCAACCAGTCATCAACGAACGAGCCTCAAAAGAGCAATGAGCGACTCCGACTGCGATGATGTCTTCTCTGAAGAAAGCGGAAAAGAACCGTTAGTACATTTGCATTTTTTTCGTGACGGGTTCCTTTGGCAGAATGCATTTTCCGGATGCACCGAGTTTTAGGGATCTTACGAGAGGTTGGGAAATGTCTTTATGCAGTGATAGGTTGATGTTGGAGTTGGCATCGTTGGAATTAAACGGAACCTCGTTGTTCTTGATTGGTCCATTTTTTTCTTGCTCATTTAGATCATGAAGATCAAGCGAATGCTTTTGCGTTTCGTTATTGGAGATTTGCGACCTCAAATTATTAAAAGAGGAGGTTGGGTGATAATAAACACTTATGCAAACTTCAACGTCATGCGATGGGTGCACTTTTAACACGTGAAGTGCACACCCGGTCAGTGTGATGCACAAATACTTTTAGTCGAAATACCAGGCTACTCGTAAATGGGTGTTTGCGAAAACGAACTAAAAAAAGATATACTATTGGGGGCAAAGTGTAATAAATTTGGTGTTATTAAAAAAAATCACACATTTGAATGTTCAGCCTTGAAGTCGAATATATCTGCTTGCAGAAGTATGTCTACATCGTTTCTAGAAGAGTGCACAGATTTGAGAGTTTCCAAGTTGAAAATCGGACAGGAGCCGATTTGCTCTCGAACCGTTAGGGGGCTACTGTGACGACCCGAAAATCAGCGTTTGACAAAATTAATTTTGAGTTAACGAATTGGATGATAGAGAAATCGTTTGGAAATTTATTCGTAGGTTCATTAAGGGTTGACACCACTCAAGTGGCAGAAAATGAGGCCCAACGTTGACAAATTATTTTGGGAGTATGAAAAAAGGAATACCACTTTTTTGAGAGGGTTGATTCAACGCATATTAAAGTATTTTAAAAAATGTATTATTAATTTTATACAAAATTATGGCGAGGAGAACCCATCTTGAAAAACGTGTTTTTTACAAATAGCTTTACGGGAGGACGGTTTTCTCGTAAAGTATAAGACCTCGAACAAAAACAAACAAAAAACTATAATCTATGTATTATTAGCTATGGGACTACGTAGGGATTTTTTAAATCAAATTTGGAAACAAAATGGCGCACTTAGAAAGACATAAATCAATTTTTCCCCAAAAAATAAGCAGTAAATTGTTTATAAAAAAGTTGACATTTAATCAAAAAACGGCTACGTACTCCCATAGAGAATGTAATTGTGAAGCTACTATCGAAATTTCAAATCGATTCATGCAAAGGTGTTCGAGTAATCCGTCCTCCCAGTGTGAAAAAAACTTTTTTTTCGCAAAATTGATTATTGCAAAATGGATAATTCAACCTTTTAAAACAAAATGTTCGCTACAGGACAAATTGCATATTGTTTTTATGACCCCCGAAGTATTTTTTAAGCAAAAGAAAAGATTTTTCCAAAATCCTGGGGTGGTGTTATCCCTTAAGACAGTAGTGTACCAAATTGCATAAAAATATTAATAACTAAAGAAGTTACAAACAATTTCATGAAGGACCTTCGAACGTACTCAACGGTGTACTTGATTTTGGCCATCCACTTAGTCTGAAAAAAACGAGTTTTTGAAAAATCAAAATAGATAATATTGGCTAAAAGTTAACTGAACTTTTCTCTGTTATCGTCTTCCAATAATAACTTTAAAAAAATCGATTTTCTTTTTCGTTTTTCGAGGAAAAATCACATCATTATTGTTAATAACTAATGAAAAAAACCTAACAAGAAAAACGTCAGTCAAGACTGAACTATTATTACACTGAATAAGTGGACCAAATCTCAAGTCAATCCTTCCATTAGCTGTCGAACAATCGTGTACATCATTGTGATAAATATAGTTTCGAGAAAAACGCGTTCAAAGTTTGACTACCACTTTTATCATTGTAATCACAAGTTTATCTTCAATCTGCAATTCCTGCACCATACATTGAAGCTTCCTCTTCAATTTGAATTGCCTCATATCAAGGGACTACTCTTCGTCATTTTCGCAGTAGCCCAACCCCTCAAACGTATCGAGAATTCGTCCTATTAATTCAACATCGTGATCTACGTACAACCGCAATCATAGAATCACAAATATATGTTGCGCTTGTTTAAAAATCACAGTGAGTCATAGTCTATCTGAAAATATGGAACGTGGACATTTCCAACGGAGTTCCTTCTTTCTGCAACTTTCGCATTCAAATAATCGACAACGAGCCGCGACCAACAAACAGACCCAAACAAACGACAAATGACAAAAATGCCTTGCCTTCGTATTCCATTTGATGCAGGGACATTGTGTATGTAAATGCATTGAGTAATTGAGCTTTGAGTTGTAAACATTGGTGCTGTTGTGTGCCCAGTAGCCATTGGATCCAATGAATATTCATGATCTTAGGACACGGTGCACGTATAGGTACATATCCTTCCGGTACCCGGCGCATGCCGTCTGGTGGTCACAATCACTGAGCCTGATTAAGCCACCATTGTAATTTAATCGGGACCCTAACTCGCCATACTCCATCGCCGTTTTTGTTCTTTTACTCGCAGCCCTTCACCGGTCTATCACTATAGCCTCGGAGTTTGCATCGTTGGAACGCATCGAAAATTCTTTTCCGCATTTTTACTTCCTCCTTTTTACTATTTTACAGAATCTTTTATTTCCCATTTAAATTCTCGAACAATAAATTCTACAAATAAAAACACGAAA
Source organism: Ophion costatus (assembly GCA_951751655.1). Taxonomy (NCBI): domain Eukaryota; kingdom Metazoa; phylum Arthropoda; class Insecta; order Hymenoptera; family Ichneumonidae; genus Ophion; species Ophion costatus. The sequence goes on along the minus strand of OX632360.1, from coordinate 15,634,141 downwards.
AACAATGAAAATGAGGAAATAAAAATAGAAAAAGACATTTCGTTGCTTTCCAACGATGCAAACGTGAAGACCATCTATCACCATCTTGCAAAACGTATCAAGATTTTTTAAATACATGTTAAAAACAAACATTACGAATCTTCACTTATCGATCACGAGGAAATCAAACGTTGGATACACGTACACATTTATTCACTCCTTTTTTCGTATGCCTCCAACGTTTTCGAAATTTCCACAGATGTAATTCGCCCGGTGGTGACTCGTGTCAGCACGCCTCGAGAAAACGTCGAAGAGGAATGATCGAGAAAAAACGACGTGACAGAATAAACGCGTCTCTCGGTGAACTTCGTAGATTGGTACCAGCAGCCGCGAGAGATCCTCACAGTGGCAAACTCGAGAAGGCTGAAATTCTCCAACTCACCGTTGAGCATCTACGAACCCTACGCAACAAGGGTAAGTTCTTTTTTAATGACGTTCGCCCTGGCTCATTCATTATTATCAAATGGATTTTTGTGAATTGCGATCTTCTTTGAAAAAAATCGAGCAAGAATGAAGCAATTAAGCAAATCGTATTGCAATAATGCTGAAATACATGAACATACATAACGGTTATCGAAAAAAGGGGATTACAGCAGTCGTTATCAAATAACAAAGGGTAATGATTTTTTTCTATAGATCAGATCAATTACTATTCAATACGGTAACTTCATTATTTTTGTTTACATAGACATTTATTTACATCATTATTATTTACATTTTTTTACCATCAGCATACTCAATTTACAATTTACAGAACGCTCAATTTACATTTACAAACCGATTTATTTACATTATTGTTATTACTATTATTATTGTTGGCATTATTATTTACATGTTTTCGAATCTCTATGAATTTTTGGTAATTGTTATTATTATTATTATTGTTATTACTATTAACATTGTTCAATTTTTCGTTAAGTTTTCGAAATTGTCTTTATTATTATTAATTTTTTATTTAAAAAATTATTATCATTATTTATTTATTGATTATTAATAATAGTTATTAATTATTATTCATAGCATTATTCTTTTATTATTATTAATATTACTGACATTATTCAAAATTTTATTAATTTTTCAATTGTTATTAGTATTATTGTTAATATTTACACTGTTGCGATTATTATTAATATCTTTAACGGTTATTATTATTATTATTAACATTATTTCAATGTTCACCTTTTTTCTAAACTCTTATTATTATTATTATTATATAAATATCATATTATACGAATATAGTTCTTACATATTTATTTTATTATTTAGCATTATGTTGTCATAAAACGATTTCGTCTTTTATACAAGATTCGAGGGTGTATATTACGAAAAATCCGAGCAGATGTGAGCATTAAATACAGCGAGAGAGGGATTTTGTAACGGTTAGCGTAGAAGATTCATTCCCGTGAGAAAAAAAAACGGAAGTGACATTCCGCACATCCGTTAGGCGCGCGCGCCTTGAATTTCTTACGTATTTCCAACTTCCCCGGTTGCACACAATGAGAATTCTTATCCTGTTTGTGCTCGGAACTTCGTGCCTGGCCCCTTTGAATGTCCGGGATTCGAGTCTCACAAACGGAACTTCGTAGTAACCCTTCGCTAACGCATGTAGGGCGGTGGATGTCGAAAGACGATGAGGCATTGCGCAATTCGCCGTACCGGAAGTAGGCGTCGTCGCGATCGGAACGCTACTCGTTGACTCGTGGAAACTGTTCTTTTTTTTTTGGTAGTTTTGGCATCGAGTAAAACGATCGTTTCGTTTACGCACTTTGCCGAGAATCTATAGTATTTGTGCGCGTGGGGGAAAGCTCCATGCGAAAAACCATACAAATAATATAATCGCAGATTACGATCGTTTCGAAAATTTATTAATTTTTTTACATTTAAATGAATGTTTTTTAAAATTGGGTCTCCGTATTCAAGGTCGTAGAATTTCGGACAATTATTGCGTCCATTTGGAAATTTAATTCTATTGCGCATGTATACAATCGCGTGAACAAACAAATACTGCAACTTATCGAAGGAACGATTTTTCACGATTCGACACCCAAACTGTAAAAAAAAAGTTTTTGAGAATAATTGTACCCCTGCAAACCCGCAAATCCCGATGATCGTACTCCCGCGATACATCGAACTCTTTCCCATCGGCCGATTCTCCATCGGATGGAAATACAAAATCGAAAATGGTGATTGACATCCTCGGGTAAATCGTTTCTCTCCCACTCGTGCAATGCACATTAATTTCTATACGCAGGCACATAGAGACTGCCAAAGACGATTATTCAGGTCGTTTTTTTAAGGCACCTATATTTCCCCTTTTTCAATCAAAGACATCCATTTTGCGTGATGGGTCTCGATATTATTCATGTGGCATCGAGATGTGTCGTGAAAAAAAAGTTGCGGGTTTCCGGATTCGTCGGTTCGTCGAGATTCATGTCGACGAGATTTTTCTATGCACGTTCTTTTTTGGAATTGAATTTCAATGTGTTTTGCCTATTTGTATCGCTTTTGTCGGTGTCCATATTTGAGGTCAGTATATATATGTTATAAAAACAAATATATATATATATATATTTACATATGTATATATATATAATATGAATATATATAAAACATATATATGTGTTCTCGCATCGATTCTCGTTTTCACGTTCACTCTCGATGGATGCCTATCGCGGCCGGAAGACACCTGTTGACCGCAAGGGTGACGAGGGTGCATGCACATAGCGCGGCTAACTAACTGTAACCCAATAACCGAATGGCCATCTGCCACAGTCGTATACGAAGTATCAAACATCGGTTTCCCTCGATCCTCGGGACGTTTACCTCCATCTACTTTGTACGGAAGTTAATCTTCCGACACCTCTCCACTTCCTGCTGATTGATTTTCCTTCATTTTTAGAAAAGAAAGGTGTCGGTGGTTCTGGGAACGAGGCTGCGATAGGAAATGAGAAATGAAAAAAATGTGCTTCTTGTAGACTCATGCAACTTCCGTATGATTTGATACTTCTTTTGAAATTTTGAGAATGATGAAAAATGGTGAGCTGTAGCAAAAAAAACGACGAAAAATAAATTTTAATAATTTATTATTAACAAATGGGTGAACATATTTAAAAAATCATTCGGTTGTACGATAGAAAGTGTTATAAAATATGTTTTTTTTTCAATTTGAAGTGAATCGGACGAATAGATTCTGAGATACGACCTACTCCGTTTCGTAAAACAGGTTCGAGAAAAAGAAAAAGAAAGAAGGGCAGATCGCAGTGGCGCGTTTCCCCGTAGTCCACTGGGCGATCGATCTTTAGAAAATCGTCATAACTCGGTGAATTTGTGCAATTTTAACGAAATCTTTTTTGCAAATTCAAGTTAAAGGAGGGTACCACTGTGACGGGCCAAAAAGTTTGCTTCGTCCGATTTCTTTGTCTACTAGAGTATTTATTTGGGATTTGGAAAAAAGATATCTTATTGAGCATACATTGAACAAATTGTTATGAACTTTTTTTAAAAATTAACAACGTTATTGCGGTATAATAGAGCCTTTGTATAAAAAAATTGTTTCAACTGCTGGATCGATAACTTGGCAATGGTTGGTCGTCAAAGCGACATTCTTTGAAACATGGCTGGGGTCATTGCGACCCCCTGTGACCAGCGTGTTATAGCCGGAAAGTGTGACCACGAAGGGTTAAAAAAAGCGCAATTTTGACGAAATTTCCACGCATATCCGGGAGTTTAAAGAATACTAAATTAAAAACAAATAGAAAACGACTAAGTACAACGATAGTAACTGCAATTACGAAAAAGTTATTTTTTTTTAGTTGAAAATCGGACAATTATAGCTGGAATTATGATTCCAGTCAGGTCGACAAAAGTCGGTTCGAAAAAAGCGCGATCGGAAGTTCTAGTATACCTACATCATTGCGCCGTATGCTACTCACCAAATCATCTGTAACTTGGTCAGTTTTCATTATTTTTACTTCAACATTTTTTCCCATATCCTTGAATACGTTGAAAAAATGCAAAAGATCGATTTTTCTAACCCGCTCCAGCGGTAAAAATATGCAATAACGAAAATACTATTATCAAAATTTCACACCTACGAAGAGCCCTTAATTGTTTGAATTATCCTCATATAAAAAAGGCTCCCATACATGAGTTGCCGCGCACCGGTAAGGTGCACAACATCTGGAACAATTCGAGTTCGAGAAAACTCACCCTCCGACTACCCGTTTCTGCTTACGGTGTTGCTGCTTTTCAATCTGCAAACTCGTTTAAACTTCGTCACAAAAATCACATTTCCTCGTGATTGCATTTCGAAAAGTCTACAATTTTTTTCTCCTCCCTTATCTCGATGGCAGTTGTCTACCGTCGGGTATTTTCTTTTTTCAACGATGTCATAAGTGTCTATTTCGAACCTTTTTTCGGATAGCTAAAAAGAAACATGGTTTTTGCAAAAAATGTCAGAAATAAATTAAGAAATGGAATCTTGGCGGGACATTTTTTTGTCGGGGGTACCATTGGCGTGATTTCTCACATGGATTTTGTGTTTCTAAAACTAGTACTGTATAATCATAAGTATGCACTGAGCCAGCGAAGGCATAAGAGAATGAGAGAGAGAGAGAGAGAGAGAGAGAGAGAGAGAGAGAGAGAGAGAGAGAGAGAGAGAGAGAAACGTGCGTGCATAGGAAAAATAGAACGAGGAAGTACCGCTAAGCGGGATGGTGGAGCAGGTGGCTGTGGACCCGGCTGAGATCCTGTGGGAAGCTCACAGGAAGTCAACAACTCTTCCGAGTGGAGTTCCCACGATTGACGTGGATTGGCAGGCAAGGGGCTTTTTAGGGAGTGAGACAGAGATGGATAATACAGAAATGCTTCGAGGATCGTCGAGGGCCCCCCGTACCCCTGCGTATCCTCGAAGCACCCCTGCTTCGCCCTTCGTAAGCAAGAGAGAGCGAGAGAGAGGGGGAGAATCGATGTTAGGTGCGGCATGAGGCAGATGTGAAACGGTGTGGGAAACCAGCAAGGATATTCCTTCACTGATTTCTACGTCTGCATGTATTTGTGTGTAGAAATTAATGTATATTGGACAAGTAGGAGGGGAGACGACCTTCTCGAGGGTGTCGATCACCATTTTCAATTTTGCATTCCCATCTGATGGAGAATCGGCCAATGAAAGAGAATTCGATAAAGCGTAGAATTACGATGATCCAGATTTGTAGGTTTCCAGTCGTAGAATTCTCGAAAACGTTTTTTTTTACACTTTGGATGTCGGAGATTGGAAATTGTTTGTCCAATGAATTGCGGTATTTATTTATTCGTGCGGTTGTATCCACGTTGCGGTTGAGTTTCCAAGTGGATATGATTGTCCGAAATTATACGAGCCTCGAATACGGCCACCCATTTTTTTTTAACAATCAAAGTAGAATCTCGATTATCCGAACCACGATTTGATTTAGCCGAACTGCACGCTGGCTTTTACCAGGGATTTCTATTTGTTCCTCGCACTGCCCACAGATAAACGTGAATTGTTGCAAATTGTTGACATCCGTTTATTTCACGTAGTTCGTATGTGCCAGGACTTCTGGTCCATACCCTGCGATTTCTAAGCGCAAACGTAATGTTCTTACGTTAGAGAAAAAAAATGAATATTCTTTCGAAGCTAGACAAGAGCGAAACTATCGCAGCTCTCGAATGCATTTATGATGTTGGAAAAACCACGATCTCTGATGTAAAGAGCAATGGAGACACTCGAGGATGGACGATCACCCTGTAAAAAAAGATATGAAATTTACAATACATGTAAGATACAAAAGAATTGAATTTTACGAACTCAGTAGATGAAATTAAATTTGAAACACTTGTATCGTAAAGTTAAAATAGGAACATGAAATTCTAACGTGGATATAGAATTTAATAGATGGAACATGGAATTTCAAAGACAAGTTTGTAAATTTGTGGAAAATGTATTGCATTAACCCGTATCTTCAATTGAAAATTACCACAGATAAATCAACTATAAAAAACAGAGCATTGAAAATACAAAACAAGTTTGAAATTTATTTACAGCTGCCTGAAAAATATAATATATGTGAAACTGAATTTTACGATACGTACAATGCATGATCACAACAGATTTATTTAAAAGTGCGAAACTGGAATTGAAAAAAGAATTCATAAACGCTGATGAAAATCACATGAAACAACGTGAAAATTATATTAAATTTACACTACATTTAAGGGACAAAAGAATTGAATTTTACGAACTCAGTAAATGAAATAGAATTTAAGACACTTGTACCGTGAATTTAAAACATGAACATGAAATTCTAACGTGGATATAGAATTTAATAGATGCAACATGGAATTTCCAAGAAAAGTTTGCAAATTAATGGGAAATGTATTGCATCAACCCGTGCCTTAAATTAAAGATTACAACAGTTGTATATTAATTCAAATATAAAGAATAGAGTATTGCAAATACAAAACGCGCTCAACCCCCGGCAAATACAAAACGCGCTCGACCACCGGCTACGATCGTCCTGGGAAAAACAGACGCGTTTGCAACTCGTGCACGCGTCGGACAGTGTCACAAATTCGTTACGTCTCCATATCCACGCCAGAGTCGCAGTTCTTGAACTCGCCTTTCCGGAAGTAAATTATTTTTCCCTTTTTACGCCGCCAGGTGTTGAAAGAAGAAATTTCACAAAAACCACCTTTTTTATCTTTAGCTCCCGTCGAGGAGGATAAATACGAGTCACATTTTCAGTGAGCTTAATATTATCTGAAATTTCATAAACGGCGTCCGCATAAAAACATCATACACTTGTGTATTAATTTTTATACAGAAGTTTTTTACAGTGTACATTAAAGGTAATACTTTGGTTCTGTGAAATTAATACACACCCGTATGCTGATATTAGCAAATGGTTCTTGAATTTAATATACACTCGTATATCAGCAAATGGTTCTTGATTTCAATATACTTGGATGTGATTGTTTCTTTACACACGTGCATTATTTTCCAAACGCACAAGTATATTAATATTACGGAGCTACACTTTCATTTTTCAAATAACCTGTTTTGGATTTCAAAGTCGTATCTGAAATTTCATAAGCGGTATCCGCATAAAAACTTCCTACACTTGTGTATTCGTATTATAAAGACATTTTTTACAGTGCATACAAAACCAAACAAATAAAAAAATGTTTGAAACATATAAATATGTTTCAAACATATAAATCGATGTTTGAAACATATAAATATGTACAGAGTGTCCTGTTATGAATGGGTAATCCTGCAACTGTCGATCCTACTATATGCTGGAATTTCAGTATAGCAAAAGTCCCACGGTTTTCGAGATGAACATCATCTGCTCTTGATTTTTCGCATACCATTTCTAATAATGATAACTTTTTTTACCCAGTTAAAAAAAAATAATCATGGCTATTTGCTTTATTTAGAAAAGTCTTCTTTTTGACCTTAAATGTTAAGAAAGCTTTATGAAAAAGGATCTCATGCAGAATTTTCATAAAAACCAACTCAAACATCTGACTTTGATGGCCTGTGGTGTAAAAAAATGTACTACGCATATATCGTTCCAATTACTTAACGGGGTGCCCCTCTCTGGAAGCCCATTTTGAAGGGTCAGAATAATGAATTTTTTTCTAGTAACACATTGGTCGGTATAAATTAATTTTTACCCAGCATGTTGTACACATGTTTGTGGTTACAATGTAATTTTTTCGGAAGAAAATCTTCAAAGTGTTGGTGGTGCTGCAGGTGGCGTTGCAGTCCTCCAGCGGCGAGGCTCGGAACAAAATCTCTGCCAGGCTCAAATGTAATCGGAAACGAAAACACAAAACAAAATTCTTCAAATATATCCGACTGGCTATGGGTTCACGATCCATTTTTCGAAATTTTAAAAAATACGAATAATGACAGCTTCTCCAAAGAAAACCTCATTTTTCTCTTGAAAAACAGTATGCTGAAGGCATTGTTATTAACAAATGATTCATCCAATTAAAAAGTACGATCGAGAACCGAAAATGACTACCGATTGAACGCTAACTGTGCAAATTCAAGTCAATAGTGTGAAAGTTATTCAATATATCAATCCCGCCATGTCAAGATATGTAGTTTCGAGATAATCGCGTTCAAACTCGACAGATCGTGGTAAACCCTACGCACACTGTTCCACTAAAATAGCTGTAATTTCGTCAATTTTTAGAATTTGAGCCTCCGGTTGATCTTAAAATATTCTTGAAAGTTCACACTATAACAATATGCAAAAAAAAAATGATTTTTTGAAGTTACCAAAGAGGGATACCCCCTTAAAAAAGTTGCTTACTCATTGTCGATTAATATAAGTTGTAGAAATGACATGCGAAAATCCAAACGCAGATTATTTTTTTCAAAAAACAACATAAAGCCCATAATCTCGGAAACCGTGGAACTTTCATTAAACTGAAATTACAGCATATAGTATTAGATAGATAGATAGTTTATCCATTCATAACAGGACACCCTGTATATATATCCAATGTAGATTTTTCATTTATTTCTATTTCTCTTGTATATTAACCTTCAGAAAAAAATGCGTTTAGATTATTCTAACTTTTGATTATACCAATCATCTTCGGCCCCAATTGACGCGGATAATCGAGGTTCTACTCTATTGCAAATCGACACCTTTTCAGAGCTCCAAATGCAATCTGCGATTATCTAGTTTGCATTTCGCATGGAACTATCCCCTACCCGGATAAATAAAGTAACTATGAATCCTAGGCGTCGTTGAACATTATACAGGTTACGAGGGGAATTCCCTGTCGGTGGGGGAAAATTCGCATAATGTTATGTGGCGTTGCAAGCTATACTACACCCTACGGACTTTAGGCATACGGATGCGTATACGCGTGTATAGTAGATAGCGAATGTACAAACACGGGGCTTTACGGGGGTCTAAACGTTTCCCACGCTCGCCGTCCCGTTCAGGGTATTTATACACATAGCTATGACCCATGGACTTTAGGGTTGTGTAGCCGTCGGCTCCTACGAGATGCCCCCATTTAGTCGCTGCTGCCGTCGGTGAACCACCTTGTCACGGGCGCACGCATCGATGACCCGAAAATCGATAAGTTTCACTCTCGTTACTTTTCGTTCGTGCAAACGAGAACAAAAATCAATCATAAAACATTTAAAAAAAATCAAGATCAAACATCAAAATCACAGACCAAAAAAATTAATCATTTTTTCCCTCGATTTCTCACGGCCAAATTGTCTTTGGATGCTGGGAAAAAATGTCGATGTCAGACCAGAATAATTTTTGGTTCTCGAGCGAAGAATACGAGCATGGGACGTTTTTTGTTGTTGTTGTAATAATTAAGTTTTGAAAAATATTCCACGTTTTTGCGAAAATTAAGAAGGCAGAGTAGAAGAAATAAGCGATGAATACCTTTCGATGTATTCCTGATTTTTAGTTGCAGAAAAAAATATTGTTTTTATTATGTTTATTTTATTTACTTTTACGAGACACCTGTCACTTCGTTGCAATAATGCAAGACAAGTTGGAGACAAAGTTTTTTTGGTATTGGGAGGAATTAATCCGGACTCCGAAATGGAGCCCAGAATCTCTTTCTTGCCCGCCAAATGTTAGATTTGCCCCGTTTTATCATATTCCTTGGGCCTTTTTTTAACATTAAAAGGATAAGTGTACAATTTGTTGATTAAGGGGTCTAGGGAGACTTGACGTGTCTAGAATCGACTCAGGCTTCGCTTTATCGAAAATATCTGACAAATTAAAAAGGTAAACAACCAAAAACAAAGATGTCAACATAGTTGATGAAAACTTCGAGTTGTATGTTACTGTAAAATAATTTTTTAAATATTGATTTCTATTGGGTGTCAGGTATAATTAATGCGTCATAGTGATTTATAATTTCTGCATAAACTTCAAATTGCCACCTTCAGCGGTTTTCGAGATATCGTGGCAGAACCGGATTCGATATAGTTTTCTTCGTTACAGCGAGGGGGGAGGGGAGGGGCAGATATTGTTAACCTGGGAATAAATCTCCAGAAATATTCCTATTTTATAATGTTACAACAAATATCCCAAAAGCAACGAAAGTTTTATATCTACTCGCGGCCTAGTTATGAAGGGTTAAACGTAAGCGATTTTTTGAAATCTTGACCCTAAGCACCTTAACGGGTTTCCATAATCTTGGGGCCCAAAAAACAAGTCGTGTTTAAATATTTTTTCTGAAGAGAGATTTCAGATGCGATCGAAGTTGAACACACAGTTATCACGAAAGACACTATGGAATGAAAAATGAAAACAAATATACTTTCAGTTCAATATTAAAACTTTCGTACGATGGGATACTTTTTTGATATCTCGAATATTCCGAGAATGGATAGCTGCAGAGAAAAAAGTTTGATTTTCGAAAGAAATTTTTGTTAACTTTTGATTATTAACAAGAGGATAAATATATTTTAAAAATCACCTGATCGTATGATAGAAAATGTTATAAACTACGCTCTGTCCGAATTTGAAGTGAATCGGACGAATAGATTTTGAGATACGACTTTAAAACATTTCATAAAAAAATAGTTTCGAGAAAAACGCAAAGGAAAAAACACTCAACTGCAGCAGGGTGGTTCACTGTAGTGCAGTGGACAATCTAACCCGTCAATTTGTCAAATTCTCACGAAATTGTTGTTGCAAATTGAAGTTAAGAGTGTAGACTATAAAAATCTGAAAGGACCAAACTTGTATTTTTGAAAATTCCTATTACAGGGGACAAACATTTTATGCGGATAATTATTCTGCCTTTACTGAACGTTTTTAGCAAAACTGACTAGTAAAGGCATTCCAAACTTTTTTCACTCTTTCCCTAACTAGTTTCTTATCTAAAAGTAATTTTTTTCAAAACTTATCAACACGATAGAATGTCACGACGAATTATTTGACCTGACTTTCGGTCAATGCAGGCCCTGCATTGTTAAAAGTTGCAATTTTGAAACCCATTATCTCCCAATCTAAGTCGACCGTTCCGAAATTTCACGCAAATGTGCATAATGATATGAGCGATGACTGGTTGAAATTTGAACAAAATCTATAAAAATAAAGAGCGCGCGTTTTACGTTAGCGTTGACGTTGCGTTACGTTGCGTTACGTTACGTTACGTTACGTTACGTTACGTTACGTTACGTTACGTTACGTTACGTTACGTTACGTTACGTTACGTTACGTTACGTTACGTTACGTTACGTTACGTTACGTTACGTTACGTTATGTTACGTTATACGACGAGGGTATTTTCTACGATCGCACGAACGACGTGCTTATAATTTGTCTTCCTTGAGTGTACCAGATGTCTGATGGGGACGTAAATGTTCGATATTGCAGGACCCGAGGGTTACGACAGCACGAAGTTGGCGATGGATTATCACGCGGTTGGTTGGGGCGAATGCGCGGCCGAAGTTGGTCGTTATCTAGTGACAATGGAGGGCCTGGACGAGCGTGATCCACTGAGGCTACGCTTGCTGTCGCATCTGCAGAGTTTTCATCGCGAGCATCCTGCGAGCGGTCCAGCAGGACCACCACTCGGCTCGTCAACCTCGTTGGCCTCGTCGTCGCCTGCTACGACGAGCTACGACCCACTGCCCCCGAGTTCCGTTTCCGGCGGCATGCCACCTGGTACCGGAACTATGCCACCGATACTGGGCGGCAGTGCTCTCGGCTGGAGTCAATATCCCGGACAGTATCCTCAACAACAGCATGGAAAGCCTTACAGGCCATGGGGCGCCGAACTCGCCTACTGATACGAACAAAAATTCTGACCTTTCTCTTCCATCATTTTTCTCTTCCATTTCACCGCCACTGACGTCTGGAACAAAAGAGGGAATTCGTGGCTCGTCATTGACCCTAAATCGAGACACCGACGAAATCTTCACGCTAAAAGTCTACAGTCGAGACTGATCGTTGCCATAAATACATCTGATGTTTATTTCCTACCTATTTCCGTAATTTATGCGGTCTACACCGGGCCAGGCAACAACTATCAGCAGTAGAAATATTTTCTAACCTATCGGACTTAGGAGACAACTTTTCGTCGAGACGTGGCTACGAGTCTCATCCGGGTGCAGGCACTTCGGAGATTTCGAGGTTACTTCCATTTTTTTCTAATAGTACCACTATTTTTATCAGAATTTCATCAGGGAAATAAAAATAAGTTCACATAACAAATTTCAAGATGGTCGATCAAAATTTAGTATGAAAAATTGACCAAACAGAAATTCAATGTTTTGAGCCTAGATACGATAAAAAAACGGTGCGAACATTTACTCTTATAAATGGTTGTCAATGTGATGGCCACTGAATATGATTCGCAGGGATTGTATTGTCTCGTTAAGACGGTACGATCATTACTACGAATCTTTTTATATGATTTTGCCGAATATTTTATGCGCCTATTGCCAAAATTTGAGCTCCAAGAGCAATTTGATACGGTCTTAATTTACGGAGAATGCCACAAAAATGCAATGCAAGCACCAATTATGTATGCTTTTTAAGAATTAATTGAATTTTTTTAATCGACTCTAGGCTCAAAACATAAAAATCTCTTTTTTCTCGATTTTTAAAACTAAATCTTGATCGACCATCTTGAAATTCGGCATGTGGACTAACTTTCAGATCCTTGGTGAAATTCTGAAAAAAAATTTTAATTCCATTTTTTAAAATGGAAGTGACCTCGAAATCTCCGAAGCTCCGAACTTTCCAATTATGTTAATTTAATTATAAATCCAAGAAATAAATTTTTACGCCACATATTCGGTGCAAGAAAAATGTTCTTCCAAGTCCGATAGTTCAGAAAATATTTCCACTGCGAACAGTTGTCGCCTGACTCGATAAGTTCAATTCATCCTATGAGTGAAACGAAAAAAAACTTACCAAAATATGAATTTTTATGTGGAGCTCGTGATTTTTTTCTCGAGAGAACTGAAGCCGGACTATTTATTTGCGTAAAAATTTGCGCAACGATAGTATCGATTATACTTCGGTACTAGCGAGTTATTATTATTGTCCGAGAAAAGCATTCATTTAATATTAATTTATTAATTCAATTTAATATTAATTCATTTAATATCGAATTAATTTAATATTAATTTATTAATTTATTAAATTAATAAATTAATTTAATTTTGATTTATTAATTTATTAAATTAATAAATTAATTTTTTCGTTCACGAATGCCGCTCAACTTTCCGATTATCGGTACAAGCATTTTTACGGTTGTTCATTTTTTGCGTGGTGATAAAAAAAAACGAGAAAAATACACGAGAAGGTACACGAGGAAGGTGGGAACGAAAGACGAGAATTATTTACGAGTGATAAAAAAGTATGATAGTCATTGACCCGAGTACCTTGTTAAGAAGCGTGAAGATACATAGTATTTATTTGAATGTGAATTATATAGAACATAAATTATTCCTTTTTGTTTCGTTTGATCAAACACATAAAATCGATCGATCTTGCCAAAGACGATTGCACGTGTACAGTGTATATATGTATTTCCTGTAAATATTGCGATAAGCTACTTTGATAATGAAACGGAATAAACGAAAAAGAAGAAAAAAAAACACGAAGAGCCACAACGTGCCCTTTGGCGAGGCACAAAAATACGTGTGGAAAAAACGTTCAAATATTTTTGCAATACGAATTACAAAAAGAAATAAAATTTATATTGCTCTTATACGAAAAACCCCCGTGTGTTTTATTGTATTTTTCAGCCCAATTTTTTCGCAAACGTTCGAAGTTCAGCGTTTAGCATATTGGTGAAAAAAGAGGTAAAAAGGGCAGAGGGCCCTTCGGATATTTTGCCAAGAGCATTGTTGCGATTTGTTTTACGCGCATAATTTTTTTCACGCTTTTTGCGAAATCCTTTCACGCTGCACATACACGTTTAGGGGTTGCAAAGGGAAAAACTGGTTTTTTTCTCCGCATCGGGATATACGCTGGCACCACTCACGTGACTCACGATAATGCGAAACTCGAGGAATTGTTGGGGTGTAAAAAAAAATTACAACAGCCGGCACCAATTACCCGCTTTTGCCATAATCGACAATAACGCGTTTCGGTAAAAGAATTCATCCCTTCGGGAGCGTCAGGGGAGTTGAGAAGCGACCAATTTACTGCAAATTGGTGATACAGGACGAACCCACGTGTGCTCCTCATTGTTCTTCCTTACTAGTTTGCATGAAAAACTTTCGTTTTTTTCTTTCCGTTTCGTTGCCGTGTTCCTCTCGGCATCGTTGCTTCATGATTTTTTTAAAGAGTTCGCCTGTATATGGGGTACGATATAAAAAAAACGTAGAGGTTTAAATGCAATTTTCAATTTTTTAAAAATACCATCGTACAACCAAATTGATGAAAGATACGATGAATTACTCAATACTTTTAGAATGAAAGAGCAATTTGAAGAATTTTGGAATTGAATAGTGAATGAATATTCGAATATTGTCAAGATCGCGAAGTACTCTTGACCAGTTAAATTTATGATAAAATTAAGGATAAAGTTTCGAAAAGCCCATCCTTCTGATTAATTTGGAATTTCGTGTAACTAGGTATTTTTACTCGCTGATCAGGAATATCATATTGAAAAATCCGCAAATTTGATTTTCAAGGTCAACACTCACGAAAACTGATTTTTTAACAGTCTTTCTGTTTTATTTTAGTAAATATTCATTTTGGAGAAAAATGTTTCCTACCAAAGTTGTAGCCTATGAAAATATTGATCTTTTATGTTCTCTACAATTTTTGTCTAAAACCATTCCATTTCCATTTTATACGGTTGATCAGTTAAATTTATGATAAAATGGATAAAGTTCCGAAAAGTCCACACCTCTGATTAATTTGGAATTTCGTGTAACTAGGTATCTTTACTCGCTGATCAGGAATATCATATTGAAAAATGCGCAAATTTGATTTTCAAGGTCAACAGTCACGAAAACTGATTTTTTAACAGTTTTTCTGTTTTATTTTAGTAAATATTCATTTTGGAGAAAAATGTTTCCTACCAAAGTTGTAGCTTATGAAAATATTGATCTTTTATGTGCCATACAATTTTTGTCTAAATCCATTCGATTTCGAGAAAAATGGGAAAATGGTCCAATAAGTAAAAATTGCTTATCTTCATTAGGTTCGATATTATCTACTTATCTATGGTTACGGATCGGTAACAGCAATAATATAAATAATGTTCAGTAGCCCATACAAACCCAAAGTAAAAAAAAACATAATTAAATTAAAAACCTAAGCAAGCCCAACAAAAAAAATCAAACCCAAACAACCCAAACAAAAAATGCAAAAATAGTATATAATACAAAAAGAAACTAAAATAAAAGAATTTTTTTTAAATAAATAATAAACATAAAAGCAAAAGAAACATGGACTTTACAGTTGGCTGAATCACTAAAAATTCAAAAATAATGTATAACAAAAAAAACTAAAATAAGATAAAAAAATAAACAAAAAAGCCAAAAAAAAACATTGACTCTAAAGACTCCAACCTTCCCGCGGTAAAGTGCGTAAGTAGATAATATCGAAACTAATGGAGCTAACCAATTTTCACTTATTGGACTATTATCCCATTTTTCTCAAAATGGAATGGTTTTAGATAAAAACTGTATGGATCATAAAAGATCAATATTTTATTAGGCTATAACTTTTATGGGAAACATTTTTCTCTAAAATGAATATTTAATCAAATAAAACAGAAAAACTGTTGAAAAATCAGTTTTCGTGGGTGTTGACCTTGACAATCAAATTTGTGGGTGTTTTCACTATGATATTCGTAATCAGCGGGTCAAAATACACGGGTACAGGAAATTCCAAATTAATCGGACATATAAGCTTTTCGGAACCACACACCCTTAGAATTTCAGAAAATCAATTTTTGATTTATTTTATTTTCGGTAAATATTCAGTAATGGGGCTGCTGTTAGAATCAGACTAATTTTTGTTTGCGTTTGTTTGGAGTTATTTGAGGTTGTTTTGGGTTGTTTAAGGTTGTTTGGGTTTGTTTGGGATTGTTTGGGATTGTTTGAACCCTTGAAGAAAATTAGCCTGTTTCTAGCAGGAGCCCCACTTCCGCGAATTTACCTTATTTTCTTATTACGTAAAGTCTTGACTTTGATTTGGCTCAAAGATTTTCTAACAATTCCAAAAGATGACCGCGTTATGACGATTTTAGTGGAGCAGGTCAGAGCGTGCCGTTGCGTTTCGGCTTTAGCGCTGCGCGGTGCATTGTATGGTTACTGAGGGCACTGATATGACTTTGTCCAACCAGGCTGTTTGATTGTTATACGGTGCAGGAATCGCAGATCGAAGGTACGAAAAATAATTGTAATTTTAGCTCAAGCAAGTAATCCATACACCAAGGCACTTTCTTGCAATTAAATTTTTCAAATACCAATTGGGACGAAAGAGTACATTTTATAGACGAAAATTTTAAATACAAGATGTTCAATTTTTTCACTAGCTCCATTAGTAATGGAGATATAAGCGACGAAAATTAATCGCATCACCTCTCACTCATCGTTTCGTCCCTTTCACTCATCGTTCCATCTCACTCATAAAAATCTTCCTTGTCTTATCTCCATTACTAATGGAGCTAGCAAAACAAAAATGAAAGAGACATTTTTTATTTTAAATTAAATTAGATACATCTTTTATCTCAAACTTATTTCTACAAAATGCACTTTTTCGTCAGGTTGGTCATTATAACAATTTAATTGTTTATAACGAAAAAAATGATTCTAGAACAAAATAAATGACCTATTTGTATTGCCCGTACCCGGAACCATATAGAACCACCGAAAATATTGAGCAAACCCAAATATTTATACGAAAACTGTATACGGAATAAGTGGATTCAGTACGTTTTCTTCTTTTGCGTTTATCTCGAAAGTATACTTTGCAATTTGAGGTATGTCATATGTCAAAATCTAATCGTCCGATTTAATTCAAATTCGGACTGAACATATTTTATAACATTTCCAATCGACAGACCGGATGATTTTTTCAGATGTTCCTCTGTTTGTTAATAACAAACGTTTAAAGTCGTTATTTTTTTTTGTCGAAAATCAACATTTTTTTTCTCAAAACTGCAGTTTTAAAATTTCGAAAAAGTATCGGGTGGTTTGTAGCTTCACCGTTGTACTAAAAGTGTATTTTTCCATTTTTTACTGTAGATGAATCTAGGTACCCGAATCATGAACGCGCTCGAGCCGTGCGAAGGTTACCGTCCCGAAATTAAATGACAATGATTACGTTGTTTATATATTAGGTGTACAACTTAAGTTGTACACCCGATACTTTATGATATTGTCTATCGAAGGAACCGAATGATTTTGCGATATTTCCAGCCATTTGTTAGTAATAAAATAATAAAATGGTTTCTTTTTGCTGAAAATTAAAGATTTTTTCCTACAGTTCGCAATTTTCGCAATATTCAAAATTTAAAAAAAGTATCAAGTCATATGAACGTTTCCTCAAAGCATTAAACGTACGTTTTTTAATTTTTGATTTCGGATCATCCTGGTTGCCAGAACCACCTACGCCGATTGGCCAACCAGCAAGAGCGGTACTCTGTTTAAGTAATAATAAAATCATTGTTTATCAACTTTCGAAGAATTACCATAAAA
The DNA here is from genome assembly GCA_951751655.1 of Ophion costatus. NCBI lineage: Eukaryota > Metazoa > Arthropoda > Insecta > Hymenoptera > Ichneumonidae > Ophion > Ophion costatus. Next base: position 15,616,404 of record OX632360.1, on the reverse strand, counting down.
ACTAAAACTTCGTAAAACTACGTATTAACTGTGTTTGAAATTCTAATCTCGTAATCCGAATATTCCTATTAGAAAAAAATATTGATAAACGCCCTGTTTTTTGAGTCCCAAGCTTACGGAGACCCGTTCAAGATTTTTGGAGACCACGAAATAAGCTCGGTTAGATAACTTTATCAAATATAAATATAACTTGAATACTTGGACGATCAGTGCCCCATTATTTGCAAAATTAATTTAAAAAAAAAACGATATTTGAAACGAAAGTAAGATTTCGAAGAAGTTTTCGAGTTCCCGTCATTGATGATTTTTGATAAGGTATTCCTTTTACGAATCCGAATATTTAACAATTGACAGATTTTCATTGATGATCAAGTCACGTCCAAAATAAGTCACCAAAAATCAGAGCAAAATACATCCCAGTATACGGATTTTTTTTTACTTAACTAACTTTTCTAAAAATTAAATACGACTCTAAAAATTGTCTCATTCATACAGCTCTTTATGGAGATGACACGCTTAAATTTAATTTAAGGCCACATTTAAATCTAATAATTTATACACTGAATAATTGTCGCTGCCTGATATAACCTGTTCAACGAGTGTGAAAAATTCTAAACATTTCGTAACGACAGTGAAGACAGGGGGTCATCGAGTCTTCAAAGAAAATATTAAGGGGTTACCCCCACATGCGATTTTGAAAAAATCGATTTTTTATTGCATTTTTTCGAAGTATAAGTATCTGAGAATATGTCCTGGAAATTTCAAGTCGATCCGAACAAAATTGACTGAGATATGAGCGTTGAAAGAGAATAATCCGTGAATTCAAGAACTGAAATTGAAACTTTAAACGCGTTTTTCTCAAAATGGCATTTCTGAAGTCGGTGACCAACATTACTCGAACACTAATGAACCGATCTTCTTGAAATTTTGCAGGCTTATTTAATACATAAAAATGTAGATTTCAATCGTTCGATTTTTTTTCGTTAAAATCGAACCATTAACTTTGACTGTCCGCCATTTTGTGAAAAATGAATATTTTTTAAAATCCTTCGATTAAAGACTAGTTTATACTTATATTTGACTAAATCCATCCGCATTTTTTTTTCAGATGATCCACGTCGCCGCAATGTTAGTCTCCGCAAACCGTGTATATAAAAACATTATTTCATTGACGGCCATTTGCCACTAAACAATGTAATATTTTTCAATAAAAAAATTACTGAGAGTTCTTCAAGATGTGTTCTTTAAAATGGTATATTGATCGATTAAAAAAGTTTTGTAGTTTTCATTTAAAAAATTCATGAAAAGGCCTTTTTTTGCGCTACAAGTGGGGGTAACGCGTTAATGATCAAATATAGAAAAATGTGACTAGCCGGAGAATTTTCGTAGCCGCAACTTTTTGGGGAAAATGCAAAACTGTCTGAATCTACTAAGTTTCCACGACATTTTTTATTCCAGTTTATCGTTTGGTATACTAATTGATTGTGATTTTTTAATTTAGCACCACTGTAATTTCCGAACGATTCGGAAGGGCTCGGCTTATATCCCCACGAAAGTCGCCCCTCCGCGAAAAGAATACCTAAGGGCGTTGCAGCGTTAGCAACAATTCTAGATTAAATTTGAGAAAAAATATATATGTTATTGTGCAGACGATACTGACAAGGAACATCCCTCAGGTGACACCCTTCGATTTTGTTGAAATTTGGATATGTTATAAAGCACCGAAAAGTAAGCGATACGTATTTTTTTTTATCGGCGGAAAAACGGTTTTAAGGGGTGAAACGCGCCCTCGAAAATAGGGGTGTTTTTCGTTTTTCGTCGATAATGGTATCGTTCTCATCTCCAATGTACAGTACATGAAAAAATAAACATTGTTGCAATTTGAATTTTTTTAATATCTCATACCGTTAAAACGTTATCGACGAAAAACCAAAAAACATCCCCATTTTCGAGGGTGCGTTTCACCCCTCAAAACCGTTTTTCCGCCGATAAAAAAAAATACGTGTCTCAAAATTTTTGATGGTCTATCACATATATGAGTTTCAACAAAATCGGAGGCGGACACCTGAGGGATGTTCCTTGTGAGTATTTGAGGATTCAAAAAAAATGTACCACAAATCCCAGAGATATTTTTTTTAATTACACACAATAAACTATTAATAGTTTAAAGCATGTAATTTTACGTGCGGTTGGATGGGCAAGACGTTCGCGCTGCGGGTGACGTAATTTTTTGGCTATTCAGCAGAAAAGATAAACGATTTCCAACAATGGATTAACGCAAACTAATTATTTCTAAACATTTAGAAAAAAACCCATCTTGCCCATCGTACACCATATATTCAATATTGAATCATACAGCTTTGATGAAAAATTGCGAATCTTGGCTGGTGATTCAAGAGCTTTGCTGCCGACCTCCATGTCCGCGAAGTCGCCGTATTTCGACAACACTTAAAATGAATTGAATTGCAATAATAAATTATCTCGTGACAAATATAAATAGGCATAATTATAAATGATTTAAGATTTCATTCTGAGTTGTATAAGACATTCGCTGACGCAGTTTTTTTCACAATAATCATCGATAATGTTATATACTTTTTCAAGTTGATAATAACCCAACGATTTTTTTTTATTTACGTGATAAAAGTATAAAAATGCATAATTTTGGCATGTAATTATATATTTCATGAAAAATTAGCATCTGCACAATAAAACTATACTTTGTATGCCTTTTTTTAGCTTCATGGAAAAAAATGTCATTTAATTGAAAAATTGTCATTTTACTCAACTGGACCGCTTAACCTCCTTAAAGCATCAAATAACCCAACGTCAATCTTTTCGAATATATATAAATTTGTAATGTGAATTAAATCACAGCCTGTCCACGCATACCCGAGGATTCGCGATATCTGTCTGAAGAGCCTTTGGCTTTGAGTGAAGATCAAACGACGAGAGTACATTTGATGTGTATGTCGGAATAAATGGAAAATAATTATTTTGGTAGAGTCATTCGTTTAATTGTTTCACGCTGCTCACACAATTCACCGCTTACAAATTCACAGCCTTAACTTTATACCGTGGCATGTCTTAACATCCTATTATATATACATAGACACCTGGACGCCAGAGAGTTGATCATACGCTCTTATTTACAAAATGCCCAATACGAAGAATAAATATTCCCCTTTTGAATCACAAGTCCATCAAATTGTCATTCTTTCTCTCACTTTCCAGTTTCTCGTTTTCATCATCCAGTCCATTCGTAAAAGAAGCTGATGCGCTTGAGCAAGTGCCGGTTCGCCTGTCATTTCCCACACGTTCATTTCTGTATGTTGTTGAGTAATTACGTCGTTGAACGTCACATTCGTAATTATTGCTTAGCATCTTCGAGCCTCATGACGATTTTTTCCCCCAATAAAGGAGAAGCAAAAACAACCAGAAAATCGATGTCTCCGAAATAAAATAGTATCTCAACAAACTGGGTCTCGCAAAATACGAAAGTTGATTACGAACGGAATGCCTATCCCGAATGGAAAGAAGGAAACGTTTGTCATTCGCACAATAATTTCAGCGATTACCATTCAATTCAACATCATCCAGCAAAATTATTTTTGACGTTTTCGAGGACGTCGTCGATATTCAAGTTATTGGATTATATGTCGAAGAAGCGATTGACCGAGCTTCTAAACAGCTGCCGTATTTTTTCTTCCAGCTAATCACGTGACACTTCTCTCTCTACCTGATCTACTTAGGAAAAAGGAAGACTACGCGTGGGATTGAATTTCCAGCTAATTTTTATACGCGGTGCAAGCTAAAGATCGATAAAGATTGTGCGCGAATGCATTGGAGATAAAAAATTTAGACGAGATTTATACTTGCAATATTTGTACGTGAATGTCGAGTATCGAAAATAATGAAAACTGAAGGGTGTCATAGAACTGAATGAGTTCTCTGAAATGGAGGGTTGAGGGTGAAATTCTGCGTCGATTGATATAAGCATGTGTGGGTATCAGACCAACCCCTGAATTATTATTAATTTTTAAAGGCGGGCCAATCAAGTGGGCCCGATGAGCCGGCGCACGTCGGTGAGCGATACCGCCGGCTCATCGGGCGCACCTGATTGGCCCGCCTTAAAAAATGAATATTAATTCAGGCGTTGATCGTAGACCCACACATGCTTATATCAATCGACTCAGAATTTCACCCCCAACCCCCCATTTCAGAGAACGCATTCGGTTCTGCGACACCCTGTATATTTTTTTTTTTTCGTTTTTTGTCTTCGTTGTCTCATATTTGTCTGTTTTCTCCATTTGAAGAGAGAAAACGATTCCGATAGGCTCCGTCGCTCTCGTTAGATAATCATTTCGTTTTCGCGATTCTCATTTCTCTGATTCTCGTCGAGTTCGCGGCAATAACAGCACATCGACGAGCACTCGTCCATGCCCTCGGTCACGTATGTCAAATACGTGTCGACGCTTCTCGTATCCAGAGATGGCAGTGACCAGGACAACGACACGGAATCAGGATCCGGATAACTCGATGTCCAGTTGTTCGTCGTTCGCATTGGACTCGTCTCGTAGCGCGATAACTCCTGCGATTTTCTCACAACCCTGCTGCGGGTTGACAACTTTTTGATTGCCTGAAATTTAAAAAATCGAACGAGCTTGTAGTCCTTTTGTCGATGGTGGAGCAATATTGCAATGGACATATCGGATACAAATGCGAAAAGTGGATGAGGGATGAAAAGTGAAGAAATAGTGACGTGGGACTTGCATATTAATCGCGACAAATTGAACGAAAACATTAATGAAAAAAAAACAGAATGATCATACGGAGAAATGTTTTGGCTAACGAATATTATAATTCCATTATTTCCGGTCTCTAGTGATAAGAAGAGGTGCGTAATGTTGTCTATTTGTTTATATGGATAAGGTTCCGACCCCCCCCCCCCCCCCGACCCCCATTGATCGAGCTGAAATTTTGCACAAACCTTCCTTTTAATATTTTAAGACAACCTCTAAAGGTATTTTTGGCGACGCGCAATAGTTGTTAGGTTGGGGTTTGTGTTCGTTTGTGTTTGGGTTTAGATTTGCTTGGGTTTGCTTGCGTTTGGGTTTGGGTTTGGGTTTGTTTGGACAAAACGGATAACGGGTTGACATATATAGGTAGGAACGGAGAGTCGTAGCAGATATACATATAGCCACCAGGTTAAAAAAAAGTCTTTAATATTCAATATCTCGAAAACTATTGCGAGTCGCCAAAAATCCCTTTAGGGGTTGTCTTCAAATATTTGAAGGTATGTTTGTGGGAAATTTCAGCTTGACCGGCGGGGGTCGGGTAGGGTTGGGTTGATTTGGGTTTGGATGCTTTTGGTTTGTTTGAGTTTGTTTGGGTTATCTTATGGGAATCTTATCCGATTACGCGCTTCGCTATTCGAAAAAGAAATGCTTGTCAAGAAAAATTACACATACATGCGTTTTGGTTTTCAGGTGGCTCCCATTAAAACCCGAAGTCGTGTTATAATTTCAACGCTTTGCTTAAAAGCAATATATTTGTATAGAAATGTTGCGTGTTCAGAGAAATCGTAAACGCGATTTTAATACTCAAAACTGTGTGTATTCAATTATAAATCAGTGAATCAAAATTTGTGTTCCCGTAGACATTAAGCTGTACAGCTTCAAGAATTGTCATTTTATGCACACAATTTGTAAATTTCATTTGACATTCTGACAGAGGATATTCACGTATGTTTGTGTGCAATTTCGGCACAACATTACACAGACTATACTACAAAATAACATTACTCAGGCAGATTGTTCATTGTTATTTTTATCCGCAAAAAACCAATCTTTAGCAAAGATCGAAGTTCAAGATAAAACGTTAGCTCCCTGTACGTTTCTGTAAATATGGGGAAAAGTAAAATAAGGTTGAGGATTTTCTGAACTAAAAACGAGCTTTTTGAAAAAAAAATTCCATAATAATCCAGTTAATTTTATTATTTAAAAAAACAGCATACCCCTCTAATAATGGGGAAAACATCAAGAGAGATGCAAGAATCCACGAAATTAATACGATATCAATTTCACGGCAATTTTTCGAAGTTTATGGACGTTGCAACAGACACATTCGTGGTTCAACACACCGATGATAATCTTCTTGGACACAAACACACCCACTGTCAAGTATATAAAATCCACCGAATAATAGGAAGAAAAATGACTTTGCACACAACTATGAAGATAGGACGTGCTCACCTTTAATATCCGTCTGCCGGATTTGGTCAACACCTCCCGGAACATTTTTACTCCGTTCCGGAAAGAAAGAAGCGAAGAAAAGGACGAGAAAATTTGACAGTAGCGCAAAACCGTAAATTCTTTGTCTCGATGTGTCTCGTAGAAGCGGGCGAACGAGAGAGAGAGAGAGAGTTTTGAAAATAATTGCACCTCAGGATACGGATACGAGGGAATTTTTATCCTCGTCCCGAGAGCTTAGGGTGGCAAAAAAAAGGAAGGTGAGAAGCGCCGTTCTCGTTCGCAATAATTGCCGGGAAGCCGCGACGTAGTTGGGAAATCGATTCGAGGTCGTCGTAGTCTTTGTCGTCGGTGGTGGGCTGTGGAAAACCGGTTGGTCTCTTTCTATTATTTCTTTTCACCCTCTCTCTCTCTCTCTCTCTCTCTCCCTCTCTCTTTTTCCGTGTCCCGGTAAATTTCGTCTTGCGCGTTACCGTCTTTTTCTACTATTACGATTCGACGTTGAATCGTGCGAAATCAGTCGATGTTCGACCGGCCAAGTCTCGACTCGCAATGCTGCCAGAACGTCTGGTGCACCCCCTATTTATAACTTCTCCCACCCCCACGATCCTGGCTTATCAAAAGCCACGAGGGGAGGTGGCGGTAGTCTCGGCTATAGTAATAGTGGGGTCGAGACGACCGTAGAGGGAGGGTGGCTCTATAGACGAAGCAACCCCGTATATGGATGTGTACGGGGCATTTCATGACATTCCTATCAAAATCTGACGGCGATTTTCAATCTGTGTACTTCTTTGGTGAAGGGTTGTTCAGAAATTCCATCTTATTCCTTGCATCATCCTTGATTTTTTTCAAAAAGGAAAAATTTCACCTCCATTTTTTAAACTTAGCGCTTGTCTTATTACTACTTTTGGCTATTACTTGGTATTTTTCTTATTAATCTTTAAAAATGGCGGAGGTATGTTGCCGGCATATGGAAGAAGGTGGCATCTACAAAAAAAAAATCGAAAATGCGTTTCGGAGTACCGTTGGAATTTAGTACGAAATTTTCTAACGTTCTGCATAGTAAAATGCATTTTTTTATTTTTTTGTAGGTGCTGTCGTCTTCGATATGATGGCCGTATGGCACGCATTTCTAACCTGCATTTTCAAAGCTGGCGTGACGTACAGCTAGAAAACTAATCAACTGATTCTGATGAAATTTGGTATAAATCTTTCTAGCCTTATTGTCTGAAACAGTGTCTGAAAATTAAAAAAAAAAAGATTTTCATACTGCAGAGTGTAGCCATTTTTTTCCAGAAAATTCATTATTTTTGTTTCAAAGCGTACCATTTGATCGATTTTTCTCATTCCTCATTTTTTATTGGTTCATATTCTGTGTATAAGTGTTAGTGAAAAATTAATTTTCGTTGGGATCTATCAGACTAATCTCGCCGACGCTAGGTGTCACGCTGTCTGACAACATCCACCGCAACCTGGTTAGAAGACCGTGCCTTACCTCCACAATTTTAAAAGATTAATTAAAAAATACCATGTAGCTAAAAGTAAGAATAAAACATACCCTGAGTCTCAAAAACCGTGAACAAATGTTTCTTGTCAAAAAAAAAAACGAAAATCAGTAATATTTTCCTTGCCTGAAGGTATCTTAATAATTCATCATTTTCGCTGGGAGATTATATTTTTTTCACTTAATAATTTCGTCGTAATTCATTGCATTGTAATTAAAGTAGCTTGAGCTGCTCTTTGTGTTGTACTGTATGTCCGTACGGTGGCATTGCAAAAAAATCGAATCCTACTACCAGTCACAACAGTGCTTGGTGCTACAAGTTGTTTTTTGTCTCTGGGAATTTTTTTGCATTGTTTGCTCCGACAGTAACGAGTCAAGCATGCAGATTATTAACTATCGTAGCTGGGAAGTACGAATGGAGGCAATTATTCTTAAAAGAACTCGAATTCGGTATTTTTCTGGCTGTCGTAATTGTTAAAATATCATGTTGAGAGCAGAGAGTAAAAAATGGATATACAGTAGAACCTCGATTATCCGAATCGATTGAGACTGAAGAAGATTCGGATAAGCAAAAATAATTTTTTTCTAAAGGGATAATTTACAGATAATCAGATAAATACACAATCTATATTGAAGATATATATGTTTAACTTCTTTCAAGTCTTGAGTGCTTATTTATTTCTTTGGTTCTGTATTACCTTTTGTCGTCTCGATTTCTCTTTATATCGGACATCGTAGTTTGTCCAACATCATAAACGCATACTAGAGCTGCCCTAATTTCGCTGTTGTCAAGGTCCGAAAGCATTGCCAGTTATTTCTCTAAGGTAAAAACATTACGTTCAGCTCAGGAATCGATGGAGGTCGTCCATATATTACGTCATCGATTTTTGCTGATTTTTATCGCTCCTGAATTCCTATCGTCATAATCCAATTACCATTACCGTCATCCAACGACCCTATTTTAAAATGACGTAATTTATGGACGGCCCCAAGGACTTGCACTTGACGTCCTGACACGTGCGAACCCCGTGAAATAAACGGGATGTAAACAATTTTCCACAATTCACATTCATCCGCGCGCGCTGCAAGAAGAAAATTAAAATTGCCGGTAGAAGCCAGTTGCAAATGACTTACACTGGAGACGATAAACGCGCTCGAATTGCGCGGTTCTTGCAAGACTGCAGCGTATATTTCGGTCGGTATTTTTCCCGACACAATGTATATCTCGGGCCAACATTTGAATAATTGAGGGTGCGGATAAACCAAATCGTGGTTCGGATAATCGAGGTTCTACTGTACGGGGTCTGTCAGCACGAAATATCTCGTATATCTCTACCTCTCAATAAATCTGTATTTCTATGCATATAATCAAACTGTGAAGGCTGCTTTCTCGGCGATTACTTTTCTCTTTACATTTCTTTACAGATTTTTTCATCCCTTAAAACAAGTAGAAAAATTGTATTGAAAAAATATTAATCGTCTGTCTGTACATTTGCGCGCTTGCAACTCGAGAACTCCCGTATCGATTTCGATGAATCGTTCACAAGAGCACAGTTGACAGTGTGTTGAATATAATGGAAGCCATCACGATACACGGTTAATTACAATTACAATAAATAACTGTACAAACAAACATTACGTTGATAGTGAGCAAAAAAAACGAATGCAAACTTCCAACAGTTTGTTTGTTTGTATTTGTTCATTCGTTCACCCGCATGAAACAATAAACAAATAAATAAGCAAACACCCACAAGTTTCCGAATAATCAAGGCTTGTGCGTAATTGTCATATTTTTCAAATTGTCTTTGCAGATCATTATTTCTAGGGAGGGCACGAGAGATTTTCGATGGTGAGAATCCATCTCACTTTGTTGGGTAAGATTTTCCACAATGCCTCTGGAGAACAAAGGAAAAATGGACAATAGAGAGGGCAGATTTACCATTAGTAGAATTTCAACGAGATTACACTCGGAACACATTTTTTGGTGGCAGTCTCGTAGAGGATCCGATCCAAGATAATAAATCTGTACGAATCGAAAACTTTGGGAAACAACCCGGGTGAAAATTAGTTGGGGAGTTCCCAGATCCTACCACATCCTACTCACACATAGAAATTTGATAGCGACGCTGCACGTGGGGAGTCCACATTGGAACTCAAGTGGATTCGGCGCTATTTTCCAATTGACGCAGTTTGAGGATATTTTATTTGAAATTTTCGACCGAAATTCGTTGGTTCATTCAAAAAATGTGCTTTCGTGTTTCCGTCCACAAATTTGTTGACCTTCTGTGGCGGACGGCGGGTGTTCAAGTAAACTTGAACTTGAACTAAACTTCAACAACATTTTGTTGTACAAGTTTATTATAATGTTGCTAAAGTTGATTTTGATCTCAATGATAATTATAAAACTGATCGAGTGCCTGTGATAGGGCCCAAGGTACTTGATATTTTTATGTCAAATGTTTCCAATAAAGATAACAATTTGATTGCGAAAAATCGTTGTTTTACATTTAATTGCATGTATAATGCATAAAATATTACATTTTTTAAATTAAAATGATTCCAAACAACCCTTAATCTTTGACATAATTTTGCATTTCAATTCATTGCATTTCAATGTCTTGACAAAGAAAACCTACACTCGAGGTTATTTTGACACTTAAAAATTATATATATATATATAACAGTGCGTTTTTGTAAAAAAAACGCACTGTTATATATATAATTTTTAAGTGTCAAAATAACCTCGAGTGTAGGTTTTCTTTGTCAAGACATTGAAATGCAATGAATTGAAATGCAAAATTATGTCAAAGATTAAGGGTTGTTTGGAATCATTTTAATTTAAAAAATGTAATATTTTATGCATTATACATACAATTGTTATATAACAATGGGAGGGGGGCTTGATTTTCTTATACATTTGATAGTCAAAGGGGACATTGTTCTACTGGAGCAAAAAAGTTGGAATGTAGGATGTTAAAAAAAAGTTACCTACAAAAAACTTCAAAAACCTGTTGAAAATAACCCCACTTTACGGTAGCCTGTAAGATTCGTTAGCGTGTACGTGTGCGGTATTATTATGCTAAGATATTCCTTTCGCAAACTGGAATATCCAACAATCAACTGATTTTGGTCTCTAATGGAGTAAAAATACATTCCAGTGTACTAGTAAAACTTCAGGCCAAGTCACCGAACTTTTATCGAAAAATAACGGCTCTAAATATTATCTCATTTATACGGCACTTTATGGAGATGGCGCGGTGGTCACATTTCTATCTAATAATTGATACACTAAATAACTACATATGCCTGATATAAACTTCTCACGCGTGTAAACAATGCTAAAGATTCCGTACCAACAACAAAAACAGGGAGTAATCGAATGTTGGAAGATAATATTAATGATAAAATTCAGAAAAATGTGACTAGCAGAAGAATTTTCGTAATCACGACTTTTCAGAGAAAATGGAAAAATGACTAAATCTACTTAATTTGCGTGAAATGTTTCATTCCAGTTTATCGCTGGGTATAATAGAAAGATTTGTTTTATGAAGCGCGATAGTAATTTATCAATAATTCACGAGGGCACTCATTATGCTCTCACGAAATACAGCACTCAGCAAAAAGAATACCTTAAAGTGCAGTGAAATAAATAACAAACGATGATTACTGTGGATTTTGATTGATTGACAGTGATGTGATTCAAATCGATTTTTGACATATGCTTTTTGAGCGATTTATACTTTTTTAATTGAGATTTATGCTTTTTTAAGATCTAATTATTTTGTATATCTATATATTTTGATCAGAAAATTCAACGTACAGAATGCGATGGCATCCATCAAGAATCGTATCGGATTCTGCTCGATAATGTGGGAATTCTTGAGGATCCAAATTGGATTCGTACAGTGGATTCCAATGGGGAATGCCGATAAGAATCGAATGTGCTAGCGTGACTTTTTAGTATGGGGATCCAATCCGATGGCTTTACGGAAAGTTTCTCGAAATACAATTGCCCGAATGACAATTTCTCGAAAAAAATTGGCCGAATAAACAACTTCTCAAATACAATTTTCCGAAAGACCAATTCCCCGAAAACAATTTACCGAATAAACAGTTTCCAAAATGAACAATTTTTCGAATACAATATGCCGAATGGACAGTTCCCTGAATGGACAATTTCCCAAATGGTCCATTTTCCAAATGGACAATTTCCCGAATGGACAATTTCCCGGTTGAATAATTCCCCGAATGAAAGTTTTCCCGAACAAATGTTTTTGACGATTTTTTCGGGAAACCAATTTTCTCGGGTCGAATTTTCCTTGCATTAATTTTCCTGTTATTGATTTCGGCACTAGCAGGCATCAGAAACATACGTTCCCACACTTAGCATAACCCAACATCAACGACATGGACGTGGTGGGTTCTGACTCCTTTTTATTATTGCTTGTTACATTTTTTTTAATCAATATTGTTTCTTACAAATGTTTTTCAAATTATTTTTTTAAACAAATTTTTTTCAAATTCTTTTTTTAATCAATTTTTTTTCAAATTCTTTTTTTAATAACATTTTTTTCAAATTCTTTTTTTAATCCAATTTTTTTAATCAACATTTTTTTAATAATATTTTTCTTCATTTATATTTAACTCAAACGAACCCAAACACAAAATTTGTTCATTCGGGAAATTGTCTGTTTGAGGAACTGTGTTCGGGAAATTATTCATTCGGGAAATAATTATTTCGGTAAATGGTATTCGAGAAATAGTCATCCGGGCAATTGTTTTCGAAGAATTTTCCGCAAACGAATCCGATGACACCTTGGATCCCTATCAAGAAGTGGAAACAAGTATGGGAATCCAATTGAATCCTTACGATAATTTCTGCACGGAAGGTTAAGATTTGAAGTCGAGTAAAATCCACTTCAATCTGGAACACACTTTTATTAATAGACTTTGGTCTATTGGATTTATCCCATCGAAAGTTACGCTACGTATTCCACGTCTATTAATACACATATAATTTCAGGGCAGAGTGTCACGTTATAGCTACCCTCTCTCCGCGACTGGCGTCCCCTCACAGGGGTTGGTTCAATATTTCTAAGCGAATTTACTGCAACTTACTGTGTATTCGATACACGACAATATACAGCGAATTGGAGTGTATAAACGGGATCTAGACGAGTGCACGAATCTATTTGTGTGTCCGTGTGTACATGTGTGGAGAACTCACACCCCTGGCGAGCCGCGCGTGTCGAGGTGGAAGATGAATAAGTGACGGGGTGAACTGTCGCGAATTGTCCCACACGACAAGCCGCAGCGACGAAGTACTCGCTTTAACCTCTCAAATAATAATATAATACATTAGAGCCACAAGCTTCTTCCCAAGCTCCCTCGTTCCTTTGGGACTTGGAGACATTTACGAAATTATCGCACAAATTCAATTAGACCAATGTAGCGCAGAGATGAATGAATTCTGTCCGATATTATCGGAAAGTGTAGATTAAAAGGATTCCGCAAGTTTGAAGAAATTAGAAAAAATAAGTAACGGTCGAGCTTCAACTAGGAGAATTAAAAATGAATTCGTTGGACAAATTTTAACGTTGCGAGAATTATTGTCCGACGTTCGGTTAATAAAAATTGCTTTTCATTTTACTGTTGCAATCGTGGTGGAATAAAAAATTACCTCCGACCTCCAATCGATAAAATACGTGGCATTAAAAAAATTCTGCAGATTAAAAGTTGCGTCGTGGTTCTCGATAATTTATGGGTGATCTCGTTCGTCTATGAGGCCCTATGGAATAGCACGACCGCATTACTTTGCCCATCAAATATTCATCTGTCTCGAGCGGATCACGATGGAATTGGGAAATGAAGCAGGCAATTTAATCCAGTCCAGATTCATTCTATTGAATGTTATCTTTTTCATTATCTCGTACCAGTTATTTCCAGCGAAAAGACACATTGTGCGTTGTGAGTGTATTGTCCGGAAGCTGAGGGGAGAAACCTCGGGCAATAATTCGTGAAAGTTATGCAACGAACGTTTGCTGCATTGGCGAACGAGGGAAAAGTGCCTAATCGAACACGATGAATTTTGATTTATCGTCACCCTGGGATAGCACATGTGGATATACAGGGCTACTGGTTACTGGTAACGATCCCGTGAAAGGGTTGCAGGACATTTTTTCCACTATCAAATGACCCTGTAATGCTTTTTGCAAAAGTGAACTATTTTCAACATATTTTTATTTTTAATATTTTTTTTAAAGTGAGGGGTAGGTACCTTTCAAAATTAATTTGAAAAAGCTGTCGTATACCATCAAACTTTTATATTATTCGTAGTTTCAGAACACAGTTACAAAGAATTATCAACACAAAATACAAATAATGTGCAAACATTTTTTGAATGAGAGGTCCAAAACTCTGCAAGTCTAATAATTAGTCTTATTTTATTGTTGCCAATCCTTTATTACTGTGTTCTCAAACAACCGATAATCAAAAAGTTCGATTCCATATAACAGTTAAAAAAAAATGAATAATTGATACCCGGTCTGGCCAAGCTTAAGGTTTTCTTGGTTGAAAAATATTGATAAACAATGACGTTATCATCGGTTGAACAAAGTGCCGCCGTTGCGGCAATGGCCAATCGGTGTGGGTCTTTCTGGCAAGTAGGTTGATGTCAGACGAAAAATCAAATAATTTAATTTTTGTATAATAATAAAACTTTCGTGAGACCGGATACTTTTTGGAAATTATGAAAATGACGAGAATGGCAAGTTGTAGTACATAATGTTGAATTTTCGACAAAAAAACAGCTCTAATAAGTTATTATTAACAAATGGACAAACATCAGAAACTCATCCAGCCATACGATAGAAAATGTTATGCAATATGCTCTGTCCGGATTTAAAAAGAATCGACGACCCGACCCTTTACAAAAATCTGCAGAACTTAGTAAGTTTTTAGAATATTCAACAAATCTTTGTTGCCAGTTAAACTTAAGGCATTATCGTTGGCTAGAAATGTAAAGAAATCGTTTTATTAAATTTTATTTTATTATTCTGCGGACCTTTTTCAATACCTTTGTCAAAATAGTTTAATGATATTCATAAAATTAACCGAGTTATAGAAATAATAACGAGTACGCTCGCGGAGCATGGTCGAAACGCAGCAACTTTACGTGCGCTTTCTTCGAAACTTTGCTTCTCAAATCGGCAACCACGATATGTCGATAACCAATAGGCCGATTGCGCTAACATTTGGTATACAATTTCAGTAGACTGTTTTTCAACGTTCGTAGCTGACTTTATTTGTGCCTTTTTATGATTTTATGACATTAGATGATTTAGAGACTTTTTTCGCTGAATATGTTACCAAACAATATGACACTCAGACAGATTAAAAGTAGATATGTTTGGTCTCTTTTTCACATTCATACAACGTCCACAACACTGATCGCCAATTGGGGACGGTTTCCGCGCACCGTTGTAAAAGAAAACGTACAAAAGTACATGATAATAAAAGTTTATTTTTCAAATTTCGTACACATTCTTGAAGGATCAATCAAAATGTGTCTTACGTCGAACAATCTGTTTTGGTTTATTTTTTTTAGTCATACCATCCTAAAAGTCACCGCAAAAAGCCCTTTAGGCAACAATACTGCCTTCAGACCTCAGATTGCAGAACGATTAAATAAAAATCGTGTTCTTCAAATTCTAAGCTCACGCCAACCCCCGACAAGATCTTCCAATTGAATGAAAAATGCCATCGGTCAAGTGTCCATAAATTTCAATGTAGACTATTCTTTTTCAACGGTTTGGAACTTGTTTCCCAATGTAACACGTTGCTCTCGTTACATTGACAAATACGTTGATGATTCGACCGACTACCTTTTTCATTTACTAGGGGCAGGCCATCAGCGTCGTCTCTCAACAGCAAAATCTGTTAAACCATTGATGCGTAGAAATGTTTCTTATGGTGACATTTCAGGAATACGACATTTCTGGGTTGTGACTTTTCTGAGGTATGCCATTTCTGGAGTATGGAGTTTTTGGGATCTGACAGTCTAGCAATTGCGTGCGTTTAGGGGATTTTGGAATATGACTATTGACGACTCCAATGGGAAAAAGCTACTTCAGACAATTCCGGATGTTCCCTTCGTCTATTTTCCGCCTCCCAAGCGGTCCGCAATGCTTGGAGGTCTGCATCACGCCGTTCATCTTGCGCGTTTCGTTGCTTGTCAGTAGGAAGCTTATTCCTCTTCACTCTGCTACTCGGATAAGGGAGAGTCACGGTTTCGCGATCATGAACCGCATTCGGGACCGGTGGCTTTTCTTCCTCGCCAATGTTGATCAGCTGGCAAAGCTTATCATAATATACCAGCACTAGACTTTTTTTGTCGAGCACTAGAAATGTACTGCACGTAAGGTGTCGCACTCATAAACGGGTTTTCCAAAGATATCGGAAAAACACTGACTTTTTCCGATTTTAAGGAGGTACGATCATTACTACGAATCCAACTTTCGGATTTGAAATTTTTATATGACTTTGACGAATAATTTATGCGCCTATTGCCAAAATTTGAGCTATTTTGACCGTTTAGTTTTTTCGCAATAAAATTGCGAAGTCGAGCACTTCGAGTTACCGAAGCACGTTGTCTTCTGGAGACGGTTAACCGGAAGTGCGGTGATCGTGTTTTTTCTGCTCACGTATCCAACTAAACCCGTTGGAAACCTAAAATTCGATAGATTAGATATAAAAGATATTGTCAAAAATAAGAAAATCAATCTTCACCGTGTAGCTAAGACAGGATTCTACTTTGAAACCATGAAAAAAACGCTATTTTCGTGATTTTTTTCTGAGAATACTATAAAAGATATCGATATGGGGTTTAAACTGTTCAATAAATACACTCTTTAAGGACATAAGAAAAAAATTTTAATGTATTTTATTCATTTTTTGTACACGTAAAATATGTTTAAAGCCAACGCCTCGAAAAGCAGGTACCGTTGCCGTGGTCGTGAAATCTTCCCGACGGATGGTCGGAAACAAAAAAATCAAATAGTTTCATGTTCAGTATGTCTTCAGGAACCGACCTAACTAGAACATTTTATATACGTGCAAAATTAACAAAATGGCGGCTAAAATACGAAAAAAAAAATGCGTTTTTTTGGGTCTTTTTTTGCAATAAAAAAATAGTTCTAATAAAAATTTTAAGTTGATTGTAGTTAGGTCGGCTGGTACACACATATAGAATATGTGTTCCAAATTTCATAAGGATCGGTTCAGTACTTTTTGAGTTATCACGACCACGGTACTTGAAAATGTCGTTTCAAGAAAAACGCGTTTAAAGTTTTGGTGAGTGATAAATCGTAGAAAAAATTATCTTACCCTTAATCAGCGATGCCTGGGCCATATAATATGCCTTCGACGTGTTCCAGGTGGGTGTTTTCATCCAATTTAGCCTTTTCAAAGTTTCGAAGTAGAATCCTGCCTTAAAGCACTACATTACTAGAAAATTTCAATTTCCGGTCGAAAATGGTCAGATCGACGAAATAGCACCCACAGACTCAGCAACGTGGCGAGTGATAGCTGATGTGTTTGGCGAAAATGAAGTAGCTTTGTTTTGAAATTAATTTAAACAGAAGCCGCCACAAAATATGCAAACAACAATTTATGGAGTTTTATCATTTATCACGTATCAATAATATGCATAATTATATTCTACCTGTCGTGTTAATTCCGATAAGGTAATTCAAGCCTATTTTAATAGGCTTGAATTTTATTACGTTAATATTATTACGAAGATTACTGCCGAGTCGTTAACAATCTAATTTTTCAGTTCTTATTTGTTCACGTGCAATAAATTCACCATTTACCACAACATTTGGCACACTATAATCGATAATACGAATAATGATCATAAGTAAACATCAATCAGAGCAGCTGTGGGTAAAATAAATTTAGACTCTTTGTTGACCCCGAGGAAGTGATCGTACCTCGCTAATACAGTGTGAAGCTGTGGATCTTTTGGACAGAATTTGCTTTCTCTGAAGCGAGTTTTAATTTTTTTTTTTCGAAAACTCACCTGGTCGATGGAGCTGCTCAGCGGCGAACTTTCGGATTTGTCTTCCTGTGAAAAGGCGAAATTTGAGAGTATGGGTGAAAATTGCTTTTTTATGCCCTATATCAAATGCACGTGCAACGAAATGAATAAGAATTTTGGCTCACGATAATTTCTGGCGGGTACGAATAAACCCCGATAATTCCGACGAGAAGAAGGCAAATTGCAGTTTGATAAATTCTCGCCATTTTCTGCACGCAGTACGATGATCCAAAAATGTTGAGAAGAATTGAAGCACTTTGGAGATGCGAAAAGCTACGGCTCGCCGATGCAAGAGACTGTTGACGGAACATGAAGAGTGCCGACTTTTATACGGACTCCGAACAACGGCTATACGCAATTTTTCATTACTCAGCCGAAATACGCGGTCGTCATATCATGACGAAATTTATTTGTCATCGAGTATACATGCGTCAGAATACACAGTTTACACATGTTGTTGTCTGTTGTTTGGCAAAAAATGTCTTAGACCTGTTGCTGAAAAAACTATATACGAGCCTAACTTCTTTTTTATTCTAATTTTAATGTTTGGTTGATGTGACCGGCAAGAAAATTTGCATAAAAAATGTGAGGATATCGTTGGATATCGAGAGGAATTTGAGGCAAATGGAATGGGAGGAGAGGCGAGCACGATCGGTGAAAGTTGAAATGTCAAGAAAAGGGGTGAAATTCATATCGCGAAAACTACGAAATAGCGATTGGTCCATCCGCCACAAAGATTTGAATATCCGCAACAGTAAATCCTCATGATGCATATATATGTGTGCGGTGCGTGCGTGCGGTGCGTGCGTGCGTGCGTGCGTGCTCGCGTGCGTGCGTGCGTGCGTGCGGGCGTGCGTGCGTGCGTGCGGTGCGTGCGTGCGGTGCGTGCGTGCGTGCGTGCGTGCGCGCGTGCGTGCGGTGCGTGCGTGCGTGCGGTGCGTGCGTGCGTGCGTGCGTGCGTGCGTGCATGCGTGCGCGCGTGCGTGTGTGCGTGCGGTGCGTGCGTGCGTGCGTGTGTGTGTGCGGTGCGTGCGTGCGGTGCGTGCGTGCGGTGCGTGCGTGCGGCGCGTACGTGCGGTGCGTGCGTGCGTGCGTGCGTGCGTGCGTGCAAGCGTGCGTGCGTGCGTGCGTGCGTGCGTGCGTGCGTGCGTGCGTGCGTGCGTGCGTGCGTGCGTGCGCGCGTGCGTGCGTGCGTGCATGCGTGCGTGCGGTGCGTGCGTGCGTGCGTGCGGCGCGTGCGTGCGGTGCGTGCGTGCGTGCGTGCTGCGCGTGCATGCGGTGCGTGCGTGCGTGCGTGCGTGCGTGCGTGCGTGCGTGCGTGCGTGCGTGCGTGCGGGCGTGCGGTGCGTGCGTGCCTGCGGTGCGTGCGTGCGTGCGTGCGTGTGTGCGTGCGTGCGTGCGGTGCGTGCGTGCGGTGCGTGCGTGTGTGTGTGTGTGTTTGGAATCGGACAAAAAAAGCGTGCACGTCGTCATTGCCTTTCCATATGGGGTATCAACGTCAATGATGCTGTTGAAGTTTGCATCGTTGGATTGCAATGAAATCTCTTATTTACACTTTATTTTCCATATTTTTATTGTTAGAGAAAGTGTGTTGTTGAAAGATTGATATTGTTAATCGCTAAATAGATTTCTTGGAAAATAGTTTGAGGATTTTTG
Organism: Ophion costatus; assembly: GCA_951751655.1. NCBI lineage: Eukaryota > Metazoa > Arthropoda > Insecta > Hymenoptera > Ichneumonidae > Ophion > Ophion costatus. The sequence goes on along the minus strand of OX632360.1, from coordinate 15,596,894 downwards.
TGAACAAAGTTTGCCAAAATAAATTAAAGGAATTCACGAATATTAATTTTCGTCGCATTCCAACGATGCAAAATTCAACCTCATCGTCAATTAGATAAATAGCTGCCCAATGAGATATCGATTTATGTATTCACCTTAGCCCTGAATAACAACACTCGCATATTAGCAATACATATTTGTCTACCTGCTGTTCGTCTACCTCAGTGGGAAACTCGAAATGGAAAATATATATTTTCCTATAACAATAAATCTTTATAATATTACACAGAGAGAAAAGTGTATAGTATTTACAAAAAACGCGCATGGTAAACAAGAATATAGTCGAATTCCCTATAGTTTATTATCACCGCAATCATAATATGGTTAACACAACTATATATACGCGAAAAGTCTACGTAAACATGCGTCTTTGGTGGCATGGTTGACTATCTAGTATCTCCGGAACTACTATACACTATTGTAAAAGGATTTACAATATAGATATGGTAAATTCAGCTATATCACAAAATCGGCGCATAAATACTAATGCTGCCCTGAGAGCAAATTATAGTCAAGCTCGGTCTCCTCCCCTTAGTTCCACAATCCAACTTTTGTACAAAGCATTGATCTTTTCCAGCGTGCGAGATTTGCTCGAAATTATCAACAATTATCTACTAATTATAGATACCCGCGGATTTCCTAAAGTACACGGAGGAATGAGATGATTGAGGTGCCAAAATCCGGGTTTTAACATGGGGCTCTTTTCCCCTAAAAGTCGTGGAATTAGCCAAACTTTTTATTTCACATAATTTTCATCAGGGCTTCAGCATGGAAATACAAACTACTTAATTTTTTTTCGATTCAAGAAATTTGGTGAGAAGACAGCCGTTCGTCTATCAGTTTCACATTGTCTGATCAAATTTCGTGAAATTCTGAAGAGCCGTTTAGGAAAGCCCTGGGTATTTATTATTCCGATCTGCCATACCGACGGCGATGGGGTACCATTCCCGGCCTTAGGCCACAATGACGGATATAAAATCGTGTGCAAATATCAAGCTGTTAGAATTTTTTTTCGATGTACGAAATGGCCGAATACTAATATTTTCTTTTGTTATCTTTTTTTAGGCGCTCCGCGACGTGACGTTTCGCATCCACAATTTTTGACCTAAAACAAAAAACAAAAATTCTCGTCAATCTATATTAGAATACCTAGAGAAGTACGTACGGAATTTAAAAAATATTGTTTTATTCAAAAGTTGTAAGTATTTGAACTTAAGAAATGAATTTTCAGTGCAAAATTTCGTTCTACTAAAACTGCTTATAAACTGCTCATAAAACGAAAAGTTTTCGATTAATCAGAAACTCCGTAGGTACTTCTCTGAGAAATGCAATTAGGAAAGTAACTTTTAAATTTGAAGTAAATCGAGTGTAACTTGTTGAAGTTATTTTGCACGCCAATTGGAAAAAAGCTGTTTCGAGAAGTTTTATGTAGTCTGCCATTTTGTACAACGAAAAAAAAATATATTTTCTAACAGCTTGATATTTATACTAAATAAATGTGTAATTAATTTTATGAGTCAATCACTTTTTCATACGAAAAAAATGGTTAAATGCGCACATGATTTTATACCCGTTACTGTGGCCTAAGGCCTTAAAGTAATCCAACAAGTTTTTGCATAATGCATGCTTCAAAATGCACTAAAACAACCGTTTTCAATGCAGCCGACTAATACATAAATATTATTAAAGTTAGACAAAAAATGAGTCACGTCATCGTTGCAACTTTTCATTTGAGATGAGACGATGAATTGTCATTGATCAATAAATAATGCTTTAAGAGATTATGATAATCATAGGTCCTTCAAAATTCAGTGTTAACATATGCACTCGGACATTTTTGAAAACCGTCACTTTCGGTCGCAATTCTCCGCTGAAATTTTGTGCTTGCGTTAAGGGGTTACCCCCACTTGCGATTTTGAAAAAATCGTTTTTTTTTATTGCATTTTTTTTAAGTATAAGTATCTGAGAATATGTCCTGAAAATTTCAAGTCGATCCGAACAAAATTGACTGAGATATGAGCGTGGGAATAGAAGAATCCGTTCTTCGTGTAAACTTAAAATGAAACTTTAAACGCGTTTTTCTCAAAATGGCATTTCTGAAGTCGGTGACCAAGATTACTCGAACACTAATGAACCGATTTTCTTGAAATTTTGCAGGCTTATTTAATACATAAAAATGTAGTCTTTAATCGTTCGATTTTTTCTTTCCAAAAAGAAATGGCCCTTTTGTAGCCAAAAAACGACCGTTTTTTTTCGTTAAAATCGAACCATTAACTTTGACTGTCCGCCATTTTGTGAAAAATGAATATTTTTTAAAATCCTTCGATTAAAGACTAGTTTATACTTATATTTGACTAAATCCATCCGCATTTTTTTTTCAGATGATCCACTTCGCCGCAATGTTGGTCACCGCAAACCGTGTATATAAAAACATTATTTCATTGACGGCCATTTGCCCCTAAACAATGTAATATTTTTCAATAAAAAAATTACTGAAAGTTCTTCAAGAAGTGTTCTTTAAGATGGTATATTGATCGATTAAAAAAGTTTGGTAGTTTTCTTTAAAAAAATTCATGAAAAAGGCCTTTTTTGCGCTACGAGTGGGGGTAACGCCTCAATTGACTATATTGTAGGAACGAGTGGGCGAGCGAATGAGGATTAAAAAAATAGCCAGTCTTCGGCGAAGGATTTTTTTTTAGTTCCAATCCCTTTATTGCCGATCACAATCTGAGGGTCTCTTGTTAAGTTTATTAATTTTCGTCAAGGTTAGGATTGAAATCGCGGAGAACTTGATCCCTGACTTGTTCATTTTCGTTGTACACTCGTAAAACAGCGTCAAAATGACTCAGTCCTTGTTGCTCATATGCCGCTATCTGATCCCGAAGTTGACGTGCTCGTTCCAAGGCCGCCTCCAGTATTGCTTCTCTACGAATTTGGGCTCTCCTTCTTGCTGCTGCGGCGTTCTTTCTCTTTTCAACTCCACTTGGCTTCCTGTCTCTTCTCACCCTCCCAGCTCCATAGTGACTAACGACATCTTCGGGAACCGAAATGTCCAAGTCCTTATCATCGGCATCAACGCTCAGCTGTGAATCAAACGAAGCGCTTAGAAAAAGACAAAAGGGTTCTCCGAAACATGAAAGAGTCAACTTTTGCTGATTTGGACCGTGCATTTCACCGATGCAGACGGTTTTGAAAGTAATTTTGGAAAATGCACCTGGTCGATGAAGCTGCTTAACGGAGTTTCTTCGTATTCGTTGTCCTGTAAAAAGGTAAGCAAAAGTGTCGATGGAAATACTGTGTTATGCATCACATATATAACAAATGCGCGGGAAGAAAAACCTATATTCAATGGATAGAATTCTTGACTAACGGTAATTTCCGGCAGGTAGCAATGAACCCCGATGATTCCAACGAGGAGAACCCAAAAGGCAGTCTGATGAAGCCTCGCCATTTTTTTTATGCCCGGTATGATGATCCGACTAAGACAGAAAGAATCGAAGGAGCTCCAATTTACAAGTGATCGCTGATACCGGAGACTGTTGTCGGAATACGAAAAACCTCGTCTTAAATACAGGACCCGTCTAATTGCTATGCAAATTAAATTCTCTTCACTCGACTGAAACACGTGGATTTCGTAATCTAGCTAAAAATAATCCGTGATAAACTTCTCCGTAAGTTTGAATACATCGCTCTCAATAAATGACATATAGACATTTCAAGGGCACGAAGGAACATTCTTTTTCATTTTTCTTTTCGAAATTTTCCTTTCCCTCTCCTTTTTTATTTTCCTATCCGAAGATAGATTCTCAATCGGAAAATTCTTATTTGAGCGTAGAACTTTTGTAACTTTGGTTTGGGCGCTAAATTGATATTGCTGCTGAGAAATTTTTCATAAGGAACTGCAAAACAGATTTCATTAATAGCAAATTTTGTTGATATATAGATATCATTTGAGGTAGGGAAATTTTCCCATTGGAACAGTTTTTTGAAAGAATGGAATTTATTGCTTACAATTGGTAAATAATGCTTTTTGAAATTCGCATCCGTCATTAAGCTCATAACCGTCACGTATTAACAATCTCAGACTGTCACCATAAGAGCTTAAATAATATATTTTTTAACTGTTATTTTACGCCGCAATTTTCTGCTACAGTTTCGTATCAGAAAACAAATTTCCAATTTCTGGCGATGCGTATCTGCGCCTTCTGTTGGTTCGTTTACGCAGCTGCGTACAAAATACGATCATTTATTATTCCGTCATTGCTACGTATAGACGTCATTAGAATATCTATTGAAATATTTGCTCATCGAATTTTCAAGACTCCAATAATTCATGATGGCAATGCTTCGCACTGCGAAGACTTCTATAAGTCTAAAAGCATCGACATTTGTATCTAAACCTTATGGGTGAAGAAAGAAAACAGTCGGAGTTCGCGATAATCGAAGGCCAAGAATGACAGTGGCAAAATTATCGATTGGAAAAGAGCAGGGGAGAGGGGGAGGCAAGAAAAAAACCCGACTTTGTTAGTGAAAAGTTCGTATAAGCTAAAGAGTAAAAAATATTGACTTTCATTTCAAAGTTTGTGCCAAGTATCCATTTCGAAACTATTCTTCCATATACGAAATTTAAAAAAGAACACTGGATACTCATTTTACATGTGTCAGTGCAATAAATTTTTTTTCAAGAGGCCAATAGCGAGGCTACAATAGAAATGAAAAGATTTATATTGTATGCCGTATGTATATTAGGGTGACACAAATTTGAGCTCTATTTTTTCCTTCTTTTCATCATCCAGTTATCTTCTTTAAAGAAAAAAAAGACTTATTGTGGCGAAAGCCGTGAGCGGTCAAAAAATATTCAGAGGTCGCTCAAGCCTCCCAAAAATTTTAAATTTCATTGAAAACTCGATTTTTTTGTTGTCCACTTTTCACCTATGAATGTTACGCTTTGTAATTTTTAAATTAACCTCGCCAAAGCTCTAGCCGGCCAATGGATATTTAGTGGTCGCTTAAGATTTTCGAAATTTCCATATTTTGAAAACAACGAATCCATGTTTCTTTAAAAACAGTTTTCTGCGCATCCTAATACAATAATACACAATGACACACATCCTCTAATTGGCGCTTATTACAAATTATTATAATAAATTATTCAGAAAATGTAACACTTCGCTGTTTATTTCGTTTTTATACCGCAAGGAATTATAGTGCATGCCAGATTTATTTTCTGGCGGAAACTCGGATATTCGAAAACCTTGAGCGACCACTAAATATTCATTGACCGGCTAGAGCTTTCGCGAAGTTAATTTAAAAATTGTAGAGCGTAAAATTCATGGGTGAGAAAGTGGATGAAAAAAAACCGATTTTTTAAATGAAAACTTGAATTTTTAGGAGCCACAATTTTAATATTTTTTGACCACTTGCAGCTTCCCCGACAACTTTTTTTTTCTTTAAAGATCATTTCTTTCAATTAATTTTTAAAGTAATTTCTCTAAACTATTTAAAGAAACTATTCAATTATTAAATCATTTTGTAAAATAAGATACATGGTGAGAAAAAGGGGAAAAATAGAGCTCAAATTTGTGCCACCCTAATGTTTATCCATATTGCAAGCAGTGGATGTATCTACTCGAAAGATTCATTCAGTGCATATTTAGCAAATACTGTTTTTTAAAATAGGTCGAACTAAATAGATAGGTCGCGATGTATATGTGCATTTGACGATTCGGCCAATACAAGAGCGAATTAATTAAATAAACTAGCCTTTAGTGTATGAACCAATATTTTTTTTTACAAGTATTGATTAAAATTGTACGGTTGTCGATCCTTAATGCGTCCATTTCATCGTCGAATGCTGCGGATAGCATTTGCAATGGTTCGCACCATTGGTCGGTTAGGATTCGGAAAGAATACAATGGGTAAATTGGTTACCCTCTTTGCTACTTTATTTTCCGTTCTTCGATCTTTCTGCCTTGTAGCTTCTACTATATACTGATAAAGTTCACGTTATTTTCTTCCGATGCTGTTTTTGTCCATGGTCTTGTCTCTGTTCGTCCTTTTGGCTACGAGAGCTCTAGGGACATTTTGAGAAGAATGTTCCAACTTATGTCCAAAATCGACGATCATCTGCAGAAACACTCAAGATGGACCATTTGGAAGTTCAAATCGGACTTGCTTCGTAACTAACAATGAGTTAAATCCTGTGAACCTAATGCAGAAGTGTCTCATTAAGGGCAGATATACACCTAGGAGCCGGAAAAAAGGTAATTTTTGTGAATTTTTTCAAGGAAAACTATTCGAACTTTTGGATTGGGGTTTTAATTGTCTAAAAGTATATACATTCAAAAATATATTTAATTTTCTTCATTTAAAAAAATGAAAAATATACAAGGATATTGTATGATCCTTGGAGCGTCGTAAAAAAATCGGTACCCAAAATTTCTCGAAAACCAATGAACCGTTTGCCTTGAGGTTTTTTATGGTTATTCTATACACCATTATCTAGTACTTGTCATAGCCGATTTTGAAAATATTGATTTATGACAAAATGGCGGACGTTTGAACATAAATAGTGATTTTTGGGCAAAAAATTAGTTATTATTTTGCCTATAAAACAAAAACTAAGTAACGGAAAAGAAAAATCCTATGCTATGTTAAAATGGCTTTTTTGTGAAAAATGTATTGCTTTTTCCTGTAACTTTCGCCCTTTAAGAAATGACTAGGGTAGAGTCACCAAAGAGTGCGCGCTACCAAAGAGTACGCGGTCATTTTAATTGTTTATTTCTTCTTGTGTTGGCAACATCATCTAACCTGTCAGTGGCACATGACGTGTCAAGGTGTTGGACAACAACTCGCTTCGTTAACGTGTTTATTTCCAATTCCATGACTAATAATGGATTTTCGATACGTTTGATCTTATTTTTGAACAATTTCAAACACGTTTTGTAAGGTTTTCGATTAATTTGCACCCAACGGATGTTATTATACTTGAAACTTGTGATCCAAATTTTGTTTTATTGCGAACCTATATCGTCGTTTTATTCGCTTACGAAAATTATAGTGACCTCAGACTAAGAACACCTATTTTGAGTCTATTCACACTATCCCTTACCACTACTCTGCTCTCATGCGCACTGAAAGTGCGCACGAGATGACTTCTAAGTTTAAGCTTTTTAAAATATTTTTCGTAATTGTTACTTGAGACTTTCATTTAAAATAATGGTTCTAAATGACCGAAGGTTAAATTGAATAAGAAGTGCAAAGTGTATTATCAAAATTGATTTTTCTAGACATCAAACTTTATAAAGTGTTCTTTGTTGGCTTTACTCTACAAAACATGGTAACAATGGCCAAAATTCAGTTCCAAATTTCTTCTTTTCCTTCTCTGGCTTAGCATACATACATATATATATATATCTTGCACGCGCGGTGCATGCGTTTGCGCGTGTGACGAGTATGAGCGGCGCCGTTCTCACGCGGTGCCACGCGTCGCTCTCTCCGGTCTCCTCTTCTCTCCTTTGGCGTATACAGTTGGTCACCCCACTCGACATACAACTCAATGTGCAGAGTGAACGACGTATAGTAACGGCGGCAGGCAAATATATATATATATATATATATATATATACATATATACAGATACATATACATATTGTATCGACAATATATACGAGGTCATAGCACGTGCCGTTTCGTGTATACGGAAAAATTTATAATTGTCACAACATCACCCTTCACATATACTGACCCACACAGTATTAAAATGTACATACGTGTCTACACACGCCACAGCTGGAACTCATAGGTTATTGTAACTCGGGCGCATGTAGTTTTTAGAAAAGCGATTGATTTTTCGCACCAGAAATGGAAAAAAAAACATCCCGCACTTCCGCATTACGATGACATTTTTATGGCGCATTACGATGCCGCCTTACGATGGCATTTTCCTTCGACTTGAGGCGTTCTCTTCTCTGTGGCTCACCGAAAAATGAGACGCTTTTGGGGATTTTTTTGGTTGAGAATACCAAAATAGTCATCGAAATGAGATTTGGAGAGTTTATTCAACATGCGTTGACATGTACAAACATTTTTTTAATGAAAATAATACAAAATCGTGGCTAACGTAGAACTTCGATGGATCAGCAAGAAGAACAAAAAGTACACACGGTTATAAAAGGATATTGCTTTTCGCAAAATAAAATCATTTTGAATGAGGTTTTATTTGGTAATTAATGGTCTTAATTTGTCTATAAAAACGAAAATTGTTGATGCAGCGTGAGAGTCGTGTATATTGCTTTGGAGAATCTATCTGAGAAGCTACAGGCGAAATTTTAAGGCATCGCATGGAAACTACCCGAATTGTGCATTTTCACGATTTCAAAAATGCGGTGTCGAGAAAAACGCGTTTAACGGGGTATCCCTCTCTGGAAGCCCAATTTGAAGGGTCGGAATGATGCATTTTTTCTAGTAACGCATTGGTTGGAACAAATTCATTTTTCCCGAGCATATTGTAGTTTTTTGAAAGAAAAACTTTCAATGTGTTCGCGGTGATGCAATTGGCGTTGCAGATCTCCAGCGGCGAGACCTGAAACGGCGAGATCTCCTGGCTCAAATGTAATCGGAAACGAAAACGATTTTTTTTTCTTCTAGTATTTCTAACTGGCTGAGAAATTTCGGAAAATACGGAAATTCACAGATTTTCCAAAGAAAACCTCATTTTGCTCTTGAAAAACGGAATGCTGAAGTCATTGTTATTAACGAATGGATTATCCATTAAAAAATGATGAACGCAAAAAAGGTTTGAACGCAAATATGCAAAAAAAAAACGATTTTCCAGAGAGGGATATCCCCTTAAAGCGTCAAGGCTGATTCAGGAGTTATCGTCCACACGACGGATTTGAACCTCCTATTTGAATTCTGCGTGTACCCACCGAAGCATTTCGATAATAGGTCTTCAGTTGTTACGTCGTTCTATATTTTTTGTACAACTGCACTAAACGACTCCAAATCGTTACGTTCACCGTTAATGCTGTTTTGTCCGTTTCGAAGCGCTCGGAGGAGCTTCGGTAAATGAGCCCTAAACATTTTTAAACAAAGTTATGAATAATCCGTGGAATGTGGAATGATGTACAAAAGATATTGCTTTTGTATATTATTCTTGTAATATATATATACATAGATCACGTAAGTCAGTATTTTTAAGATATTAAGCTCACCGACTTTGAATACGTAATTTTGGGGAAAAGCAGTTGACGTTTCGAACGATGCTCCGAGCATTCTGGCGGGCGTTAACATAATTTACAAATATGTCTATATACCTGTCTATAAACCTGTCTATAAAAAGGCCCATAATTCTGTCATACTCAGACGTGGCCTTAAGTTATGGGCGAATTGCTGTGAGGGAGCATTTTTCTTTTTATCTGACACTTCAGACAGCATTATATTCAAGAAATTTGAAAAGTTCGATTTTTTGACATTTTCTTAAAGTATAGACGCTTAAGGCCTTAGACCACAATAACGGGTATAAAATCATGTGCGAATTTAACAATTTTTTTCGTATGAAAAAGTGATTTACTCATCAAATTAATTGCACATCGATTAGTACGAATATCAAGCTGTTAGAAAAAATATTTTTTTTCTTTCGATGTACAAATTGGCCGACTACTCGAAACTTCTCGAAACAGCTTTTTTCCAATTGATACGATAAATAACTTCAACAATTTTCACTTGATTTACTTCAAATTTAAAAGTTATGTTCCTAATTGCATTTCGCAGAGAAGCACGTACGGAATTTCTGATTACTCGAAAACTTTTCCATTTTATGAGCAGTTTATGAGCAGTTATAATGAAATTTTTCACTGAAAATTCATTTCTCAACTTCAAATATCTACAACTTTTGAATAAAACAATATTTTTTAAATTCCGTACGTACTTCTCTAGGTATTCTAATGTAGATTATCGAGAATTTTTGTTTTCTGTTCTAGATTATCGAGAATTTTCGTTTTTTGTTCTGGATTATCGAGAATTTTTGTTTTTTGTTCTAGGTCAAAATTTGTGGATACTAAATGTCACGCCGCGGAGTGCCTACAAAAAGATAACAAAAGAAAACATTATAGTAGTCGGCCATTTTGTAAATCGAAAAAAATATATATTTTCTAACAGCTTCATATTCATACTGAATAGATGTGCAATTAATTATATGAGTGAATGACTTTTTCATACGGGATAAAATTGTTAAATTGGCACATGATTTAATACTCGTTACCGTGGCCGAGGGCCTTAAGAATATGTTTTCAAAGGGAAATTTCGAAATTCCTTACATTTACGATAATAGACGAGATCAGGTCAGGATCGACTAGCCGTAGCTACGAATAGAAGCTTGAACTGCTCGCAGGAAGGAATGAACTTCAGAAAATCTGCATTTCGAAGTCGCGGAAGGCACACTTTACGCGGCAGGAATGCTCGATTGATATAACGTAAGTATAACACGCCATTATACCACTTACATAGTTTTGATTATCTGAAACTGTGCTGATATCTTGAAACAAAACGTTTTTCTCGAAACTACTTTTTTTCAACCTGCTTGACATAAAATCTCGAATTTTATTTAACCGATAGACTTAAAATTTGGTATAGACCTTCGATATATACCCCTCTATCGTCCGTAACTCGGGCATTGTGAAATAATAATTATTACTATTGTACAGAAAATTTTGCCGTTGACAAAAATAGGGCGAAAAATTAACTTTTTTCAGAAAGTCGCCATTATTTTTTCTTCTCTTTGGTCCCTGCCATAATGACATTCTTGTTGATCAAGAAAATTGGTTTCATTTCTGTTTCAGATGAACGGGAGCTTTGGAGTCATATCAAGCGCCTCAACCCTTTACTTTTCACGGCCGGATTTGGAGACCCATAATCGGTTGAATTTTTTTTGCACAATTTTTTTTGTAAGTTCTTGAAACGTCAATAAAAAAAAATACTGTAAAAGAATGGATGGTGGAATAGTCATTTTAACCCCTAGACTCGAATACTACCTTAAGGAGGGAGATTCAGGGGAGAAAAGAATTGCCGATCTTCATGATTTTGTTCTAAAACGAAAGATTTCTTCGCTATTTTTGAGATTTAGGGTATGTTCTATTACTACTCTTGGTTATTAGATGATATTTTTCATTATGAATCTTTAAAAACGGCGGAGGTATGACACAGTCTTGTAAACTGCATTTTTTAAACTGACGTGACATATAGCTAAAAAACTAATCGACCGATTCTGATAGAATTTGGTATAAATCTTGCTAGCCTTATTGTCTAAAACATGACGCTGAACGTTTTTTTAAATTAGAGAAAAAGTGATTTCTCATTGCAGAATGCAATCTCTCTGTTTCAAAGGGTACCGTTTTATCGATTTTCAACATTTCTCATGTTTTCTTGGTTCATATTCCGAGTATGAGTATTAATGAAAGAAAACGTTAGTTTTTTCACATTAAGGGATCACGCCCACTTGCGATTTTGAAAAAATCGATTTTTTTATTGCATTTTTTTGAAGTGTAAGTATCTGAGAATATGTCCTGAAAATTTCAAGTCGATCCGAACAAAATTGACTGAGATATGAGCGTTGAAAGAGAAGAATCCGTTGTGTAAACGACCGGCTAATTGAAACTTTAAACGCGTTTTTCTCAAAATGGCATTTTTGAAGTCGGTGACCAAGATTACTCGAACACTAATGAACCGATCTTCTTGAAATTTTGCAGGCTTATTTAATACATAAAAATGTAGTCTTTAATCGTTCGTTTTTTTGTTTTCGAAAAAAATGGCCGTTTTATAGCCAAAAAACGGCCGTTTTTTTTCGTTAAAATCGAACCATTAACTTTGACTGTCCACCATTTTGTGAAAAATGAATATTTTTTAAAATCCTTCGATTAAAGACTAGTTTATACTTATATTTGACTAAATCCATCCGCATTTTTTTTCAGATGATCCACTTCGCCGCAATGTTGGTCACCGCAAACCGTGTATATAAAAACATTATTTCGTTGACGGCCATTTGCCACTAAACAATGTAATATTTTTCAATAAAAAAATTACTGAAAGTTCTTCAAGATGTGTTCTTTAAGATGGTATATTGATCGATTAAAAAAGTTTTGTAGTTTTCTTTAAAAAAATTCATGAAAAAGGCTTTTTTTGCGCTACAAGTGGGGGTAACGCCTTAATCCCCCCGACGCTGCATTCCACGCCGTCCGGCAACATCCGCCGCAACCTGTTTAGGCGACCGTGCCATGTCTCCCCCATTTTGACAAATTAATTTTTTTTAAACCACATAACATCCAAAAGTAGTAATAAAACATACTCAAGTCTCAAAAACAGTGAAGAATTCTTTCCTGTAAAAGAAAAATCGTGAAAATTGGTACATTTTTTCTCTTGCACAAAGGTGTCTTCTTCCTCTCATAGAAAAAGACGCGCAGTTTATTGTGAGTTGTGAACGTATGCCTGCCCCGTAAGAGCGAACAGCAGAATAGACGCGACTATGAAGTCAGGTGTAGGATAGACCTGGGTCGATTAATATTATCAGTGAAATAATAATGTAAGCAAATGAATAATAATGACAGAACATTGTGCTTAAGTGTCACCAGTTCAAAATATATACAATATTTGATGCGTGACTTGAATTATTCCGCGTCGAATAATGTCGAACGATGCGCAGAATCATTTTGCCATTTTCCATCGGTACATATTTCGTATCGTTCGAAGAAGAGACCCTACATTTTGAAAACACCTAACAATCAATTTGGATCGGATAAATAAATTTGAAAATGCATACGGCCGTGTCGATTGCGCCACTTTTCGTAACAGGTCTCTGCCTCCTGTACTTCTCGCTGCCTAAGTGCGTTTTACACGCTTCTCGTTTTACCATTCTCCTCTCCTTTTTTCCTCCTCTTTCACTCTTCACCAGGCTCGGTAACCCGAGTAACTGAATCGGCACGTGCCGTAGGGCACAATGGCTCCCAGTATCTCATTTGAAATACCAGCCTATTCTACCGTCCACCTTATAACGAGTTGAGTAATTGTGCCCGTGCCCATTTATTTTTAATAATTTGTGTATTATTTTACACAGTGAATGTTCAAGATTGAGAATGAAAGTGGATCTAATGGTACCGCACAACGATCTACCGTTCTTGCATACATTCAACGTTGACGAAAATGCAACTCGTTCGCAACATGTGATGTTCGCAATGTGAACCGGTTTTGCCTAGTCGTAACAGTCGAAAAACGATGATTTTTGGGCTTTTTTCGAAAACCGTGATGATTTTCTACAAAAATGATGTATTTAAAAAAGTGTCATTTGAAGAACACTAATTTCTGGTGTCAAAATATTTAGGGTAAGGTTCCGTTCCCTCCCCCCCCCCCCCGAACGTACCGAGCGAGCTGAATTTTTGCACAACGCTTCTTTTTAAAATTTCAAGGCAACCCCTAAAGGGATTTTTGGCAACGCGCAATAGTTTTTGGGTTTGGGTTTGTTTGGGTAATTTTTGTTTGGACAAAACGGAGGGCGGACGAAAATCGCGATTATACTTAATTATAATCGATTTAGATGCGATATCCGGCAAGCACTTCTCGAAAACGGATTTTACGGTGAGCAATGCCCTTTTGAATCAGGTCATCTGATATAAAAAATCAAATAGATGGCGTTAGTAAAGGGTGCCTTAAAACGACGTCATTTTAAATTGCGCGCCATTTTTTTGTGGCGAACATATATAGTACCAATCTTTGACAACGCGCATTAGGAAGTATTGAGGTTTAGTCATGGAGAATGACACGCATAGAAATTGTTATTTGCTGCATCGTTACTGCATAGCTGTTGGATTGGACGTCTTTCTTTGGGCTTTTCTGAAAGGAAAAGTGCACGCCAATGTTCCACAGACCATTCCGGAGCTCAAGGAAGCAATTGGACGCACCATTAATGAAATTAGTCCGCAATTATGCCAAAATGTTAATGAACATTTCGCCAAAAGAATGAAAGTTCGCGAACAAGGACGAGGCGGCCATTTATCGGATATTGCGTTCCATACATAACCTCCATGTTTGTACCTTACATTCAAATCACAATATTCGTACTTTTTAAATAAATAATACGCTTCATTAATAAATTTGAATGTCAGGGCATTTTGAAACACCCTATATATTAGTTTATCCCATGATTGATCGAAGAAATTTCCGAAATAGCGAATAAAAAAAAAATGCCGCGTGTTCAAAGTTAGTCTTCAATTTTACGAAAAAAATCGGCAATTTTTCGTTCATCGAATCGAAAGTTCACATAGGGAAAAAAAAATTCTTCGTTTCGATGCTATATTTTTGCATCTAGCGCCCTATATAAATTTCAGAAAGATCGATGCAGTAGTTTTGTAGACATTTTTCTCGCCGATTTTGACGCCGTACTTTCGAGAAAAAAGCACTCAAGTTTGGAACGATGCTCCTAGCGGTTCGACGGGCGTCAACATAGCAGCCTGTAAGTCTGTCAATTTCGATCCGATCACCTTAACATTTTGAGGGACCATTTATAGGCTAATATACGTCAAAAAAATATTGGTTTTGAAAAAAGGGGTCTTTCGTCTATTACAACTAGTCAAAACCCCTTAAAACACAATTTTTAAATAATAATCCATTCCGGGCTTATATCGCACTTTGCGAATGCAATTTATTGTGCGACCTAAATTTGTTTGCGTTTGTTGAATCGGTACAATCGTGGGGTGAGAAGGCCAAAAACTGCAGTCCGAAAAAATTAGACAATTATCCGTTATACAAATATATATATATATATATATATCGACGAAAAGGATCTGCGCGAGTGCATGAGCCGATGGAAAATGATTCAAGCAGCCATTCTTTGTTGATTATCGTATACAATATTTGAAAGAAAAAAATTGAAGTGCGGCGTAAATATGTTTGGGGATATCGGAAATTTTTCTTCGCCGTTACCAAGCGAGCGCACATCAAATATAATTTTTGAAGGGAAACAATTGCCACTGGCGATGAAGTAACGACCGTCGCGTGCCGTCCACGTGGCCAAAATACGTTCAAACGTCGAGGGAGGAGGGAGAGAGCAAAAGAAATAGAGAAAGAGAGGCGGATATATGAGGGATAAAGTGTGCTGGACATACGTGGTACACCCTCCTCCTCTTCTCTGTTGGGCTCTTCTACTTGGTTATTCAAACAGAGAATAAGCCTCTTCTAATTGCGTCGAAAGACCCCATTCCATTAGAGATTAAACTTCAAAAGAGACGAACAGAGGAATCGAGCCAGAGAGAGAGAGAGAGGGAGAGGGAGAGAGAGAGAGAGAGAGAGAGAGAAGGATGAGTGGCAGAGTAGGAAGATGGGCGTCGGAGACGAACAGGGCGAGGGATACCCTCACCGTGAGTAAACTTTAGATGTACGAAGTGATGTTTAATTAATTCTAATACTCTGACGTAGTTCCAAGCTTGCTGATCATCAGAGTGACCGATACTGTAACTATTCGTTTCATTATTTATTTATACACATAATAAAATTGTAAAGCTTTATCCGTAATTTTTTTAATTCCGAGAAAATTCTCTACAAATCGATCATATCAACGAAAACAAGTGGAAAAATTCTATTTCGAAACGAAACAAAAATAGTGGTATGTTTGAGCGTTCATAACTGAATCGATTTCGATGAATATTTTATGGAAACGCAGCCTAGTGTGTGGAATATGACTTAGGCCAATGAGCGTTAAGCTATTTGGTGAATTATAATTACAATGAAGAAGCGTACAAACAGGCACACGTAAGGCTCATATTGAACAAACACATGACAACAATCAGGGAACGTACACAAATGAACAAACAAGCGAAGAATAATCAGGGGTTGTATGTAATTGTCGTATTTTCTTAACTTGTCTTTACAGATAGTTATTTTAAACGAGGAAAAATATTGAAGATTGAAACACACGGAACTATAAACGTAAAAACTAAATAAACGATTAAAATTAATTAATCGTAAAAAAAAAAAAAATTAAGAAAATAAAATGTAGCCTCGACAGGGTAGATTTGCCATGGATTGGATTCCAACACGAGCGAAGCCGAGGACGCGGCTAGTTTTACATAAATATACTTAAGGCCTTAGGCCACAGTAAAGGGTAGAAAATCCTTTGCGAATTTAACAATTTTTTTTCGTATGAAAAAGTGATTCACTCATAAAATTAATTGCACATCTATTTAGTATGAATATCAAGCTGTTAGAAAATATTTTTTTTGATCTACAAAATGGTTGTCTACTCGAAACTTCTCGAAACAGCTTTTTTTCAATTGGCGTGACAAATAAGTTCAACAGTTTTCACTCGATTTACTTCGAATTTGAAAGTTATGTTCCTAATTGCATTTCGCAGAGAAGTACGTACGGAATTTCTTATTAATCGAAAACTTTTCATTTTATGAGCAGTTTATGAGCAGTTATGACGAAATTTTTCACTGAAAATTCATTTCTTAAGTTCAAATACCTACAACTTTTGAATAAAATAATATTTTTTAAATTCCGTAGGTGCTTCTCTAAGTATTCTAATGTAGATTGACGAGAGTTTTTGTTTCTTGTTCTAGGTAAAAAATTTTGTATGCTAAATGTCACGCCGCGGATCGCTTAAAAAACGATAACAAAAGAAAATATTAGTAGTCGGCCATTTTGTACATCGAAAAAAAAATATAGATATTTTTTCTCACAGCTTGATATTCATACTAAACAGAGGTGTAATTAATTTTATGAGTGAATCACTTTTTCATACGAAGCAAAAAATTGTTAAATTCGGACATGATTTTATACTCATTACTGTGGCCTAAAGCCTTAAATTGTTCTTTCAACGTGTTCTCTAATAAATATTTCACGTAAAACATTGTCCACGAGATAAATAAAAATAATAACACAATTTCAGGAGTATCCGTATTGTGTATGCCTTTTTGCTTTTCAATAAAAACGGAAATTTCAAGTTACAGACAGTAAAAAACGAATTGCACTTTTATACGTTTGTATACTTATGGAATACAATGAATTATAGTGAGTAAAAAAAGTATTTGTATTTGTCTTTCTCAAATTATCCTTCGAAAAAAAACAAGATGCTTTATGAAGTTTCTGTGTTCTATAGCTTATTCTAAATATACATAGCGTCTGTTTACAAAAATCTTGGGAAAACACGAACAAAAAAATAGAGCTAAATTAACAACAGCTTCGTGCGAGATGTACGAATACTTTTTTACTCGCTGTACGTACTTAGAAAAATATACTTTCATGGAGAATCTAATTATATTCTATTTCATGCAATCTCATTATATATATTTCATCTTATCTCTTTCGATTTCAGTGTTTCATGAAGAACACTTTGTAATAGGCATACCTGACGTAAACGGGTATGGAAAAAGTTATGCTTTTTGAAAATAATTTGCCAAGGAAACTTTAAAAAAAATAAAAGGACAGTAAGGATAATTGGAAATAAAAGGTGGAAAGTTCGTCGGACGAACTTCCCTTAGAATTACTCTTTTTCTTACAAAATTCGTCTTTTTTTTGCAAAACTCGTCGTTTTCATGTGAAGTTCGTCGTTTTCTTGCAAATTTTGTCGTTTTTGGCACAACTCTTTGTTTCCTTGTAAAACTCGTTATTTTCATGTAAAGTTCGTAGTTTTCTTGCAAAATTCGTCGTTTGTTGAAAAAATTCGACGTTTTCTTTCAAAATTCGTCGTTTTCTTGCAAAATTCGTTGTTCTCTTGCAAAAATTGGTCATTTTCTGTCAAAATTCTTCGTTTTCTTGCAAAATTCGTCACGTTCTGGCAACATTAGTCGCTTCCTTGTAAAATTCGTTGTTTTCTTGCGAAATTTGTTGTTTTCTTGTAAACTTCGTTGTTTTCTTGCAAAATTCGTTGTTTTCTTGCAAAATTCGTTGTTTTCTTGCAAAATTCGTCGTTTTCTGGCAAAATTCTTCGTTTTCTTGCAAAATTCATCACGTTCTGGCAACATTAGACCCTCCCTTATAAAATTCGTTGTTTTCTTGCAAAATTCGTCATATTCTGGCAAAATTAGTCGCTTGCTTGCAAAAATCGTCGTTTTCTTGATAAATCGTCGTTTTCTTGCAAACTTTGTCGTTTTTCTGGTAGAGTACGTCGTTTCCTTGCAAATTTAGTCATTTCTTTGCAAATTTAATCATTCTTTTGCATAACTCGTCATTTTCGTGCAAGACTCGACGTTTTCTTTCAAAATTCGTCGTTTTCTCGGAAATTCGTTTAGCCTACTTAAAAACGGAGGGATGTTTATCGAGCAGAATTGCGATTGTTCCTATTTACTCAAGCTCAACAATGACAGCTCCAAGTTTGCCCTCTCGGACAAACCGCAGGTTGAGTGTATTGGAACCGTGTTTCTTCAATAGCACGGGCACTTTTGTACTCGTGTGTGGGTGAGATCGGCAGTGGGGACGACGTAGTGTTAATCCTTTGGAGTGTCAAGCGCGTGGGAATCACTTCGAGTCTGGCCTCACACGCGACCTCCGCGTGTGTCCGATAAGTGGTAGAGGGGGAAGCCATGGGGCGCAGGGTGGGGGGCGGGGCGTAGTGGGTACGAGACCCTAATGTACACAGGGTTCGTTGCTGTCGCGGAAGGGTGCTCCAGGGCTGTTGGAATAAAAACGAATAAAAAATATAATTGTCGATTTGCGTAAGCGATATTAAGGTGTCCGCCATCGGTCATGTGTCCTTTGTTTTCATTTAACGCAACCGGAAGTAGGCTAGGCTTAACTCACTATTGCCATTATTTTGGATTCTTTGAGTAATAATGACGAAATAACGGGGTAGTGCCTGCTGTCATCAGAAATCGCTAGGATTTTCAATGTTGCAATTTTCTTTAGGTCAATTCTTTTTAAAGTTTTCTTCTGATGAAATTATGGCGTTTTTTTGGAAAATATTGATAATCAATGAAGTTATTATTTTTTTTAAAAAGCATCACAGCGCAAAGAGCTGACATGGAAAATAAAGAAGTGCTTTGTTATAATAATTTTTAATATGAAATTTAGTAAATTACGATACTGGCAAGCTGTACAATAAAAAGTTCGATTTTTACCACATAAATTAGTTTAATAGTTTGTTGTTAACAAATAGATGAACATATTCTAAAAATCATCCGGTCATACGATAGAAAATGTTATAAACTATGCTCTATTTAAATTTAAAGGGAATCAGACGAGTAGATTTTGAGATACGACTAGGCCGTTTCGTAAAACACGGTTTCGAGAAAAACGCAAAAGAAAAAAGGGTAGAAGGGTATGAAAATTGTCATAAATTGGTCGATTTTTGACATTTTAACAAAACCGTTGTTGCATATTGAAGTTGGGACCCTGTCTATAAGACTATGCAAAAAGATAATCCCATTTCGAAAATTTTGAACTTACGCTGACCGGTAAAACATTTAACGAGACCTAAGATTCATCTTCGAATTAACAACTTCTATACGGATATTAAGGTAGTAGGATTACCGTGTTGCGATAAAATAATGGGGTCGTTCTTATCGTATCGTGAGGGTAAAAGTATTCGATTGTTCAAGCTCGTCCTACACTATTTTTGTTCGCCGCTTAAGAGAAGAGGTGTTGGAGGGATTGGTACCGATCGAGCAGGTTTCGTATTGCCTCGATCGCACGGTATCCGTGATTTGTTTTTATTCCGTTTAACGAAAAATCTAATCTGATCATCGGTCGGTACAGTAGATGATCTGCTGATCGTAGACGTCGTCCGCCAGGGGGCAGCACCGCGCATACCAACGATGATAACGGACGCGTGGCCATGGATACCAAGTTGTGGTATAAGGGTTCTGTGTAAGCGTTCTGTCGGTAAAAATCCTCGTGTCTTGAGATTCGGTCTGTAGTGCACGAGAAATAGGTTAGAACCGATCCCGCATAACGTAGACCCCTTTATTTCATCCAAATAAAGAAGTAATCGGCTCACATTTACTCAGGACGATGTGAAACCTGCTCAGTCGGTAAAAAAACCCAAATCTCTTTACAAACGACGGTCGTTTCAAACTAAAAATACCAAATTCTGTTTAGCTAAACCGAGTACAAGATACTTGTGGTTTTTTAGCATTAGTCGTGCGGTATAAGACTAGGAAAAGAATATTCAAGTGCCTCTCCCAGAGTCATTGTAGCTTGGCCGGTAACTCACTTCATCGCAATTAGGGGTTAAGCTACTGTGATGAACCGAAAAACGGGTTGTTCAAGAAAAAAAATAATTAACGATTACGTCGATTGAAAAATCGTTCAGACATTAATTTGCATGTACATTGACAAAGTTGTGTATAAAATTTTATTTAAAAATGTTAATAATTAAAGAAGTTATAAACAATCTCGTGAAGGACCTTTGAACGTGAGGCGCTCAACGGTGTACTTGATTTTGACCACCCGGTTGATCAGAAACAAAAAAGACGAGTTTTTCTTCGAAATAGATAATGATGGGTAAGACTTGACCGAGCCTTTTTTTGTTATCGTGTTTTAATCATCCAAAGAAAGTTTTTTTTTTCGAGGAAAAATTACATTATTATTCATAACTAATGAAAAAAATGTTAAGAATAAAAACCGTCCGTCAAGACTAAACTACTAATAAACTAAATAAGTCTACCAAATTTAAAGTCAATCCATTCATTAGATATCGAGAAATCGTGTACACCGTTTTGAAAAACATAGTTTCGAAAAAAATGCGTTTAAAGTTTTTCTAGTAGTTCTATCGGTGTAATCACAAGTTTAGCTTCAACCTGCAATTCCGGCACCATATGTTGGACCTTCCTCTTAAATTTGAATTGCCTACAACGACGAAAGATTTTTCGAAATGTTCGCAGTTGCCTAACCCCTTAAATCGATTGCCGTCATATAAAAATATAATGTTCTCTGGGGTAGTTCAATTATCGAAAGACTCGATAAATCCTGTGGTAGAATACAACTGATACTCCAAAAGCAGACGTTTCAGCTGTCAATGATCACGATCCACTTGAACAAATATTCCACAATGTACCTTATTTCTGAAATTAATTCAACATCGCTCGTATGAATAATAGATTTATGAAACCGAGCAATTTAAATCTCGTACCTGGATTTAGAAGGGCATTTGTTTAATTCTTAGCTGCACACGTTCTGCGAATTACTCATGCAAAGTGTCGTTACTCTATTAATCATTCGTGAAACCCCGAAGTCTGGCTATGAGCGACGAGGAGCCATTAAATTATTTATTCCCGAATATCGACTTTCGTGTCAATAATTGGGTCAGGTGCTAAAATAAACTCTGTATACATACACGTAAATTCATCTATTCCGAATCTTCAAATAATAACGAGCATGAGCCCGGCGAATATAATCGGGAGCAAGAAATTGCAGATACGTCGATGCTGTGAACGAGAAAAAATGCACGCTAAGCAGGTTTGCATGAGCATGGAGCCCAGAAAAAGTCGATTTTCAATATTTTTCTAGCGAGAATAGGAAGATGGGGTCGGAATTTTTACAGACAATTGATACATAGTCTTGCCAAGGTTTATTTAATCGAAAAATATTGATAAGCTATAAAGTTAATATGATTTAAACAAAATTCCGCCGTTGCTGCAGGGACAACGGTGTATATGGTCCCTGCGACCAGCGTGATCAAAAACGAAAAAAAAAACTTGACAGCTGGCAGATGAGGAATTTTTTTTGCAACGTTTTTTGCAACTCGCACATACAAAATCGACGAGAAAAGTCGTAATATTTACGTAACTATTAAGAGGTCACGCCTAGTTGGAACTTTTGAAAAAATCGATTTTTCATTTTCGACGGATTCTTACAACATAACCATTCAAAAATATTCTTTGAAAATTTCCAGTCTTTTTCAGAATCGGTAACCAAAATATCTCAGAGAGAACTATGAACCGATCTCCTTCAAATTTCACAGATATTTTTTGTATATCAAAAGGCAGTCCTTAATCAAAGGATTTTTTTCAATGTATATTTTTTTTATATGAAGGAAAGCAGAGTGTTTTTGTTCAACGAAATTTTGACGATCACCCTCGACCGGCGACCATTTTTTCAACAATCATTGTTTATTGAATCGTTCGTTTAATGACTAGATAATATGGTACAAAAGCTAAAGTCATTTTTTTTTTTAATTTTAGATAAATTGTTCCCGAGCAGGAGTGGTCACCGCGAAGGATCTTTTTTGCACAGCGGCCTGTGCAGTTTACTGTATCTTCGTCGTTTATAAATATTTCCGAATAAAAAAATTGTCAAAGATACCTGAAGTACCCTTTACGATGAAAAAAACATTAAAAACTTGCACCCATTTCCCCAAAAAAAATTGCACGAAAACACCTCTTTTTTCCAGCCACGGACTAGGTGTAACCCGTTGAAGAATGAAGATCGATATTTAAAAAAATGAGATCGACAATGACCTTCAAATATTTCTCATCGTATCTTTTGTAAATTTGGAAACAATCCATCAAGTTGTTCTCGAGACATCATGTCCACCGACTTTGAAAACAGTGTTTCGAGAAAAACGCGTTTGAAGTTTGAAGTAGGTGAGGATCGGAAATTCGCACGATCAATATTCAGAAGGACCGAAATATCGAATTCAGTAACGCCGAACGTTCCAATATAGATAGATCAATCTTATGATAAGACGTTTAGAGACGTTAAATTATCGAATTGTAAATATTACGACAGTTTACAATTTCGAATTCATTAAAGCGAAGGGCCAAAAAGTCGATCAGTTAAAATGGCGAGGGGTCAAAAAAGCGAACGGTCCGGACAGCGAAAACAATGGAACAATGGATCGAGAAGTACGTTACTTGCGTTTCAGAGTGAAGTTGGCAGATGACGCTGGCGGTCAGTCGGGTCGGGCAGCCATGCCATGTTCGCCACTTAGGCATTCGCCATTTCGGACCATCGATCGTTTGCGTTTCTGAGATCTACACATTCGAAGTTCGTAGTCTCGATCTATGGCTTTTTGCTATAGACGGTATTGCGAATATTAGCTAGTCGCTTTTTCTCTATTTCGGAGATATGAATGTCGTAGATTGCTCGAATCTGTATTTGTCTGACTCGAACTGCAGACTATCTGAATATATGTTCTCGAATAAATGAGCTCTCGAATAAATAATCGTTTGGTCTAATAGCTATTCGATTTTGTCATCGGTCAACGAATAAAATTTCGGATAATTTAACCTTCGTTATTTTGGGAGTTCATAATTCTGTCGGTTCGAAATCTTTGGGGTTCTATATTTGGTCATTCGACATTTTGACCCCTACCCTTCGAAGTATACCGCTGCCTATCGCTAGTCCGGCCGCCAGTTAGATGCCTCAACTCATTCAATTTTCGGAATATTTCAATGAAATTTTCCGGGAATCCAGCAAATATGGGATACTACTAATTAAAAATATTTTTGGAAAATGCAATTTTTTGACTCGCCTAGGTAGATGTAGCCCGTTAAAAAATGTCAAACTTACGAAGACCGCTCAAAAAATCGTTTACAAAAAATAATACTTCAAAGTACAACGTTCAAGGGAAAACCAACTCTAACAAGGTGACTATAAGATTGGCCTAGTTACATGGCACGTAGAGTGATATTGTTGGATTACACAGCATAAAACCGTTTTACAGAATAAAGCCTCGTCGAGTCGATATATCGAGCCATCGCACCTTCGTAATCAACCAGCTCGGCCAACTGCAGCTGTAACGCACAATTGCCTCGGTGATGAATAACCATTGAACATATTTTCTTATGACACAACGTACGTAGATACGCGTCGGCACATTTACGATATACTTCCAGAGCGTACCTAATGATAATCGATTCTGTTATTGTGTGCTGGAATTATAGTCTGACAAAGACCGTCTCAACTACCGGACCTGCGATCCGGAGCAAACAGGGGAGCCGGATCAGTACGTAAATCTTGGATGAGATATACACGATTAGGGGCTTACACCTGTCGACTATTTTCGAAAATATCGACCTTTGGTTTTCGACAGATTCTCCAAATATAAAATTTCAAAAATATTCTTTGACAACTTCAAGTCAATGCGTTGAAAATTAAGGAAGCGGTCATTTATAGGTCGGTTCCGCGGACCGCGGAATTTTGACTTTTCGACTGCGCGCTGGGTCGTTTTGACTGAATTTTTTTATAACTGACTGTATCGCAAAACGAGGTAATCTATTCGACCGCAGTGCGGCGCTAGAATGTCCCCCGACTCCTACTCTGTAGGTCGACACTCGGCCCCCATCCTACATCCTGCCCGTATCCTGAGGACACCAGTCGAAAACAGACCTGGGGTCGAAACGACCCCGTTTATC
Organism: Ophion costatus; assembly: GCA_951751655.1. Taxonomy (NCBI): domain Eukaryota; kingdom Metazoa; phylum Arthropoda; class Insecta; order Hymenoptera; family Ichneumonidae; genus Ophion; species Ophion costatus. Next base: position 15,572,517 of record OX632360.1, on the reverse strand, counting down.
CAGGAGTGCGGTAAAAGTAAAAAAATGTTTATTGTGAAATTTTGTGTTTTATTGCTACGTGGAAGTGAATTACGATAGAAATGGCTCATAGATATTTTTTATATTCCGCTTTTATAATAAATTATGTATTTAGAATGCCGATCATAAAACTGAAAGCAAGTGTCCGTTATGCAGGAGGGCTATGGGCAACGAGCACCGAATGTACTTATGCGTCGAGTCTGGTAAATGTCAATGATAATAAGTCATTGAAGCAAAAAAAAATGCGAACAACATACGTTTTCAACAATTTATCTACCGAAGCAGTCGATTTTCTTCATTTTTAACTATCCCAAAAATGCTCAAATTCAAACCTCCGAATAAATATACTTTTCGGAAAGACGGTCGACAATGTCTTTTTACGTATCTACAGACCTTCCTCTTTAAAAACCTCAAAGGATTTTTTTTATGTTTCAAAAATAAAATCATGATCTTTTTCATGCGAGTACGTATTTTTCAACGCATCTTCCACTTTGACCGAACGTTTAGGCCCTTAATTTTTGTTTTTCTTAAAAAATAAATCGTGAGCCATAAAATAAGGCTCATTCACGACAAAAGAAAACGTCTGTACAAAAAAGAATGCATATTCGACGAGACAAAACGATCTGAAAAACGTCCGGGGTCAGATAGACCCCATATGAAATACGAGATTCGGGCGGAAGTGTGCAGTCGAACGGTTTAATGCGTTTTGTTTCAGAATAACTTTTTCAAGATCGGTGACATCGATAACCCGAAAACCACTGCACCGATCAACTTCAAATCCTACAAGCATCTTTTTCATATCAAAAAGCAGTGCTTGAACGAAGGTATGTTTTGTGATGCATATTTTTTTATCAACGAATACAGAGCGTTTTTTTTACCAAAAAACGATTCATTCATATTGGACTGCGACCATTTGCTCAAAAATCAATACTTTGTTGAATCCTTCGTCCAATTACTAAATAATTGCATGCAAAAACTAAATGGGTTTGTTTTTTTTTATTTCGGGCGATTTGTTTCGGAGTTGCAGTGGACGTTTTTCAAACAGCAGTCTGCATAAACCACTGTAGCATTGATAATTTTTTTCGATACGAAAATCGTAAAAAATACTCTAAGAGTTTCAGAGCCTCTAACGAAATGTTACCATTTGATTTAAATTTATACACTAAGCTCTTTGTCATAGACTGAATGCACCCTCCAAATTTAAAATCGATCGTCTACACGGTTTCTATAAATATTACAATTGAAGAAACACTTTTTAACATAGGGCATTTAACATTATGTCACTGATGACGGAATTGTCATGTACTGAGTGACTTGACAGTTTCTCATAACATTTTTTTTTTAATTTCACACTATTGCGTGCGAAAAATTGCCATTCAGCGATGTGAGTAGGCATCTCTCTATGTTAAAAAGTGTTTTTTAATCGTAAATTTCATCGAAACGGTGTAGACGATCGATTAAAAATTTGGACGTTGCATTTAGTTATAATACGACAAAGAATTTACTGTAAAATTTTTAATCAAACGGTAAAACTTCACCAATTGTCCCCAAACTCCTAAAAACCATACTCTTTGATGTGAAAAACATGAACACCCTCCACACATTTGCCCAGAAAAAATCACGAAAATTCCTCTTTATTCCGGCCCCAGGCAACGTAAAACCCGTCGATTACGAGTACCTGTATATAAATACGAATATTCAATCGATGAGAAAATATCTGTTCAAAAATAAAAAAAAAAAAAAACAATTCCACAGGTCGTATAATCACAAAAACTACACTACCGAAGGTTCATTCACTATATTATCGAGGTGGATGATGCTGTGTGGTGAAAAGTCTACAAAAGTGTGTTAAGCGTCCAATATTTCACGCTCCATGTATAGTACGACTTCATCTTTGAATGCACAATGGCAAAATCGTATTAAGGACTATGCTCGGGGCTCCCGGTGCCCTTTTGGCCCGTTCGCTGCTTGGAATACGATATCGTCACAGGGATGAATAATCTCCTCGGAGCCATTCAACCGAGTTATCCCTCGTCTTGCCGAGTGCACTGTCTCGTAGTACCTGTGGGGATACGAGTCGAATAATCACGGAAGCGTTTGATCACGTGCGCAGGCGGAACGAATCCTTGCATTTTTTCGACCGTCGACACCCAACGGTCGTCTCGTTTACCACCGCCAGTAATCGAAAGATTTTCCAAGGTCGACTCCTTGCGGATGACAAAAACACCACATACTTGGACGCCGAATGCGTCTCTCCCATACTTCGCGACTAAGCTCTCCACCGATATTATTCCTTCATCGCGATAGCGCAACGCAGCCCAATTGCCATGTCCTTCCATCATTGGGAGGAACCGTATGGACGACATACGTGCCTCCACTTCATAGCCGTGGTGAGATATAGAGAAGATTGAAAAGGTAGAACGATTGCGATGAAGAGGCGTCGAGGCGCGAGGGTGCGGAGGATTGCCGAGGAACCCTCAATGGGATATGGAGGCAGACGGAGACGAGGCCGTTGTCAGGGTCCCCAAAGCAACGGGGACTCCTCTCCCTCTCTCTCTCTTTCCCCCCGCTCTTCTGCATCACCGAACACCGGCATTTAACCCTCTGGCGCGCGCCCGCTCGACCAAGAAGAGGGCGGTGGTGGCGGCGCGCGTTTTCCCGACAGGTTTAGTGCGCCGGGCCGGATGATCGTGGGGTGGGACTGGGTGGCGCTTGGGATTGAAAGTAAGTACGGCAAGGCTGCGAAGGGAACGGCAGGCTAAACTCAATGTCTGGAAACTGACAACCCGAAGCATTCTTGGTTCGGTTGGATGAAGTCTCACGCTCTTCATCCCCGTATGCGTCATCGCGCCTGGCGCGTTAAATCATCACCGAGCTTCGCCAGCTTCGCCAGCTGCGAAACGTCGAATTGCCGAAAATGTGCAACTTGGTGAAGACGTTACGGAGCCCCATAGGAAGATTGACAACGAATACCAAAGAGACATTCTTAGTTCCATCCTGGCAACTCAGCTTCCATACTCGTATCAATCTCGGTAAGAGCAGCCGTTGCGGAAGGGCGGACTTGGCGCCGAGAACTTTCAGATGATGAGGATGGGTCTTCGTCTGGACCGCAACTTCGTCATCGGCTGGTGGAAAAAGATGTCCGTTGCGCTGAAGGCCGCAATGTGGTGACAGGTTTCCCGAGTACCGAAGTACAAACGTTTTGTCTTTCGCATCGCCGAGTCGACCCGATTTTCCGCCCTACAGTGGCGCGCACAGCAGCTGCGGATCGTGAGGAAAAGCGGCCGGGTAGTGACGGACACAGGAGACGAGAAAAGCGAGCGAAAGGCAGAGAGAGAGAAAGCGATTAAAGGAGAGGTACCGGAGAAAAGAGACGGCCTAAAGAGACGCGGAAACGTCGCTCCGTGTTCGGTGGAAAACGAGGAACAAGGAAAATCATCGGAGTCTGCGCGGGATGAAGGCAGACGGCGAGTTTATAAGAGGCTTTTGAGAATAGGGGAGAACAAGGGGTTGGGGGAAGGTTGGAGGCTGCGAATCAGTGGGGAAGAAGGAGGAGGAGGACGTTGATAGATCCAGATGATAGAGTGAGAGAGAGAGAGAGGGGGATACGATGAAAGGGTAGGTTCGTTTGGGTGGCCGGCCGGCCAAGCCAGTCGTGCTGCGGCGGCAACGACTCTCGGCTCGCGCTCCGATCTGCCGTTGCCGCGTTGCTCTTTCCACGTAACAACATCCTATCTTTCACCCTCTACCCTCTCATCGATGTTGGCAAACGGAAAATCATCGCGATTCTCCCGTACGTTATCGTTATCCCATATAATCTCGGGCAATCGTCACGAGTGCGACGTCTGTCGCGATGATCCTGCGACGTTTCGTGTGCGGGCTAAATGCGCGCGAATAATAGGCAGCCGCGAAGACGTTTTGCGCTGAGAGACATCTCCGTTTGACGATGGATTGATTCAACGCTATCGTCATGATCGCTTTATGACGGCTCATCGGTTTCGGAAAGGAAGAAGATAATGGGATGCGCGTAAGTTTGAACATCCGCTTTAAGGGGATCGTCGCTTGGATACTGTCCACGTTGCTGTTGTTTTCCGATAACGAAGAGTGCTGATATCGTCAGGACAGCTGACGACATCAGTACCGATCCTCTCTCGTAGGACCAGCATCGAAAGCATTCCATTCCGCCTATCAATGAAGGTACTTCGGTGATGTTGTCTTATTGTTCGACCCTGACGTCCCAACAATACCCGTATTAATAATCGTTCCGATTATCACAAGCGCCGTGAAAACGGTGCAGAGGGGTAGGCAGGGAACGCGCGTCAGTTATCGATTCGATATTAGCAACGATATCTTCTCGGCTCAGCTGCTCATCCCGGTATTTGCTATGTGTTTCGTTTCCACGTCCGCTGGCGTTTACTCACACGGAATCGGCGAAACGTGTGGGTGCGTGGATCCGTGCGGACGGCTCCCGTAGCTACGGAGACTCTCGTGAGGGGTTGGAGACAGAGGGTTGGCAGCATCCCCAAAACGACCCCGATTTTGCATACTGATTCGCAAAACCTCGCGAACACTCAAAAAGCGAAGCCACACGTGCAATACAGTCACGTGAAAAGCTCAATAATGTCGTCGAAGTACTGGTGACCGAGATTCTTTTCAGAGTGAAACTTTTCTTCTTTACTCCCACACTGCTCGTGGAGCGACAGCATTTTTCGCGTTTATATACATACCGCTATTCGTCTCTATTTTATATTAAAAAAAAAAAAAAGAAACAAAGAGGTAAGCCCTCGAACCTGTTCACGATCCCAGCTCGTGCTTTCCGAACTGCAATTTTCCTAAGTGATGCTGATGCTGGTGCATTCTGCGTCCATCCAGAAACGTAGTGCTTCCACATGTCGTCGTTCCACTCTGTGAACTTCGCGGGCTGAGGCGTTTTGCCGTCGTTGACGACCATGCCGCGAATCTCCTCACACCGTAACGCCGTAATTATTTACCCCGTCGTATCCTAAACGAATTTCATCTGCGTTCGTTACAGCAAAATTGATTAAGATTCTTGAACTAAACGGGTATACGTGACGAGAAATTGTACGAACGGCGAGGAACAATATCGGGATTTGAAATTCATTTGAACGTGCTCTATGAGTAAAATACGAGATATCGTAGCCTCGCGTTCATTCTGATCTGGGAATAGAATAACAAGAAGGTAAATTCGAAATTAGAATTGTATTGGGTGCCCTGCATTACTGCAATGCAATTATCGAGCGGTCGCCCAATGAATGGAGCTTGCAAAATGAAATTTGAAACGATGAGGTTGCAATATAAAAAGGAACTGGTTATTACTGAAGGATCTTTCGGAATTCAAGCGAATGGGAATTTTTGCAATGTTTATTGATCTTGCGAAAGAAAATAGTAGAATTGGTATTTCGCAATTTCAGAGACTCGTTACATGCAGATTCGTGCATTTTTCTGGGAAAATGCGTGCAGGGTTTCCCGGGAAGAGGATCGGAGGGGATTCTGGGAAGGAGGATCTGGTAATTCCTGGAGGATCTTTTGGAATTCAAGTGAATGGAAATCCGGGAAAATAGGTATTTCGCAATTTCTGAAACGTGTGGGCAGGTAAATTGGACTGATAATAAAACGGTATAATATAACAATTAGAGAGTTACATTTTTTCTGGAAAAACGTGAGCAGGTAAATTTTTCTTCTTAACGTTAAACAGTACGGGTGTAAGTATATTTTACAATTTTTGTATTGTTGTTTGTTTGTGCAGATCGCTGTTTGGAAAACGTCCTTCGCGGTTAGCACTAATGCGCGAAACAAATTATTTGAAATGAGAACACGAACGCTGTTAGTTTTTGCATGAAATTATCTAGTGCTGGAAAAAACGTAGGGAGATATAAATTTTTTTTAGATTGAAGAGTATGGTTTTAAGTATCGTTTACAATTTTTGTATTGAAAAATATTTACAATCGTGGTGGATACAATGGTTTGTACAGACCACTCTTTAGAAAACGTCTTTCGCGGTGTTTCTAGTGCTTGGACAAGGATTTGATAAAATAAATTTTTTTAAATAGTCGCAGTCCAAACTAAAAGCATAGATCGAAAAAAATCCTTTATTCTAGCACAGCTTTTTGATATGAAAAAAAAGCTTTTAAAATTTGAAGTTAATCGTCGCAGTGATTTTTGAGATATCCGATCTTAAAAGCGTCTTAAAAAAGATAACCGATCTTAAAAAAATGGTTTAGAGGAAAACGCGTTGAAAGTTCGCCGGTTGGCGGAAGCTACCTATAAACGCCCATAACTCTCTCAATTTTGAGCGGACCTACTTGAAATTTTTCAACAAAATGATTGAAATGTTATATCTTAGAAATCCGTCGAAAACCAAAAATCGATGTGATCAAAAATTTCAAGTATATGTAACGCCTCAATTGATTGTACATCTGCAGCATTGTTGCAGTTTAGACGTTCAATGGAAGGTAGAAAAATCTTGATTCTTTTCCCTTTCCAATTTCAGTCGGTTACATCTTCGAAAAAAAGAAAGATAGTGAAACAAGGAATACCGGCTTTGCTTGATAAGCGAAACGAATAAATCGTTTGCTCGACGGATCGTGCATGCACGTACGAGAAAATAGATATTCAATGATAGAGCAATTGCGTGCGGTTGATCAATAGCGATAGGAGGGAGAAATCTTTCAACCATATCACTACAAGACATTTAATGGATATTGAGTCGATGTAGGTGAGAGTCGTCGAAAGATTTCAAATTACCGGAAGATGGTCCGGGTGAAATGTGTCACCGGGGAAATTCCAAAGTTGCGACGAGGCTCAAGGGGCTCCGTGAAAGGAGGAAGCCACTCGCATGGCAATCTGATCTAGTTCATAATCTCCGGTCCGTATGTACCCTTGCCGCGAATTTATAAGGACTTGATGGCGAACAATGAATTTACGAATTGGACAAGTAAAATGTCGGCGTATAGTGGTGGCAATGGGTTTGCGTGTTGGAGATAAAAATCATAGACACATCGCGTGTCTTTCAGCCTTACAATAATTGACCGAACGGAGCGATGTATCGGTTTTTTGAACGGTCGGTATTTTGGCTCTGCGTGTTTGCTCGGTCACCATCCGCTTTTATCAACGCTTCTTGGATCAATTTTCAAGTCTCACCTAAGGAAATGGGCGATCAGCGGCGACAAAGAAAATCGCAAAAAAAATATGATTAAGCCCAGTGAGATGAGACAACGAGGAGGGGACGTGAAATATTTAAGGCGAGAAATCCCTTTAGAATTTTCACAAAATCGATTTTTTACATATTTCGAACGTATGATACCCAAAGAATATACTGACCAAATGAAAACTCGAAATATTGAATATTTGCGGAGTTATCGCATGTTGTCTAGAGTGCGGGGTAAGTCACTACAATAGTTTTCACATGTTGAAACTTTAAACGCGATTATCTCGAAACTACTTTCTCAAAAACTGCTCGTGTTGTAGCTCAAAAAGTTATCGACCGATTTGGATGAAATTTTGGGAGGTTACTCTCAGTAATATTATCGGAAGGATATACCTAAAGTTTTAAAAGTAGTATGTAAATAAATATTTTTTTTTTGGGGTCAAATATGTCGAAAAAATGGTCGAAAATTCGAACTTTGGAGTAAAAAGGCTCCCAAATTTTCAATTTTGCACTTTTTCATCATTTTTTAGGTATTTCCTTCCCCTTAATATATCAGTAAACGAATGACACTTATTAAATCTTTTTCAGAACAACAGAAAAATAGTGACAACTGTAGCACTTTTCGATGTCGCGGAAAACAAGCGTGCGAAGACCCTTAATAACGCCAGCATTTTGTTGGTCATCCAAAAAAAAATTTTTTTTTCAACTTGCCAGTTATAATAAACTCATGTCCAAATTTGAAAATGATCAGATTATTCTATCCCCTCTGAAAAAATTCCCGAAAAATACCTATTTTTGACGCTTCTAAAGGAATTTCTTGCCTTAAATTTTCACAATGCGTATTTAACACGTCAAAATTTCAATTTTTTCATGATAGTGCTGGTATAAGGAGGATGGGATTTAAGACAGAATCAATTAATCATCTTGCCAATTTTTAGTTTATTCAGTGAAATTTTGCTATAGAAAAATATTGATAAACAATGAAGTTATTATGATTTGAACAAAGTTTCGCCGTTGCTGCATGGCCAATCGGCGTAGGTCGTTCTGGCAATTAGGGTGATCTAAAATGAAAACTATAGAAATGTAATTTCGGTATAATTCTTTCACACGATCGGAACTTTTTGCAGTTTTGAGTACCAAAATGGCAAGCCGGAGAAAATAAACTCGAGTTTCGAGAAGAAAAACAACCTTAAGGAGATTGGAGCGTTAACTACAATCCAAGATTAATTTTTTTCCCCACAAAACATCAGAGATAAAAAATAGTTCATTGTATGTAATTTTACGCGCGGGTCTATGGACAAGATACTTACGCTACGGATGAAGGAATTTATTTGGCTATTTAGCACCAGGATAAACCATTTCTGACGAGGAATTAACGCAAACTAAACTTTTGTAAATATTACAAAAAAACCCATCTTAAGGCGTTACCCCCACTTGTAGCGCAAAAAAAGGCCTTTTTCATGATTTTTTTTAAAGAAAACTACAAAACTTTTTTAATCGTTCAATATACCATCTTAAAGAACACATCTTGAAGAACTTTCAGTAATTTCTTTATTGAAAAATATTACATTGTTTAGTGGCAAATGGCCGTCAATGAAATAATGTTTTTATATACACGGTTTGCGGGGACCAACATTGCAGCGAAGTGGATCATCTGAAAAAAAATGCGGATGGATTTAGTCAAATATAAGTATAAACTAGTCTTTAATCGAAGGATTTTAAAAAATATTCATTTTTTACAAAATGGCGGACAGTTAAAGTTAATGGTTCGATTTTAACGAAAAAAACGGCCATTTTTTGGCTATAAAACTGCCATTTTTTTCGAAAAAAAAAATCGAACGATTAAAGACTACATTTTTATGTATTAAATAAGCCTGCAAAATTTCGAGAAGATCGGTTCATTAGTGTTCGAGTAATCTTGGTCACCGACTTCAGAAATGCGACTTTGAGAAAAACGCGTTTCAAGTTTCAATTTCAGTTTACACGAAGAAAATATTCTTCTCTTTCAACGCTCATATCTCAGTCAATTTTGTTCGGATCGACTTAAAATTTTCAGAACAAATTCTCAGATACTTATACTTCAAAAAAATGCAATAAAAAAAATCGATTTTTTCAAAATCGCAAGTAGGGGTAACCTCTTAAACCATATACAGTCGAACCTCCATATAACGGACCTCGATATAACGAAAATTTGTTCATGCTCTTCCGATAGACACCCGAAACCTTGATACAACGACAAAATAATATAGATTATGCTCTAATTGCTAATTGCTTATAAAAATTGCTCCAATTTAAAACGTTGTTCCTTTACAAACTAACCCTACATTTGCAGTACTAATATATATATATATGCGATATTATATATATATCGTATATATATATATATATATATATATATATATATATATATATATATATATATATATATATATATATATATCGTATATCGTATATATATATATATATATTAAGAACATTTCAATAAACAAAATAATATAGATTATGCTCTAATTGCTAATTGCTTATAAAAATTGCTCCAATTTAAAACGTTGTTCCTTTACAAACTAACCCTACATTTGCAGTACTAATATATATATACATATATATATATATATATATATATATATATATATATATATATATATATATATATATATATATATATATATATGCGATATTATATATATATCATATATATATATATATATATTAAGAACATTTCAATAAACGTGATCTCGGTATATCGAAACCTCAATATAACACAAACTCTATATAACGAACTATCCTCGAGTTTCGTTATATCGAAGTTCGAGTTGTATAAAACATTTGCCGACGCAGTTTTTTCATAATAATCATACATAATGTAACCCTTTTTCCAGTTGGTAGTAACTCAAAAGGTTTTCTTATTTTCGTAATGAAAATATCAAAATGCATACTTTAACCTTCAATTATATATTTTATATACTTCATATATACTATACTTTCTATATATAAAATATACTTCAATTATATATTTTATATATACAAACTAACCCTATATTCGTAGTACTAATATATATATATATATATATATATATTTAAGAACATTTTAATAAACGTGATCCCGATATAACGAACTACCCTCAAGATTCGTTATATCGAATTGCGAGTTGTATAAAACATTCGCCGACGCAGTTTTTTTAATAATAATCATATATAATGTTATCCTTTTTCCAGTTGGTAGTCAAAAGGTTTTCTTATTTTCGTAATGAAAATATAAAAATGCATAATTTTAACCTTCAATTATATATTTTATGAACAATTAGCATGTACAGAATAAATCTATACCTCGTATGCATTTTTGAGGTTCATTGTATAAAAAAACTATCAAAAAATCATCACGTCCCTATTTCGAGTAAATCGGACGAATTGATTTTAAGATACGACTTGCACCTGTAATAATAACACTTGGTTTCGAGGAAAACCAAAAGAAAAAAGAGTTAATCGCATCGTGGTGGTTCGCTGTTGCGCAGTGGGCGATCTGACAGTTGGCAAAAAACGTGAGTTTTTACAAAATCTTCCTCTCAAATTAAAATTAAGGTCCTAGGTATAAAACTATGAAATAAAAAACGAATTTTCTTACATTTCAAGCTCATGGAGACCTTTTAGCTTGTACGATTTTCAAACAATTCCATTTGACACAAGACGCGAGCTGTACTGCAATTATTCAAACGATGAACCACACACTGAATTTGTTTTCGCAATATTGAGTGGCATTTGTGAATTTTCGCATTATGGTCACAGATTGCTCGTACGAAACTTACAATATGTATAAAAATGTACATTCACATTAAAAATCGCTATTTTTCCATATCAAAATTATACCTCGACAGATTGAAGTATCGGTAGGAGCTGTCGAGTAGAGTTAGGCACGGGGGTGTCAACATATCGTCATACTATTTTGTTCTCTCGGCACTCGCTCTCTTCCTCCATCCCTCACTTTGCCCCTTTCTCTCCACGTGACAAAAGCAGCGATCGATGTGTTTTCGTTACTCGCAAGACCCACCGGCGGATAACAAATTTGAACTGGGTCTTGTCATTGTGATCTGAAACAACTTCCGGTGATGAGCTAGAAGGATCAAGCCCTCTGTGTTTCGCTATCACAATTTTCAAGAGACGTCATCGCAAACAAGTCACGTCAAACGAGTGTTGGAGTGCTTTAGTTTCTGTTTCAGAAGCCTGCCTGCTTTCTTTTCATCTGACTTACATCTTTGCATTCTAGGGACTTTGATGTGCGCTCCGGACTAATTCCCGAAATGCATCGAACTCGGATGACATATTCATCTTCTTCCAACCGTGTACTCTGCGTAATGAGCGTGGCAGTTTCCGATTAAAGCCGAAATTCTGACACGCTATTGCACACTTGAAAATATACAAATATACAAACTTTCTACAAACAACGAGAGGTTCAGTATTTTTTCCAAGAAAAGAACGGCAATTTATTGCGATGGGAAAATACCGGATGCATTGTACTAGAATTGCGAAAGGATTTTCATTCCTCATTGGCCCTGATGGCGAGACGGACTTCCCGAAATATCCAAATAGGCTTCCATACCAAAGTCTAGTTTCGATGCATTCGCTAAACAGCCCAAACCAAGTTGCTCGTACGCGTGCATGTTATTCTCTCGGAATTTGGTGCACATGCGAGAGCTTTCGAGGCCACTACGCCCAGTCTATATACAAACCTCGTTCAAGGCGATATGTCCAATTTCGTGGAAGGTCGGCGAAACAAATGGGAATCAACGCTACACACTGGGAATAATTAACTGGCGTTATTAATTGCCGATTATTATTGGACAGAACACTAAATAAACGGAACAAAACAACACGCCATTGATCTGTTACGATATCCCCGAATGAATAAAGTTCATGCTTTATTGATCGAAAGACGAAACCTCTAGTTTAGTTAGCGTAAGGAGCTAGAACGTACAGTGAGTGACGAAAATATTCAGGCACTACGATATATTTGAATAAATCGATACACATCGTAATTATTTATAAGAGGAGTGCATTTTTTTAAATTGATGATTTACTGATTGTAGTTAACAATAATATGGCATAATATTGCACTTTTTTACAACCGTCATATTTTTTAGGCATTGAATGAAACAGGGTCTGTGTTGCTAAATTTTTCAGCAGTATGTCTATCGTGAGCAAAGATGGGTCGTAGCAGGAAAAAACCTCATTTGAGGTATTTTTTTAAAACAACTCGTTAGTTTTCATCATGCACGGGGAAAATTTTATCGCGAAGTTGGTGCCTTGCTAAATTTAGGTAGAAGCACTGTTGCGGATATTATAAAAAGATTCAAACGCCAAGATCGCATTGCATCTGTATAGCAAAGTGGCTGGTCAGGAATATTAAATAATACAGATTGCCGACAAGTAGTTTGAATTTTCTTTTTAAATCCACAATCAAGTGCTCCAAAATGAGGAGTAAAATTTCTCGAGAAGCTGGGAATAATATATATCCCCAAACAATCCAAAGGATATTAAAAGAAAGTGCATATAATGTTCCAGTAGCCAGGAAAAAACCATTCATTCATAAGACGAATAGACAGAAACGTGTACAATTCGCAAAAGAATTCAGCAATAAAAATGAAGCCTGGTGGAGTGACGTAATCTTTTGCAAGGAAAGCAAATTAACACTTTTTGGTCCGATGGATGAACTATGGTGCGGCGTAAGCTGAATACAGAGTTGAATCCGAAAATTGTACATGCTGTGTTTGAGCACGACAATGGGAGTGTACTTATCTGGGGGTGCATTTCGACTGCCGGTGATGGGCAATTGGTTTTAATGAAGGTATTCATTATGGACAAAAATAAATACCTGAAGTTATTAAAAGATGATTTAATACAAACTGCTACACAAGTAGGGATTGAATGAAAAGTGAAATTCTATCAAGATAATTATCCGAAGGACAAAAAGTTTGTACGAATATAAAATATTGTACAAGAATACTTGTGTACTTGTCCAAAAGTGCCGCATCCTCCAGCCCAATCTACAGACTTGGACCTCATTGAAAATCTATGGAAAGAAAGGGACTGGAGAATTCGATTCACACCTACACATACGAAAGATGAATTGAAGATGAAGCTACCGGGACAATGGCAACAAACAAGTTCAGAATATTCGAAAAGAAATTATTTCAAATATGCTAAATCGTCTGGAACACGTCGAAAATAAAAAGGATATGCCACTAAATATTAAAAATTCGTTGATCATTCCAAAATCTGTCGTTTTTTTTTATAGATGTCCGAATATTGTTTAACGTGAAAATCGAACTATGTTTCATTTAATGTTTACAAAATATATAAAGATTTTATGTTTGCAATATTATGGCACATCATGGTTAGTTACAATCAGTAATTCATCAATTTAAAAAGAATAATTATTTCTTTCATAAATGATTACGGTTCACAGCGGTTTATTCAAATATACCGTGGTGTCCGAATATTTTTGTTACTCACTGTATGTATTATGGAAGAAGAAACAAACAATGTTTGCTTTCTCAATGTGGAACGGAGAGATTTAAGGGAGACTACCAATCTAGAGCACGGAAAATGGTGAATGTCAATTTTTTATGGATACTCAACTGGTCGAATGAACATTTTGTTTACGGGGGTTTGTTCTACAAATCTTCGGGTATCTTTAAAAAAAAATTCACCAGATTTTGTAACAAAATGGCGCGCCAAAGCTAGATAAAGCCACGCTTGTCCCACAGTATCCTACGGCTGGCACAAGTTCTCCATTTTATTACCTGCACGAAAATTCAAAATAATTTGAGTTCTCTATAAGATTTCCCTTTGAGGTCCGTAGGGAAAGCAAAAAATATTGTTTTTTTTTTAATCCTGCATGTTTGGAAAAAGGAAAAGGTTTAGATAATTAAAAAAAATCGTCGAAAACAATGCTTTCGGAAAAAGTTTTCACCGTGTCAAAAATCCCCCACGTGCGTCGATGTGATATTTTCTAATGTGAGGTTTAAAAACAAACGTCAAGTCAATCGATAAAGAAGTGGCGATGTAATGTTGCCGACCGCAGAAAATTATCAGACAAAGGTGACTCGTTTCAACAGGCTTCAGGGGCGCCATTTTATTACAAAATCTTGTGAAAAAAATGCGTAAAGATACTTAAAGATATGTAGAGAAAAAGACCACTAAACGGCGTTTTCATTCCGTCGACCGCATGCCCATAAAAAATTGTCGCAATTCACCTTTTTCCAGGCTCTAGACTGGCAGTTTCCCTCAACGCGTCGATCGATTGGACTGCATGGAGCATCGAGGAGACACGAGAATTCGATCCAATCATCCGGAAGTCATTCACGAAACGTTTTTTTCCACTAGATCTACTCCAATGTTCTGTTTTTTTCCCTCGTCAAAATGTCGCGCGCTCAACTATATCGGATCGTTTATACGGAAGCAGGAAAGTCTCAGATGAGAGTGAGAATATAATGCTTGGCCCCATTTTTTTTTTGCGTTTTATTCCTGAGCTACCGAGGAACTTGGGTGAGGAATTTTATTGCTGCACAAGTCCAGTCGTCCACGCGATTCTCGTACCATAACTCCACGGAGCACTCTCCACGACCCGATGTGAGGTTTCTACGATTTTTGCTGCAGACTCGAGGTTTCGCCTAGCGTTCACACTAACTGCAGGGTTTTTTAATCAACGTGGCAATTTGAGGTGAATTAAGTGAACAAAGAACGTAAAGTTGTCGGTAATACGATACAAGATCTTGACCCCCACCGGAAGTAACGAGGCCCTCTTCTCCCACGATCATTTTTTTTCCACTGCAATGCTGTATTGTACACGTGGCACAAATTCGTGTAAGCTAGCGTACTCTATAAATATAATTATAAGCAACACAAAAGCTGCTAAAAAATTCCCTCGTTTCGTGCAATTCCGTCTGTTTTTGGAGAATGGCTCAACATGTAGGAAATATAGGCATTATTACATCCAGCAAAGCTTTGGATGTGTCCTGACGTCCACGAACGGACGGTGCTGTGCTTGACGCTACGCTTGACATGGAGATCGGGCCGTGCTCTGCTTGACGCTGTGCTCGAAACTATGTGGACGATACGGCGAGCTCTGATATCAAGCGTAGTGTAGCCTGTGTGAACACGTGGATGGGTGACCGTTCAGCTGTGCATAATCTACTGAACGGGAAATAATTGTAGACTGAAAAGACCGCGGTATTTACAAAGAAAACGCCCATGGTCAGAAAAAGAATAGTAAAATTTCCTATAGTTCATTGACACCGCAATTATAATATGGTTAACACAACTATAAGCGAAGAGTACATCTAAACAAGCGATTTGGGTGGCGTGGTTCATTATCTATTGTCCCTGAAATAATGATTAACTATTGTAAAAGGTCGTACAATGTAGATAAGGTTACTTCAGTACCATCAGAAAACTAGCGCACAAATACTAATGTTGTACACCGTACGTTAGGTTTTGTTCAGTCAAACTTCTACTATTCTATTCCAGTTTGTACAACTCATATGGTTAACATTAGGGGTTGTTGAGTATACTTTGTTAGAAGACTTTATAAAACGTGGCTATACGAAAAAAAATATGTATACTTATAGCGAAGACGTAAATCATTTTAAGGCATTGATGCCTTGAAACAACACTTGAACACTCTTACAATATGGTATCTTACAATATGGTACAAATTACTATAAACATCGTCACAAATCACAGGCAACATTGTTCATCGATGTACATATATTCTAGGACTGTTCACTATCCGGATCTTGGGGGAGTACATTTTTCATAGTGCCAGGGAAACCCATTTTATGAAAACCTACTATATTGTATAGCATTGAATAATAAACGTATGCTTGTAAGATTGGTGGTTGTGCTCAACGTTTGTCCGCAATTGAGGCGTCTCCTCACTTTAAAATTTTCAAAAAATCTTTTTTTTTATATTATTTTTCGTAAGTATACATGTCCAAAAATATCATACTGAAATTTTATGAAGATCGGAGGAGTTTAAGTGCATTTTTGTGTGACAATTACTTTACTACCGAAGCATGTTCATCGGCTCCGCTCAACCTTAAACGCGTTTTTCTCGAAACAACGTTTTTCGACGGCTTGTTGATAAAATCTTCGAAACCACTAAATCGATCCTTATGAAATGTTAACCACATATTCTTTACAAGTATAGCTATACCACATATCAAGGTTTTTTTGTAACTTTCATATTTACTATTTTTTAGCCAAAAACGGTGAAAAAACACGTTTTGTTTTGTTTTTTCGAGAAATGTCCGCCATTTTGTTATTTTGGCACATATCTAAAATCGTATGATATGCGCTATAGCCATTAACATACTGAATGTAAAACCGTTCGATTTTTTTTGTTTCGGATGATCCATCTCTGAGATTCCATCAACAGCGTAGACCTACAATTTTTTAGAACATTTTTTTAACTAACACTTTCGCCTACAAATAGTAACTTGAATAAATAATTGTTTTTAAAAATGCATTTCGAAAGTGTATTTATTAGGTGTAACAACGTTTATATCTATGTTTATAATATAAACCTATAAAAAATTATGAAAATAGCGTCTTTTTCGCGTCTAAAGTGAGAAAACGTCTTAAGGGGTTAGGCCACAGTAACGGGTATATAATCATGTGCGAATTTAACAATTTTTTTCGTATGAAAAAGTGTTTCGCTCATAAAATTAATTACACATCTATTTAGTATGAATATCAAGCTGTTAGAAAATATATTTTTTTTTTTCGATGTACAAAACGGCCGATTACTAATATGTTCTTTTGTTATCTTTTTTCCATTTGGCGTGACAAATAACTTCAACGATTTTTGCTCGATTTACTTCAAACTTAAAAGTTATGTTCCTAATTTCACTTCGCAGAGAAGTACGTTCGGAATATCTGATTAATCGAAAAGTTTTCATTTCATGAGCAGTTATAACGGAATTTTTCACTGCAAATTCATTTCTTAACTTCAAATACCTACAACTTTTGAATAAAACAAAATTTTTTCAAATCCCGTACGTACTTCTCTAGGTATTCTAATGTAGATTGACGAGAATTTTTGTTCTTTGTTCTAGGTAAGAAAGTGTGGATGCTAAATGTCACGCCGAGGAGCGCCTAAAAAAACATAACAAAAGAAAGTATTCGTAGTCGGCCATTTTGTATATCGAACAAAAAATATATATATTTTTTAGCAGCTTGATATTCATACTAAATAGATGTGTAATACATTTTATGAGTGAATCACTTTTGCATACGAAAAAAAATTGTTAGATTCGCACATGATTTTATACCCGTCACTGTGGCCTAACCCCTTAATGCAACTACCGGAATATCGATAAGCAGTACTATACCTTTCGCAGTAACTAGGGCTGTAAAATATTATTGTCCCTCCAGGGAAATATAAAATATACTTAAAATATAGTTGAAAACACCATACATTTCTTTCAGTGTATATACCTAGTTTCCATTGGCACGACTGAAACTTGATCAAATACAGCCACCTGTATCGGCGGCTCTACAAATATCGCAGTAGGAAAGTTTGGCTGTGGACAACGGTCTTGAGGGCTTCTCGAAAGGACTCGAAACAGTAAAGTGAAGATTGTAGAGACTCGCAAGAGCATGTACGACAGAGCATTGTATTGGAAGTACATACATTGTCACGATTGCACAATTCAGTTACCAAGGTAGTTGCGGTATCAGTTTCGCTGTACGTGTTAGAAGAGAACGTTGATCTATTTCGAATAGGGCGTTTGTGAGGCTAGGGTGTGAAGAAGAGAAAAATCGAGATGGTTCGTGCGGGTGAATTGGAACATCCTCGTTTAGCAAAACGTGTTCTACGCTCCTTGTCAAGTAGTCGTGCTGGTGTTCTCCCCCAAGTGCACCGGGGCTATCGATGGGTGAGCTTGCTTATCATGGACCAAGGGTGAAAAAGGACGTAGGCGCGACGAGGGGACAGTGCAGGAACAAGAAAGGCAATTGGCATAAATGACTCTGCATGCTGGTGAGACCTTTTTTTCTTCTTTCCTCGCCCTCTACGCAAACGTGAATGCAATCCGCTGGCGAACAAAATGCCTTCGCGCATACTCGTTTGGCCTGTTGAACTTTGCGTTTTGGGGCCTTCTTTTTGACATCTCTAGACGTATACATCTCGACGATGAAGCAAACCGAGTACTCCGTGCGAAATTTGAATACTTCTACTTCTGCTCTTTCTCGTCGAGTCGGAATTGTGTAGGACTTTCAAGTGAAGCCTGAAGCACTCTTCAGGATTCTTTCACGGTTGATTTCTTTCGGATCCCCGTTACCGTGGCTTCGCGCCCTTTTCATTCGATACCGAGGAAAAATTTAATGTATATATGCAGGTAGCCAGACAGATGCGGAGATCAGAGGAGAAAGGAAAATGTCGAAATGAGGAGCAGAGATGAAAAAAAAAAACGGTCTGAAGAGCTGTTTCGATTAAAAACAGTGGACGTGTTGTAATCCCTTTGAGCTCCGGGAAAAGATGGATTTGATATGGCGAGAACAAAGAGTTGAAAAGAAACAAAGAATGATGGCGCGAGCCGAACGAAAAAATCATCGGTTGGTGCCGCGGGACAAAGAAATGACATTATTCGGGTGCAAAAAAATACACCATTGGTCACGAAACGATGAATTTACCTGGAGAAAAAAAGGGACGAGTGTTGTTCGATCGTTTCTGGTCGTGTCAGTGGGCCATTGAAGTGACAGATTGAATGGCGTAATAGGTGGACGCCGATTGGAGCTTTAAATTGCAATCCCACTTTTACACTCACAATGCGGAACGATCGCATGAATTTACAGTGAAAGGGCGAAAAACGGTTTGACCGACGTTCTAAAAGTTAGCACTCTGGAAAAAAAATCATAAACCGTTGCCTGAAAACTCACAACGATGATTTTGAAATCGCTACATTGCACCGCGCGAAATGTATGGTGTTTTCAATCATTTTCTAACTGTATTTTATGTTCCAAATGGGACAATGATATTCCATAGCCATAGTTACTGCTCATTGATATTTCAACAGTTGCATTAATTATGCACACGAGTTAACCGCAACTCCCAATTTTACAAGCGTACGTTTATTGCTCAATGCTATATAATATAGTAGGTTTGCATAAAACGGATATTCCCTGACACTATAAAAAATGTACTCCCCGAAGTCCTAAAGTGAACAGAACTAAAGCATATTATACAGTGATTAAAAATGTTGCCTGCGAATTGCGAGGATGTTTACAGTAAATTGTATGGGCGCTCGTATACACAGGTCTGGACACTCCGTGCAAAAATGTGCCACAGTCTTGCATATAGGTCTTGAAACGACGGTAGTGGGGGAAGGTTCACATAGCGTCCAGTTTTTGCTTCAATTTTCAGCCGCATGATGCGCATAGGAAAGGGGATGTCGTGTGCAAAGAAGACAGCAATATCATATGTCTCTGCCATGGAGGCTACATAAAGATATTGGGAATGTTACCACAAAATCGAGGAACGGATGGCTTCCCGAAAGCGCCAAAAAGGCGCTGATTGTTACAAGCGACAGCGTGAAATTAGCTAGTGGTGTGGTCTCCACAACTACGGTCTTGTATACAAGTCTGGACATGACCACGATTTGGTAGGTACGCTTGGCCAATCCACGTTTCTTTACATTTTTCGCCACTACGTGGCATTGCTGTTTAGGAGAACGGTGCGACAAGGACAGAATAGCTTCTTTGAAGGGTGGTTTCCCTTCATAGAACGGCGTGTCGAGGGGTGGTTTTGCAGTTTTACCCACAAGCAGTCCACCAATGTGAATGAAACAAAAACGAATGTTCTTCGAATGTAAAACGATAAAAAAATCACTATAGACTAATTGAAGACAAAATAAACGGGTGGCACGCCTTTCATCGCGCCCCCCCCCCCCCCCCCCCAAAAAAACATGTGTCTGATAGTTTTCAATGCTTTATCACATAGATGAGTTTCAACAAAATCGGAGACGGATACTAAAGTGATGTTCCTTGTAAGCCGTAGTTGCTTCAACTGCAAATGATTTACGGCTTCTTACAGAAGTATCATAAGAAGTCTTATAGAAGTATCATAATTTGTTTTCGAATAGTCACTTTTCGCAAAGTCTCCTAACGAACTATACTCGACAAACGTTAATGATAACCATATGAATTGTACGAACTTGAGTAGAATAGTGGAAGCTTCACTAAACAAAACCTAACGTACAGTATACAACATTACTATTTGGCCGCCGATTTTCTGATAGCACAAAAGTAATCATACCTAAGTATATAGTCAAACTTCGCATGTTTAGATATGCTTTTCCCTTATATTTGTGTTAACCATAGCGATTGCGAGGTCAATAAACTATGGATAGGGAATTATACGATTCCCTCTTTTACCATAGGCGTTTTTTGTAAATACCATGGACTTTTCTCTCGGTGTGTTGTTTTCAAATATCTTTTGATATTGGAACTGCATGCACATGGAAATGTTAAAATAGCGAGACACTACAAAAGCCATCGTTTGACGAATGTTTATCGGAAATATGAGTAATGACACACACACACACAAAAAGCATATTGACATGTAATTTTCGTTTTCTCGTTCTCAAATATGGGCGAACGTCCCTCAGCCTCTCTAGGCATAAATATATATATATCGTATGAAAACCGGATTCCGCGCGAAGCTGGGAAACTTCGATTATCGATTTGGCAAAAGCGAGGCACCGGTACGTGAGGCACGGTATCCGGCCTGTGATTGCAGGAAATGCCAGTGATAACCGAAGAGGTACTCTCTAAATACTGTCGCAAAATATTGAGTTTCATCCCTCTTCGCGTGTTCCCTATCGACCAAGAATCAGCCGACTGAAAACGTTCATTCCCCGGAGAGTCAAACGGAATAATCGCGATCTGCGTCCGTGAACGAAATGTTTTTTCAAGTCGATGAATCAAACAGTTTTCGTATATAGACCGGGAGCACTTAGACGGCATGGGAATATGAAAAATTTGCGACAGCCTCTGCGCGAACGCACACACAGGTATCAGATACGTATTTGCTTTGCTGCTAAAAAAAATTATAGTCACCGCCTAACAATAATAGCTTGCTACTACAAATCGAAGAGTACATATGAACATTGATTGTTCTTGCAAAGACTCATCACCCGAGCCACGGGGAAATAAAAAACATAGAGGAAAGAACGTATACACATCAATATAACGCGCAAAGTAACAATAAAAATAATAATAATAACAATTATTATTGTTACAGCTTGAAATTATCTGTGATTTGAAGTAGCGATTGATGATGTAACTAGTAGCTAGTGAAAAAGTAGGTTTAAAGTAGGCATTATGGAAATAACCAGTAACGGGTGGGGATCGGAAATTCGGACGATCAATATTCAGAAGGACCTAAATGTCGAATTCAGTAATGACGAACGTTGCAATATAGATAGATCAATCTTATGATAGCCTGTAAAATAGTTAATCGAAATTGTGAATACAAAAATCTTGAAGTTGATTTATAGCGAAAACAAATATCCGATTTAACAAAATAACGAGAAATATAGTATCGACTCGCCTAATATATACACCAAACAATTCGAGACATTCAATCGTCGGATTGTAAATATTACGACAGTTTACCATTTCGAATTCATTAAAACGAAGGGCCAAAAAGTCGATCAGTTAAAATTACAAGGGGTCAAAAAAGCGAACGGTCCGGACAGTGAAAACAATGGAACAATGGATCGAAAAGTACGTTACTTGCGCTTCAGAGTGAAGTTGGCAGATGACGCTGACGATCAGTTGGGTCGGGCAGCCATGTCATGTTCGTTATTTAGGTATTCGCCATTTAGGCATTCGCCATTTCGGACCATCGACCATTTGCGTTGCTGCGATCTACACATTCGAAGTTCGTAGTCTCGATCTATGGCTTTTTGCTATAGATGGTATTACGAATATTAGATACTCGCCTTTCTTCTATTTCGGAGCTATTAATGTTGTAGATTGTTCGAATCTGTATTTGTATGACTCAAACTCCATCTGAATATTTATTCTCGAATAAATGAGCTCTCGAATAAATAATCCTTTGGCCTAATAGTTATTCGCTTTTGGCATCGGTCAATGGGTAAAATTTCGAATAATTTATATTTCGTCATTTTGGGAGTTCCTAATTCTGTCGTTTCAAAATCTCAGTCGTTCCATATTTGGCAATTCGACATTTCGACCCCCACCCACCAGTAACTAGTGAAACAGTAAGTTTAAAATAGCCATTCGTGATGTAACTAGTAGCTAGTGACAAAGTAGGTTCAACATAGTGATAAGTGAAGTAACTAGTAACTAGTGAAAAAGTAAGTTCCATAGTTTGATATTTCGAGCGAATTAGTTAGTACTAATTCTATAGTTAGTAATACTTCTACAGTTAGAAGTGACCGGGAGCGGTGGTGCGATCGATGTGGAAATCCGGCGATCCGCCTGGTTGAGCAGCAACACCCAGGGCCAATACTAGGATGGGTGACTGCTCAGCCACGCACTTGCCCCAACTAATTGCGACGCAGTTTCGTTGAATCTACTTAATGTTTTTTGCCAGGCACGATAATACCTGGTGAAAAAAAAGATCTGAAAGTAGCAAAGTGACAAGACAAAGTTTGGGGCGCAATTGGAGAAGGGGCAGGGTTTTGTAAAAGCAACAGCATACGAAGGAAAAGTGGAAGTAAGAAAAATACGAATACGAAAGTTACTTTATTCGCGCCGTTCGATGGAAGTTCAGTTTCATTAGTAAAAAGAAAAAAAAAAAATAAATCGTAAACTTTCCGGTAATCGTTGAATCCCTCGAACTCGTTCGCGGTATGGTCTGTTGGACCTTCGTGATTACCTAATACAAGTTTTCTCGGGGCCGCGATTTTTTCTTTGCGTTCGTTGGGTTCGTACATGGCAGTGACGAGAAGGACGTTTTAACGACCTGTGTGAATGATGAATGAACAGAGTGAACGAATTATCCTCGTATTTTTGCCACCGTCATGGCATTCGTGTCTCTTTCCAGGGCTCGACACGTGTCCTACACCTTCGAACAAAGAAATTGTATGTCATAGGTAGAGGATATTCCGGGCCCTTCCACATACGAGCGGAGAAAACGAAGCACCGTAACAGTGAGATCAGTTTATCGACAAGTTGAGCCTCGAAAAATCTCGTTAAAGAGATAAAACACGAGACCATTTTTTTTACTACCCTTGGGTCTCGTGAAATCGTCCTAAAGTTTTTGCGGTATTCTTCTCCGATGTTTCTTGACGTTTCTCTCTGCCTCTCTGCACTTCTGAAGCCTCGAAGTGTACCGGATGAAATTCCCAGGCTGTAGATCGCTTTTCCGCAAATTGGAACACGTTGCATGTGGAAAACCGTCGTTCATAGAGTGTTAAGCGAACTGGACGTTCTCTCGGTCACGCTGTTTCAGAACTTTTGAGACCATCAATTTTCCCCCAAAGAGACGAGGGAGACTCTCCCTTGGGCATGAGTGAAAAGGCATTGCCAAGGGTTTCGATCCGAACCTCTTCGTCCCGAGCAAAGTGCTACCCACTTACGTGTATACGTATATGACGCGTATATACATCAATCACATCATATAGGCAATCACATATATGTACATGTATACGTATGTATTTATAATTCGCCAACAGATTGACGCGAAGTTTTCGTCGGCACTCTGAAATTCTATTTAAATTCAATTATATGCCGGATTTCTGTGAGAGTAACTTGAAAATTATCATTATTCTCGATGGTTTACAACTGGAAATAAAATGCGTTTATAGTATTAAATAAACATGGAATGTTCATATTATTAAAATACCTAAGTATAAATATTTTCAGTAAACATCATCCCAATAATTTTATACAATGAGCTCAATTTTTTATAATTCTCTGCTTGAATCATTCGTTTAATAGTTTTAAAAATTTTGATAGTCTTTTGTTTTCTCTGATCCATCATACGAGACCGCGGAAGTAAGAATTCAAAAACGGTTGAAATGATTTTTATGCGCAATTAAAAGTATTACTTTTTGGTCTGTTCAACAGTCTTGTTAGATTGAGAACGCAAGTGTCTGTTGACCAGTTATTTGATAATAGTGCATATGTGAGCCTAATTATTTTGGTACCTGATCTATGGCAATTACAAATGGATGCGCACATTAAGGTTGTTATGGGGATTAGCCGGCGGGGGTGAAGTAAGAGGGGAGCGGCCTATCCTTACGCACGGAGCCGATTGACTGTTACCAACTGTTAGCTTTTAAATAATCGTCATATTAAACGTGCGTTTTCGACCTATTTTTCTACATCTATTTGTAAAAATATGCATTTTCAAACTCTCGGTGATTACATTAAGTGTTTTCATTACTTTGTATAATTATTTTGTACAACTTTTTCTCGCTCAACTAACGCGAAGCGAATTGACAACGTCGTAAATCGTGGTATATCATAATGCCCAGGTTGGCAGAAGTGTCGCGAAGTTAGAGACATATGCGCCCCTTTCGTAACCCCAATATATCGGCCCAAGGAGCTGTCAAAAATGAATATCGGTCCGGGTGAAAATAATTCCGCTAGAAAGAAAATGTGTGTATTAAAGCGGTCTATAATCTCGAAGAAATAAAAAACTACAATAGTTTTCTGATATTCTAAAAAAAAAATTATATGTGAAAAAAATCCGCGTTATTTTGTCTTTGCCTAGAAATGTCTAGAAAGGTATAATTTCTGAACTTAGTTATCAACTTAATATCGAGTAATTATTTCTAATTAAGAGAATAAGTACCAATAATATTTGTTGTTAATTATCCTGGCCGAGTAGTTTGAGGTTCCCGAGCACAATTATTGAATACCGATACGATAAGTAGCATTTTTGCCATCTACGACGTTGCCATGATTGCACAGTCTAATATTTTGAGTGCTTGATTTTTTCACAAATTCGGTATCAAAAACATTAAAAATTTTATAACGGTACTGTCAATCCTCATTTTCACGGTATCAAGGGTTAGTTCTATAATTAGTCGAACGGTACCTCTTTTTTCAGCTCCGTGGTAACATTCACTTAGCAGATATTAATGATGTACTGAAACATGATCGGGAGTTTTCCATAAGCGTAATGCAATTAGCCCACGAAATACGTCGAGCTGCTAATTGTTTTTTTCCTAAATAAACGGTACTGTGGATCGTATTCAAACTGCACATGATGATCAGTAAAGAGGTTATAAAGGTCTAGCAAAAATTTTAGCGCGATGGTAACATGTTGGTATGGTGGATGGTTGGTTGGATGGTAACCCCATAACAACCTTAATTATGTCTGGTAATTTGTGCCAATCTGCCTAAAATTTGGTATCCGAGAATTCATTGAGTCCCTGAATATGAATCCAAGCTCAGAAACTACAATGGTGTTCGGCTAACGGGTCTGTATAAGATTCGGGCCCAAAAAACGGGTCGGTTTTCGTTATTTTTTTCTAATGCGAGTATTGGAGCGACGGGGTCGGTTTCTAAGTTGAGTGCTGTTTTATTGAAAAATGTTGATAAACAATGAAGCTATTATTGTTTAAATAAAGCGCCGCCGTTGCAATTTACAAAAATGCTAGGCTGTAGAAAAAAGTGGAAATTTCGACAAAATAAACAACTTTAATCAATTGTTGTTAACAAATGGATCAACATCATCCGGTCATACAATAGAACATTGTATAAAGCATGCTCTGTTCAAATGTGAAGAAAATTGGACGCATAGACCTTGGCATACGACTTCCGCCGATAAAAAAATACAGTTTCGAGGAACGTAAAAAGAACCGAGAGTAGCACAGTGGGCCATCTGACCCTTCACAAAAAATGTCAAAACTCGGTAATTTTTTGAAATCTTCAAAATCAGCTAAAATAAAAAATACTCTCAGCTAAAATCAGCTAAAAAAATACTCTCTGAACGGTTTTCGAGACGGGGAATCGAAATAAAACCCCAAAACGAAAAAAATGACTCCCTTGGTGACCAAGAAACCACGATCTCGCATTGTGAAGACTGCGGTAGGATCCTTCACTCCTATCACCATGGTGAACGAATATATTTCACCCATGGCTGTGGCCGATTAGTTCATGCACGACCGCCATCAAATCGTGTTTTTAGGAAACATTAGATCCAGATGACGTTGGAGTTTGCATCGTTGCAATGCAACGAAAATTACTTTTTCTCATTTCCCAAATTCCATTAGGCAGATTTGAGCTACGAAAAACGCGGAAACATTTTTTACGATTGTTATTTAGCGATCGACAACCTAAATATGCAAAATAGATTTTGGTTAATTATGAAAATAAGAAATGGAGAAGAATTTTCGTTGCACTCCAACGTTGCGACCTTCAACCCCATAGATCCAGAATGATCGTTGCCAATTCAACAGGTAGTGCAATGAACCTGAGCAAGCATTGAAAATTTCCTGCAGCTCAATAGTCCAGAATGATCTTCAATGATGCAAAATATTACAAAGTTAAGGGGCTACACCTATCTAGAGACCCAAAAAAATGACGAAATCCGATTTTTTTTCTACGAGCCGGTTAGTGAAAAAGAAACGGATTTTTTTAACACGAAAGTACATATATTCAGAGCTTTAAAAAAAACATCCAAAAATACAGGAAAACATGACCGCTGGCGGATGACATTTTTTTTCGCGACGTTTGACGGTGGACACTGTCCAGCTTAAACGGCCGATCTAAAATCTAAAAACGAAACGGGGTATCCTAGTTACAAATAAATACGTTGACGAACGTCGATTGTTAAAATCTTTTTTTTTGAACGTGGCGACGAATTGAAACTCGAGCATGCAAAATCTATGAAAAAGGCGTTCTTTCGATGCAACTATTACAAAATGAAGATCAATTTTTGAAAAAGCGAGATTGTCAACGACCTTTAAAAGTTTCTCATTATATTCCCTGTACATCTGGAAACAATCCATCAAGTGGTTCTCCAGATATGTCCACCGACTTTGATAACAGTGTTCCGAGAAAAACGCGTTTAAACGTTAAAGTACATACAAAGGTTAAGACATTTTGCAGCCACTTTCGATGGATTATGGCGTTGACATCCGCCCTGCCATCATCCCTGTCATTCTAACCCTAGAAAAAGATGCTGGATAGACGCTTCCGATTAATTATACAAACCTAAATACCCCAGTTTCATTGATTAATGACCTCATGTCTATGCTCTTGCAGCCGATTTATTGCTCCATATTATTGCACATGCAATAATTTGCTCCAGCGGGTTCTATGGAAAAGAAAAGAGATCCTCCCGTTTTGCACGCTGCTTCGTGGCAACCTCCAATTGAACCTGTTCGCGTGTTGAGCGTTTTCAACGATGCTCCTTCGAGTCTTTATTTTTTCGCAAAAAGAAAGAAAAAGAAAACGGATTAAATTTATGATTCAAAGTTGTTTCAAGCGATAATTCGCTGATTCATTTATGCCGAGCTGTGAGCCGAGTGTGTGCGAGGGTGATAAAAAGATACCCGAGTGCCTCGCATTACGCGGCTCACAATGGAAAATTGGAGGCGGATGGTGCACACCAGGCGCCAGAAGGTTGCCGCAATCTCGTGACAGGCGTAAGAACATCATGGCTGATGGTTTATCCGAAAGCTCCGTTTCATCCCTTGGACGGAGTGTGGAATGGTGAAAGAGGTAGACGGAGAGGAAAAAGGGCGAGGGAGAGAAGGTGAAAGGGACGTGGTAACACCACTGCGATAGGAGCAGCCCTCACACTCTCAGACTCTTAATGGTCCGGCCTCTATATGCCCGGGTGTATCGGAAACTAACGCGTCGAAACACTCTACACAGCTTCCATCATCGTCGACCAACCAATATTACACCACACGAAGCTTTCGCGATGGCGAAAGCTTCGCACTATATCCCGCTGACTGTCACAGCCTCCCATCAGCCTGTCCGTTTTCCCTCTTGCTCTCGCCCTATCTCCAAGGCTCCTCTACCACTCACCCTCCACTGGCAACCCCAACGCGGGGAAGCCTGCAGGCAATGAGAGATATTGCCCTTCTGGGTGAGCATCACTGGTGATTTCGGAAAGGCCACGGAACAAGTCGAACGTGGAACTGCCTCGTACTTTGCTTTTATTTTTCGAACTCATTGCTGTATAAGCTCGTTTCGTTTGGATCATCACTTTGGATGCTTTACGTGGAGGCTAATGGTGCGTGGATTTTTTTTCAAAAGTGGATAATCCTGGCCAAGCCGCGCGAAAAGTTTCTTCACGGTGTCCGCTTTTGGGGGAAACACTTTGCGCATTGTGTCATCAACGTTTTCCATCAGCCTCATATACGCGTGGTCTGCCCCGGTCTAATTCCTTTCCATTCTTCGTTTCTCTCCATCTCGATATTTTTCTCGTTTCCTCTCTTTTTGCATTCACATGTATGCGCACATATGTGAGCTCGGCCACAAAATTGGGTTTGAGTCGATAACGCAAATGAAGTTTTGCCTCGTTCTCCATTTAAGGACAGGTTACAGTTTATGCCGATGGAAAAGTCTATTTTTTAACATAATTTGCATCCTTGAGGTAGAACGAACGCGCGCACTTGATTTCTATAGATTTCGTTGAAATTTTAACCGGACATTGTTCATATCATTATGCATGTTTGGGGAAATTTCAGGACAGTCGACTATTTAGATTGGGAGATAATGGGTTTTAAAATGGCAACTTTCAACACTGCAGGGTCTGCATTGACCGAAAGTCAGGACATATAATTGGTTGTACCACTATGTTGTGTTCAGAAATTTTTTCAACAATTTATGATTAGATGGCAAACTAGTTAGGGAAAGAGTGGAAAAAGTTTGGATTGCCTTTACTATTCAGTTTTGCTAATCACGTTCAGTAAAGACAGGATAATTCTTCGAAACAAATTTTTGTCCCTTATAATAAGAAGACAGATGGCAATACTGCAGAACAGTGTTGTTCAGTATTTGGAGGAAACAATAAAAATTATCGTGTTCCTGAAGATAAAAAAATTTTATCATAAAAAAATGTTTGCGTTGTAAATATAAATATTTCACATTGTTTATGTTATCTTCATTAACAAATAAAAGTGTTGGTTAATTCATAACTAATTTAAAACTTTGTTCGATTAAAAATTACTTCCAAATACAAATATGTATTGCAATATTATTTTAAATATGCCGCCCAAATTTACGTCATTAGATGCGTGGAACGATGCGGTGTCCCATATGTCTTCTTATTATAGGGGACAAATATTTGTTACGGAAAATTGTTCTGTTTAAATTTGAATGCAGACCCTGCAGTGTTGAAAGGTGAAATTTTCAAACCCATTATCTCCCAATCTGAATAGTCGACTGTTCTAAAATTTCACTCATACATGCACAATGATGTGTGCCTTTTTTTAAATTTGAACAAAATCCATAGAAATCCCAAGCACGCGCTCGGTCTAACTTACGAAGGTACGATCATTACTGCGAATTCAATTTTCGGATTTGAAATTTTTATATGATTTTGATGAATACTTTATGCGCCTATTGCCAAAATTTAAGCTATTTTGTCTGAAAACTGAAATTGGCTAGATTAGATATAATAGATATTGCGAAAAAAAAGAAAATCAATCTTTACCGTGTAGTTAAAGCACTACATTACAAGTTTCCATTTCCGGTTGAAAATTATCAGAACGACGAAATAGCACCCACAGACTTAGCAACGTCGCGAATAACAGCTGATGCGTTTGACGAACATAACCCAGCTTTGTTTTGAAATTAATGTGAATAGAAGCCGCCAGAAAATATGCAAACAACAATTTATGGAGTTTTATCATTTATCACGTATCGATAATATGTATAATTATATTCTGCCTATCGTGTTAATTCCGCTGAGGTAATTCAAGCTTATTTGCATAGGTTCTCGGCGGATTTTTTTTTTGTCTTTTTAGTCCGTTTTTGTGGTGGATATGTTAATATTATTATTACGAAGATTACTACCGAGTCGTTGACAATCTAATTCTTCAGTTTTTATTTGTTCACGTGCAATGAATTCATCATTTACCACAACATTTGGCATACTATAATCAATAATACGAATAATCAACATAAGTAAACATCAATCAGAGCAGCCGTGGGTAAAATAAATTTAGATTCCTTTGTGACCCCGTGGATGGGATCGTACCTCCTTAAAGTATTTAGAACACGTGGGTGTGTTTTTTGGATTGTCAAAAACAAATATTAAATACGATTTTTTCATAACGTAAAACTGTAAAATCGTTTTTCTGGAAATAGCATTTTTCAGCGGGCAGGGCGCTCCACAGCTTCAACGGATAGACCGATTCACATAGATCTCTGCGCAATTGAAAGGAAATTCAATGTGTGGGGCCATCAGTAAGCGATTATTGTCAAAATTTGACAAACGAATATTTTTTCGTCCGTTGAAAATAAAAACAGGCTAAAAATTTTGTGTTTTATTTCAAACAGCTGCCGCTTTGTTATCCAGGGGTTGATAATTTTCAACCCATCTTTGTTCCAAACAAACTAGCAAAGCTGTGGAGCACCCTGCGCAGATCAAACTACGCCGTGCATGGATATGTTTGACGGGAACTGGAGCCGCCAATATACCTTTTTTTATACATAAAATTGCCATTTACTACTCTCTATTGATAGAATAATAAAATACGTTGAAACCCATTCCCAGAGGTATTTACTTTGTATGGAAAAAATTCCCGAAGTTCATGCATTTTTCATGCCTCTCGACGATAGCCTCCTATTAATTAACCAACCTACCAGTATTTCATTACTGTCGGTTCCGATATGACGCGGACCAGAGATTGAGCACGGTCCATAGCGAAGGATTATTTATAACCGCAGGGAAAACGCTGAATGTGTATGAGATTGCAAAGAGAAAAAAAAATGGGATCGCACATGGAGATCCCATTTTTCAATTCAATGGTCAATTGCTTAAGAATGCGATGAACATTTTCGGCTTGCAGCGACGGCCATCCAATTATTC
The DNA here is from genome assembly GCA_951751655.1 of Ophion costatus. Classification (NCBI taxonomy): domain Eukaryota; kingdom Metazoa; phylum Arthropoda; class Insecta; order Hymenoptera; family Ichneumonidae; genus Ophion; species Ophion costatus. Next base: position 15,541,300 of record OX632360.1, on the reverse strand, counting down.
ATTCCTTGCTCCAAGATGAGGAAGAAAAGAATTGCTAAAGAATAAGACAAAAAAGATAGATAGTCTATCCCCGCTCAGGACCAAGCGAGAACTAGAATCGATGGAGCAGAATACAAAAAAAATCACCCCGGTACTTTTGGGGATTGCGCACATATCGATCCACGTAATTGCCGTTGGGAAATCTCCGATCGAGCGCGTTGCAATATAAGTGTATGTGTGTGTACAGACACACGGATGTGTGAGAACCTCCGGAAGACTACCATTGTGGTAGTAATGGAGCGATGCTGTTTACGAGGATGTTTCGGTCGAACTGATTCTTCCGAGACTTCCTCGACGATGACATTTATCGCTTTCCGCGTCTATTTTCTTCCTCCCCATCTATATCGCGCTCGAGGGAAAAAAGAGCTCCGATATAACTTGAGAACCTCTGTAGGGACGGGGTAGTAAAGCGGCGGGCGATATGAGCGAGTCCTAACGATTTTGGCCTAAAAAAATCTCCACCCTCTCGCCCGAACCTCGCGATTCCTTGGCGACGCGTAGTATTTTAGGAAATGCAGGAGAGCTGGGCTACATATCACATAGATAGAAACCAAAAAACGATACTCGTGAAATATTGAGTTTAAAGGAGGACGAATTGATTCGGACTGTTTTGACCTTTGCCACACTGCGTCATTTTGACCCGGACGAATTGGAAGGGCTCACTTGCCCAAAATTGGAAGTTTTCAATATTTTTTAACGACATTTCAATTTTATATTTTTCAAATTTCAATTATGCAGACATATTGATAAATTTTCAAAGTGTATCTCGGATTTTTGTCAATAAAAACCGACCGCAGGGTTGTTAAGGGCAGGTGGATGAAGTACTATCCGCGTCGAATTAACCCAGTGTGTCGAATCCGTGGCCAAATATAAGTGTGTCGAGGAAGGGTTAATGGGCCTTCAGACTTTAGACGCTGAAAAAGATTATTTTTATGAATTTTTTGATAGGTTTATATTATAGATATTGATATAAAAGTTATTATACTTAATAAATACACTTTCGAAATACATAAAAACATTTTTTCATGTGTTTTTGTAGTACGTAAACAATCTTTAAACGCGTTTTTTTTCGAAATAACATTTCTCGACGGCTTGTTGATAACATTTTTGAAACTACTAAACTGATCCTTATGACATTTTAACCAGCACATATTCTTTACAACTATAACTATCGCGCATATCAAGGATTTTTTTAATTTTGATATTTACTATTTTTTTTGCCAAAAACGGTGGAAAAACACGTTTTTTCGAAAAATATCCGCCATTTTGTATTTTTTGCATATATCAAAAATCGTATGATATGCGCTATAGCCATTAACATACTGAATCTAGAACTGTTTGATTTTTTGTTTCGCGACTTCATCAACAGCGCAGATATCTACAATTTTTTTAGGACATTTTTTTAACTACCATTTTCGTCTATAAATAGTGACTTGAATGAATAATTTTTTTAAATGTATTTCGACAGTGTTTTTATTAAGTGTAACAACTTTCATATCAATATCTATAATATAAACTGAACAGAAAAATTCGTGCAAATAGCGTTTTTTCAGCGTCTAAAGTGAGAAGACCCCTTACGAAAGCGCACCACTGAGATAGGCCGAAAAAAATCATTTGTCCGAATTTTTTGTCTACTAGATTATTTATTTGGAATTTGGGAAAAAAGGTACAATACTAAGCATACATTGAAGTTATTTCGTATGCATTTTTTTTACTGAAAATTCACAACGTTATTGAGGTATAATAAAGCCTCTGGAAAAAAAATGTGGTCCAACGAACCGGATCGATAACTCAACAATGGTTGGTCTTACAATGAAAAAGTTTTGAAATCTACATAAATGTAGTACTCGTATAACGTAGTCGTTGTACGAAAAAAAAGTTGCCGAAATCGCATGTGTTAAAAAAAGTAATATTGGCGAAATTTTTGCTCAAATTCGGGGGCCGAAGAATGAAAAATTGCATACAAATAAAAAAACGGCTACGGACAACGATAGCTACTACAATTACGGAAATGATGGTTTTTTCAAATTGAAAATCGGACACTTATAGCTAGAGTTATGATTCCGACCAGGTCTAAATCGTCTGTAACTTGGTCATTTTTCGATATTATAACTCGACATTTTTTTCACATATTCTTCGAAATGTATACTTTGATAAAAAGCAAAAAAGATCGATTTTTTCATCAGTCACAGTGGTCCCCCGCCTCAAGGCACTGATGTATACAGACTCGATCAAAAGTTCGACGCACATAATCGGACATTTATCCGATGTTTTTACATACGTTATGAAGTAGACTTTTCTCCACTATCGTAGCATGAGAACTACGTTACATGATTGAACTTTAAGCCTACCATCTTTCTCTGCAATTAAAGGAATTCACAAAAATACACGAGTTAAAAAAATTGGAAGGACAAACATCGTGATTCGGTGGACAAATAGTTCTTGCACGTTTTAGCATAACTCCCCGTCTCCGAGTGCCCGGAATCGATTAATTTTCTCAAGCCCTTCGCCAGCTTGGCAAAATCAGTACTCGCGCACTTATCGAAAAACTACGCGATATCTGGTATTTCTATGGAAATTCTCGCTTCTGCCTGCAGGGTTACGTCCATGCGACTGACAGCAACTAATACGATGATAACGAGGAAGGACGTTAAATTAATTAGAGCGCGGATGGGATTAGGGTGACATCTCACCCTGTGATACAATGCTCTATTGCCGGAACAAGCATCGACCCATCGAGGCTACTGTCCTAGAGCGCTGACGAAAATAACATTTTATGGAAATCAACAACCATGATGACGACACTGAAGACGGCGATGAGAATAGCGAAGATGACGAAGGACGAACGGGAGTTGATAAATTTTATCGATTCTCATTGCAATCCTAGATTCGAACATTTCTACAGATGAAAAATACAACTATTCCGGGCTAAAACTTGTACATGAGTCTCCAAGTTCAATCATTGATATAAGAAACAACAAGTACGTGAAAGGAGAATAAACTGCATAGAAGGGACAAGTCGTATAAATGTATGTTAATAAATATTTTTAAAAAACCACATCAACCACCAGCGACGATGAGAAAACAATGAAAAATCACTTTACGACCAACCCGCAGGGATCCAAGTCCGATATAAAGATCTCGAAAGTGTATTGCTCCACTGTGCGTCGTATTCCATGAAGAGTTGCATCGACCCTCCACATCCGGGATATCATAGAGTGCATACGCGTGTGTAGTTGAGAAAAGGTCTCGATTTCCGGAGGATAATAGCCAAGGATATCGAAGTTGAACGGTTTTCTCCGCGTCACCATCGAATGAAGAAAATCGAGAGGTAAAATCGTTTCCGTGGTCTCGATCGAAGAAATAAACATGCACGTATGTACAAAAGGGGCAAAGATCGTGAACGAAATATAGGAAGCTTTCTCGAGCAGACGTCCCATCGGCTTGAAGTATACTCGGTGGTGAATCAATGTCTATACATAATACACGTAGAGCTGTTATACAGTAAAGTGGTTCCGGTCTTCGGGCACTTCCGTCGCTTCGGGAGGACCCGACGTAGCACATCATCCTAGGGTCCGTTAAGATGACTCGAACATCGTTTCTCATCATACCGTTCCTCAACCTGCTATTGACGTTTCAAATGACTTACCATAATTACGGCGGTACGATTGTACTCGTCGGGTCTACGAAGTTACCGGTCGAGCGAGAGGCCATTTTGATACCGGGTGACATTGTTCTCGGTGGGCTTTTTCCCGTGCACGAGAAGGGCGGCTCGACCTGCGGCCCGAAGGTTTACAACCGTGGCGTTCAGAGGCTCGAAGCGATGCTCTTCGCGGTCGATCTGATCAATCGGGAGGACAATCTGTTGCCCGGTATATCATTGGGTGTTCACATACTCGACACATGCAGCCGAGACACTTACGCCCTCAATCAAAGCCTCCATTTCGTGAGAGCATCCTTGTCGAATCTTGACATCAGCATACTCGAGTGCACGGATCGGTCAACACCGAGGATACGGAAGACCGCCAGCGCTGGACCGATCTTCGGAGTCATCGGCGGTTCCTACAGCTCGGTTTCCCTTCAGGTGAGTACCAACGAGAGCGAACAATTTGTCATCATCAGATGGATGAACGTGTCAAAAAATCATCGGGTCATACGGTAGAAAATGTTGCAAAGTATGCTCTGCTCGAGTTTGAAGTGAATCGGACGAATAGATTTTGACATACGTTTTGACATTTTGACATTTGACATTTTGACATTTTGACATTTTTGAGGAAAACGTACAAAAAAGGGGTAAAGTGCAGCAGGCGATCTGACCCTTCACAAACAATTTTTTAACGCGAATTTTTTCATTTCTACCAAATCTTTAATGCGAATTGAAGTTTAGTTCGTAGGCTGTAAGTTGTGCAATGAAACAACGTATTTATGAAATATCAAGCTGACCCAGGCCCCGTGAGGGTCGAAATTTTTGTGTGTATCTTCTTTGGAATGGAAAGATCCACGGTCTTACAAACAGGTCTGGAAACTCCGGAGGTGAGGGAAGATCTTTTGCGTATAACAAATTTAATTTCCTTTTTCGTCTCGAGCGACGCCGCCATCAGTCAGGGTATTCTGTGAAAGAAGGATGGTAGTATGGAATAGGTCGTGGATACCCCTTGATATGAAGATTTATGAACGTCTTTGGATATAAAACATGATAGGATCGCTGAAGTAATTTCGAAAACTTATGCAATTATTTTTCTGATAAATTACTTGTTATAAATGAGGGAAGGTAATTTATGGCAGAAACCATATAGCGGAAATTTTAAAAAATATGTCGTTTTGTTTTGTAGTATACACGCTTAACGATGTATGAAAAATCATGGAAAATATCCAGTAGTATTAGGACATTCTCCAAAAATAGCTCTTCAAACCCGCGGTTAGGGGTGACCGCGATTGCAGAAAGTTCATCTAAACTCAAAAAGCATAGATTTTTTAGTATATCAAATCGTTTGGTTTTTTGAAATTGTAACTTCAGCCAAAGTGATGGAGGTCAGATGTCAAACATTTATTTGTCGATGAAAAAATTGCTAGTTGTTATACCGATCAAAAAACGATTAGAAAAATTAAAAAATCCCCCGATCAACGAAAACACTTATGCATTCAGAAGTCTGCAAAATTAGGAACAATCGATTTAATAGTTTTGAGAAATCATCGTCCCTGTTTTGAATAATACTGTTTTGATAAAAAGATGTTTGTAATTGTGAGTGAAATTTGCACGCAGATAAAATATTTTGATACAATAAAAATATACTTTATTTGTCTAAAAATATACTACATTATAAAATATAAAAATATATTATAATATAGAATATTATAAAATATACCTATTCTGTTTTTTATTTACACTGACCGAGCCGTCTATTCCAAGTCCATCAGGAATGGCTTCCGCACGTAATGCAACGTCCAAAATTCTGGCCGCGTATTCGTGGGCACTTGGCCGACCACGCACCCCCAGGCCTCGTGCCCCACAATCTTACAATTAGTATAAGGTGCAAACGGAAAAATACGAGGCAAGTTTCACCATATTTGTACCGCCGGGAATCATTTCTGGCGCTATTTTCCAAATCATTTGATCATAGCTCTCGTTATTGTTTCGCCCGAATTCGTCAAGACACCGTTTCAACAATTTTTTTTTGAATTCCCCTATACGGTTTTGATGGCAGAGAAAACATTTTGAGGTAGAACACTGCAATCGCGTTGGTATGTGGGGAGCTCAAAATTAGGGGAGGCGTCCTGCCAGGAATACCAAGCCTCTGTTCCCATTGCCCAGGGAGAATACAGTTAGAAAAAAATGACTCGGATCAGTGAAATTGTTCGTGCACAAGTGGTCAATTAAGATGAAACACAATTGTTTTATTATTCCAACCATTCGTTCGTTCAATGGAATAAATAGGTCTCAAAATAACCGAACATTCCGTTTTTCGATAAATCAGTCGCTGGCATCCCTCAATGACGGATTTTAGCCAGCCCAAGCCATTTTGAGTGAATACTTCGGAGGCCCACATCTTCATAGATTTTCATCAAATGAACTTCAAATTTTAACAGCATATCTTCAAAATGTTCTACTTCAGAAAAATCGTATTTTATCAATCTTTTGAGGGTACAGATAGGCATGACCCCTTAAGGCGTTACATCTATGTAGCTTACCGAAGAGCGAGACTTTTTTAGGAACTGTTTTTGAGAATACTGAAAAAGCAATCAAAATAAAGTTCGGAAGGTTTGTTCTACATGTGTTGACGTCTACAAAAAAAAACATTTGTTTTCGAAAAATAACACCAAATAGAAACTCTGTCGTAGCTACACTAAAGGCATTTTTAGGCCCTCTGCGGGGGGGGGGGGGGCGCAAAACATTTAAGGATTATTACCCGGAACCAAAAAGAAAGATGTCGTTATCTACATTTGTTCTGCTAGAGAAATACACACGATTAATTACAAAATTAAGTTTTTTCGCAGAATGGTATGATTTTGATTTTGTTCCCGCTAAAAAATCGATCTCAATTTGTTTATAAAAAAAGAGTTGTTGATAAATCATAAAAATCGTGTGTGCTACTTCAAAGAATCTCTGTAAGAAGCTACTTTCGAATCAATCAGGCAAAAACTGCCCGAATTATGCATTCTGCAGATTTCAAAAATTTGGTTTCGCAAAAGCAGCGTCTCAGCTTTCAAAAGTGTTTTAAGAGTTATGGTCCACATAATTAAAGCTCTCATTCGAATTGTGCATGTTCCCGCCGAGGCATTTTGAAAGTAGGTCTTCAGTCGCCAGATCGTTGTATATTTTTTATACAACTACTAGACTCGGAGGCGCTCGGAGGCGCTTCGGAAAATGAGCTTTAAAATATTTTCGACAATCTTTTCGCGAACGATTCCTTTCTATATCATTCTTGTGATTATACATCATTTAAGCCGAAAAAACGGTCAACATTATTTCTATTCAGTCAATTCTATTTCTATTCAAGACGCTATGTGGCGTCTTAAAATACCACTATCCGTAGATGCACCTTCAAAATGTGCGTCGCAAACAAAATCAATGAGTCTCAGATCGTTGCTTTTCACTGTTTAATCGATTCGGATATCAGCGAGATTGCGAAAGGATTGTGTACACTACAACCTCTATTAACGGGACCTCCACAGATGCAACAGCCCCCCCACTCTGTGCCGAATATCGATCGGTACAGCGCATGGTGGGGGAAGCCACAAGGCCCAGTGTGAAGCTTGAAGCATGCTAGACAATGAAAGAGGTATGAGAGGTACTGCTATTAGTAGTCCAGTAAAAATTTCGAAAGTAGGCACTTCTTAGATATAAATACGCAAAATTGATCTAACGGTAATTGGATGAAGCAGAATCGAATGGCGATAATAATTTTGCAATCAACCCCCGAGAAAATTTTGAAAAATGTTAAAAACTATTTAAAAACCTTTTAATTTGGAACCTAACAATTTTATCGAAAACTATGTCAAGCAAAAGTTGTTTAGGACATGAAAGTACGTAAAAAAGTATTGAACGTTCGTCTTCGTACCTTCAAGAATGAGGGAGGAAAAGACGAATGAAAATTTGTTTTCAAGACAAAATCTCTCCGCAGCCGAAGCACCACTGGGAGTGTAAGGGACGCAACATACCCGTTGGAGCTCGTTGCACGCATGCGTGGCGGAACGATAGATAGAACCTCCTATGAGTGCGAACGGCATAGCCATATAGTGCGTCACTTTCTGACAGTGATCCTCAACCAGTAATTTTATCAATGTTTATTCGTTGTTTTTCGATACTTATACAACAAATGAACTTTTAAAAAATCTCTAGAAAGTTAGATCAACTCTTACAAAAGCAATATATAACAAACAAAAAACTGTAGGTATTTACGAATTTGATATTAAACTGTTTTTTGAAATTGAGGTTTTCGTCCCCTAGTCGAATGGTTTTCTGTTTTTTTCTCCCTCATTTTGAAAGATACGAAGATGAACGTTCAATACTTTTTTACGTATTTTTATATCCCTAACAGCTTTTGCTTGACATTTTTTGATAAAATTATTAGGTTCCGGATTAACCGATTTTTAAACATTATTTAACATTTCTGAACATTTTCTCGGGGGTTGATTGTAAAATTATTATCGCCATTCGATTCAGCAACTTCCAATTACCCTCAGATCAATTTTGCGTATTTATATATAAAAAGTGATTACTTTCATGCTAAAATGCTTCTAAAGTGCTTACTTTCATGCTGTGCTTCTAAATCATTGGTAAATGATAGTGGCGCTTAATAAAAATAAGTCACAATCAATGATTATACCAAACGATAAACTGGAATAAAAATATCGTGTTAATTTAATAGATTTATACATTCAAACATTTTCTCTGAAAAGTCGCGGCTATGAAAATTCCTCTTCCAGTAGTCCCATTTTTCCAAGTTTTATCATTAGCCCTTACTTATCACACTTCAGTAAAATCACATACTTGCCACACAGAGGATGATTCACACTCCAGCGAGAAAAATTGTTATAAAAAATTAACTATTTAGTATTTTTACTTGAAAATTTGGCCAGATCATCTAAGGAGTTCGCTTTAAAAGACCATGTAGGTTATTTAGCCAAAAATCAAAATTAACCCTCACTTGCCACACTTCAGTAGCATACACATCATACATTTTCGCATAAGAAAACAAATGGGTGCTTACCCCACAGTGGCAAGTGAGGGTTAATATTTTCGTTAAGCATATGGTGACGCCCTATTTTTATTATCGTTACGGAATCTTCAGAATTGTTTACTCTCGTTCAACAGTTTATATCGGGCATCTAGAGTTATGAATATAAATGTCTGTAAGAAAATGTAAATAATATAAATGTCTATACTAAAAGTATAGACATTTATATTTCAATTTATATTTAAATTTCATTATATTTATACTTATATTTATTTATTTTATTTATTTTATTTATTTTATTTATTTTATTTATTTTATTTATTTTATTTATTTTATTTATTTTATTTATTTTATTTATTTTATTTATTTTATTTATTTTATTTATTTTATTTATTTTATTTATTTTATTTATATTTCATTATATTTATAAGTCTATAATAAAAGTAAGGACACTTATACTGTGACATCTCCATAAAGTGCCTTATGAATGAGACGATTTTTACAATCCTAATTATTGGTTACAAGTTCGATAACTTAGCTTGAAATGTTGCCAGTGGACTCGGATGTAGTTTTACTCGTTTATAACCGATAATCAGTCGATTGATAAATATTGGGATTCGTGAAAGGAAAACGTTGAGGTTTTTGAGAACGCGCCACACCACCACGGATCAGCCGGAGTTCCAGGTCGGTACGTGTGGTCCTGAACACGTCGATATTTGTTATTCCTTTGCACTACTGTTTCGAAAGATAGCGATTTCCGTGACAACTCCATTGACCGTTCAATTTATCACAAAGCCAAACACATCCCCTAAATACGAACGAGATAAAAGCACATAAAATGTTGACCGCGTAAAACTTGGAAGGCCGCCAGCACGTTTATCGACCTTGAAGCGTCAATCGCCGTAACTCCTTGATAAGTTTACTGCCTTGCTGTTCATGCAGACGCAATGCCAGACATTGTATCTAGCTCGGGTGTCCTCGTCGAATCTTCGACTTAAAAGCTCAAGGTCACTGTGCCCCGAGCTTAACGCGAATTCGAGTAAGATTGCAGCAAGGAGCTCTTTTATTGAAGGACCGTAGGAGTTTCTGGCTTTTCGTTCTTGGACAACGCGTCTATACATTGAGCTGAAAAGCTAACCCAACGTATTGCAGAACGATGAAAGATCCGACGCCAGAGAGGGGGAGAGAGAATTATCGGATAAATTGTTCCCAAACATTGCGATATTCCGGACTGAAGCAAAGCTGAAATCCCTTCAGAATCGGACCCAGGGCCATATTTCTAAAAATAATGAATGCGAAGGTTCGTGAGGTCGTGTTGACCTTCCGGCACGGCCTTAAAGTGTGCCAAAGGTCTGTGGTTTTTCGCAGAGTTCACTTTTCTCGTTACCGGTGAGAGTATTTTGCCTTTTGTGCCGACGACTTCGTAGCTTGACGCGCAAAACGGGTGCGCTGTTTTACCGATTCGATTTGAGTAATGTGGCGGTGGAAATTGGCGGCTTTCCAAAGTCAGTATACGCGCGGACAGCTTAACGGTGTATCGCCCACGAAATACATTCGAGATCACGTATGTACATCACTGACGTATGCTGTGTGATTAAGGTTATAAATAAAGAGGGAAGCAGGCGCTACACGTGCTTCCCTCTTGATCCTTCACCTTTTTAAGGTTCCGTGGCCACTAGGACGCCACCCAATTTCGTCGTGCCCGTCCGAACGTCCCAAAGGAGTACCCCATCCCGACGAAGCACCTTTTTTTGACTCTACTGTTGTAACCCTTTGGTTTGAAGAAATGAAATAATCCACGAAAAAAAAAAACAATCATAGAGCACTCTCGAGTAGAACTATAGCGATCACTGTAGAATAATTCATTTTTGGAGAAAATCAGAAAATATCTGCCATCTGCGTGTTTGAAGAGGCATAAAGAAGGGGTCCGTAATCATTTATTTATGGAGTCGTTTGAAGAATCAATAGTCAATGTACCCGTGCAGAAATTTATTGGGGAATTTCTAGATCCTACACTGAGAGAAAAGGGTATAGTATTTACAAAATACGCGCATGGTAAAAGAGAGTATAGTCGAATTCCCTATAGTTTATTGTCACCCCAATCATAATATGGTTAACACAACTTTGGTGGCGTGTTTGACTATCTAGTATCTCCGAAATTACTATACACTATTGTAAAAGGCTTTACAATATCGATATGGTTAATTCAGCTGTATCGCAAAATCGGCGCACAAATACTAATGCTGCACTGAGAGCAAAGTAAATGGTATTTATGAAAGACGCCCACGTTACAAGAGGGGTATTAAAATCCTGTATAGTTTATTGGCACCATAATCATAACGTCGTTAATACAACTATAAGCGAAAAAATATCTAAACATGCAATTTCGGTGGCGTACTCGACTATCTATTATCCCCGAAAAAAGCTACTAACTATTGTAAAAATATTAACTGAATTAACTATATCGATATTGTAAAGTCGTTCACAGTAGTTAATAGTTATTTCAGGGATATTGGATAAAAAAAAACACACTACCAAAACAGTATGATTAGATAGACGCTTATAGTTGCGTTAACCATATTTTGATTGCGGTACCAATAAGCTATATAAATTTTCCTATGCCCACTTTTACCATAAGCGTTTTTATTATAAAAACTATGAACATTTTTCTTGTGGTTTCATATGGTTAACATTAACACTTGTTGAGTATGAAGTGTTACAAGATCTTACGAAAAGTGACTATACGAACAACATTATGGTAATCTTATAGTGAAGACGTAAATCATTTGTGGAACGTGTCAATAAAGTAGAGATAGCGGTGGCACGCTATGGTCGATATAGATATATTAGCGCATATATTTATCAGTTTTTAGACTTCGATATTTTGAAAACTATTGGGCTGCGACAAAAATCCATTTATGGATGTTGAGTCCCTATGAAACATGTTAATGTTAATTGTTCAATAAATAGCTTCTTAATCGTCATGAAATTTTTACACGACCTCATGAATACTTCGTGTAAAAACGTACCAAACTTTCAGAACTCTATCATCATTACTTCTACCTCCTTAGGGGTTGAAATAAATAATGATAAGAAAATTCTGAAAATTTGGTATGTTTCTGTATGAAGTATTTAAGAGGTCGTGTAAAAATTTCACGACGATTAGGAAGCTCGTTATTAAAAAATTAACATTTTGTTAAGAACAATTTTTAAAAGAAATAAAAAAAATTATCAATAAACTTCGTTTTGTTTCCGTTCCTTTCAGTATATTGTGGATATTACAAAATTGAGAGGTCAAAAAAACTTATGGCAAAGTTACATCAGTTTCCATAAGACAACATTTAATTTGTGAATGTTAATTGCCCAATAACGAGCTTCCTAATTGTCGTGAAATGTGTACACGACCTCTGAAATACTTCATACAAAAACGTACCAAATTTTCAGAATTTTATTATATTTTGCGATTTGGGACTCAACATCCTTAAGCAGTGACATACATTATTAAAAAGGCGATCTGTGCTAAATTCCACCTATATCAGAGGTAACAGCTATTCGGAATTGCAGCTGGAATTACGTTTATCCGTTATGCCAATTCTACGATCGAAATAACATAAGTAATTGGTAGCATAGTAGCAGCGTGCGTAAATATAGAAAGGTAGGGCGTAGGTTCGAATCTCCATGTAGGTGAAATATTTTCTTCGAAAGGAATCATTTCAGGTCAGAAAATAACAAATCATGATAAATAATCATACAGGTAGTACTATCAATTGAACGTTTTTGAATTTTTGAATTTATGAAATATTCTATACATTCAATAGACATACCATTCAATATGGTAAAAACCACAATTTTGATAGTGTAAGGAAATATTCATTTTATGAAAACCTACTATATTATATAGCATTGACAATCAACGTATGCTTGAAAAATTGTTGATTGCGGTTAACATGTGAGAGCATAGTTAATATAACTGCTAAAATATTATAAGCAGTACTATATTTTCGGCAGTAACCATGACTATAAAATATTATTGCCCCTCCCCTCCAGGGTAATAAGAAAGATGGTTGAACTGTGGTTGAAGATACTATACATTTCTCTCTGTGTACCACATCCCTATAGGGATTTTATAGGACACGGCACTTAGGAAGTCCATATTGGAATCCAAGCGAATTCCGCGCTATTTCCCGATTGATGTCGTTTGCGAACTTTCTCTCTGAAAGTCTCAACTGCTATTTGTTGAAAAGTCCCAAGATGCATTCGCATCTCTATAGGAATTTGTTAGAGACACCGCACATTGGGAGTCTTCATTGGAGCCCAATTGGATTCTGCCCTCCCCCGATGAACGCCGTTTGAGAATTCTTACCATGTCCGAATCGAAAATATGTAAAAGTGACGAGAAAAAATCAGCGTGTTGAAACATAACCTGCACGCTTTTACACTGAGAAAAAAACATCATTGATCCAACATTATTGGTGTTATTCAATGAAATTTCGTTGATTCAATTGTAAAATTGTTGGTGCAAATGACCGGATTTATTAGTCCATACAAAACGCTATTGACTTCAATAACATGATAAAATTCAAAGTTTTTTTCATTCAACAGATATATTGTTAGCTGAGAGCAATATAATATTGAATCTATCTAAAAAAGTGTCGCGAACAAATTATATAGGTTTGAATGCGTTTCCTGCAACGAACAAAAAAAAGCGTTTCAATTCATAACATGAATATTGTTGATTCGAGTACACAAGAAAAATTGAATTCCGCTCGTTTAATTGATAAAATTTCTATTGAGTGAATATATTATTTTATTGTCTTCACCATATCCGATATTGATTTTCAAAAGTACGTCATTCGTGAAAATATTAGTATTTCATTTTGATTCAAAAATATTAAGCGACTGTCCAAATTGGTTAAAAAATTATGCGAAAATAAAATTTGATTCTTGCGCATAGACGAAGCGCTTAAAGTGTAGTCATTTTTATTCAATGTTTCTATACAATAGCGTTTAATGAAAGTGATATGTACTTGTTTTGATTAAATATCTGACTAAAATATATCTATGTTCATTAAAATTATATATTTGACTTAAAAGAATATGCTATTAATATGACACGCGCATAATTGAACTGAATACATTACAGCAATCGATTCAATACTTTCTTCTTTGGTTGAAAAAATTCAGCCAAATCATATATAATGGCCGAGTGCCACCGAAATTATAGGTACGAGGAAACCCGCAGTTCTCGAAGTAACCGCTAGAAACTTTACATAATATCGCTTCTCGGTCTGTGGCTAAGATCAAATTGTAGTATCTGTTCTTATCAGTTGGATATCTGATGATCGTTCTAATGCTCACTTTTAATTTAAGATTTTAAAAAAGTTGATAATCTTTCAATTTTTAAATAAAACAAATTCGATCAAACATTTTATTGTGACAATCCTATCCTACTCCAAAGAACCGCATTCGAACTCATTTCAAACAATTTCGAACTCAATTCAAAACAATTCATGGCTTTTGCATCACGATAATGCACCTGCTCACACATCGTTGCTTGTTCGTGATTTTTTGGCCAATAACAATACCGTAATCATGCCTCAGCCATCGTATTCACCGGACTTGGCCGCCTGCGACTTTTTTCTGTTCCCAAAACTGCAAAGACCCATGAAAGGACGGAGATTTGCCACGATTGAGGAGATAAAGACCGCATCGCTGGGAGAGCTCAAGGCCATACCAAAAAGCGCATATCAGAAGTGCTTCGAGGATTGGAAAAAGTGCTGGCACAAGTGTATACTATCTTAGAGGAAGCACTTTGAAGGGGACAAAACAGATATTGACGAATAAATAAATATTTTTCGAGAAAAATAAAAAGTCACCTTATTTTTTTGAACAAACCTCGTATCTCTAAACCTCAACGATACGCCGTATAGCGGTTACATTTTAACGTATCGCCACGATGATCAATCTCGCTGTCCCCGGTATTTTTCAGGTTGCCAATCTCCTGAGGCTCTTTCACATACCGCAAATTTCGCCGGCCTCAACGGCCAAGGCGCTCAGCGACAAAACGCGGTTCGATTACTTCGCGAGAACGGTGCCACCCGATACTTTTCAATCAATCGCCCTCGTAGACGTTGTTAAGAGTGCCAACTGGTCGTACGTGTCGACCGTATACTCCGAGGGATCCTACGGGGAGTATGGAATCGAGGTAGCTATATACGTGTATATATATAATGAAATCGAGACTCTCGAAAGTAGAACGTACGTTTCCGGCGTGATTATTTTTCATTCCGGAGGGACAAGCATACGTAGCTGAAGGCGGCGAGCGATGAAGGTGACGAACGAGACGCGCTAGTTAGGCGAAAGACTGTCCCTCGTTTTCTTTTCCGAAACCCAGGTATTTTTCAATCTCACTTCCGGTTGATAATTTCCTCCGAAAGGATTATAATTTGACGGTGCATTTTTCGAGGAAAGAAAACACTCCATCGCTCGTTGACCTCGCGCCGTTCCTGTATGGAAATTGAATTACACATTTGGTCAGGCATGGGTTAGTTTTCCCTTCTGTTGTTGGGGACCTTGTTTGGGACACTCGCGGATTCTTGAGACCGGATTTAGGGGCAAGGGCAATGGGGCAAAGGGAAAGGGCCCTCCACAAGATGAGGGTCTTCACAATTACATTTTTGGGTCTAATATGAAAAATATTTGTTTGAATCGTTCATTTGAGTAGTAATTAAGAGCCTCCCAATTCTTCGTTGCCCCAGGGTGTCAACGCCTTTAAATTCGGCCCTTTGGATCGTCAAAGGTCACACTTTTCCACTGGAAAACCTTAAGGGGAGAGATACCTCTAGGCCAGCTAAAAAATGCTGGTTTCCGTGTTTTTTTTTTTAAAGAAAATATGTCTTCACCGTCTTTTAGACTAAGGGTATGTTTTATCAATCATTTCGGCTGTTACATGGTATTTTTTGTTATTAGCAATTAACAATGGATCTGAATAAAAATCAACGAAGATTTTTCTTTCATTAACACTCATATGCAGAATATGAACCAAACAAAAGTGAGTCATGTTACAAAAAGATTGGATTTTCCGAAAAAATGGCTCCATTTGGCAATAAAAAATACAATTTTTTTTATTTTTAAAAACATTTAGGGTCATGTTTCGAACAATAAGGCTAGGAAGATTTAGACCAAACTCCATCAGAATCGATCGATTCGTTCTTTAGCCATACTTTACGCCAGTTTTGAAAATGCAGTTTAGAAGATCATCCCGTATCTCCGCCATTTGTAAACAATAATAATAATTTGAAATCACATGTAACAGCCAAAAGCACTAATAAGCACTTTTGGCCTCAAAAATGGAAAAGAAAGATTTCCTTTTTAAAAAACATGAAAATCAGCAAATTTTTTCCTCGCCTAAAAGTGTTTCCGCCCTTAGAGGCTTCAAAGTTAGCCAATTTTCGTCAATGATTGAACTAGAGTTGAGTTCGGGAAATTTGTGAATTCCGAGACTAATCATAGTCTCTCAAACTAACAATGTAAATTTAGTAGGGGGAAGTTCCCCAATTGCGGTCACCTAAGGCTTTCAGACAACGAACAAAATAAGTGTAACTTTATTTATAAAATAACTACGTCAACGAAGTTTGAAACTAAAATAAATGAACTAAAAAACAAGCTCTGCACAAACAGACTTTAAAACTTAAATCAAACTTTGGTAAAATATTGCGAATTGCCGAGATAATCCGAATGGACGACGCTAGGTACCGTCCGGCGTTGCGGGACTTACTCCTATATTCAAACTTATCGAATCTCAATTTGAGGTTGTATTTCGAAAATTCGGAACGGCCTACATGAAATACCACCTAAGTCTCCGCCGTCGATTTTGTTGAAACTCACATATGTGATAAGGCGTTGAAAACTATGAGACGCGTATTGTTTCTTAGCTGCGGAAAAACGGTTCACCCCTTAAAGAAAGTGTCGAGGGGTATTTTTCCAGTTAAACCCATCAACGTTCCACCGATCCGCATGAGACAAAAAAAAATTCTTCTAATGTAAAGCAATAAAAAATCCACCCTAGAATAGTTGAAAAAAACTGAAATTAAGGGGTGACACGCCTTTTTAAGGGGCCACCTTAAAAACCCCTTCCCGCAGATAAAAAAATCACGTCTAATAGTTTTCAATGCATCATCACATAAGTGAGTTTCAACAAAATCGGAAGCGGACACCTAAGGGATGTTCCATGTTAACTTTCATATTACGTAAATTCAAAGTAGATGAATATTCCAGTCAATATTTTATTTCCGAATTACAATGCGCCATTTTGAATTTGCCTAAAAAATGGCCGAATAAAGATTTTGCGGTGATAAAAACACTAAAGACCGATCCCTCTAAGAGAGAGTTCACTTTTCGATGTGGGATATCCAATTAAATTCAGCTAGAATCCGAAATCCCGCTATGGAGATTATAATGGACACGGCAATATACAGGAGAGGCACGTTTAAGGATGTTGAGTCCCAAATCGCAAATGATAATAAAATTCGGAAAATTTGGTACGTTTTTGTATAAAGTATTTCAGAGGTCGTGTAAAAATTTCACGACAATTAGGA
This sequence comes from Ophion costatus, assembly GCA_951751655.1. Lineage (NCBI taxonomy): Eukaryota > Metazoa > Arthropoda > Insecta > Hymenoptera > Ichneumonidae > Ophion > Ophion costatus. Next base: position 15,523,986 of record OX632360.1, on the reverse strand, counting down.
AGCTCGTTATTGAACAATTAACATTCACAAATTAAATGTTGTCTTATGGAAACTGATGTCACTTTGTAATAAGTTTCTTTTTTGACCTCTCAATTTTATAATATCTACAATATACTGAAAGCAACCCAAACAAAACGAAGTTTATTGATAAATTTTTTTTAATTTCTTTTAAAAATTATTCTCAACAAAATGTTAATTTTTTAATAACGAGCTTCTTAATCGTCGTGAAATTTTCAAACGACCTCTTAAATACTTCATACAAAAACATACCAAATTTTCAGAATTTTCTTATCATTTTTTATTTCAACCCCTAAGGAGTTTGAAGTAATGATGATAGAATTCTGAAAATTTGGTATGTTTTTACATGAAGTATTCAGGAGGTCGTGTAAAAATTTCATGGCGATTAAGAAGCTATTTATTGAGCAATTAACATTAACATGTTTCATAGGGACTCAACATCCTTAAATCCTCAAAGGGGCTCGAAGTTTTACCGTCACCACTCTGACAATTTTCCGCACGTGATTATAAAAAAAGCTTTAAAAATGAGCCGGCAATAAGATAGATATTTTCTTTGGCACTTTTTCGCCCTGTCGTGTATCGCATTCCGTGATGAGGTCTTCACGAGGGAAGCGACCGAGCGAAACGTGTGCATAGCGGCCGCTGAAAAGGTACCGAGTGCAGCCGACGACAAGATATTCGACAGTATAATTCAGCGATTGTCGAAAAAGCCAAACGCCCGGGCAGTTGTGTTATTCACGAGAGCCGAGGACGCGAGAAGAATCCTGGAGGCTGCGAGAAGGTCGAACCTGAGTCAGCCGTTCCAGTGGATCGCGAGCGATGGCTGGGGACGGCAGAACAAACTGGTCGAAGGTCTCGAGGACGAGGCCGAGGGCGCCATTACCGTGGAATTGCAGTCGGAAAATATACCCGGCTTCGACGATTACATGTCGTCCCTTACACCCGAGGCCAATCGACGTAATCCGTGGTTCGGCGAGTACTGGGAGGAAGTCTTTGGCTGTATGCTGAGGACGAACGTGCCACTCGTTACGAACAGATCCCTCAACGTATGCTCGCACAAGCTTCGTTTAAGCCCCGCTACTGGTTACGAGCAGGAATCTAAGGTACAATTCGTCGTTGACGCCGTATACGCGTTTGCCCTCGCTCTTCATAATCTCCAGAAGGATTTGTGCGGAAAGATCGAAGCACTCTGCCCGGCTATGGTCAATTACGACAAGGGGACCTTCTACAAGAAATACCTGCTCAACGTTTCGTTCACGGGTGAGGAAATCAGATTTTTTTTACTCGCACATCTTTATTGTGTTCTGTTACCGGCAGCCCAAGATCCGGAGACATTCTCCCTGCCCAATCTCATGCAACTAATTTTTCCTGACTTGTTCCGGAGTATCCCTTGTGAGCAAAAACAAGCTGGCGAGGGTGGATGTCATTTTGGAATTCAGGTTTTTTCGAATATCTCCGAAACTATTGATCCTATGACCAAAATGATCATGACAATTTCTGTAGAGAAAACAATTTTTTATTATATACATTAAGACGGTTTTTCTGTGCGGTTAATATTTTGAGAGTAACACCGCGTGGAAATTTTTAGAAATTGGTTTTTTGATATATCTCCAGAACTATTGATCTTATGACCAAGACGATTATGACTATTTCTGTAGAGAAAATAATTTCCTACAATATATATTCAGACGATTTTTCTGTGCGACTAATATTTTGACTGTAACACCGCGTGGAAAATTTTAGAAATCCGTTTTTTATATCTCCGGAACTATTGATTCTATGACAAAAACGATCATGACCATTTCTGCAGAGAAAATAATTTCCTACAATATACATTCAGACGGTTTTTCTGTGCGGTTTATATTTCTGCAGTAACAGGTGGAAGATTTTAGAAATTGGTTTTCGGATAATATCTCCCGAACGGTTGATCGCAGACGGAAAACTGTAATGATCAGTCTTGAAGAGTATTAACTCTTCTACATATTTGCTTTTCACACTTTTTTCGTCGGACTAGTAGTTTGCGATCTGTTGCGTGGTGAACGACCCCGAGGTCTTTTCAGGCACCGAACAAGAAACTAATATAGCGCGGGAAAAAACGAACTTTTGTATTACGGGCTTGTGCTCATCGATGTAGTCTAAGGGTGTGTATCGATGTCAAACTTTGCGCGTCGCGCAAGTTGCCGCCTCGACTCGGCTGAAGAAAGTCTTTGAATGCCAAAAGGAACCTTTTTCCCACTCAATTTACGTGAAATCGCGCAGCCTCTTTCCATAAGTTATTTTTCATACACGCAGGCCTGCCATCAAAGCATACGGCGAGACGAACATCATAGGGAAAGGAAATACTAGAACAAAAAAACGAAAATTCGAAATATAGCGTTTCCGTGCATCGCGATGATTTTAATAAGCGTGGACGGGCTCCGAGTCTTGGAGCTTATATCTACTCGCAATAGAACGTGCCTTTTCACCACACCATGCAATTTTATAAAACTTCTCTGTGGACTTGAGCTTTTGCGAGATTCGATTCATGGAAAGCACGTTTTTCGGACGAAGTAGCACCGATGAACGTATGGCAAGAACACTTTAAGAATTCCCAGTCTATTCTTGCGATTCGAAAAAATATTCAATTCCGACATATTGACGTTGTTATGAACATTGACTTCGAAAAAAAACTGTAAAAAAGTTATTAACGAAAAACTTGAATAAATTCAATGAGAAATCAGTATAGAAAAGTGTACTATTTGTACAACGATTCAATTGATTTTTCTCAATACCAACTGGATTTTTAATTTTTTCATCTGTCCTATTTTATTTCAAAAAGTCTAAAAAATGAATAAAGCCAACCACAAGTTTTTCAAATATATATGTATATTTATAAACGTTCCAGGTAGCCCTTACAAAGTTTCCAATTGATAAAACGAACAGATTCGATAGTACAACCTTTTAAAAAAAACGAACTCTAGAATAGCTAGAAATTAGTAAAAAAAAAAAGTAAGTGTTTTCTTTTGTTTCTCTCTTATGTCTATGTTTCTTACGCTTATGTTTTTTCTCTCGATGTGTCCTCTGTGTGCAATGATTTAATTGATTTTCCTCAATACTAACTGGATTTTTAATTTTTATATTTTTTTAAATTTTGTCTGGAAAATTCTAAAGAATTAGAAAAACCAATCATAAGTTTTTATATATATATATATTTTCAGATTCCAGATCGCCCTTACAAAGTTTCCAATCTATAAAACAAACAGATTCGATAGTACAACCTTTAAAAAAAATGAAAAAAAAGGAACTCTAAAATAGCTAGAGAATACGGAAATAAATGGCAAGTGTTAAAAGAAAACTTCAAGTGACGGAATTTTCGTGTACTAATCATTAGTTGAACAATTATTTCCATTAAGAACTTTCCAACAACTTTCTGGCAGTATTATTTGTCGAAATCAATCTCCATAAGATTTTGAATGATTGATTTTTGTAAGATATTGGTCAATTCGCGGAGTACTCAAATTCCGATTAAATCAAACTTTGGGTTAGGAACGTGCTCGTGATGCATTCCCAAGGAAGTCATTAAGCTATGTTTCATCTCAATTCTTCTTCAATTTCATCGTCGAAACGAATTCAAACGAACCTTACAAGGGTCAAAGTAAAGATCCCCGAAGGGTTTGTTGCTCTTTTTTTCAGAGCCCTTCGGAGGTCAGAGATCATCGTAATTTGTGTAAATTAATTTAGCTAAATGCACTGGCGCCAAGTGTTATACGTTTTTACCAGGCGCATTCCAGAAATTCAATGAGCCACGGCAATAATTTATCGCCGGAGGTGCGAAGGGAAATCGGAAGGAAAGTTGCTTCCTCTAGCTATGTACTGGCCGAAATAATTTCTAGCGTTCATTCCCGGCAGTTTGGTCTGCTGCTTCCAGCCGCAGCTGCATATGCAGCGCATCCATAAAGTACCTATATAAATTCTTAAAGCAATATCAAACGTCTCCTGTATCCTTTCACGTCGTAAATTACACCTGGACTTTCGCCCGGGCGTAATTATCAAGAGTATGTTCTATGCTCAATTTAATCCTGAAGTTCCCTTTGTTCGCGCTCACCCTTTATGCTTGCGGGCAGCAAGTTATTCACGATGAAAATTTCCCACCTCAATAATTTAATAATCCCCTCCGGCACGACAAAATTTCGCGTACGAAGACCTTGCGCCGTAAAGAAATAATTTCCGCGGCGATTCATATAAGGAAGCACTGTGACGCGCCGAAAAAATATCGTTTTTTTCCTATTTTATTTTGTCTACTAGATTACTTACTTGAGATTTGAAAAAAGCTATTTTACTAAGCATAAATTGAATTTATTTCGTGAATTTTTTTATGATTTAAAAAAAATGAATAACTTGACAGTGGTTGATGCGGAAAAATAAAAACAAAAAAGTTTTATAATATTAGGTGATAAAATAAAATCTTATAAATTCTTTGGGATAAAATGGCAGGTGTTAAAAAAAGTGTAATATTGGTGAACTTTTTACTTATATTCGGGGGATTAAAAAATTATAAATTTCAAACTAAAAACAGCTACGTATAACACTAGCTACTGCAGTTGCGAAAATTTTGGGTTTTTACGTGGAAAATCGGACAATTATAGCTAGATTATAATTCCGGCCAGGTCGACAAAAGTCGTGTCGAAAAAAAAACGCAACTGAAAGTTTCAGTATACGTGAATCGTTGCGCTACTTGCTCTCACTAGATCGTCTGTCACTTGATCATTTTTCAATATTCTAACTTGAACATTTTTCGACATGTTCCTGAATATGTATACTTTGAGAAAATGCAAATTGATTTTTTTCTATCCGCCATAGTGTTGTCCCGCGATAATGAAAGTGAAAAGCGATAATGCACGATTGCAAAACTTTTCGTGGACAATTGGAGGCACGGTTTCTAGCAGCGTTTTTTTCGTGTTACCCATAGATTTAGCCGGAAGCGAGGTGAAATTCGACGAACACGGAGATGGATTGGCACGCTATGAAATTCTGAACTTCCAGAAGGCCAATCAGAGCGGTACGAATGGATATTATTATCGGGTAAGTTTCAGAAAGTTTTATAATCAGGTACTTTAAAAAAAAAACAGCCTACCACATCTCGAATGTCGTTCTTGATGACTTGGTGATCGCTTAGCTGCACGAGGCCGTACCTAAGCGGTCACCGATCGAAGTATTGGCCGAGCCGTCGTTGCTTTCCATTGGAGATCGCCGAGCCACCCCCACTCACTCGTCTGTCTCTGACTGGCGATGACATTCGAGACTGATAAAGGATGGCTCAAAATGACCTGACGTTTTAAGTTACGGAATTTCTCCCCGTCCGGTTATCCGACGAATAAGCGTATGTTATTCGTCCGGATAGCGGCTCAGTTCACGCCGCATTTCCAGTAGGCGTACATATTATTGTGATTCGTGTAAGCTAGTATCCGGGCGAGTACATATATATAATTGTCCGGATATAATGTGTTAAATTGTTAAACAAACTATCCGGAAAAATAACTAACACGTAGTCATCCGAATAAAATCTTTATAATGTTGTTTGCGTTTGGGTTGGTTGTTTGGGTTTGAGTTGATTGGTTGTGTTTGGGTTTTTTTGGTTTCGGTACGTTGGTTTCGTTTGGTTTTGGGTTTTTTTGTTTGTTTATTTGGGTTTGGGTTTTTTGTTCGTTTATTCCTTTAGGTTTGTTGTTTACATTTAGGTTGTTTGGGTTCGTTTGCGTTTGTATGTTTGGGTTTGTTTGGTTTGGCTCGGTTGGTTTTGTTTGGGTTTGGGCTTTTTCGGGTTGGTTTGTTTGCGTTTGTTTTTTGGGTTGATTTTTTTGCGTTTGTTTTTGGTTTGATTTATTTGGGTTTGTTTGCGTTTGTTTGGGTGTGTTTGTTCGGGTTTGTGTGTTTGGGATTGTTTTTTTGGGGCGTTGTACAGCGTAAACCGCGTGAACTGAGCTGCTATGCGGACGAATAACATACGCTTATGCGTCCGATAACCGGACGGCTAGCCACAGCCTTTAATTTATTAATAAAACGTATTATTTATTCGAAAAGTACAAATATTTTCATTTTAATTTAAGGTACAAACATGAAGGTCATGTGTGAAACACAATATCCGATAAATGGCATAAATTTCGTAAAAAGCGTGAACGTTTCCAAACAGGAATGACGCGGCCATTTATCGGATAATGTGTTCCACACATAACATCCCTGTTTGTACCTTATATCAAAATAAGAATATTCGTACTTTTCAAATAAGTAATACGTTTTATGAATAAAAAAAAGTCAGGTTATTTTGAGACAATATATATTGTGAAGATTCATTTGCGAAATTATCTACCAAATTGAACAATGTATCAGGACATTTGGAATTTCCTTTTTCTTGTAGACAAGTAATTCGATTTCGCATATGTTTGGATCGTACGTTGTATCGCGAATTGCCTAGTTTATAAATCGATACCGTTTAAAATCAATGGCGGATGAACTCCTCGCCTTACTAATCGACGGAACCGTTTTGGTTGAAAATACGCAAAATCGTGAGTGCTAATTGTCCAAATGGGAGTATATGGTGGGCAGACTTTGAACAGGATTCGGGTCGTTGTTTCCGATTTTTTTTCGTCTGCTAGTGTGTTCATTTGGAATTTGGAAAACAGGCATGTTATTTAGCATACATTGAACTTATTTCGTAAATTTCCATTTAACATTTTTTTTAAATAACAACGTTTTTGAGGTACATCAGAGCCTCTGTATAAAAATGTGGTCCAACCGTCGGATCGATAACTAGACAATGGTTGGTTTAAAAAATTAAAGAAAACAAGTTCTATAATCAATACAAATGCAGTTCTAATTGTACGCAGCGGTTTTTCGAGACAAAAATTCACAAAATGCCGGTTGTTCAAAAAAAGTGTAATTTTGGCAAAAAATTTACTTACCTATATTTGGAGGCTAAAAAATACTAAATTAAAAAAAAACTCTTTCGCACTGCAGTTACGAAAATTTTGGTTTTTTAAAAGTGCAAATCGAACAATTATAGCTAGAGTTATAATTCCGGCCTGGTCGAGAACAGTCGTTTCCAGAAAACCGCGACCGAAAATATCCGTAAATCGTTGGCGCTACCTGCTCCCATTAAATCGTCTGCAACTTGGTCAACGTACAAAATTTTTACTTGAACATTTTTTCACATATTCCTGAATATATTTACTTTGAGAAAACGCAAAACATCGATATCTTTAACCCGTCACAGTGGTGTCCCGCCTTGACGGCTGTCATCTGGACAGTCCAAACTATTCCGATAGCAAGGCTATTAAGGCCTTAGGCCACAGTAACGGGTATAAAATCATGTGCGAATTTAACAATTTTTTCGTATGAAAAAGTGATTGACTCATAAAATTAATTACACATCTATTTAGTATGAATATCACGCTGATAAATATTTTTTTTTCCGATCTACAAAATGGCCGACTAGTCGAAACTTCTCGAAACATCTTTTTTCCAATTGGCGTGACAAATAACTTCAACAATTTTCACTCGATTTACTTCAAATTTAAAAGTTATCTTCCTAATTGCAATTCGGAGAGAAGTACGTACGGAATTTCTGATTAATCGAAAACTTTTCATTTTGTGAGCACTTTATGAGCAGTTATAACGAAATTTTTCACTGAAAATTCATTTCTCAAGTCCAAATACCTACAACTTTTGAATAAAACAATAATTTTTAAATTCCGTACGTACTTCCCAATGTATTCTTATGTAGATCGACGAGAATTTTGATTTTTCGTTCTAGGCCAAAAATTGTTAATGCTAAATATTGCGCCGCGGAGCGCCTAAAAAAAGAAAAGAAAAGAACATATTAGTAGTCGGTCATTTTGTACATCGAAAAAAAAATTCTAACAGCTTGATATTCATACAAAATAGATGTGTGATTAGTTTTATGAGTGAATCATTTTTTCATACGAAAAAAATGGTTAAATTCGCACACGATTTTATACCCGTTACTGTGGCCTAAGGCCTTAATCCTCGAAGGTAATTGCGGCACTTTAATTCCGTGAACGTGGGTCATTTACGTTTTTCCACTACGAAACCAACCCTTGTCGATGAAAAAAATCTAAAAAAATTCATGGTCAATCTTTAGACCGTACTTCATAAAGAAAAAATAGGGTTTTTTTTTCTTATTTTTAATATTTATTTTTTCACCAAATATTAAGCAACCCGCGAAGAAAATGATTTTGAGCAGGACGATAACGACGCAGGTTCACGTATTGAGGGTTGAATAACGCTTCGATCGCCGATTCGCCGAAATATCTACGGTCGGATTTCGCCACGTGTGGCGAGAAACGTGACCGATTGGTGGAATTTGACTTCGGCAGGTAGTGGGCAAATGGTACAACCGTTTGGATCTGAAGACGGACGAGCTGATATGGGCGAAGGGAGCGGACGAGATACCGATTTCGGCGTGTTCGTTGCCCTGCGAGCCCGGAATGATTCGCAAGCAACAGGGTGACACTTGTTGCTGGGTATGCGATCGTTGCGAGGAGTACGAGTACGTTTACGACGAGAAGACCTGCAAGGACTGCGAGCCGGGTTATTGGCCTCACGAGGACAAGCGGGGCTGTTATCCGTTACCGATCAAGCACATCAAATGGAGCAGTGGATTCGCGATAGCTCCAGCGGCGATATCCTGCTTAGGAATAGTGGTCACCCTCGTGGTCGCCGGTCTTATGTTCAAACATCGGGATACCCCGGTAGTTCGTGCGTCAGGACGCGAATTAACGATTTTACTTTTGGCAGGTGTGCTCGTTTGTTACTTGAATACGTTCGTACTGTTGGCCACACCGACCACCGTGACTTGTGTTCTCCAGCGTTTTGGTGTCGGTGTGAGTTTCAGCGCTGTGTACGGTGCATTGTTAACGAAAACGAACCGAATAGCACGGATCTTCGATTCGGCATCGAGATCGGCCGTTAGACCGCGCTACATAAGTCCGACCTCTCAGGTCTGCATAGCCGCGGCGCTCATCGCTTTTCAAGTGGTCCTCACCCTCGTATGGATGATCGTCGAGCCTCCCGGCACGAGACACTTTTACCCCGATCGTCGACAGGTTATACTCAAGTGCAACATACAGGACATGAGTTTTCTATTCTCGCAGCTATACAACGCTACCCTGATTGCAGTCTCGACTATATACGCCGTCAAGACTCGCAAAATACCGGAAAACTTCAACGAAAGCAAATTCATCGGGTTCACGATGTATACAACTTGTATAATATGGCTGGCATTCGTGCCGATTTACTTCGGCACCGGCAATGCACACGAGACACAGATAACGACCCTCTGCGTCGCCATAAGCCTGAGTGCTTCGGTCACCCTCGTCTGCCTGTACTCGCCCAAAGTCTACATTATAGTCTTCCAGCCCGACAAAAATATACGCGGCAAAGTCACCATGGGCGGAAGCACCTTCAAGAAACCGAGCAGCAGCGTCGGCACGTCATCCGTTACCAAATGTGAGTTGCACTTGTCTTTTTTTTACAATTAACCCTAGATTATCCCATTTGTGGTGCCTTCTGCGGAGCATGTGGGGTCCGCAACGACCCCACGCGGCTTGTTGGTTTAGATCGCTTCCTCTAAACAGAAATTTACTTTACCAGGTGTAGAAGTATGAAACCGGAATTTTTTTGTAAATATTACACTTCTGTTGTTTGAAAATGATAAAAACTAATGGAGACGGCTTTCTGCGTCACATTCAATTGATCCGCGAGTTCTTGTTGACGTTGAGTATTATCTTCATCCAATAAAGCTTGCAATTCGTTGTCTGCGAACTTTTTCGGTCGTTTCCCACGCTCTTCGTTTGTCACGTCAAAATCGCCACGTTTGAATCTTTCGAAACACTCGAAACACTTCGTTTTACCAAGAGCATGCTCACCGTAAGCTTCGACAAGCATTCGATGCGATTCTGCAGCAGTTTTCTTCAAATGATAACAGAAAAGCAATGCTGTCCGCAAATCGTAGTTCGTAGGCACAATACTCGACATGTTTAAGGTTATAGAAAAATATACCGGTGTGGGGATCTTGGGTTGTTGCGTGTTGAAAATCTTCGTCAGCTGTTAGAGGGAGATGATGGCGCTGCGGAAGCGATCTCACGGTCTCTAAACTGATGGCTAGCACCATCTATAGGGAAATTTCGGTTCCATACTTCTACACCTGGTAGATAGGACGAATCCCTTGGTTTTGTAAAATAAGGAAGAGAATGGTGTGTATTAAAGTGAATCTACAAAAACCACAATTCGTACAAAAGTACTTTGACCGTAATAATGTAAAAAATATGCAAAAATGACTTTTTCAAACAAAAAAATCTCATTTTTTTTCTAATCAACCGAGTGAAAAAAAATCAAACGGGGTTTTGAAATAGACACAAAATAATAGCGGGAAAGAAAGCTATTACTAATATCTGGAGATTCGGAAATGGGTAAAGTTAAGGATAATTCCGTAAAATCATTTGTTTGCAAGTAATATCGATAAATATTTATTCGTATTCGTTCGGATCCGAAAAAGCCGTTTACTATTTCAGGAGCGTACTTTGACATGGGCGTGGGGTCCATATGGCCCCCGCATGCTCCTTCTAGGTTTAGTGGCAAGGACGCTAGGGAATAGCCAAAATTAGATAGTGATCGGCAATTTCTTTTTGACTGTCGAATCGATCCACACCGAACAGGGACAGGTCTGATTACTTCTACGGGCATATGCAATGTCAACATAACCTCACAAATTTATGAAGACCTTCAAATATTATTTTACAACACGAATAAATACATATATGCGCGAATAGACTGTAGTTTGTATTTACGTTTACATTCTCATAGACGCAGTGTCAAGTTTTTATTGGATAACCATACATAAACCGACCGGAAGCATTGTTACAGTTACAAACAGATACAGAAAACTGGTTCAAACGGATAAAAGTTTGACTCGGATTTGCATACAAACCCCGACCTTTATTCTTAAGCTTAATCTTTTGCGATACGAATAAATACAGAAATGCGCAGATAAACGGTAATTTGCATCAACATATGCATTCCCATAGACACAAAGGTCAGTTTTTGATTGGATAATCCATATAGAGGCCTATCTGAAACATTCTATCTTCACTCGGGATAAGTTTGAAAACTTCGAGTAAAACAGATACAGGTTAAACCCGTATTTACCAATAAAAACGTTGCATCTGTATATCCAAATTAAATGCCAATCAGTCAATACCACTTGCTGCTGATGGATTGACTTATCTGAAATAGCTGATTCATTCACATTGAAAACGTACATTTTTTCGGAATATGATGTGCTTTGTCCGTGAAATCACAAATTCAATCCCATCCAAAGCTGTGTCCTAATATACCTATCATTTCTCATAAGGCGAAATAAGTACAGTTTCATTACTATCAGTTTTTGCAACCGAGATCCGATTGATAAAACACGTAGACTATCCCGTTTTTATTCGCATTCGTTTCCAAACGGTCAAGTCCATTCAAACCTAATAAATTTACAATTCGTGGAAATACATATAGCCAAATATTTTAAATCATATCGGTAGCTGCTGATAAATGCACACAGCTTTTCAATCAGTGTGCAATACAGTTTTTATACAATAGATCGCACATACGTAATTCCCCGCAGATTCTATCTTGCTCATAAAACAGTAGAATCTGATACATTCCATATCAGTTTTCCAAATAGAAACCGTGTACCCGAAAATTGCCCAATGAATCCAGATAAATTATTAGAATCCGAAATTTCTATTGCCAAATAGACCAGATAGCAATGTATGGGATTCCTATAGTTGGCTACAGGATCCTATTGGACCTTTGCAACAGGGAGTTTCTGCATGGATGGTTAAGTTTTTTTTAGGAATAGCAAAGTTTCAGGCTCCGGGGAATTTCCTGACGCAGAGCTTGACGATTTTGTTTTCATGAAAAACTTAACCATCCGTGAGAACAATGGATTTGAAACCTTGTGAGGTTATGTTGGTCTTGTGTATGCCCCCAAGGCCACGTATCACACGCTGCGAAAGTAAGCTGCGACGGTATTGTAGAACTCGTAGTTCTTGGCTACGAGCCGCCGCAAACTACCACCAGATGTCGCAGCAGGCGCCTGCTTCTCACACTACGGCAAAGACCAAAGGGCCAATAGGCGATTGTTGCTGCAAGTCCGTGTGTGACGTACATATGTGTACATATTCACCATATTCAGTAGGAAAACTGATGCACTAGATCCTCAGGATTGTCGATAATATTTTGAACTTCGTTCGTACAATTTTGCTAGTTTTCAGTGATAAAAAAACTCTGAACCCCAATTTCTCCGTCAGTTTTTCATTAAATCAATGGAAACATTGCTCACATGTGTTTCTTCGCCGTCAAGAACCTAACGCTCTTGAAATAAGCGAGAATTTGGTGGATCAGTTAGTAATTCAGTATTCATCTAATGGTAACTGCAAGCTGTCAAGTTTTTTCAAAATTTGCCAAAAACACGCTTTCTGCAACAATATCGAATGTACACGATCAACTTCACCTCAAATGATTGTGTCGTTGAGTCGAAATTAGGGATTAAAATTTCGAAGCGGGCGCATGCAGTCGACCATAACCTCACAAATTTTCGAACTGAGTTTTTTCATAGATGAATTAGTTTTTTAAGGAAAAGTAAAGCATCAGGCTCTGGGGAATTTCCCGACGCAGGACTTGACCATTTTCTTTTGCCCTAGATATTATTTATTTGTGATAAATCTCTGTTCGAAAATCTCAGCGCTCTCGAATGCACTCATATGTCACGTGGTCCGGCTTTCACTTCTCCATGATTGATTTTCGGCAATGATTTTTTATCTTGAGAAATCAATATCTTTCTGTTGACGAAACTCGTGCGAATTAGAAGCTTGCACATTGTTTTTTTAAACTATCTCTTTACAATAGTGTAAAAAATAACCCGATATTTAAGAAATTGGGAAAGATGTAGTGTTTACTATTCCATATCCTAAAAGGTTGACCCTTCGACTGCACACTAGTTCGTTTTGTCTCCATTTTCCTCTTCGTGCAAAGTGTAAGACGTATTTTTCAACGCATCTCCCACTTGAACGAATCTTTGGGCAGTTCATTTTGTTTTCTTAAAAAATACAATTTGAGCCATAAACTAAGGATCGTTGGCTACAAAAAACGTATATACGAAAAATGCATATTTACCGAAATCTAACGATTTGAAACACGTGTGGGGTCCGATCGACCCCATATGCAGCCAAAGGTTCGTGGCGGCAGTGTGCAGTCGAAGGGTTTAAAATAGACGTCACAATCTGCATGCCTCAAGGTGAATTTTCTATAAAAAATCAAAACGAAAGTAGTTGAGAATATTGATAGCATGATTCGTAAACCAATTTCTTTCCAGTTGTTCTTCGTTTTTACATTCGTCTAAGATTTCTGTCGCCAGTTTTTTCTCCGTGTACAAGATCACTCGTGCGATTTTTTGCTATTAATTCTATCTACATTAGCCCTCCGGGGTTACACTTCTGGAAAGTTTCGCGCTGTTCGCACGGGGTCAAAACGACCCCAGTCGCTTCAAACGGCTGTCGCATGAAAACTGGCGATTCAATTGGCTTCAAGTATTTCTGGATTAGGTACACTCTCCAGTCTAGAATATGGAAAATCCTTATTAACATAGGAATTCAGATAATAAAATAGAAAAAGAATCGTGAGCATGAAAAAATCCGAAAAAAATTAACTTTTTTACTTGAAAGCATAGTTATTACATTTTTCAATAGTTTTTGGTGAAATTTATGGGTGATACTCTTGAGATACAGTACTTCTGGATAAAACATTGTTTTATCGACATCGTTTTAAAAAAGGTGTTTATTCCCAGACCCGAAAAGAGCCAGCTGACGAAAAATATTTACCGAACGCCTGGCACCGACAAACTGGCAAAACAATTAAAATACTGTGAGTCTCGGTGTATAGGGAGAACTTCGAACCTACGGTGGAGATTCCCTCTGCGGCTAAACCCCATCGAGCCCAAAGAACGTGCTGTTTTTCAGCTCCAAATTTCGAGCTGGGTCATATTTGTTCCTTGGTGACTACGCAGGGTTAAATGTATCGTCTCCTCTCCGGAATGCCATCCATCCAATATATGAGGAGTACCGTACAAACCGTTGAATTTGAAAAACGTCTGCACATACTAGTCCGTTCTGTCGCTTCCTCAATTGCCATACAAATCCCACGTACTCGCCGAAGGAAAAGTACCCAGGCTTCGCGAGATTGAACTCTCGCACGTTGAAGGGGTCCTAAACGTCCGTCGATTTTGCCATTGTTTCCTTCCGGTTCGAATTTCTCAAACGTACGTGACCCATAAGTGGGACATTTCTCAAGATCTCCAAGTGCCAAAGAGGACCTCAAGGACCTGTTTCGAAAGGGGCTTCGTCGCGTATTTCTCTACGAAATCCTGGTGAGAATACGGTGAATCCATTCCTCACGCATGGGATTCAGTTTCGCAACAAAGCTTGATCGATGTTATGGGCGTTGATGAAACCCAGGTCGAATAGTTCCCACGTGATTGGAGCAGGAAATCACCCTTACCCGCAATATGTTAACATTTTATTGTACAGTCAATCCCAATGGAGTTAAGGGGCTACATCTACCTGGAGGCCCGATAAAAATGGTCAACATATATTGAGAGCCTTTAAAAAAATCACAAAAAAATACATAAAATCGACTAAAACATGGCCGCCGAAAGATGATGAAATTTTTTTCGCCAAGTTTGGCGGAGGACACTCCAGCTCAAACAGGCCATCCGAAATTTAAAAACCAAACGGGTTATTCAATTTAACAATAAATACGAGTCGTTGACGATTGTCGGTTTTTAAAATCATTTTCTTTAACAACGACGATTTTTGGCGACGAATTGAAACTCGAGCATACAATATCTATGGAAAAAAAATCGTCATTTTTAGGTGACTGTCAAAAAATGAAGAAAGATTTTGAAAAAGTAAGATCGTCAACGACCTTTGAATGTTTCTCATCGTATCTCCTGTAAACATGGAAAGAATCCACCGAGTGGTTCTCGAGATATCGTGTCCACCGACTTTGAAAACAGTGTTTCGAGAAAAAGGCGTCTAAAGTTTGATGGTGCTGCTACCGCTCGCCCGGCCGACTGTTAGAAGCTGCAGCTCATTACATTTCAGGAATATTTCCTTGAAATTTTCAGGGTATACAGGTACAAGGTGATACTACCGAAAAAAAAAATAATTTTGGAAAATGCAATTTTTTGACCTACCTCGGTAGACATAGCCCGTTAACGTGACATCAGGATGGCGATGACATTGACAATTCCAAGGTGAAGGCTCGTAGGGATTGCGTTTGCCGAGGCAGCAGAAAGCAGGAGGATGAAACTGGTGTACAACGGCGATAGCAAAAACACGAAGTTGCAACGAGAGTGACAGTCTCCTAATTTTGCAATTCACTTCTTCCGTCCGTATTATCTCGAAATCAGGACCAACAAGCCTGCGACACGCGATCGACAATCCTTCCAACTATTATTACTGCTTATTGATTTTATCCCAAAGCATTCAGTCGTAAGCGATATAACGTCGATCCTCGCGGGTCATTTCGACCCTGACCTCGTACGCCATCACAATCGATGCAACCCTCGGATGTCTCGTTCCCACTCTCTCGCTCTCTCTTGTGCAAATAACACGCACACAACACTCTCCGTCTCACGACCCTTATGAAGGACAATAAAATTACGCCGTTATTCCTCTTCTCGTCTTTTTCTTCTTCTCTCTCTCTCTCTCTCGCTCCCCCTCTCTCTTTCTCTCTCAATAAGATTTCGCCGTTTCGGAAGAGCTAGGGACCTTTATAGTTTCGTTCCACTTTCACCAGGCGATTAGGCCAAATGAACATCGCCGACGACGCTTGTTCGCGGATCGTTCTTACGGTAACGCACGAAGTGACCTACATTTCTTTTTCTTGCCATATTATGGCCTTTGGGGACGAGAGCGTTATATTTTTGCAAGCTCGAAAGTGGGGCCAGGAGCAAATTATTTTTCCAAACGCCATTTTTCGGGGTCCACGTTATTATTACGTTGATTGTTACTGTTCGATGGAAACTTCAGGTTTCCGTAAATTGCAGAATTACAGGCAAGGGAACTTGGGCGAAAAAAAATCATGGCAAATGCACTCCCTTTATCCTACTTTTTTTACGCAGTCTTGTAAAAAATTTCATTTAAGAGGCTACGTCTACCTAGAGGCCCGAAAAGATGGCCAAATTCCGATTTTTTTTCTGGGAAACGGTTAGTGATAAGCAAATGCCTTTTTTAACCCAAAAATACATATAGGGTGTTCTGTTATCAATGGATAATCCTGCAACTGTCGATAGGTCATGCCCTGCTATGTGCTTGAATTTCAATTTAGTAAAAGCCCCACGGTTTTCGTGATAAAAATCATCTGCTTTTGGTTTTTCGCAGGCCATTTCTACAAATGATAACTTTTTTTGGCCCGATAAAAAAAAATACTCTTGGTTGTTTGTTTTAGCTAGAAAAGTCTTCTTTTTAACCTTGAATGTTAAGGAAACTTTATGAAAAAAGATCTCATGCAGAATTTCCATACAAACCAATTCGAACGTCTGACTTTGATAGTCTGCGGTGTAAAAAAAAAGTACTAAGCATATCGTGCCAATTATTTAAAAAAGTTCCTCACTTATTGTCGATTCACATCATTTGTGGAAATGGCATGCGAAAAACCAAAAGCAGATAATTTTTTTCAAAAGACAACATGAAGCCCGAACCCTCGAAAACCGTGGGACTTTTACTAAACTGCAATTCCAGCATACAGTACGACGTGAGCTGACCTAACGAGAGTTGTAGGATTATCCATTCATAACAGGACACCCTGTATATTGAGAGCCTTTGAGAAAAATCACCAAAAAATACACGAAAACAACGAAAACGTTCCCGCCGGCAAATAAGGAATTTTTTGCGGCGTTTGGCGGTGAACACTTTTCACCTTAAGGGGTCTTCTCACTATAGCCGATAGAAAAGGCTATTTACATGATTTTTTTGATGGGTTTATATTATAGATATTGATATAAAAGTTGTTACACTTAATAAATACACTTTCGAAATACTTTAAAAAAATTGTTTTATGTATTTGTGTAACCGAAACGAACTTTAACCGCATTTTTATCGAAACAACGTTTTTCGACGGCTTGCTTATAAAATCTTCGAAACTACTGAACCGATTCGTATGAAATCTTAACCACATATTCTTTACAACTATAGCTATAGCGCATATCGAGAATTTTTCAAAATGTTGACATGTACTATTTTTTCCCAAAAACGGAGAAGAAGCACGTTTTTTTTTTTTTAAATCTCCGCCCTTTTCTTATTTTTGCATATATAAAAAATCGTTTGATATGCGCTATAGCCATTAACATACTGAATCTAAAACCGTTTGATTTGTTTGTTTCGAATGATCCATCTCCGAGATTTCATCAATAGCGCAGACCTACAATTTTTTAGGACATTTTCGTAACTACCATTTTCGTCTATAAATAGTCACTTAAATAAATAATTCTTTTAAATGTAATTCGAAAGTGTATTTATCAAGTATAACAACTTTTCTATCAACGTCTCTAATATAAACCTATCCAAAAAATTCATGAAAATAGCCTTTTTAGCGTCTAAAGTGAGAAGACCCCTTAAACGTTCCATCTGAAATATAAAAGCCAAACAGGTTATTCAAGATAATAATAAATACGAATCGTTGACAATCGTCGATTTTAAATATCATCTTTTTTCAACAAAGTGACGACGAATTGAAACTCGAGCGTACAAAAGTTTTGAAAAAAGTCGTAATTTTTACGTAACTATTGAAATATGAAATCCGATTTTGAAAAAGTGAGATCCCCAATGACCTTTAAATGTTTCTCATCGTATCTCCTGTAAATTTGGAAACGTGTTTTATTTTGTTGTTTTTCTGTAAATTTTGGTGATTTTTTAAAAGGCTAATATATTACTAAAAGGCTAAGTACGTACCCTTGTGTTTAAAAAATGCTGTTCTTTTTCGCCAATCCTTTCCTAGAAAACGAAATCGGAATTTGGCCGATTTTTTCGGCCTCTAGGTAGATGTCACCCCTTGAGATACACCCTACCAACGGTAATTTTTTGTTTATTTGCTCCCGTGATTTTTACGATGGAAAATGTTATAAAAGTATGTTTGGTCCAATTTTAAGTGAATCGGATAAACAGATTTTGAGACTCGCCGTTTCATTAAACAATTTCGAACAAAAAAACGCAAAAGGAAAAAGGGTGAATCGCAGCGTGGCGGTTCGCCATAACGCAGTGGGCGATATGACTTTTCCCAAAAATCGTCATAGCTCGGTTAGTTTTGGGCATTTTAAGAAAATCTTAGTTCCAAATTGACATCAAGACCCTAAGCTATAAAACTCTACAGAAAAAAATATGTATGTACTGTAAAGAAATTTTGTAAAAACAATAAATTACAGAAAAAGCACCACAGCTTTACCATATGTATGGTATGATGGCACAAATTTGAGCTCTTTTTTCCTTTTTCCCATCATCCGATGACCGTCTTTAAGGAAAAAAAATTGCCGCCAGAGCTGCGAGCGGTCGATAAATATTTCGAGCTTGTTCAAGCCTACCCAAAATTCAAATTTTCATTTAAAAAACGATTTTTTTTCGTCCACTTCTCACCCATGAATTTGACCCTTTGTAATTTTTAAATCAACCTCACGAAAGCTCTAGCCGGCCAATGAATATTTAGTGGTCACTCAAGGTTTTCGAAATTTACCATTTCCGCAAGCACTACCCATGAAAAAATTGCCGACACGAACAATACGGCCGATGTCCGGCCCAGTACTGGCTAACCGATTGTTGGCAACCAATGTTGGCCCGACATTGAAACAACGGTTCTGCCATTTTTCAGTCGACCCTCTTTTCGGAGCCCGGCATCCGACATCGAGCCGATGTGGGGACAGTACCGGTTAACGACCTAGGGCCGACTGTTGGCGTAGACGTAGAAGCCGACCGTGGGCCAATACTGTCTGCCGTTAATTGTCCTGCGTTCAGTTCTAATCCCGGCAACCGGTACTATACCAATGTCGGGCCAGTATCGGCTGCCCTGGAGAGCCGACTGTTGGGGTGGACTACTGGAGCCGACCATGGGCCAATACTGTTCGCCAATAACTGTCCTACGTTCATGCGTAATCTCGGCATACCGCAATATGCCAAGGTCGGGACAGTATCGGCTAACGACGAAAAACCGACTGTTCGCGTGAATAGGTTGAACCAATCACGAGCCGGCATCACTCCACGTTACGTGTCTTATGAATTGCCCGCCAGTCGCCATTCTGTGTCGTATCGATGCAGACCGCGAACAAAGAGTAGCGTCCATCGTCGCTTTTTCGTGCAACAGTAATTTTTTCCCTTATGCTCCTACCGTATTCTCAATATGAATAAACAAAAGAGATATGATAAACTGAAAAAAGTGCGAAAAAAATTATGTTGGAATAAACTGTTATTGAAGCACGAAAAATGTGTCATGAATCAAGAGTCATGTTTGACAGAGAAAAAAATCCTCGAAAATAATGTTAAAAAAGCGGAGTGTGAGAACACTCTTGAGTATGTGGAAGAAATTATTGAACACGGGGACGATAAAAATGATGAAAATGAACAACTAAAAAATTTTAACACGAGTGACCGATAATGCCCTGAGTTGTATCGGTCGATACTCGGGGAATTATCGTACCACTGGTGGTTATGGACTGGACCAAAGTTGGTACGATATTGGCTTGAACTTGGGCCAATGTTGGCACAGGCGTCGGGCCGCTCTTAATACCAACGATGGCATAGTCTTGGGCCGACCTTGGCACGAGCGACAGCACCAACGCTGGTACGATATTGGCTGTAACTTGGGCCAACCTTGGCACTACCATCGGGCCGGTGTTGAGTCCAACGTCGGTACGATATCGGTAGCCAGCCTTGGCCCGAGGATATCATTCCGACAACGGACCATTAATGGACCGACATTCATGCCAGAGAACGGCCAACCATACAGGAGAGTTGGCGCATTACTGGGCCAATGTCGGACCAGTTGTACATTTTTTCATGGGTATACACACACTCTGCGTACACAAGCACTCTGCCCAGTCTTCGACATAATTTGAACATTTTTGACTCTCCGATATCTTTTCAAAATCTTTTTCTCTCTCCCCGATATCTTTTTCTCCCTTACCAATATCTTTTTAAAATCTTTCTCGCTATCGCAGATATCTTTTCAAAACATGTTTCTTTCTCATCGATATCTTTATAAAATCTTCTGTCTCACCGATATCCTTTCAAAATCGTTCCCTCTCTATCGCTGATATCTTTTAAAAATATTTTTCTCTCTCCGATGTATTTCTTGCATTTTTTTCCCATTTTTCCTTGAGAGGTTTTTCACTCTCTGATATGTTAAGGGTCTTACCGCTTAGCAATGTCCTTTAAAACACTTTTTACACTGTGGTTAGTTAGTTACAAAAGATCTATTTTTCCCCTTGCGGTAGCATGCACATAATCTGCGACATGATTTAAAAATGTTCTTTACTATCTCCTCGCTGTTTGAAAAAAAATGTTTTTACTCTCAATGAAACCTTTATTTAGTGGCCAAATAGACGTCGTACGAACTACAGAGTAATGTATTGAAGGTTTAATTCAGAGTGGTAATTTTGTATCAATAACTTATATCGTTGTTTTTATATACTGGCATTGTTTTTTATGGATTGGTCGTATAAATCATCACCACATTGTATTTCTAAAGCTTTTGCAGTCTTAGGTTACAGTTTTATTCTGTCCTAATGCATTTAAAAATGTTATGTACTGTTGTCCGTTTAGCTAGCGAAGGATAATTTTATTTTCCGGACCATGCATTTCAATGTGCAGCTTATAATAATACTAGGTAACAGTAACCATCTCTTATTACAGTTTATTCATTTCATAATAATACTGAATAACACCAATAATTCAATTTTTACTCCGAACAATATATTTTCAGATTTTCTTTCACTCTCTGCAAAATATATATTTTTGCAAAAATCTACTCTCTCATATGATTCTCAAATCTTCATCTCTCTGTATACTTTAACCTTTATATAGTATACACCCCTTACATAGTTTTTTTATTTTTTAGTTTTATCTTTTTTTAACCTTTTTAGATTGTTTTAAGGTTTATTAACCTTGATATAGTTTTTTACCCCTTACCAATATGTTTGTAAAACTTTGTAGGCTGTTACTAGTAAGTTAGTAAAGAAAGAGTTCTTTTTTTGCAAGCACCGGCTTGGGAGTTACCAGCTTGTAATAACCTCTTTCTTCGTCTTCAATGTATTTTTTTTTTATAGTATCCGGCAAGATTTGTAGGTTATTTTTACTCTTTTCCATATGTTTTCTCACGACCTTTTTTACAGTCTACGGCGTAGCCAATATTTGGCTGCTGAGCGTCAGCCGTCCGTCAAATGTCCATGCCTGGCCCAAGCATTTTTGCCGAGCATTGGCCGATGAAATTCGAAATTGAGCCGGCGCTGGGCCGATGCTCAAATTATACATGGGCCAGTCGTGGTCCTGGCATCGTAGCCAACTTTCGGCTGTCGAGCCTCATCCGCGCGTCATATTTTCATGCCTGGGCCAAGCATTTTTGTCGAGCCTCGGCCAATCAAGTTCGATACTGACAAGGAACATCACTTTGGTGTCCTCCTCCGATTTTGTTGAAACTTTTTTATGTGGAAGAGTATCAAAAACTAAGAAACACGTATCTTTTTTTATCGGCGGAAAAACGGTCTTGAGGGGTGAAACGCACCCTGAAAAATGGGGATGTTTTTCGTTTTTCGTCGATAACGTTTTAACGGTACGAGATATAAAAAAATGTCAAATTGCAACAATGTTTATTTTTTTTCGTGTACTATACATTGGAGATGAGTAGGATAACGTTATCGACGAAAAACGAAAAACACCCCTATTTTCAAGAGTGCGTTTCACCCCTTAAAACCGTTTTTCCGCCGATAAAAAAAATAGGTGTCTCTTAGTTTTTGATACTCTTCCACATATAAAAGTTTCAACAAAAACGGAGGAGGACACCAAAGTGATGTTTCTTGTGAGCCACCACTGGGCCGATGGTCAATTTATACATGAGTGCACTATAATTCCTTGTACCATAAAAACAAAATAAACACCAAAGTGTTACATTTACTGAATAATTTGTTATAATAATTTGTAACAAACATCAATTAGACGATATGCGTTATTATGTAGTATTATTATGGAGTGTTATTATGTAGTATTATAGCGTCGCTCGTCACAGAGTATGGCTACGATTGGTCCGCAGTTTGACTAACAAGACCAACTGTGGGACGCATTACGATGCGCGGAAAACAACTACCACTTCAGATTTGCGAATAAAACGACCTACAATTTTGTTCACAGACAAGAACTTTGAAGAATTATTTTATGAGAACGAAGATCATAATTGTCGGATTAGAAGTGTAAGGCGAATTTGAAAAATCTGTTTCTGAAGAAAAAAGGATTACTTACTTTGAAAATTTTACAAAACGTCAAATTTGTGAGTGAGAGAGTAAAAAATGGCGAAAATTGGAAATATCGAAGCTCTTGAGCGACCACTGAATATTCATTGGCCGGCTAGACCTTTCGCGAGGTTAAATGAAAAATTGTAAAGCTCAACATTCATGGATGAGAAGTGGAAAAAAACGATTTTTCAATGAAAACTTGAATTTTTGAGCAGCTTGAGCGACCTCTAAATATTTTTCGCCCGTTCGCAGCTTTCGCGACAATTTTTTTCTTTAACCCTAGTAGTCACACTTAGCTAGAACCACGCTATAGTCATACTGGGTCCATGGGACCCAGGCGTTTTTAAATTGTTATAAATAATGAAATAATGCATTGAGCGATATGAAAAAAATAGTGAGGTATAATTTGAACCTTGTTTAATACACGGATATTGGTTAGAAATGAAAAATTAAATTTAAAAAATGCAAAAAAATATGCAAAAATAATTCGTGAAAAATAACTTTTTTACACAAATTGCTGTAACTCTTGTAACTATTGACAAAAAAAATGGTTTTATAATCTGGAAACAATGTACTTTGAAATAGACATAGCGGTTTCTGTGGACTTTTCAAAAGTATATTTATTTCATCCAACGCACTTTCGTAGCGTTCACTTTCGACAGCTGCCATTTTCCGATTAACGGTCCGATTCAAAATCTACCCTCTCGGTGCTAAAGTTGAAGATCCAAACTATCGTTAGATGGCGCCACCAAACCCAATTTATCGATTTTAGTGAGCAGTATTCCAGGTCAAAAAAGGGCCTGGGTCCCGTGGACCCAGTGTGACTATTAAGGGTTAATGAAGATAAATGAATGGTAAGAAGAAAGGAAAAAATGACATCAAATTTGTGCCACCCTAATGTACATATACAATCATGGAATAGATGTAGTTATATTCCATTTGTATTTTGATAATGACGAATAATTTAACAATGACGATTAAATCTACCTAAATGTTGCTGATGACGTATAATTCTGTTTGAATGTTGATAACGACGAATAATTCTGTTTGAATTTTGATAATGACGAGTAATTCTATTTGAATTTTGCTAGTGGCGAATAATTAACGAGTACCTGCATATTCTGTTCGTGTTGCAGACACCGGATGCGAGACCGGAAGCGAGCACGTGCCCCTTCGAAGTGCCCTTTGCGCGGTGGTACAAACGTCAGTCGGCGTTACGGAAATCTCGATAGCCTCGAATACGTCGAACCAAACAAATAACGAACAAGTTGCCCAGCTCTAGAATTTTCCGACGAGCTTTGCTAACTCCCGTGATTAGTTTCTAAGATACGCGTGAGTATTTGTGTACACACGGGGTGGCTGCGCGCGCGTACGTGAGAGAAAGAGAGAAAGAAAGAAAGAGCGAGAGGAAGTGAAAAAAAAAGATCGTATCGATAGTTAACGAACCCGAAGAAAAAGGACCCAGCAAGCACGAAATCTCGTCGTTCAAGTTCCTGAAAGAGAAACGAACGCTGTACCTATAGGACTTCGAAAAGACGGATCCGAGAGCAGCGAGCGTGTGAAATGTGCATCAACCCGATTATCCAAGTTCGCTATTGACTTTCCGAGGGAATCGTAAATTTCACGAGGAAAACGCCGAACAATCGTGTGATGCTCACCAAGATTCGTGGATCTTTTGTCCTTTTGAATCCGAAGATTGCGCGTCACGTAGAAAACGAGCAAGTGAAAATGATGTCAATAGAATACGATGAATCCGATTTGTACACTACGCGTAATAGATAGCAGGGTGCTCCATTTTGAAGCTTTTTTTTTTTCAATTCGACGGATCGTAGGGAAGAAACATTACGTGGTAACGGGAAGAATCAAATTCTTGGAGCGGGTTTGCGATGATTTTTTCGTTGTCGAATTAAAAGAAAAAACGTTCGAATAGGACTCGGTTGGGTTTTCATGCGAAGTCAAAAGAAACCAGAAAACTGAATTAGCCATTTGATTAGGTGGAAAACACGGAGATGGTTTAGATTCGTTATTATTAGAGGGCTGTCGATGTCCTCAATCGAGAAAGGAATAAAAATGATCGTTTAATTTTAAGATATATATATATATATATATATATATATATATATATATATATATATATATATATATATATATATATATATATATATACACACACATATATATGTATATAAATGAAAAATGTGTTATGATAATTATATCGGCCTCATCGTTTGCACAATATCGATATTATTAAATACGTATACACTCACGGAATCAGATGGAAATAAGGAAAGTAAAACAAATATGATATATCGATCACCCTCGTCATGATTGTCGTTGCCTAATATTGTTACTGTTAAAACGCGTAAGAGTATTCTTCGTGGACGTCACTGTTTCACAGAGACTGTACGCACGACCTTAAGGGGGGATTGTCTTTTTTTTCGCAAAATTTACCGCCTTTTGGGAATTTTTTTGTGAAGAAAGTATACAGCGGAAAACTTGTGAAACTTGGCATATAGTTTTATTGATCTGTTTACTACATACAAAAAAACTTTTAAACAATTTCATAAAAAAATCCGCCTCCCACCCCCCTCGACGCGCGATGGTCCTTTTTTGATGGTGTGCACGATTTCTCAAAAACTATTCAACCGATTGCCTTCAAATTTGGACAGAATGCTCAGCTGACATCCTTTTATCGTTTGATGAAGCAAAAAAGCAATACGTTTAATTGTTTTTTATTTATAACAAAAAATCGATCAATTTTTTTCGAAAAATCGATACTTCAAGTTCAAAACGTCACCAAATCGTCGATTTTTTTTTTTCCCTTCATCGAACGATAGCTATATGTGTCTAAAGTAAAATGCTTTTTGGGTTTTTGTTGCAAGATGAACGTGAAGGCTGTAATCGTGCACACCATCAAAAAAGGACCATCGCGCGTCGAGGGGGGTGGGAGGCGGATTTTTTGATGAAATTGTTTAAAAATTTTTTTGTATGTAGTAAACAGATCAATAAAACTATATGCCAAGTTTCACAAGTTTTCCGTTGTATACTTTCTTCACAAAAAAATTCCCAAAAAGCGGTAAATTTTGCGAAAAAAAAGACAGTCCCCCCTTAACGGGATTTTATATGCCCAGAACTCGTTTTCGTACTTCCGGCGCTCCGAAGCAAACGCTCGAGTTCTTTTTTTCCGTGGCAAGGCCTGAAATGCGTGAATGGATGAAAATAACATGAAATTTAATTGAAAATAAAAGGGAATTTAATCGCAGATAAAACGAACCTTAGTTGAAAATAAAACGAAACTCACAAGGAACATCCCTTAGGTGACGACCTTCGATTTTGTAGAAATTTGGATATGTTATAAAGCACCGAAAAGTAAGCGATACGTATTTTTTTTATCGGCGGAAAAACGGTTTTGAGGGGTGAAACCACCCCTCTAGAAAGACACCTCTAGAGTGGTTCACCCCTTAATTTTTTTTGCAATTTCATTATAGTGGATTTTTCATTGCTTCGGATTAGAAGAATTTTCGTTTTTGTTTGATTAAAATCGGTGGACTCCTTGTGTGTGAAATTGCTACGTTACCCCTAGAGATGCCTTTTTCGAGGGGTTAGTTTCACCCCTTAAAACCGTTTTTCCGCCGATAAAAAAGAATACGTATCGCTTACTTTTCGGTGCTTTATAACATATCCAAATTTCAACAAAATCGAAGGGTGTCACCTGAGGGATGTTCCTTGTTAGTCGAAAACAAAATGAAACTTAATTGAAAATAACATGAAATTCAATTAAAGATAAAATGAAATTGAATTAAAGATAGAATGAAATTTAATTGAAATTGAACCATGTGTGCTAGATTAATCATTTGAAGCGGCGCTTTTTATTTCATTCATCTTTTTTCCATAGATTGGCCTATTTTTCGTCGTCTTATCTTCTTCCTGAACACGTTGCATTTTGCGTTTAAACTCGTTTTTCACATGACGAATTTTTATTGGCACTTTGAAAGCTGCCAATGAAATGTCAAAAATGACGATGTATCGAGTATACGAAATTTGGAGGATCTTTAAAAGGTTTTATTCCGCACGAAAAGATGAAGGAACATTGCACAGAAAAACAATAGAATGAAAAAAGGAATAAGGATCCACGATGTAATATTTAATATATGAACGTACGAGGAGGGAGTACCTATTTTTTGAAAATCTCTGGACAAATGACACGTTTATGAAACGAAACTATCATGAATTTATCGAGACGTATCACAGCTATACATTTTTCATCGTAGCGCACGTACCTGTTATACTTTTTGTTTGATTGTGTATGCTTACGACTCATGTTTTTTTTCTAAACGTTCGAGAGTTATTTAAAAACGATATAATTATGCCCAGGGGGTAATTACTCGATGAAAACTGTGCAGACGAAGGGAAGCGTGTGTTAACGAAAATATAAATCGCGTTTACGTATTGTTAAAAACTTCATTTACTATTTTATCAGTTAGGAAACAAATTTCGCGCGAGCAATTACCGATTGAGTTCAACGAGCGCAATAACGACATCACTGCTGTTGTATTGTTATAATTAATGAAGAATATTATTGAAATGTGAGAGAAACGATGTTAATTATCGAATGTTGGATGAAAGGATTGCGGAATACAACAAAATCCAAATAAAAAATATATTTCGTTTGGTTTCATTCATAAAATTCTGTCATTTCATTCCTTCCTCAACTTCCCGAAAGATCTTTCTCAAATGATAAAAATTGGGTTTCGTTTTATATCTTCACCAATAGCAGCTATTGTTTTTCTACGATAATTACCTAAGAAGTTTGATATCAAATACGTATGACATTATATTAACATTACATTAAAGTTTTTACATTAAAGATTATGGGTTTTGGATTAAGGGGTCTTCTTTAGACGCTAAAAAAGGCTATTTTCATGAATTTTTTGATAGGTTTTTAGAAATTGATATAACAGTTGTTACACTTAATGAATACACATTCGAAATACATTTTTTTTAACTATTTATTTAAGTCACTATTTATAAACGAAAATGGTAGTTAAAAAATGTCCTAAAAAAATTGTAGGTGTGCGCTGTTGATGGAATCTCGGAGATGGATCATCCGAAACAAAAAAATGAGACGGTTTTAGATTCAGTATGTTAATGGCTATAGCGCATATCATAGTATTTTTAATATATCCAAAAATAACAAAATGGCGGACATTTTTCGAAAAAAACCAAGAAAAAAAGTTTTTTTTCACCGTTTTTGGCAAAATAAAAAGTAGATATCAAGATTTTTAAAAATCCTTGATATGCGCTATGGCTACAGTTATAAAGAATATGTGGTGAAAATTTCATAAGGGTCGGTTTAGTAGTTTCGAAGATTTTATCAACAAGCCGTCAAAAACCTTGTTTCAAGAAAAACACGTTTAAAGTTTGTTCGGGTTAATACATAAAATTTGTTTTAAAGTGTATTTATTAAGCCCTTGAGCAGCAAGAAAAATTTTACGCCGAGTGCCCCAAAAGCGGAAAAAAAAGTATTTGCATTTTCACAAAACTTGGACCCCCGGGTTTTCGAGGTCGTTGATTACGAATCTGCTCTCAAAATGCATAAATTCAAAATGGCGAACAATATGCAAAAATTGATTTGAGTCGGATGAAACTTGGTACTCGGGGGTTTTCGTGGTCGCTGATTACGAATCTGGCGTCAGAATGAATAAATTTAAGTTTTTCGATAGAGCATCATGGACTTAAAAAAAAACAAAAAAAAAATTTAAGAAAACAAACATTGTAAAATAAGCAAATGGAGTGTAAAATCCTATGAATGCAGCCTCCTCGTGGCACACTCTGGGATATGGATCTAAGTTCAAAAGCTAATGCACGGGGTAATTTTTACTAATACTTATACTAAATATTAAATACAAATGTGAAGAAAAAAGGTTTCATTCCAATCATTTTACGTTTTGAATTCGCGTGCGCGATATAGGATCAACTATTTCGAATTTCTGTACTTTGAGGGCGGATTCGTAATCAGTAAATTTTTGCATTTTGACCCACCATATTGAATCCGCCATTTTGAATTTCTGCATTTTGATGGGAGATTCGTAATCAACGACCTCGAAAACCTCGGGGTATACCAATTTTCGTGAAAATCGATCGACCCAATCACGAAATAATCGATGTGCGCCACATGGCGTCAATGCGCTTCGGGTACGGAAAAACGTACGCCATATGGCGCCAATGCCGCTTAAAAGGTCAAGTGTAACAACTGTAATATCAATATCTATAAAATAAACCTATCAAAAAATCATTTTCAGCGTCTCAAATGAGACAACCCCTTAACGATTATGGTTGGTGTGGACCACTGCCCGGAATAAAATAATCCGAAATGGAAAAATCAAACGTATTTAGTTTTGGCACGAAATGATCTAGTGCTTGGACGAAAGATTTAACAAAATGTTGATTTTCGAAATAATGGCTGCTGTCTAAAGTGAAAGTAACGATTTTCGGTCAAAAAACACTCTACTTTCGTTGATGAAAAAAATCTATGCATATAAAAAACCTTCGTTCAAACACTGCTTTCCGATATGTAAAAACAGCTTGCAAAATTTGAAGTTGATCGGTGCAGTGACTTTTGAGACCCCATGGGCACCGATTTTGAAAAAGTCATTTTGAAAAAAACGCGTTTAAACTTCGCCGGGTCGGGAAAGATATTATAAACGCTCATAACTTCCTCAATTTTGAACGGATCAACTTGAAATTTTCGTGAAATATTTTTTAAATGTCATATTTCGAGAATCCAAAAATCGATATTTTAAAAAATTCCTATACTTTTTATATTTTGAAACCAAAAATCAATATTTTCTAAACATTCAACTAGGTTTAAGCTCTTAAATGATTACGGGTATCGCTGAAACATTTCTTCAAGCAACGGTGGATTCTTCGATGTCGTCTGTTCGTCACGAGGTCAGAATTATTTTAGTTACCGTAAATGAAAAATATTTTATCTCACGAATTCCCGATGTTTGCCGTCTACCTTCAGAGCATGATCAATTATTCGTCGCGAAAGCCGAAACAAATGGGTACGTGTGGATCATCGTTGAGGTCACGATATCACCATTTGCGTTACTTTATATACATATGTGGCCAGAAAAGTTGCAGACGATCTGTTTCATGGCACCGGAAGGCGAATTGTATATTCAACGAATTACCATTCCAAACAGCTGCAATATAGATAGACGTGAATGTGCAATTTGGAATGGAAACGTACTCATAATAATATCACTAAGAAAAAAAACATAAAAAATTTAATCATATTCTGAAAAATTAAAGGTGGACACCGCTGTCAAATTTTCGAAAAATCGGTTTTTTTCCAAACACTTTTAAAAAATCCTTTGAACCTTCAGAAAAATGACGCATATTCGTTTATAGTTGAAAAACCGATTTAAAGTGGTTTTCGAGCTAGTTTTAAGGGGAGTCTCCGAGCGCTAAAAAGGGCCTTCGGCAATGCCACGTCAGTAGACGCAGTTCTCAACTCTTGTAAGCTTATTATCTTTGTGGAAAAAGTTATTTACTAAAAATAATTTCACTTTCTACCAATAGGTGGCATTAGATTACGAAAAAAAATCATCAGCTGTAGTGTTTATAAAACCGTTGACTTCAAACACGGTTTTTTCAAAACCATGTTTTTGCAATCGGCACGCAGCAGAACTCGAAGAATTTTTGTCCAATCAGCTTGAAACTTCAACTGTAGCTTCCTAGATTGCTTCAACAGTCAAGTACAAGCGCTTTTTTTCAATTAATTGAACATTGTGATCAGTATATCACTTTTTATGTGAAAATTACGGTCGAAAAAACGAACTTTTTTTCAAACTCGTCTCTATTTTTGTTCATAATTTTTTCATTGCCCCCCGTACTTGACTGAAAAAATTAATATAACTAACGGAAATTTTTCACTCTTAGTTCCGGGATTAAATTTACGACAATTACGACAATTTTCTATTCTTTTGACTATAGTTTTTTTACATACTTCAATATATACCCAATAAAGCCTAAAAGTCCTTTTGACCACTTATTTTATTTGATATTTTATTTTTATTTTTATTTTATTTTATATTATATTTTTATTATTTTATTACTTTGTTAAAAAAAAAATTCCACAGAAAACGGTCGAAAATGGGCAGTTACAATGGTGTCCTCCCTTAAATTAGTTTTCATCAAGTAGTTATTCTAAAGCTTTCGGTTTTTTGTTTAAATCACAATTTATCAGGTCCGTCTTGACGGATCCATATATTTCACCTAGAGAAGGTGCAGGAAAAAAAAGGTCGTAAAAAGATAGATATCTGTTCAGCATCCCATTGTAACGATACCACCTTGAAGAGGATTTGAAAATACAGTTTAGAAAACCACCCTACCACCGCCATTCTTAAAGATTTAAAAAATACCATGTGACACCCAAAAGTAGTAATAAAACATACCCTAAGTTTCTCAAATGGTAAAGAAATCTTTCCTTCTAAATAAAATCCTGTAAATCGGCAAATTTTTTCCTCGCCTAAAGCCTATCTCCCTCCTCAAAGTTTCAAGCCTCAAACATTTCGTGACTAACATAAGTGACCTAACGATTAATCTGCGATTTGTTGGAGTTCATTTTCGGCCATAAGTTCTTCTTCACGTTCCAAAGGGATCTTCCCCCTTAATTCGATCGAGAACAACACCACCGTTCAGATCCTACAATTTCATTTCAGTAGGTCATTTCAGTAGAAAAGCTATGACGAAATGATATACGTTTTCGATTGGGATACGTTGTATAAAATACTCGAGCGATTTCGATTCTAATATCAGTACGATTATGGTAGCCGAGCGAGAATGTACGCTGGAGTGCGTCGCGAGCGGGCCCATTCTGCCTTACTTCTTATCACTGTTATTGACTCGATGACTACGTAATCACGAATTCAACGCTTGCACATATTAAAATGTGAGTTGTTCGCGATCGAAAGCCAATGACGAGACCATACACGCGAGAAGGTAGAGTTGACAGTACAGTGCTCCGTTTTCGCCGTAAACACTCGTTACGATTAGTGTGTACATTTTTTCCTCACCAATTAACTTAATCGAGTAGTTAGCGAGGAGTGAATAAACATCGTAATTCGAGCTCGCGATTCCCGTTGCGTGTGTCACGGGAAATATGGCTCTGAAGGTACCGCTGTCAGCGATCGTACGATTGGTAAGAGTTATTTCCAATAATGAAGTCTTCAACTCGTGAGTGGCACGAGGCTGCTCGTTTTTCGGAAATTGCAGAAATCGAAAGACCAATTGACGACGAAATTGCTCGAATGTGGGTCGAATATTATACGTGGATCGATCGTATTCTCGATAAAACGTGCTCTCGGTTCGTTCTAAAACAGCTGTCCGTTTTATCTGTCGCCATAGGGTAAAGGTGTCTCCTGCACGACGAGGCATCGTTTTTTGTCGTTCGCCTCGACGCGATACGGCGCTATCGTGCCTTTCAAATTGTCGGATATCGGCGAGGGCATACGCGAGGTTACCATCAAAGAATGGCGAGTTTATCTTTGCATACATTTTCTTCCCTCCAATGTTTCGTTTTTTTCCTTTCCCTTCGGACTTTTGCGATCCCCTTCTGCCTTTGCCCCACACTGAGAGAAACGTCCATGGCATTTACAACAAACTCCCATGGTAAAACAGGGATGGTAAAATTCGTGATAGTTTATTGACACCGCAATCATATGGTTACCATCACTATAAGCGAAAAGCATACCTAAACATGCGATTTGGGTGGCGTGTTTGACTAACTGAGGAGCTAGCGGACAAAACCGAACAATTTTATTAGCTCCCAATATATCGTGCATCAAATCTGGCTCTAAACACTTAAAAATTTGTTTAAAAAACTGCCCTTTCAAGCAGAAACGGACTTGTCCATGGCTGGCTGGATGAAAAATTAGTAACAGATGACCACAGTGATGACGATGATGACGTTGAATGCGATTGTTGTGAGCCTGACATGGAAGAGTTTCTGTAGGATTATTAAATTGATAATAAAAAATAAATTTTCATTCAATTCGAAGAATCGGTTTCATTTCATAACCAGATATGTCCATAAGATTTTCATTCAAAAGCGAAGTTGTCCACCGTTATCATTTAGAACTGGACTTATCCAAAATAGAAATCAAAATACACACATGGTAGTTAGTGTTTTTGTCAAACTAAAGTCAGGTCCATGCTCACATTTTGATAGAGCCTCCATATATCAAGGCCTAACAATTCTAACTCACCTCTATCTGGCAATTGTGATTTTTGACATCTCCTATAAAAAAGTAATTTATGGACAAGTCCGATTCTGTTCGCCAGCTCCTCAATCTATTATCCCCGAGACGATTATTCACTATTGCAAAAGGCTTGACGATATAGAAATGGTTAATTCAGTGCTATAACAAAATCGGTGCCCAAATACTAATGATGTACGTTAGGTTTCGGTTCAGTCAAATTTCTACTATTCTTTTCAAGTTTGTACAATTCATATAGTTAACATTAACGTTTTTCGAGTATAATTTGTAAGAAGACCTTATGAAAAGTGACTATTCGAAAAAGATTGTGGTAAAGTTTACTTATAACGAAGACGTAAATAATTTGCAGTTCGAGCAATTGCAGCTTAATAGTTTTAAGGAGTACGCATGTCTCACAAAGTGTTAAATAGTATGTTTGTGGCATTGCAAAAATAGGATGTCAGTTCAACACTTCTTCTCGCAGTCCACCTTCTGTTCTTGTAGGACACACATCACTATGCATCCAGCAGGACGTATCACATAATGTAGTACAAATCACTATTATATGGTACAAAACTATTGCCATCTGCCAAAAATCCGTTTAAACAGTGACTTGTATTACAAAATAAGACCTGTGCAAAATCGCAGGTAACAGCTATTCGGAAGCAGGAGTAACTTGCAGAAGATAGGCAGCTAGGTTGTAGGTTCGATTTCACGTGTAGGCGAAACATTTTCTTCGAAATAAATCATTACAGGAGGGTAGGAAATGGCGAATTATAATAAAAAGAATCATCCAGGTACACCTCTCAGTTGGGTATTTTATTTTATTTGGATTTATGAAATATTCCATGCATTTAGTAGACGAGCAACGATACGGTGGTAATGGAGGGCGAGAATACAATGTGACGAAATTTAAAAATAACAAAAGCGTAAAGATAAAAGTTAGATTGTAAGAAATCGATGTTAAATGATGTAACAGCTTTGTAAAAAGCCGAAAAGGCGATGCAAATAAAACTTCGTACTACAACGACTATATTTCAGTCCTGTCCACTACTGGAATCTTGGGGAAGTGAATTTTTTACAGTACCGGGTGAATTTTTAAAAGTACCAGTTCGATCTTGGGGAAGTGAATTTTTGATAGTACCAGTTCGATCTTGGGGAAGTGAATTTTTGATAGTACCAGTTCCATCTTATGAATACTTACTATGTTATTGGGAATACAAATAAGTCTCCGCCGTTTGACAAAAGATGGCCCCACCGGGAGGTTACGGTTGAAATTGTCAGATGTAAAACGTCATATCGTAAGTTTCGACATCTGGCAAGACCATAACCTTAAAATATAACCGATTTCGTATCAGCATTACATAATTTTTTCGTGCGAAAATTTCGAGTTTTGAGCCGAATAAATGGATTTGCCGTCTCTTACCTTTGCCACGAATCTCCCTACCATAATGCTTCCAATTCCGCGTCTTCGTACACTTCGTTTTCGCACATGACGCTTATTCGGCTCGAAACTCGACATTTCCGCACGAAACAAAATTATTTGCTGCTGATACACAATCGCTAATATTTCAAGATTATGGCCTTGCCAGATATCCAACCTTACGATCAAAGAGACTAGAGAGGAGTCGACACTCCCTACTCGAACAGTTTTTTCAATCGGTCGCAGAGGTATAGTGCTCAGTTCCGCCACAGGCGTCGCTAGTGTTCTTGGGAACCGATAATATACAGTAATACAAAACTGCATAAGGTGAAACTGATCGTGTTATGGCGGCAAAATTGTTTGCACCTGTCAAACACAAATATATCTGTCGTGTACACCAACACAGCAGCTATATAAAAACTTCGCGAGCGAATTCTTTTTCAGCGAATTTAATTATTTATTTGCGACGGCAACGGCAAAGAAGGAGCAGGGAGTATTTCAAAATTTACTGTTAAATTACTCGTCTTGTACTTATTATATAATTATTATATCTGATGTGCTTATTATATAATAAGCCCATGTGAATAAAACAACACGAGTTGTTTAATTAATATGTGCTTTATTAATATTATTTATATTTTATTTATTATGTATATGTACACAATATTATTATATATTATAATGGAAGGAATCCCCACTTGAGTGTATTATCGTTCGGGTGCGCGTGAGAGAACGCACCATGACTGTTCCATGTGAGTACGAGAGAGAAACACGATCACCCCAGTTTTGTCATTGGTCGTTGAAGCGGAGCTCGGATCTTATGCAGTTTTGTATTACTATATATTATCGTTTCCCAAGAACACTAGCGACGCCTGCGGCAGAACTGAGCACTACACTTCTGCGACCGCTTGAAAGAACTTCGTACATACATGCTAGGATAGGGAGTTTGGACTCCTTTACTCTAGCCTCCTTGCTTACGATATGACTTTTTACATTTGCCAATTTCAACCATAACCTCCTGGTGGGCCATCTTTTGTCAAACGGCGGAGACTTATTTGTACTCCCAACATACAGCGTCGAGCAACAAACGTATGTGTGTAAGATCGGTTTTTGCGATTTAACATATGAGCGTAATTCATGCAACTGCTAAAATAACGATAAGCAGTACTATACTTTCGGCAGTAACTATGGCTATGAGATATCGTCTCTTCCGGGAAATATAAAACATAGCTAAAATATGGTTGAGAACACCATAGATTTTTCTCTCAGTGTGAATTTGTCATTCCTTTGGTCTTACCGTGAGGCCACACGGTGTGTGGTCAAAGAAGCTCTTTCGTCGAATTTTCGCACCGCGTTGGAACTGCAGATAACAAACGACAATTCATTGGGAATGAGGCAGAACTTACACAGCCGCGCTGTTGTTTGTTCAGGTTCGTCGCACCGGGTGACAAGGTCGCCCAATTCGACCAGATATGCGAGGTGCAAAGTGACAAGGCATCGGTAACGATAACGAGCCGTTACGACGGCCACATCAGGGCCCTCCACTACAAGATCGAGGAGACGGCATTGGTCGGCGATCCGTTGGTCGATATCGAGCTCGTCGACGACGTTCCTGGTGTAACGACCGACGATCAGATAAGAGCGGAAGCAGGCGAATACTTAGCGGCGACTGCACCGCCCAACGTTCATCTTACCCACCGTGACGCGTCGATCAACGGTGAGGCGGAAGCGCCGAAAGAAATTCTTACCACCCCGGCGGTACGACGGATCGCTTGGGAATCCAAGGTCGATCTTCGCGACGTCACCGCGACGGGAAAAAACGGCCGAGTGCTCAAGGAAGACTTGCTCGAGTTTCTGAAGAAGAATGTCGATCAACCGGAAAAAACTATCGAAAAAGAAACTCGGGAAAATTCGGTTGGCGTGCACGCCGAAACCACGGAGGAAATTGTTCCGCTCAAAGGCTACGCGAAGCACATGTGGAAATCCATGACTCAGTCACTCGTAAGTCCGTGCCGATGAGGTACTGAAACGTACACACGATTGTGCGATTTCTGTACCTCGGGCAGAGAGAATTGGAAGGCGTATGACATTTAACTTTCTTTGCTAGTGGATATTGGAATACTGACAAGGAACATCCCTCACGTGACACCCTTCGATTTTGTTGAAATTTGGATATGTTATAAAGCACCGAAAAGTAAGCGATACGTATTTTTTTTTATCGCGGAAAAACGGTTTTAAGGGGTGAAACCACCCCTCGAAAAAAGGCATCTCTAGGGGTAATATAGCAGTTTCACACACAAGGAGTCCACCGATTTTAACGAAACAAAAACGAAAATACTTCTGGTCCGAAGCAATGAAAAATTCACTATAATGACATTGCAAAAAAAAATTAACGGTGAATCACCCTGGAGGTGCCTTTCTCGAGGGGTGGTTTCACCCCTTAAAACCGTTCTTCCGCCGATAAAAAAAAATACGTATCGCTTACTTTTCGGTCCTTTATAACATATCCAAATTTCAACAAAATCGAAGGGTGTCACCTGAGGGATGTTCCTTGTGAGGGAAAGGCATCAAGGAGTTACGTGGGTTTGGACGCCAAAAAAAGCACATTTTCTCTATTAAAAAAAATATATTATGTAAATCATTTTATTCAAAATGCTAAGCACATAAATCAGCAACATTTCAAGAATATTTAAAAAAAATGTTATCTAAAAATTCGGGAAATTCAGCCGGTGGGACTTGGTTTCCGAAAACCCCTTAAAAAAGTGTCCTAGTGGTGGTCAGGATAACTCATGATAGCTTTATCTGAAATTGAAAAACCAATTTTTTCTGTTAGTAGATAAGTATGGCTCGTGATTGAACGAAAAATTTTAAAAAAATTGAAG
The DNA here is from genome assembly GCA_951751655.1 of Ophion costatus. Taxonomy (NCBI): domain Eukaryota; kingdom Metazoa; phylum Arthropoda; class Insecta; order Hymenoptera; family Ichneumonidae; genus Ophion; species Ophion costatus. The sequence goes on along the minus strand of OX632360.1, from coordinate 15,486,804 downwards.
TTTGAATTTTTGGCGGGTTCCGGATTCATACTTCTACACCTGGTATGATACTAGATAATAAAAAATCTTTAAATGGACTTTTAAATTTTTTTCGATGTTTGAAACCCGCCAATCAGTCTGATTTTTTATGTCAAATCAAAGCATTCATTAAGAACAGAAAATATATTTTTAAACGTTTATTTTTATTTGAAAAAAAAATGTCAACTGTTGAAAATGTCTTCGAAAAAAGGAGTACTCGCGGTGTACACCGTTGTGGCCATAAATACGATCTGAACCAAAATTTGTAAAAAGATTCTTAATCAGTATGAAAGCCGCTATCTCGCTACGAAGGTTCTTTTTTTAAATCAACATTGACTAAATGGCGGCGTTTTGGGAAAAAGCATGGAATTTAGCCTATTTTTTTAGTTTTTCGTTAAAAAAAATATGAACATTACAAAAAAAGCTTCCATATCTAGATCAAGAATGGCGAGAAGAATGTCGTGTCAAAATTTGAAACAGATAGCTTGATACCTCTTCCTTTGAGGGTGTACACCGTTTTGAAAAACGACATCTCTTTTTCTGAGAAAGGCTGCAGCAACCGGAATAATTCGTATTTCGCCCCATAAATTGAGCATCATATATACAACCGTCTATACTATCGGATAATGCAAAAGTCGATTTTTTGAAAATTGTACACTGTGACGATCCCTTAAGATTCGTAATGTGGGATGGATCGAGAATTCATTTATTATACGATAATAGGCGATTGTTAAGGGGGGAGACACCTTTAAGCGAGGAAAAAATTGCTGATTTTCATGATTTTTTTATAACAGGAAAGATTGCTTCGCCATTTTTCAGACGTACAATTAGGGTGTGTTTTATTACTACCTTTTACTGTTACATGGAATTTTTTTTATTGATCTTTAAAATGGCGGAGTTATGGCACAGTCTTCTAAACGGGTTGCAACGGATGTTGTCGGACGGCGTGACACCGGTGACACGTAGCGTCGGCGGGATTATTCTAAAGAAAACCAACGGAGATTTTTCTCTCATTAACACTCATACGAAGAATACGAACCAAGAAAAAATTAGAAATGTTGGAAATCGATGAAATGGTACGCTTTGAAACAAAAAGATCGAATTTTCCGAAACAAATCGCTACATTTTGCTATAAAAAATACTTTCTTTTTATTTTCAAGAACATTTAGAGTCATGATTTTAAACAATAAGATTAGAAAGAATTATACCAAATTTCATGAGAATAGGCCAATTCGTTTTTTAGCTGTACGTCACAAACGTTTTGAAAATGCAGTTTAGAAGGCCGTGCTATACCTCTGCCATTTTCGAAGATTGAAAAGAAATACCACGTAACTGCCGAAAGTAGTAATAAAACATACCTGAGTTTCGAAAAATGTGAAAAAATCATGAAAATCGGCAAATTTTTCCTTCGCCTAAAGGTATCTCCACCCCTTAAGGCCTTTTATATCTTTGGATGGTCAGAAACAATACTTTTTAGGATTTTTAAAAAATACTAACAAAGCGCTCAAAATGAGGTATGGAGGGTTTATTTGACATGTTCGTACACGGAGAGAATTTTTAAGTAATTTTTACTGTGAAATCACAGTAACTCGGTGACAAATGTGCAATTCTTCAGGTTTTTAGGAAATAAATTATAAATTTTCGTGGAAATGAATCAAAATTTACTTTTGCGTAACAGAAATTTAAAATATTTTCCAGAATTTTTACTGAAATTAATAGTAAAATTTCATGAAACGTAAAGATTACGACAATAAGTTAAAAAAGTGCTAATATAAATGAAATTTTTCAGTGGAACATTGAGAAATTTGCGTATTTTCCATAAAAATTTAAAAAAGGAAGCCGAAATTTTCCGTGCGTCCACCGGAATTTTACGTGCTTTATAGTAAAATCAGTTAGGGCTAGGTCGCCTGACCGTACGCGTGAGCTCTGTGTGCGAGCGTGCGTATACGTGAACGCGAGCTGTGAGAGTGTGCTTGTGTACGACGCAGTATGACGAGCACGAACGACGCCGACCCGCGTTGCTTAGCAACAGCGGTACCGCGCATCCGCATTATAGTACGAAGCATGGGCCAAGAAAGCCTCGTGGTCTCGTGCAGTCTAACGTGTTCTACGCAGTTCTACGCAAGAAAACAAAGAAACGTGAAAAGAAACTTCGATAAAGGACGTCTACAATGGTACGGAAAGATGATATGCTAAAATAAGTAGCAATCAAGAACACAAATGTTCAGAAATACAGTATATAGAGTATTTATTTAATCATAGGGAATTAATTTTTCGCTAGGGATTTTAGAAATTTCAAGTTTGTCCAGGTTATTTTTACTGTAGAAACTTGGAATTTTTGAGGCAGCCCATTGTTAAAATTCTACATGAGAATGTGTCAGAATTTTTACTGAAAGAAATGTAAAAAATTATGCTACTTGCTTGAATTTTTACATGAATGAAAGCAAAATATTTAAAGTTAGTGTCAATTTTTGACTATGTGCACATCTGTCACCGGTTTCAAATTTTTAATGTAATTTTTACGGAGATTTCACCGTAAAAAATACTTAAAAATTCTCTCCGTGTAGGTATATAAATCTTTTTTTTTTCAATGAGAGACACAGTGGAAGCCCAGTGGCGGGTAGAAAGAGAACGTCTTTTTTTTAGGCCCTCCATGGGCGGACTCCTTCGCGACGCACGTGAGTGCACGGAACAAACGAAATGTTTTTTGTTCGCAATGCGTATGAGTTTTGCTAGCGGAGTACACAAGATTATTAAAAAATATTGATTTTTGCAAATTTAACACCATTGTGAAAAAAGTCGCTTTTTCGACTAAAAAAACGGCCGTGAATTGTGTATACAAACGGTATATGTTAATCGATCGTAAAGTCGTGTGTATTTCGCTCGGATATCTATCTAAGAAGCTACAGTTGAGATTTGAAGACAGTCGGTTGAAAATTGTAGGAGCTACCAGTCCGGCCCATTGTGAAAACATGGTTTCGAGAAAAATGCATTTGAAATTTAGAATTTTTGGCTGTTTACACATTTCGACAGTCTGTGATGTTTATGCATCATTTGAGCCAATAGAAAAGAAGACCGATAACGTTTTTTTCACAGATACATGAGGCCGCAAGGGGCTAAGCTACTGTCCCGAAAATGAGGAAAACAATTAAAAAACAAATATTTTGAAGGTATAAAATGATTGAAAATTCCTTCGGACTGCATGCTTTGGACCTGCATTTATATGCACATTAAGTTGTGAACCAATTCTCGTAAGAAAATATTCATGATTTAAAAAGTTATAAACAATTTCGCGAGGGACAATTGAAAGTGGAACTAAGCAAAGGTGTACTTAATTTCGGCCACACTGCTGATCGAACGAGAAAACAAAGAAAACGAGTTTTCCCTTAAAATAGATAACATTGAAGACTCGACCAAGCTTTTTCATTATCGTGTTTTAATCATTAAAAAAAAATTGGGATTTTTTCGAGGAAAAAGGACATAGTTGTTAACAAGTGAAAAAAAAATGTGCAAGAAAACGTCGGTCAAGGCTAAACTACTATTACACTCAATATACGTACGCAATGTCAAGTCTGGTCTACACGATTTCTCGACATCCAATAAACGGATTTCATTGGATGTCGAGAAATCGTGTACACCAGTGTTTTTCAACCTTCTTGGATACGCGACCCCTTTACATGTCAAAAAATTCTGGCGACCCCCCTCCCCCGGAGAGCTGGCAAGAGAAGCTTTAAAATGATTAGTGTCATTCGCCACTTCGTACCTACGTGAACGTCCAGTAAAAGAGACGAAAACCCAGCACTTTGAGCGTAGAATTAGAATTTTTCACTGAAGCTAGATGGTTGCATACTGAAAGTAACTTCAATGAAACGTTGCCACTCAACTCGCCCGAACCCTAAAAAATAGGGGTTGAAAACTTAAACATCACCGTATCTCAGTAAGGGGGGGGGGCGTCCATAAATTACGTAATGAAAAATTTGCCAATTTTCTCCTGTAAATTTGAAAACAATCCATCAAGTGGTTCTCATCAAGCAGAAGCTCATTCATTTTTAGGAATATGTCAATGAAATTTTCATGAAATATAGCTAAAAGGTGATACTATCGAATTAAAATATTTTTGGAAAATGCAATTTTTTGACCCACCTAGGTAGATCTAGCCCGTTAAAGACACATTGTAGGATAATCAACGATGAAAGAATACAACTCTTGATCGTTTGATGGTATAGGGTAGGACAATTGCTTTTGTATACAATACAACTTGGTTTTTTTCATTCTCACCTCATAATAATAATGATAATAATAATAATAACGCAATACTTATAACAATAATGATGATGATAATAAAAATAATAATGTTGCAAATGATAAAAGAGTTCGAAAAAAAGAGACGAACATCATGCAATTGATCATGGAATTGATATCGATTAATATGATGCTCCATTTTTCAGAGCATACCTCACTTCGTCTACAGCGACGAGTGCGACGTAACCAAACTCATGATTTACAGAAGTGAAGTGAAGGATTATATGAAGGAGCAGGGAATCTCATTGTCATTTATGCCGTTCTTCATTAAGGCGGCATCAAGAGCATTGCACGAATTTCCGCGACTGAACGCTTGGATCGACGAAAATTCGCAGACCCTAAAAATCATCAAGGCACACAATATCAGTCTCGCTATGGACACACCGGATGGTCTGGTCGTCCCGAATATAAAAAACATCCAGAATCTCAGTATAGCTGAAATCGCCAAGGAATTGAACAGACTTCAAGAACTCGGGAAAAAGTCTTCCATCCCGTTGAACGATATAACAGGTGGATCGTTTTCATTGTCGAACATCGGAGTTGTAAGTTTGGGATTTTTTTTTCAGTTCGAATGATTCTTCGATTACCGCAAAACAAATTTCTTTTTGGTTTTCAATGTTACTACGTAAGATGGTGCGGACTTTTATGACCCCTTTCACTTTTGTCCCACATGTTGTACCTCACTATTTGCGGTTCCATACGTCACAAAGAACTAAAAATAGACGTTGGTTGATTGATTGAATTAAGGAGGTTGGAGGTTGGAAAAAATATATTAAAAAAATCTTCAGATATTGCACAAAGTGCAATTATTTCATGACATTGAAAATGGAATCAGACTTTTCGGGTAATAAAAAACAGGTACATGTAAATAATATGAGTTTGTTTTTATCATTTTTCAAAGAATATTGATACATTGAGGTATATAGTTTGTTTGAGTTTGTTTAGGTGAGTTTGGGTTTGTTTGTATAGAAATCGTAATGTCATTTGTGTAATATATTTGGTTTATAATTTTTTTAATTAACCCTCAAAGTGTGAAGGGGTTTTTAGCACCTTCAGTGTGAAGGGGGGTCGTTTTCGGCGGCGCGCTACCAAGCACACAATTGTTGATGAAAAAATCTGTAAAAATGCATGGTTCATCCATAGGATGTCCTTTCGAAGTACGAACAAGAATTTTTCGGATATTGTTATTTTGAATATGTTTTTTTTAAACAAATATAAAGCAATGGGCGGAAAAAACACTTTTTTTTTTAATTTGTAGTTTGAACAATAGTAACGAGAACGAGATTTAAAAACCGGTTATTTAACGGAAAAATGTTGTTCTTTGAGAAAAAAAAATGCCATCAATGTAGAATTGAACCAGATACCCTATTTAATTACGGGAACATGGGTATATTTTTATGAGGTAAAAGTAAGGTATTGATGGGAAAAAAGCGCTCAACGTCAAAGATACATTTAGAAAAATGGTTTTTTTATTAATGTTATTTGTACAATGTTGGTCGACAAAAAAGGTAACATGAGTTGAAAAAAAATTGTTGATAAAAAAAGTTTAAAAGCATTGGGCGCAAAGGTTTTTGCGGTGCTCCACGCACACCGCTTTTCCACATCGGGAACAACATTGATTAGTTTTGTGATCTTTGTTGTGAGGGCACAAAGCGCATCGCTTTCGTTTGTACAGCAATAAACTCAAAAAGAAACAAAAAATGTTTGCTAATTTTTTAATTTTTAAAAATTGAAAACAAAAAATCCACGTATTTCTCACAGCTTATTATGTTTGAATATGCATAAAAAACCGAAAAAAAATCCTCAAAAAAACTGACTTTTACTTACGTAAAGTGTGAAGGGGGGTCGAATTTGACCCTGCTCTGATTTGATCTCGTGCTCGTTCCTCGTAAAACTGACTGATGCAGCTGGCCTTGTGCACACATATACCTACCTACCCCTACTTTTTTCTAGTACCACTCAAATGGCGCGCAAGTCGCCAGTGTTAGAGAAAATTGAACAAGTAATTTGGGCCCGGACACATTCGACCCCCCTTCACACTTTGAGGGTTAATAACAAGATTAAAATTGGGTGAGCAGAGCGCCTTTTTCAACCAACCACGGTCATTCAGCATGTCGCAGCTCCCCCCACTCTACTACGATACGGTGGCAGTGGAGTGGGGGTAGCGTTAGTTTCGTGCGTGCCCCTGACACTGGAAGATAAATGCTGTTCGCGAAATGTCCGTGCCGCACTGTGGCGCTAGTAGTCGCGTGACAGGCATGCATATATATGTATGTTGCACCGGTATTGCGAGTATTTTACACGAATACAAGTCTATTGTAGATAACTTTATGAAAACCATTATTCGCGTGTATTGAACTGAATATTTGAATCATCGTTGAATTATTCAGCTTAGCATTAACAACTGAGGATAGTTTACGAAAGTATCGAATCGTTCAGCTGATGGAGTATTTAGAGCAGAAGGCTGTCACGTAACAGCCAACGCTAGGTAGTGGCGATTTCAAGAACTACTAGCTGCGCAACTAAGTTCCCGCGTTTCGCACATGGATGGCGCTAGCGACACATGTAGTCGGCAGACAGGTCTGAAATTGGGTGCCTATAGCTTGGACATCTGTCGAGAATACCCAGTCGTAATATAAACAAATATGGCAACACAACGACCTTTTTTCTAACCTCGAAAATGTCACAGTTTGTGCCAAATAAACAGCATTTGCGGGAAGCGGGAAGCCACTTCCGAAATGTTGCTTTTGCGGCAGAACAGAAAGAGTTTCCTGCATCGAATTGTTACTGGCGATGAAAAATGGATATATTTCGAGAATCCCAAATGCAGAAAATCGTGGCTTTCACTTGGCGAAGCGTCAAAATCGACGGCACGGCCAACTCGCTTCGGAAAAAAGACAATGCTCCGCGTTTGGTGGGACCAGAAAGGAATCGTGTACTATGAGCTGCTGAAACCGGGCGAAACTGTCAATGGGCATCGCTACCGACAACAACTAATCAATTTGAACCACGCGTTGCTCGAAAAACGGCCAGAATGGGACACGAGACTCGAACGTGTGATATTGCAGCACGACAACGCTCCGTGCGATCGCAGTTCCATCGTCCAGGACACCATAAAAACACTGAAATGGGATCTGCTACCGCACCCGCCGTATTCGCCAGACCTGACCCCTTCGGACTATCACTTGTTCCGGTCGATGGCGCATGGCTTGGGTGGGCTACACTTGGCCAATTACGATGCAGTACAAAATTGGTTGGACGAATGGTTTCAGTCCAAAGTCGCGTCTTTTTATCGTCGCGGTATTTATGTATTGCCAGAGAGATGGCAAAAATGTGTAAATAGCGAGGGACAATACTTCCAATGAATCATTTTTTGTATTTGTCTTGAAATTTTCGATTTTTTATTGGTCAAAAAAACCCGGAAACTTAGTTGCGCACCTAGCAAAAAGCCGGGACGAACCGCGTTTTCGTTTATCGTATAGGAATAGCAGGCCAGTCTCAGGGAGCTGGTTTCGTGTGACATCCAGCTAACTCAGACCCCGATAACCAGTAGACTGGCCCAAAAAAAATCTTCCCGATTCGGGCTCTCGTCCCTTGAAATATTACTCGATAATGAAACAAAGAATCTCGTGAAAGAAGCAGCCCGTAGGTTAATTCTAACAGGTGACGCATGAGGTTTTTTTATTCTCCATTTGATTTGCACGTGATACATTTACGTTTTCTTTTCCAATGCGAACCATTTTCGATAAATATAATCAATGAGTGGTCTGGACTTATCAGTGTGATTATTCTATATATAGTAAACGGATTTACAACCCCAGATCAAAGTCTTTGTAATCGTGCATTTTTTCTTTTCAATCTTGATCAACAAGTTTTGAAGATTGAAAAGAAAGAATGCATCATTACAAAGGCTTTAATCTGCAGCTATAAATCCGTTTACTGTATGTAATAATCACACTGATTGGTCCAGACCACTTATTGATTGTATCTATCGAAAATGGAGTGCGTTGGAAAAGAAAACGTTAATTTATCACGTGTAAATCGAATGGAGAATAAAAAAACCTCATGAGTGACCTGCTAGAATTAACCTACAGGCTGTTTTTTTCACAAGCGTCATTGTTTCATTATCGAATAATATTTCAAGACGTGAAAGCCCGAATTGGCAAGATTTTTTTTTGCCAGTCTAATACCCAGCCTACCTCAACAAACATATACAGTTTTAAAAGCATTTTCAATGCTAATATTTGTTATTGTCTAGACTATACTGAGTCCTTAGAAATTTTCGGATTTTTTTTACCATCAAACACCGGAGAAAAGAATAATTCAATGTATGTAATTTTACGTGCGCCTAGATGGACAAGACAGGGCGATGTAATTCTTTGGCTATTCAGAACCAAGATAAACCATTTCTAACAACGAATTAACGAAAACTAGGCCTTTATAAACGTTTAGAAAAAAAACCTACTTGCCTATCATAAACCATATATATTCAATATTGAGTCATTAAGGTTGGATTAAAGATTACGAATCTTGGCTGGCGAATGAAGAGCATTGCTGCCAACCCCAATGTTCGCAAAGCTGCCGTACTTCGGTAACACTTAATATTAATTAATGGTGATAACAAATACTCTCGTGACATAAATATACATAGGCATAATTATTGATGACTCAAAATTTCATTCTGCGTTGTGCAAAACATTCACTGACGCAGTTTTTTCATAATAGTCATCGGTTGTGTCATACTTTTTCAAGTTGGTAGTAACACAAAAGTTTTTCTTATTCACGTAATGAAAATGTGAAAATGCATACTTTTGCCCTTCAATTGTATATTTTATTTTAAAAAATAGGACCTACAGAATAAATCTATCCCTCGCATGCATTTTTTTGAAGTTGATTAAAAAGGAAATTGATAAACCGTAATTTGTCTCAACTGGACAGCTCCAACCTCCTTGGCGGGCAACATCTAGCTCGTGGCCGGAAAAGACAAGAACTTTCATGATGTTTTTCCGGCGAAACTTGTGCAGGTTTAATTTTTTTTTACGTCGAAGGGCTCTGAGTATCTTTGATAATTTGTTCCTTGAAAAATATTTGTAGATGTACTACATACATTGGTTTATGCAATTTGTAAAAAGTCCTTTGCGTGACGACTGCAGCTCGGAAACAAATCACCCTAAATTAAAGAAAATTAAAGGCGTTTAGTTTTTGCATGAATCTATTTAGTGCTTGAACGAAGGACTCAATAAAATAAAGATTAAAAAAACGAAGTGTCTCCCCGTCCGGTTATCGGACGAATAAGCGTATGTTATTCGTCCGGATAGCGGCTCAGTTCACGCCGTGTTCCCAGTAGGCATAAGGTAAATGTCCCAATTATTGAACAGCTAAGGATCTGGGGGATTGAATTCGGTGAGAAAAAATATAAAATAAAGAAAAAAACCATCGCTTTCATGTTCAAATGATACTTTGATATTTTTACTTTCGAAAAATCACCCTTTAAATTATTTTTAAATGATTTCAAATGAAAAAAAAGAATAACAATGTGAAGCATGCAAATGTCCCAATTATTGAACACTGGAACTGCCTATGTCCCTAATATCGAACAGGCTTGTCCCAGTTATTGAACACTCTCGAGAATTCTTTTTCCGTTCTGAAAATATTATTTTGGGTACAATATTAAGAAATAAAAGCAAAATCAAGCACTTAAATAATCTTTTATTAATCATGTAAAAATACAAAAATATATATTTAGTCCCTTTTGACAGGTTTTTGGTTCATTCGCATTTCGTTTATTTTTGCTTTTCAACTCGAACTTTACTTTATTTTTATTTTCAGCTTCCTCGTTTTTATGTTCTGTTTTTGTTTGATTTTGTCGCAGCTTTCTTGTTTTTCGACTCCAACTTGATTTTCTTTTTATTTACCGCTCTGCATATAGTGCCGTTTTTACAACTTCCGCACTATATGCAGAGCGACGTCTTTCTGTCGCCATGTTTATGCCGTTTTATTGGGAAAATTTTGTCCCCGAAATATCGGAGAGCAAAAAATATTGAACATTACATTCGTATTTTTAGGTTACATTTAGGTTATATTCTCTTTTTACTTTTCTTTTTATGTTCATTGCTCGAAAATACATATAAAAAATATATTTGACGATCTTAGAGTTATTATTAAAAGAATAAAGGTAAGTTTATTCAGGAACTTACAGTTTTTGTTTGAATAAATCCAATTCACACGATCTGTCACCCGTTAACTGTCTCGATGTTTTGATGGGTTTAATGACGCCATATTGGAGAATTCGAGTGTTCAATAATTGGGACACACTGCATTTTCTATGTCCCAATGATCGAACACCATATTTTTTAACAAATAATTAATTAGTAACATTTTTTTAAATTGTTATTTGTAAGAAATTCTCGGAGGAACCTGAAACGCCTTTACTTTTTGAGATGCGACAGTTTTTGAATTTTTTATGCCCTTACGCATGAAGCGGCGCGTCTTAGCAAACACGATAAACAGTTACCACGAGACGTCAAATTGGGTCACCGTTGCTGATTCAATAATTTTTTTCTCCATTAATTAAAGCTTTTTTTGGACAAGTAAGGTAACATTTCGATAGCTACAAGTTCCATATAGGTAATGAAATTTTTATAAATAAGTAAATACATGCAGGTAAATGAGAAATAATAAAAATACAAGTTAGTGTTCAATAATTGGGACATTTACCTTACATATTATTGTGATTCGTGTAAGCTAGTATCCAGATGAATAACATATATATAATTGTCCCGATAGAATGGGTTGAATTGTTAAACAAACTATCGGGAAGAATAATTTATACGTAGTCATCCGAAGAAAATCTTTATAATTTTGTTTGGGTTTGGGTTGGTTGGTTGTGTTTGGGTTTGTTTGGTTTGAGTTGGTTGGTTTTTGGGTTCGTTTGGTTTGAATTGGTTGGTTTTGTTTGGGTTTAGGTTTTTTGAGTTTGGGTTGATTTGTTTGGATTTGTGTGTTCGGGATTGTTTGTTTGGGGCGTTGCACAGCGTAAACGGCGTGAAATTAGCCACTGTCCGGACGAATAACATACGCTTATTCGTCCGATAACCGGACGGCTAGCTTCAGCGTTAACAAAAATGACCCTAGTCCAACGTGAAATTATCGATATTCGGTGAACAAACGCTCTATTTGAGTTGATAAAAAAAAACTATGCATCGATGAAAAAAATTCCTTCGTTCAAGAACTGCTTTTTGATATGTGCAAGAAGCTTGCCAAATTTCGAAGTTGATCGGTGCAGTGATTTTCCAGATATCGTGGTCCCCGATTTTGAAAAAGTAATGTTGAGAAATGAAAAAGTAATTTTGAGAAAGACGCCTTTAAAGCTCCCTGCATTATGAACGGATCGACTTGGAATTTTCAGAGAATACTTTTGACATGTTATGTCTTGACATACCGTCGAGAAAAAAATCAATATTTTCAAAAACTCCAACTAGGTATAAGCCCTTGAATACCGAGTTAAATGAATTAAATTCAATGAAATCGCCCATTGCATCATTGAGTTGAATTCCAATCGTAAATTCGCAGGTTGGTGGTACTTACACGAAGCCGGTGATACTTGCACCTCAGCTGGTGATCGGTGCCATTGGAAAAATTCAAAAATTGCCGAGATTCGATGGAACGGGGAAGGTAATTGCCGCGGATATTCTGTCGGTTAGTTGGGCCGCGGATCATCGTGTCGTCGACGGAGTCACGATGGCCAAGTTCTCGAATCGTTGGAAATACTTTGTGGAAAATCCGTCCCGTTTGATGCTCTGAGGATGGAAAAAGCAACATTGACGTCAACGAGTCATCCACGCAGTCCATTTTTCAACGAACGATGAAAAATAAATGTTTATAAACGAAAATTTGCAAAATGAAAACAAAAAAAGCAATATACTCTTTCTCCTGCTTATTTATTTACACTTATATCCATTTGTATTTATTCTTTTCACAAATTTCACACGTGGGTATTGTTTTTTTTCTCTCGTGGATCTATAGTTTTTTTTTGTTCGCTTCATTTGTAATCGACACTTCTTGCGCTTGTTTTTTTTCCACTGAACGCTATGTTATTATTATTATTATTCAGATATTACAAATTATCGAAAAACGTATATAGTCAGTCTGTTTAGTCGGAGTAGGAGAAGTAGAAACGACGTACGGTTATTATTTTTTTGTTCTTTCCATTCTCTGTTTTTTCATATACATGGTCCTTGGATAATTATTCATTTATTTACAACCTAGTCCGCAGTTTGACTTGCGTTCTCACTCTTCCGGTTGCATATCACCGAAACATTTTGAAACTTTGAAATATCTCCACCTCAATTCGCTCGTTATTATTATTATTATATATTTTGTCTCAATTTGTTCTTATTACGAGTCTCAACTGGGCACGATCGTAACAGCAAAGTTCAATGTAACAATAGTGTCTTGACTTGTGTGAATTACACGCTAATTAAAATGATATTTCTAAAGAGGGAGAAAAACATATGCAGTACCGGACAAAAAAAAGTACGCATCGTTCAATTTCCATTTATGTGCTATTCTCATTCCAAATATCATCAATAAACCAGACCTTAAGAAGTCATGACGAAAGTTCATTGTTTTGCCTTTACGCTGCCGTTGAAACAATGTTACAAATATTCAAAACCAGAAAGAGAACGATTTCAGCGCGAAGAGTGCCTGTTATATGCTGGACAAAAAAAGTACGCACCCAAGGTTTATATATTATCATCAGAGACAACAAAGCGATTCTTCCGCAACGAAGCTTAGGAAGGCAAGCGGAATGTAAACATATAGATTTGACGATTTTTCGGCCAGTTATCGATTTTCCGTGTTCGAGTACGGTAGCGAAAAATCCGCGATGCCGAAAATTGCAATTCAAGTGCGAGAACTGGCAATTAAAGACAAAAAAAAGGTATTTCTAAAAGAGAAATCGGTCGAAAATATGACATAAGCGAAGGTGCAGTGAGAAAAATATGCGAGAAGTACAAGGAATCAGGTATAGTCGTTGATAAAAATGGACGAAGTAGGAAAATAAAAACAACTGCATTGGACGATCGCAAAATTATCAGGGAGGTAAAGAAAAATCCGACGATTACTAGCCGTGTAATTCTCGAAAATACAGGCCTGAACATTTCCGACCGAACAGTCCGTAGGAGACTTTGAGGAGCAGGCTTAAAAAATAGTTTTGCCTGACGTCGCCCTCTGATTCGCAAAGCAAATAAAATCAAGCGCCTCGAGTTTGCAAAAAAACACGTGAATAAGCCGATTTCGTTTTGGAAAAAAGTTGTTTGGAGTGACGAGAGCAAGTTTGACTTATTTGGGCATAAACGACGATTACGCGTTTGGATTAAGCCGGGAGAACAGCTTCTTGAAAAAAATTATCAAAAGACTGTCAAACACGGAGGGGGAAGTGTTTTCATGTGGGGGTGTTTTGCGTGGTCAGGAGTGGGAAATTTGGTTCCAATCAACGGTATTACGACCGCCGATGTTTACATTGATATCATAAACGAAAATCTGGAGGAATCCAACGACAACAAGACAACGACCCTAAACATACGGCTCGAAAATCATCGGCCTTTCCCCGTTCTTCGCAGATCAAACTTTTGGATTGGCCAGCACAATCGCCAGATTTAAATCCTATTGGAAATCTGTGGTCTATTTTGGATCAAAATGTTAATAAGGGCGACGTAACAAAGAAGGAAAAGCTTTTTGATGCTTTGCGGGAGACATGGGACAATATCGACGAACAGCAAATTCACAATGTCGTAGAAAGTTTGCCTCGGCGTTTACAAGCTGTTATCGAAGCAAAAGATGGTCACACAAAACATTAGATGCGCGATGTGATGACATATTTTCTTTTTTTTCTTTGGGTGCGTAGTTTTTTTTGTCCAGCCTCAAATTGGCATCCTACGCGTCAAAATTGTTTCGTTCAGCTTTTGAATATTTTTTATGACGTTTCAGTGAATATGTAAACGTGAACTTAAAAGGTATCGTTGAAACAGCTGTGGAAGTGCTCCGTTAACTATTTTCGTAAGTATGATAGCACCAATATTGAATTTTGAACGGTGCGTACGTTTTTTTCGTCCGGTACTGTATGTATGCATAACGTCTCACATTTTCGCGGTAATTGATTAAGGGGGCATTGCGCCCTCGATCCTTTCGGGGCCAAAACAAAACGCGTTGCAAAATGCCAAGCTTTCTTCAAAAGGCGATATTTGCAGAAAAAGTATTTTTTCAGAGGTAAAACTTTGAAAAAATAGAACTGCATTTTTTGATGCGCTAGTATCGGCGTTTTTACACGCGTCAACGATCGCCATCTTTCGATATGACTTTTTTTGCAATATAAAAAAATTCTCGTCCCTACCGACGGGCGCCAATTGCCCCCGCATCAGAGGATACGTAATGAATATAAATATATGTATATAGGTTGAAGCATTTATAGCGACCAGTGTTATTAATTAAATTTAATCGATTAAAATAAGTCATCAACTTGAGGGCGTTAATCAATTCAATTTTAAAACAGTTCATTAATCGACTAAAAAAGTAATTGCATTTAATTTCATTGCAATTAACATTAATTGCAATTGCACGGTTAATTGCATGTTGCGATTAATTTATTTGGATTAATGTATGTTAATTGTAACTCGCAATTGAAACAATTGCAATCAACTTTTTTAATTGTTATACGAAACAATTAAGATGAACAATTAACCTCGTATACGTATTTCAATAACTTACGCATTTGTTTCCGACGCCCCTCCGCGCCCTATACAGTAATCAGTTTTTAATCCAATACATTGAAAATATTGAATATTGATTAGTTTCTAATTGCGAAAAGTCACGATTAACAATTGGTTAATTGTTAATTGCGACTATAACAATTAACAACGCATTAATTGTTAATCGTGGGTTTTCATAATTACAACTAACTGATTGTTAATTGTTATAGTCGTGATCAACAATTAATTAATTGTTGATCTTTAATTACCCGACCAATTAAATTTTGCCCAACGCCGATAGCGATCCGGGCATTTTTTTCAGGACCGAAGCGAGATATGAGAAAAATGTCAGCTGAAAGTTTTTGGATTTCGAACGGTACAGAAGGCTATTCAATTTACCCCTACCAAGGAACATCACCGAAGAGTCCGCCTTCGATTTTGTTGAAACTCATATATGTGGTAAAACATTGAAAACTATTAGACACATATTTTCTTTATCGGCGGAAAAACGGTTTTAAGGAGACAAACGAACCCTCAAAGAAGGGCGTGTCGAGGGATGATTTTGTAGTTTCGCCCACAAGCAGTTCATCGATACGAATGAAACAAAAACCAAAATTCTATTCTGAAGCGATGAAAAATCTACTATAAAAGTATTGAAAAAATCAAATTAAGGTCTAATTGTCAAATTGAAGTGTCTAATAGTTTTTAAAGCTTCATCATATAAATGAGGTTTAACAAAATCGAAGGCGTGCACTTAAGGTAGTACGAGCGCGCAATCTTGATTTCTATAGATTTTGTTCAAATTTTAACCAGACATTGATCATATCATCATGCATTTTTGAGTGAAATTTCAAAACAGTCGACTATTTAGATTGGGAGATATGGGTTTTAAAATTGCAACTTTTAACACTGCAGGGTCTGCCTTGAAATTTCGACAGATTAATTTTCCATAAAAAATATTTGTCCCCTATAATAAGAAAACATATGGCAACACCGCATCGTTCCACGTATCCCATGACGTGCGTTTGCGCGGTATATTTAAAATAATACTGCAAAACAAACTTTTATTTGAAAGTAATTTTTAATCGAGCAAAGTTTCTAATTAGTTATGAATAAACCAACACTTTTATTTGTTAATAAAGATAACATAAACAATATAAAATATTGATATTTATAATGCAAATATTTTTTATGACAAAATTTTTAACTTTAGGAACACGATAATTATTTTTTTCTCGAAATATTGAACAATACGGTTCTGCGGTGCTGCCATATGTCTTCTTACTATAGGGGACAAATATTTTTTACGGAAAATTATTCGGTCCAAAGAACCCCGCACAAATCAAAGGGAAATTGGCCCTCAGTCAAATCGTCTGAAATTTTAGTATGTTGTAGAGGAAGTCGAGCTGATCAAAAGTCATCATGGGCACGAAGCTCGAATTACAGTTCTTTTTGAGATTAGGCGGTTTTGAAAATCTCAACTCTGAAAAAATGGCTTTTTTATTTAAATATGATTTTATTAAAAGTTTCTGCGCTTTTCACACTACGTTCATTCCTAATCGCTCTTCAGGTCCTCCCTTCTCTCCGCAACATTCCTCTTCTCAAAACCCTCCGAGATTTCTAGGAGGAGGGAGTGATTTTCCCGTCGTAAGTCCCCGTGCTCATAGTACTTGCATTCCGCGTCTGTCTGTAGGCTCTCTTCACTCCCCAGTCTCTCCCAATCTAGCACCCCGATGTGAGAGGCAAGGGGACTCACGATAATCAAGCACCCCGATTCGAAAGAAAAAAAGTAACAATAATTAAACACCTTGACGTAAAGGGTTTAAATGTTGACGTAGAGAGGGTTTTCAGGAGTGTTGCGGAGAGAAGGGAGGACCGGAAGAGCGATCTGGAATGAACGTAGTGTGAAAAGCGCAGAAACTTTTAATAAAATCATATTTAAATAAAAAAGCCATTTTTTCAGAGTTGAGATTTTCAAAACCGCCTAATCTCAAAAAGAACTGTAATTCGAGCTTCGTGCCCATGATGACTTTTGATCAGCTCGACTTCCTCTACAACATACTAAAATTTCAGACGATTTGACTGAGGGCCAATTTCCCTTTGATTTGTGCGGGGTTCTTTCAATGTAGACCCTGCAGCGTTAAAAGTTGCAATTTTGAAACCAATTATCGCCCAATCTAAATAGTCGAATGTTCGGTAATTTCTCTCAAACATGCATAATGATATGAACAATGTCTGGTTAAAATTTGAACAAAATCTATAGAAATCAAGATTGCGTGCTCGTACGACCTTGAGTGATGTTCCTTGTTGCAGCGTTGCAGTCAATCGGAAGTCAACTTTAGTGTTTCAAATGAAACTGTGCAGCTTTTGGCATACATCGAAGGAGCTCAATTTTGAGAGAAGTTTTGATTCTAAAAGTACTCGTACACTATGACCCAACGACGATAGTCGACCTCCTGTCACCCCCGAAAGCCTTCGACCGACCTCTGTTTGAAATTTTTTTTGACGTCTCGATTTGTTTCGATAAAAGAAAGGGCTCTGGTCGCTGTAAATGGGCCACCCTGTACCTATATATGTATCCATATACGTTTACACACAAGAGTCGAACCTTGATAAAGCGTTTAAGATCATTCTCACTCACGCAAAAAATCTTTTCCATATGACTAGGGCTCTAAATCGAAACTCATGTATATACAGAGCGATTCACTCGAAGTTTGTCACTCGCAAACACCCACAAATATTTATTTCAGACAAAAAGTCAGGGACAGTAATTGAATGGTTTGTCAATGTCTACATTTTGGTAGCCTAAGATTTATTTTCAAAGGAGGCATCAATTCGATTCCACGGTCACCTCCACTTTTTTTAAATGATCCCTTTAATTTTTATTTACCACCCCTATTTTGATGACCTGCAATATCGTGACCTTGGGATGACCTTGAAATACCAAAAAAATTCAATTAAATCAATTAGTTGCAAAACAAAACCAATTACCTACAGCATCACGACCTTCGGGTGACCTTGAAACACATAAAAATCTGCAACGAAAGCAAGGCCAATTTGCAGTTAACGCAATTGGTTGAAAAACAAAACCAATCACCTACAGCATCGCGACCTTCGGGTGACCTTGAAATACCAAAGAATCTGCAATTTAAGCAAGGCAAATTTGCAATTAAAGCAAATGCTTAAAAACCAAGCCAATTATCTACAATCTCATAACCATGCAATAAAAACATAATTTGCGTCTGAAACCAGCGCTTTTGGTGCTAGCCCTGCATTTGATTGGCGTTTTGCAATTTTTTGGCATTTCAAGGTTATCTCAAGGTCATGGCATTGGAGATAATGAATTTTATTTTTAACCAATTGCTTCAATTGCAAATCCACCTTGCTTTAACTGCAAAATATTTGGTATTACAAGGTCATCTCAAGGTCATTACATTGGAGATAATAAATTTTATTTTTAACCACTTGCTCTAATTGCAAACTATTCGGCACTTCAAGGTCATCCCAAGGTCACGGTATTGCAGTATCAGGTCATGGTGTTGCATGGTGCTGTAGATCATTGGTTTTGTTTACTAACCAATTGCTTCAGTAGCCAAATATTTGGTAGTTCAAGGTCATCCCAAGGTTATGGTATTGTAGGTAATTGGTTTTTGTTCTTTTTCAACCATATCGCTTTAATTGCAAATTTGCCTTGCTTTAATTGCAACACGTTTGGCATTTCAAGGTCATCCCAAGGTCATGAGATTGTAGGTGATTAATTTTCTTTTTTTTTTATACTGTACGGTTGTGGCCGGGAAAAAAGGGGTTTCTCTTTTTAAAAAAGTGGAGCTGACTTCGAAATTTGGTTGATACCTCTACTCGAAAAAAAAATCTAACCCTACCAAAATGTAGACATTGACAAACCATTCAAATCTTGTCGCCGAATTTTTCGTCTGAAATCAATATTTATAGCTATTTTCAGATGA
Source organism: Ophion costatus (assembly GCA_951751655.1). Lineage (NCBI taxonomy): Eukaryota > Metazoa > Arthropoda > Insecta > Hymenoptera > Ichneumonidae > Ophion > Ophion costatus. Next base: position 15,467,771 of record OX632360.1, on the reverse strand, counting down.
CAAACTTACAGTGAATTATCATGTATACGTATGTGTGTGTGTGTGTAATCTTTTTCCATATACATATATATCCATAGTGAAAAATAGAAACCGATGAATTTATAGTAACAGCAATGATGCTGATTATTCTTCATATTTTCTTTTTCTTTCTTTCGGCATTATTGTTTATTTTATTTTTTATAAGACACAACGAGATCCGTTCGTGATCCACATATCGTTTGAATCACGGGAAAAAATTAATCGTTATCCAGTTATCGTATTGCTTCATCGATTCCTATATCTTACTGTGTTCATTTTCGCTTTTGAATTCTTAAAACTACTCGAGACACTTGTGTCTTTTTTTCGGGATGAGTGACAAAACTCATTTCTTCGCCTCTTTTTCTCTCCGCAACCCTATAACGACGATTACATATATATATTGGTTTTTTTTGTTTTTCTCCTTATTTATCACTCGAAGCTCTCCCGCACAACGATCTTTACGTGCCAGTGAGTGAAATTCTCGTGAGAAAGGACAACGAGAAGGAAAAAAAACAATACACGTTTTTCCATCGATTCTCACGAATGACTCGTAATTTTCTCCGCATAACGACACCGTAGAAATAAGTACACGAACATCCATTGGAGTTACACAGAATTTGCTATTTCTTGTTTTCCCTTCCGCGTCCTGGGGCCCAAAAAAAAATAGCTCAGAATTAGGAACCTACAATTCGCATAGATATCTTCACAATCCACCTGCATTCGAGTGTGCGTACGTGTAACGAAATATTCGTATTCCGAAAGAAAGCGTAAGAAATCTATTCAGGGTATCGATTCCAGACCCAAATGAGACAAGTTATTATGTTTTTGAAATCTTTGCTCCACTGCATCTCCAATGTCTCGATAATAATTCGTCGATCGTAATCATTTGTTCTCGGCAAGATGGAGAAAAATAATGGACACTGAAGTTGAGTCGTTGGAGGCACGACAAATTTTCGTAGAATGAAGAAAAAAAAAAGTGAAAAAAAAAAGGTTATTCTACTCATACGCGGTTTAGTCTCGTAATTCGGCGCGCTCACGAGTGACATTCAAGGTACTGCCGTAATAGAGAAAGCTACGCGGTCATTGAGGGAGGGCAGTTCGCATTTTTCGAACGAGGAAGAACAATCTCGAGCTTCGGATACATTGGTACAGTGTGCTTATCGATAGTGCGCATATTAATCACACGGGCGATCATAGAGATCGTCCGTTGACGCGAGAACGAATAAATGGATAGAAAAGAGGCGTCGAAATGGAATCACGTGTGCGATTAAGACGAACGGATACATAAATACACTTTTCATTTCAATGGCAGTTTGTTTTCCTACAACACTCGTGCAAAGTCGTTCTAACGTGTCTATATTGCTCTGAGAAAATAGCTCGAAACGACGCTGCTTAAGGGGTTAGGCTAGTGTGGAAATGTCAAAATTCTAATCGAAGGTGCAGGCATCGCAGATTGACTCGAAATTTGTTACACTTGTTCGGTCCAATAGTAGTTGTCAATAAAGATGAGACATTGGAGCACCCGATGATATGTAAAAAAGGTAGGGCGTTAGTATCAGAGAAAGCGAAGAAGAAAGCAGAGGAGTGGACGGAAGGAATGGAGGATTTGGCAGTAGAGAGGGAAATCATAAATATGCTTAGAAAGAAAATACAAATAGGGATGTGCGAGTATTTTCGGGAAATAGAGGAAGTGTGCAGAAAGATGAGTAAGGAGAATGGGGGAGGAGAGATCGACGGAATGGACGAATAAATGAAGAAAGGGAGAATGTGAAAATAATGCGGAGTGTAGGAATGTAGATAATAAGGGGATAATTTTGGGTATCCACAGTAGCCTAACCCCTTAATGCGATAACCTCCGAAAGCTCGAAGAGAAAGAGACCGAGAGAGCGACAGACGCGCAAACTCGTGTATAATTAAAATAAATACAAAATGAAAATGCTGTGTTGCAATGGCAAGTCAAATAAAAGTCGATTATTAATTCGCATCTGTATCGGAGTGTCCTCGAAACATTCTTTTTTCTCGCGCTTCCGTAAAACTTTGTTCCTATCCTAAAACGAATTTGTTTAAAAGTTGCCATAGTGACGTTTGCCAGGGTCTCAGCTACTCATTCCCATTTCAATAATCAACGACTGACCCATTCGTTTCGCAGCAAAACTCAATATTCTCATTTTAGGGAAGAGTCGTAATGCAAGCTTTCTTGGACACCCCGAGACACTCAATATAATCACGTGACGCAACAAATCCTAATGAAAACCGACGAAAGAAATGTATAAAAGTGGAGAAACAAAAACACTGTTGAGCAAAGAAAGATCATAAAGCCGTAACGTCCGTTGATGAGACTATAAATTATCGTAACCAGTCATAGAGTATCCTATACCGTTGATAACAGTGCGATACGTATATAACATTATATTCGGTAAAAGTACGGCACATAGAAGAATATCTTTCTTTTCTTTTCTACGTCTTAATCCGAATAATTATATCATATAAATTCTTGTGTATAATTTATGTATAATATATGTGTGTGTTTGCGTGTCTATATATGTATATTGTTAATAAATATTTGTTCTGGCACATTGTCAGTACGATCAAATAGAGCAAACCAGTTTTTACGCGCGCAGTTAATGCTCTTCTTTTTTGTCTCGTGAAACACGATTGTGCTTAGGAAGAGGACACGTGTGCGTACACATTGTGATGTTTACATTTCAATGAGAAAACAATAAATCTATCGATGAAAACAAATAATTTCTCTAGCAGAAAATTCCTCCTGTATCTCTCATTCACGTCTATAAAAACGATTTTCTCGAAACAATCGAAAACTTAAAAACGAATTTTGTTGAAGCTCGTATACGTTATATTTAACAAGAAATAATGGAAATCGTGCGGATCGACTGCGTTCCAGCACGTTTTTTGAGGCCGGGTTGAAACTCCGGACGTTGTATGATCAGGACGCTCAAACCTAAAGAATTTTTTCAAACTAAGAAGTGATTTTACGTCCATTCTGAAATTTGTCTGGACAATGGTATACGTTCTCCATCATTTAATCAACTGAGACTTTCGCTGGCATGACCTTGACGAAATATGTCATTTCGGAAGATTAAAAATAGGAATTTTAGATCGTCGGAGAATTCAAAGTACGGGATTTCGACCCGGCCCCACTTTTTTGAGTCCAATGAGTCGGATGGAAAAACTTTTTCGAAACAAACTTGCGATTGTGACTCGATGGACGTTAAATATTTTGTTTCGAGTCATCTGCCGTTAAACGAACTAACGAAAAATTTAATTCTATTCAGTCTAGGCGAGGAGAAGATGTATTTGTGCATTGACGCGCAAGATGCCTTTTTTTTTAATGTAGAACGCTCGATGACGGATGGTAGAGGTATTTTTAGGAATTACGAATTTCTCTTAGTCATTTTAGAAGCTTAGAGTTGCGTTGGAGACACACGTTACTTTTCAGCATGAGTTTGTCGAGGATTTGTCAATTCTTTCCAGCGTTTTTTGCTCGAACGCGAATTGAAAGAAGCAATTGAAAATGCGTATTCTTGGGTGGTTCACGGGGAGGCGGTTTCATTGATGCCTGCTGATCAGCATAGACACGACAGCTCCGGTAGATCGTAAAACAGCCACGGCGTTGTTGTGATCGGATTTCGTAAAATCTATTCCGTCGACCTCGAGTATTTTGTCACCGGGACGTAAAGTTCCTTGGGCGGGTCCGTCCGGATTCACTTTCGTCACGATGATTCCCTGTTGAAAGAAATTCTCTTTTCAACGCGTTACACGGTCGTGAGTTGATGAACGATTTGAAGTTTGCATCGTTGGAATGCAACGAGCATTCTGTTATTTTTTCCATTTCTTCATTTTCTGCATTATCGGAGATCTTATCGCGCAAATTTTGGCTGTGGATTTCTAATGCGGATTCTAAAAAAACACTTAAGGAGGTACGATCACTTCCACGGGGTCAAAGAAGAGTCCAAATTTATTTTACCCACAGCTGCTCTGATCGATGTTTACTTATGTTGATAATTCGCATTATCGATTATAGTCTTGTGGTAAATGATGAATTTATCGCACGCGAACAAATAAAAACTGAAAAATTAGATTGTCACCGACTCGGCAGTAATCTTCGTAATAATAATATTAACATATCCACCATATGTGTATGTGAAAAATTTTGAACACTGCCAAAAATAGGCAACATCCCTATTCCGGTAAACGTTCAACATCAACGGAATATTACTCACCGTTTCGGCACCTGCTATACCTCCAGCGATGCTGAATCCAAGACCAGGATTTTTTCTCACATGTACGGGCAACTAAAAGCAAAATTTCGAGAAAAAAGTCTCATATCAATATCCGCGCGCTTTTCAGCGCTTTCAGCGTTTCGTTCCGACCGCCGAGCACGTACCACGTTGACATTTTTGTGCGGTCCGAACATCCATCTGTTTCGGGGCCTTCGGTCCAAATTCGCACTGTCGCTTGTGCCGTTGTGATCGAATTTCGTAATATCGAGCGAGTCCAAATCGTTCGGAGGCTCGTAAGACGGGCAGGCGAACGATGTATTGTTTCTCTCGGTGTTGTTAGTGTTCTGTGCATCGACGAAACGATCATCGACGTTGCCAGGCGACGACGGGAAGGCGTTGACGTGCGATTTTTTTGTCTCCTGTTCGCCCTCTTCGTTCGTCGATTTCGAGACAGATCCGTTGTCGTGTGATTCGTACGATCCGTTTGGGCTGTCACGAGGGTTCGTATCGTCGAGCGAGACGACGCCGTTGACGATTTGACGTTTCGCGGAGCGATCGGACAAGCGGGTTTGCAGGGACAGGGGGCTGCGATATTTTTTGCCTGTGACGGGTGATGTTGGTATTTCCGAAGGATCGAATTGCTGCCTCGTTCTTTCATAATCGTCCAGTGAAACGTACTTGTCCGTAGAATCGTTGTCCGAGCTGGAGCCGTCGATGTTTTTCGTTCGAAAAATCGGTATTCTGCTCGGTTTCGATCCGAGCCGATCGCAATCGGCAATTGTCTCGGCAATGCGCGTTGGCGTTTCCAAGTCGGCCCGCCGCTCCGTCGTATCGCCGGAGTCCACGGGGCCGTCTCCGTTGGCCAATGAATTTCGCGATTCGTTCTCGCGATCCTTCGTTCTCGTCGAGTCCGACGAATCGTCCAGGGTACGCGGCAATTGCGAATTTGATTTTGTATTTTGTGCTTGGTGAGGAGACGCGAGATCGCGATTGGGAACGACGTTTGGCGACGACGGGGACGTATCGTTCGGTCTTTGAACTGGAAAGAAAGACAGATGGAGGTGTCACGTATGGAGCCAATGAAGAACGAGAACAGTGAGAGAACGAACGCAAGATTGAACGGAGAAGAAAATGAACTGCACAATGTGGTATCACATCTTTTTTTTTTGAAAGGTGTCTCAGTTTGATCCTTCGGTGGTAATAAACTACTAAAATTTTTATTTCCATTTCATGGAATCGTTAAGTGCCATAAAAATGGGTTTGAATTTTACATTTCAAATTTCCGCGCGAAAACGCTTGCCGCCATGTTGTTTCGGCTCGTGACGTCACTTGCATAGTAAACATCGACGCTGCGCCAATGTGAATACGTACGTTTTTTCGGTTAAGGATGTTGAGTCCCTATGAAACATGTTAATGTTAATTGTTCAATAAATAGCTTCTTAATCGTCATGAAATTTTTACACGACCTCCTGAATACTTCATGTAAAAGCATACCAAATTTTAAGAATTCTACCATCATTACTTCAACCTCCTTAAGGGTTGAAATAAAAAATGATAAGAAAATTCTGAAAACTTGGTATGTTTTTGCATGAAGTATTTAAGAGGTCGTGTTAAAATTTCACGACGATTATGAAGCTCGAAAATATGATTTTTGTTTTTTGTTCTAGGTAAAAAATTGTAGATGTTAAATGTCACGCCACGGAGCGCCTAAAAAAAAGATAACAAAAGAAAGTATTAGTAGTCGGCCATTTTGTGCATCGAAAAAAAGTTTCTAACAGCTTGATATTCATACTAAATAGATGTGTAATTAATTTTATGAGTGAAACACTTTTTCAGACGAAAAAAAATTGTTAAATTCGCACATGATTTTATACCCGTTACTGTGGCCTAAGGCCTTAAAGCAAATTAGCTTTTCGTTTATGAAATTTTCAATGCGTGGCACCGACAAAACTTTTTTTTTGTATACAATGAAGAATAATATAAATATTAAAAATATTAATTCCTATACTTTTTAGTTTTCTTTTCGAGTCGGGATCAGTGTTTGTATTTTTTGCGAGAAGTAAATTCTGGAAAAGTTCCAGAGGATTATCAAAATTCCCTGACTTTTCCCCGATTATTTCAGGAGGAACGAAATTCCCTGACTTTTTCCGGTTTTCCTTGTTTTCCATACGCGTAACAGCCATGGTGATCGACTGATGAGAAAGATTTTCATTTGTCTTCTCGCAGAGTTTTGTCGTTCGATCTTTCGAAAGGAAAAATATATTAAAAATCCATTTTTTGCTGTTTTACCGTGATTGAATTGCTGGAAGAGTGCGGCCTTTTTCGAAAACGCAGCGGCTATGTGATAGGGTGGAGGTGCCGGTGGTATTTCATTGGCTTTGCCGATTGGTAATTTCGATCGATCGGAAATTCTCGCGTTCGTCGACGCGTTTTTGTACGGTTCGGCAAGTTTTTCCGATTCGACAATTTTCGCCGTATTCGTTTTGGAATATTCTTCCGGTTTCCACGTGGAGTTTACGTAATCGGCGATCGTCGGTGTTCTTGCGAGGCACTCCGCGGTCGGATTACGTACGCACTTGGCCTCTCGTATCTCGGGACTCATTTCTTTCGCGATGACTGTACGATGCGTTTCCTCGTTCGAGTCCTCGGTGTCTTCGTACTTCTTGTCGCGATTCGCGGAGCCGTTGTTGTTGCTACATTTTTCGGGCTGACTGTCGGCAGCGGTGGAAGATATGTAGGAAGAGTTCTGTCGGAACGACGAAAAATGTGTTCGGTTAAAGATGTCGCTCACGTCAAGCAGCGTCGGCCTGAGCCGATACCCATTGAGAATTGGGAAAAAGTGGCTGGGTGACTCTGAGAAACGGAAAACAACGCGAAGTAATGGGTAATAGGGTGGGGGTCAAAATGTCGAATGACCAAATATAGAACGACGCAGATTTCGAAACGACAGAATTATGAACTCCCAAAATAACGAAGGTTATACAGTGGAAATTATAACAAAAATATATACCTCTAAATTACAGTACAGAAGAACCGCGATTATCCGAATTTTACTTACGATTATCCGAACTCAATGATGATCTTTCTCACTTTGAAGGTATCCCCCTTTCTTTCTCTAATAAAGCTGTTTCCTAACGCTTCGAGATATTTTCAAAATACATTATTGCCTACATGTAACTTCATACATCAGATCGTATATCCATTGTATGTACATACGAGAAACAGCCCTGGAATGGTTTGAAACCCAACCAGAAAATAGTCCCACACAGCTGCTGTTCTTGGAACGAATTCGAGACTCAGAGGCCAGAAACGCGCAGCTACTTTGCGACAGCCAAAAATTGATCATTATTTTAAGTCGCAATTGTTAACTCCATAAGTAGTGGTGGTATAAAAATGGACACTTTCTTCGTCGTTAATTGATGTCAAATAAAGAATTTAGGCTCGTTGGATTAATAAAGACAATTTTCGATACTATTTATATTATGTAAGTTGATTTTCCGGAAATCCTAGGTATGTTTTCGATTATCCAAACGATGTCCGATCCCAATTAGTTCGGATAATCGAGGTACTTCTGTACATTAGACGATAAAAGAGAAGAGACGAACTCCTTTAGGCGAGGAAAAAAGCTGCTGATTCATCGTTTTTTAGACTTAGGTTATGTTTTATTGCTACTTTTGGATATTACGTGGGATTTTTTTATCATTAATCTTTCAAAATGGCGGAGGTTTGGCACGGCCTTCCAAAGTGCATTTTCGAAACTGACGTGACGTATAGCTAAAAAACTAATCAACAGATTCTGATGCAATTTGGTATAAATCTTTTAACCTCATTGTCTAAAACATGACCCGAAATGTTTTTTAAAATTTAAACAAAGTATTTTTATTTATTGCAAAATGTATCCAACGTTTTTGTCGGAAAATGCAATCTTCTTGCTTCAAAGCGTACCATTTAATCGATTTTCAACATTTCTCACTTTTTCTTGGTTCATATTCTGCTTATGAGTGTTAATGAAAGAAAAATCTTTGTTGGTTTTTTCAGACTAATCGCGCCGACGCTGCCTGTCACGCCGTCTGACAACATCCATCGCAGTCCGTTTAGGAGACCGTGCCATTTCAAAATATTAATAAAAAAATACCATTTAATAGCCAAAAGTAGCAATAAAAGATACCCTAAGTTTCAAAAATGGTGGAGAAATCTTTTATTTTAAAGAAGTCACGAAAGTCAGCCATTTTTTCTTCGCCTAAAGTTATCTCCCCTCTTTAAGGCGTTATACGCAGCTAGAAATTTCAAAAAATCGATTTTTTTGTTGCATTTCTGGAATGTACAAATATGTGAGTATATTCCCTGGAAATTTCAAATCGATCCAGCGAATATTCTGGGAAATACAAACATATTTGTAAGAATACTCGGAGCGCTACAAAGTAAAAATCTTAAATATGTGTGAACGACTGTTGAAACTTCAAACGCGTTTTTCTCAAAACGGTGTTTTCAAAGTCGGTTAGCACGATTTCTCAAAAACGGCTCAAACGATCGGTTGGCAATTTTAACACAACCTTGTCAGATATATTCTTCAGGTATTGATCGAAGGAATAAGATTTCCGATGATTATTTATATTTTTTTTCAACGATTTAACGACAAAAAATTGGTCGAAATTCGAAATTGTTTCTTTCCGGAGCCACCATTTTGTCAAAAATTAAAATTTCGACTATTCCGTCGACTAATGCCTGGATTCATCTATCCCCTAAAAGAATCTTTTTGGTTTTTTCATTTTAGATAATCCAAACCGGAGATACTTTGCCCACCGCCGGACACTTTTTTTTTCGGGGACCTCCAGGAGACTTCCTACAGGAGCAATGTTAATGAATATTTTTGAAAATAAAAAGTGCCAATCTGAAGCTAAAAGATGCCACTACACTGCGTAATACTTTTCGTTTTGCCCAAATGAAATCCTTATCTAGAAAAAATCGTGACAAAGCGACTTTTTTGGCCTTGCAACTGCGTATAATAAGGCCTTAAAGGGTTAGGCTGGTATGAAAATTTCAAAAATTGTTCGTCGCTTGAGGCAACTTGAGTAATTGCAGATTGAAGGTACACTTATGATTAGAACGATAAAACTGCTAGTAAAACTTTAAGCGCGTTCTTATCGAAACTATTTTGGTACACGTATTCGTATAATAGTAGTTTAATGTTAACCGAAGTTTTTCTTCTTAACATTTTTTTTTCATCAGTTATTAACAATGAGTTCTTTTTTCCTAAAAAAAAACTCGAAAAATAACATTTTGAGGTTTTTTCATGAGCGAAACACGATAACGGAAAAAAAGCTCGGTTAAGCCAATATTATCTATTTTACGAAAACTCGCTTTTCTGTTTCGGATCAATCCACTGGCCAAAATCGAGTACACCGTCGAGTTGAAAGTTCACGTTTAGAGGTCCTTCACGAGATAGTTTACAGCTTCTTTAATTATTCGTATTTTTAAATGGAATTTGGTGCACAGCTTTTTTAATGTACATACAAGGGTCCAAACGACTTTTCAATCACCCCGCTAATTCCTTCAAAATTGATTAAAAAGAAAATCAGGGTTATTTTCTTTTTTAATTAAAGCAAAATGTGTCAATAACGAACAAAAATGATTAACCGGATGAACATTGCGATATTTGGCAAATGTGTCAGCTTGTTTGTACCTTATTGCTTTTAGTTTGTAACGGGCAGGTCCCAGTTATGGAAGCTATACCGAGAACGGACGTAGCTTTAGCTACTACGGCCTCTTTAATCAAAGTCTCACGTTCCGCTTGGACCTGCGAACAAACGAAGTGTTCATTGACCATACGCTTACGATACTTCTCGTTCCTTTTTTTTTCACACGTACGCCCTCCCGGCGTTAACGGTTGAGCAAATTCGATCAATTAAGACGAGATACCCTCTGATCGTGCGCAGTCTGATGATGGAGGTTGCGGGCATGTCTGGCAAGACTTCGCAGCTCTTTGGGATAAGGGGTTGGTGCACGATGTAGTTGTCTGGGTACTTCGGTTTCCACTTCAGCCGCAAAACATATTCTCCTTCCGGTGCCAACTATCGAGCCGGAAATGGGACCCACTGCCTGCTCCATTTCTGAAAAGGGAAAGAGATAGATTCAATTGTGGCCTCATTGAAATTATCGATCCATTCTCTCGGAGCGTGTCCTCAATTGGCGCACTCGACCATCAAATAGAAAATCCACAATTAACGCAAACGTTGCCGGAATAAAAATATTGTCGATACGAGAATTCTCTCATTATTGAGCAAACGCCTTTTGTCGAACATTTGGAAAAAAAAACAACATTCTTCTATATCTTTGTTTTACAATATCTTCAGAATGTGTGCAAATTTTTTGTTGAAATCCCGGGGAGAGTAGATTTTGAAGACCCGCAGCCATGAGTTAACATTATCAACGGAAAATCCCGTTGAAAGAAACTTTGAGCGCATTCCTCTCGGAACGGCTCGTTTCGAAAGGGTTTAAATCATAAAAAATCATCACAGTTTAAAATTTTCAATCGCTTTTTTGCATTATCCGATAGTATAGACGGTTATAAACATGCTTTCTAACTTTTGGGGCGAAATTCGAATTATTCCGATTGCTACAGCCTTTCTCCGAGAAATAATTTTTTTCCCAATCTTCGTATTTTTTTTAACAAAAAACTGCCGAAAAAATAGGCTAAATTCGAGACTTTTTTCAAACGGCCGCCATCTTGTTAATTTTGATTAAAAAAAATCTCCATAGAAAGATAGCGGCTTTCATATTGATTAATAATATTTTTTACAAATTTTGTTTCAGATAATCCACAACCGTAGACACCTGAGGACTCCTTTTTTCGAACACACTTTCAACCGTTCAAAAAATGTAAAAAATAAAAATAAAAATCAACATTTAAAATTTTATTTTCTATTCTTCGTGAGTGCTTTGATTTGACATAAAAAAATCAGACTGATTAGCGTATTTTAACCATCGTAAAAAATTCTCTTTTTCGTTCTCTTCCTAATCGTAGCAACAGCGTGCACCAAACTATCCATTCACAGCCATCTGTTGTTTTTGTTTTTTCAAACGAATACATGTGCCGAAAAAAACCTTTTCGCGAAACTTAATGTTCAAACTGACGGAAAAATTCACCAGATTGGTTTTTGGACTCTATTGTATTATACACGGTGACCACAGGTGTATGTTGCCACAATCTTTTTGGGTGTTCGAGATCAGACAATTTCTGGAATCAACGAGTTATGGAATCAACCCGTGAGTTTCGTGCAGAGCAGCAAAGATGCTTGTGTCTGATGAAAAAAAGTTCAATCATTTTCTGTAGCTGAAATATGAGGGAACGAAGGATTTTGCTGATATCTAGCATAGCTTTTGATTTAAAATCCCAAAAATTTTTTGAAGGGCTTAGGCTACTGTGAAAATTACGAATACTTGTTTGTCGCTTGAGGCAACTCAAATCGAAGAGGAAGATCCAATATACGGTGCAGGTAATCGCAGATCGAAGGTAAACTTGTTATTGCAATTCTAGAACTGCTAGTGAAACTTTAAGAGGGCAAATTATCATGAAAACATTTTTTATGCTTTTTTTAAAGGCGATAACATAATCGCACCATTCAACATTTTTGACATTATCTTATTACAACTTTCAAGTGTTATAGAAAAATCTTTTCTAAAGAAAACAAAATGGCGGCGTTATAAGGTATTCCTTTAGGCCTCTTGTTAATTGCTCATATTATAGTTCAAAAAGTTATTGATCGGTCTGGCTAAAATTTTGGGAGGTTTCTCACTATACCATTTTTGGAAGGATATACCTAAAGTTTTAAGGTTATCGCGTAAATAAATTACTTTTTTGGGGTAAAAATTGTCGATAAAATGGTCAAAAATATAAAAATTTGATTACAAAGCCTACTGAATTTAAAATTTTATAGTTTTTAATTTGTTATAGTTATATCCTTCCAATAATATTATAGGAACCTCCCATCATTTCAGCCAGATCAATCAATAGCTCCTTGCGTTATAAAAGAATACCTTGTTAACCCGCCATTTTGTTTTGCTTCAAGAATAAAAAATGTTAACACTTGAAAGTTGTAATAAAATAATGTCAACATTTTAAAATGATGCGATTATTATATCAACTTTTAAAAAGTACACGAAAAATTACTTATTTTCGGGCGTCTAAAGGGACTTCCCCCCTTAAACGCTTTTTCTAGAAACTGTGTTTTTTTCAAACATAGTAGTTTTTCTTAACATTTTTTCTCGCTAGTTATTAGCTATAATGTCATTTTTCCTAAAAAAAAAAAACGAAAAAAAATTCCGATTCTTTTTTCGTGATTGAAACACTATAATAAAAAAAAATCTCGGTCAAGCCTTGGCCAATTTAGTCTATTTTAAGACAAAAAAGAAATTATATGTAACTACTTCAATTATTAATATTTTTTGATGAGATTTGGTACACAACTTTGTTAATGAACGTGCAAATAAATATCCAAACGATTTTTCAATCATTTTATCTCTTCAAAATAACTTTTTTTTCCAGACCACAATTTTCGTCACAGTAGCCTAACCCCTCAATTGGTACATTTGAATCCTTCGCTCGTTTACGGATCATTCGGTTCAACCGATCAAAAGTACACGCAAAATATTCGATAATATCTTGGTTTTCATTGTTTTAAAAGTCTGCGAATAAAGATTAATGAAAAATAACAGAAACGTATTTTTAAAGGTATACTTTCGGGATTTACGTTACCATTTCATTCCTCCTCCTCCTCTACCTCCACTTCCTCGTTCCCCACTATGCCGCATGTAATAAATGTATACGTGATAGCTTAAAGAACGACCGATCAAAAGAGTAAAGTCTCCTGATAACGGTAGCTCACTGTTCATCGAAAAATACCATCATTCGTAAAACTGTACGAAAATTGTTCGAGCGCTCAATTGACTTTGCTACTATTTTCATATCGTTAAGGCCGGTTCCTTCAAACAGGAAGTGTAATTTAGCCATTTTCTGCAACCATTTGCAAATCGAGTTTCCGCGATAACATTAGACAGAGAAGGAAAAAAATGTGAAGAAAAAATGGAAAACGTTTACGGGGGAAATACAAGTAGCGGCTTTAAAAAATCGATTTCTTTAACGTAAAATGTTAGTTCAACATCTCGAGAATACGGTGGTAAAGTTTTAAACCGAAATTCGTAGTTGTCTCGAAGGTACTGCTTGCGAGAGTGTTTTTCCTCTCGCCGTTTAGCCGGAGCGCGTCAGCAACTTTAAGCGCGTTTTTTTTTCTCAAAACTACATCGTTTAAGGGGCTACTTTTACCTAGAAGCCCGAAAAAATGGCGAAATTACGAATTCTTTCTTTGGACAACGATTGGTGAAAAAGAAGCGCATTTGTTTCAACAAAAAGGTAGATCTATTGGGACCTTTTAAAAAAAATCACCAAAATATGCAGAAAAACAACAAAAAGATTGCCGCCGGCAGATGATACTGTTTTCAAAGGCAATGGACGTGATATCTCGAGAACCACTCGATACATTATTACCAAATTTACAGGAGATACGACTAGAAACATTCGACGGTCGTTGACGATCTCACTTTTTTTCAATCGACCTGCATTTTTCAATCACGTAAATAGTGTTATAGTTACGTAAACAAATTTAATAATTACGACTTTTTCTTATAGATTTTGTACGCTTCTACAACACTTTTAACTTTTACGTAAACAAACTTTACCTTTACGTAAAGAACCTTTACTTTTACGTAAACTTTACTTTACTTTACTAAACTTGACTTTAAAACTACTAAACTTTACTAAACTTTACTTTTATTAAACAAACTTCACTTTTACGTAAATGTTTTTTGTACGCTTTTTACTTTTACGTAAACAAATTTAATAGTTACGACTTTTTCTCATAGATTTTTTACGCTGGAGTTTCAATTCCTCGCCATTGTTTAAAAAAATGATTTTAAAAATCAACGTTCGTCGACGCCTCGGATTTATTATTAACTTGAATAACCCATTTGGATTTTAGATTTTAGATCGACCGTTTAATTCGCAGTGTCCATCGCCAAACGTTGCGAAAAAAATTTCGTAACGTGCCGGCGGCCATGTTTTTGTTGTTTTTACTGCATTGTTTGGTAATTTTTTTCGTAAAGGCTCTTAACGATTGTGTTAAACCTTTTTTTTTTTTGAAACTTTGTTTAACACCTTCCTGTCGAAAAAATTTGGGTAAGTATTCGGAAGTGGGGCTCCTGCTAGAATTAGGCTAATATTTGTTTGGGGTTGTTTGGGGTTGTTGAGGGTTGTTTGTGGTTGTTTTACTTTGTTTGGGTTTGTTTGAACCCTTGAAGAAAAGTAGCCTGATTCTAGCAGGAGCCTCCGAATATTTACCAAAATTTGTTTTATAAAGAAATAAAAAACTAATCGGTTTTAACACCTTCGTGTTTAAAAAATTTGTCTTACATAGAAATAAACAACATTTGTGTTTCAACACCTTTGAGTTAAAAAAAATGTGTTTCCTTTTTCACCAACCGTTTCCCAGGAACAAAAAACGGAATTTGGAAATTTGTTTGGGCCTCTAGATATAGTCCCGTGAATTTGTGGGACACATAACTTCATAACAGGTTGACCGATCGTGACAAAATTGTGCACACAACTCAATGACAATATTACCTTGAACTGATACCTACTTGTTTATGAAAAACACTTGTAAAAGGAACCTTTTCACGGCAAAAAAGAACGGAAATGTCGTTTCAAATTACCATTTCTCTTTTCGAAGTGTCCCATTAAAAAAATAGGATCTTTGAATGAGATACTTCGAATCCAAGTTCAGCATCTGGACGTTAAAATGCTAAAAATTCTTGGCTCATATTTTCCACACCAATATTAAAGTCGTTGGATTTCCCACAAACGGACAACCGTCGCTAAACCCTTCCCGGAACATCACGCCATAAGGTCCCCGTTCGGCAATATTTTATAAACAAAAAAATGATGTAAACAGTTTGATTATGTAATATATTGTACCCAAAGTTTCAGAAATGTAAACCGTTTGACTGCTTTCAAAAAAAAAATTATCGAAATATTATTTTTTTCATCGTCTACATGTATTTTCCCTCTTAAGACCCCCTTAAGACCTAGTCGATTTCGTACAGTTCTGGAATTTCGACTTGTTCGTAAAACGCGTTTGACACAAACGATTCTCGTTTGGCTCACGGCGAAGGGCTCAACACGACTCTCGAGTCGCAAAAAAAAAAACAAATCGGTTTTTTTCGTTCCATTCACGATTAAGGATCTCAAAATTATTCGGACCTCCGAGTTGGCGGTGGTCCTTGAAGAGTGAGTTGTACTCACGTTCGAGCTCCTGGCGTTGCTTTTGCGGTAGCATGAAACAACTGAGGACCATCATATCCTCCTCGGTATTGAACTCTTGCTGAAGCGGTACGAGAGGCTGGCTCTGATTGTCGCTGAGCCATAGTGCCTTCAGGCTGGTGAGATTGAGCATCGATACCGGCAAGAATTGTATGCAATTGTTGACGAGATTGAGTACTCTGAGTGAGGACAAGTGGCCCAGTTCGGGTGGCACGCCCGTTATATTGTTCGATCTCAATGAGAGGAGGGATAGCGCTGTGCAACTGCCGATTTCCGGCGGAAGGCTACGTAGATAATTATTGTCGGCGTTGAGGCAATGCAGCTTGCGCAAAAGTCCTATCGAGGATGGCAGGTACTCGAGAAAATTCTTAGTAACTATAAGCTCCTCCAAGCTTGACATTTGTCCAATATCAACTGGCAGTGAGTTCAATTGATTGTCATCAATTTTAAGGGTAACTATGGTGCGCAAATAGCACAACGAATCCGGCAGCTGATATATCTCGTTCGACGAAAAATTCATAATTGATATGTCGCGCCAGCCTTGTATCTCAGCAGGTACCAAGTGTACGGCGTTCATCGTGCAATCGAAGTGATTCAGACGGTACAGTTGCTCGATATTGGCCGGTATACGCCTTATGTCGTTACCGTCGATCCACAGCTCCGTAAGATTCGTCAGATCACCGACCACTTCCGGCTGTAAGGATATTTACATCAAAAACGTATACAAGGCACGGTATTATAATTATCACTCCATATACAGGGCCACCTGTTACGAATGGATAATGCTGCAGCTGTCGATAGGTCAGATCATGTCCTATATGCTGGAATTTTAGTTTAGCAAACGTCCCCTAGTTTTCGAGACTTTGGGCTTTGTTGTTATTGAAAAAAGATCATTTGATTTGGTTTTTCGCATGCCATTTCCACAAATGATACGAATCGACAATAACTAAGCAACATTTTAAAGTAATTGGCACGATGTGCGTCGTACATTTTTACACCGCAGACTATCGAAGTCAGATGTTCGAACTGCTTGGATGAAAATTCTGCGTAAGATCTTTTTTCACAAAGTTTCCTCAACATTTGAGGTTAAAAAGAAGACTTTGTAGATAAAACAAATAATCAGGAGTACTTTTCTTTTTAACTGGGTCAAAAAAGTTACGATTCGTAGAAATGGCACGCGAAAAATCAAAAGCAGATGATTTTTTATCACGAAAACCGTGGGACTTTTACTATAGTAAATTGAAATTCAACCGTATAGTAGGACATGATCTATCGACAGTTGCAGGATTATCCATTCACCCTGTATATACATACGCGTTAGAAATATTCGAAAGTTTACAGAGACCCGTCTACAAACTCTTTTGTAAACTTTCTAATCATTCTAATCTATCTATCTATCCAGATATCTGTATATCTACGATAAAACTGTCCGTGTGTTTGTTCGCTTGAAGCTCGATAACTACTGAATCGATTTCGATGAATCTTTAACAGAAATACAGCCGAAAGACTGGAATAAGATTCAGGCTAGTGGGCATTACGTATGCAGGTAATTACTATTACAATAAACAAACATAACAAAGGTTATATTTGAGAAAAAGAACAAAAAGAAATACAAAATTAACGGACGTACAGAGACAAAAATCGACGAGTAACCATGCATTCCGTGTATTGTTTTGCTCTTCATAATTGGTCCTAGCAGTTCGTTATTGTTTTCGATAAGCAATACATATCGAGAATTTAAACGAAAATGCAGATGAAAAAGCAAATGTAGAAATTTAAAAAACGTGGCAAATAATGAGGCCTGCTTTGTCTCCACCTTTTGAGTTTACAGAAAATTTCATTGCAGTTCATTTGTCTTAACTAAATCAAGTGGAAGTGGCGACCAAGGGGGGGGGCGGATTTCGTGGGTACGAATCCCACATAGTGAGGTAGTGCAGCGCCTTCTCAGTTTCTTATGTAAGATGTTCCACAAACCCGCAGAATTTTTTAGAAAATATAGACTTGGGTGGATTTTGGGGGGGGGGTTTGAAACCAAAGCGACAGCTAGTCCATATACCGAGTGAGGCAAGAACCATCCACAATGTGAATATTTTCTACCCTATCAGACCTACGAGAAAACTTTTCTTCAAAAGTTGGACGGTTCGAAGGGTGTCATTGAATGATGGCTACGAGGTTCACCCAGGTGGAAGCGCTCTGGGGATTTCAAGCTCACCTCCATTTTTTTAGGTGGATCTACTATCTTTTTCTCAAAATTTTATCATGGAACTAAAATAAGTTCACATACCAAACGTCAAGATAATCCACCAAGATTTAGCATAAAAAGTCGATTAAAAAGATAAAGGTTCAAAGGCTCGCTCTTATAACAAATGCTTAAAGTTTTGGTCACCACTATTAATGCACGCTTGCAACCATTACCTTTGTGTTTAAAAAAATGCGTCTTTCTTTCACAAACCGTTTACCAGAAAAAAACCGGAATTTGGCAACTTTTTCGAGGCTCTAGGTAGATGTAGTCCCTAAACTAAAGGTTAAAAACCTAAACCTAAACCCCCAGGTCAAAAAAACATTGTAATTTCTTTTTTATCGATTTTTTGACTAAATCTTGATCGATCATCTTGAGATGTGGTGTGTGAAGTTATTTTTAGTGCCTTGACAAAATTCTAAAAAAAGGGATCCCTCTTAACATCGAGGTGGCCTTGAACCTCGCAGCCACCACTCGATGCCTTCGAAGTATGCAGCTTTCGTAGGAAATGCTTTCTCCCGAGTCTGATAGGTAAGAAAATATTTCCACTGCTAATAATTGTTGCCTCACGCAGTACAATGGAAAGTTTGCAAAAATATTTTGGATAGTTCTTCATAAAAGTTTGGTACACGTGTCTACACAAAGTCCTGGACAAAATAAAATACGCGAACAACAGTGAAAAGTGAACGGGAAGGCGCATACTTTACTTTGTCCAATATCGTATATTGGAAAGTTTACAAAAAGTGTTTGGGTAGTCGTCAGAAACACTTGATGGATATCGGTTATCACGAGCGTCGACGAAAAAAAAAGGCAAAAAATATCAAACACAGCGTTGACTCGGCTTATGAGCGACGAACCGATTTTTCTGCTTGTTCAAATCGTTGGGCTATATTTGCCGAGCTTACCAACTCCGTAAAGTCGTTATTCCCGATATCTAGCCTCTGCAAATTGACCAAGCGACTCATACTCTTCGGCAACGTCATCATGTTGTTTTCACGCAGCTCGAGCGTTCTGAGAGCCGACAAGCGTCCGAAATTTGCCGGCAAATATTCTATGTAAGCGTCATTTATGTACAGCTCTCGAAGACCGACGATGTGAGTTATGGCGTCGGGAAAGCGCTCGAACGGATTAACACTGATGTCGATGGAGCGCAAATTTTTGCACTCCTTTATACTGTCCGGCAATTCCTTTATACCTGATAAACGGAGAATCATGGATTCAAAAATGCAGGAATAACATGGCACACGCTTATGCTTTTTGAACCCTCGTCTGGAAGACGATCGGGGCTTCGTTGGAAAAACAGTTGAAAACGCTCGACTCACTGTTTTTACTGAGATCCAGATGTTCGAGATTTATCAGCGAAGCTATGGCGGGTGGTAGAGTAGAAATTTCATTGTCACTGAGCGATAACACTCGAAGTTCGTGACATTGAAACAACGGCCTCGGCAAGTCTTTTATCTGAAAAATCAAAGGAAAAGGTTTCTGATGACATTATCGTAATTCATCGTGTGCATACATCACTTTTCTTCGAAGTTCGCACTTGACAAAAGGGGCCTTTTCTTTTTTTTTTTGCTTATTCTTCAAGCCAAACGCATCGTACTTAGTTCGAATCAACGGACTAATTTATTAGTAGCTTATTAGCTCGTAAACATCAATCCAAGTGTTCTTACGCATAGTTGGAATTTTTGAAAACATCGATTTTTGGTTTTCAGCTGACTCTCAAAATGTACCGCTTCAAAAATATCCTCTGCAAACTCCACGTCGATCCGCTCAAAATTGATGGCGTTACGGGCAAACATCAAGCGCGTTTTTGTCAAAATCATTTTTGTAAATCATCGACCTCAGTATATAAAAAATCACTGCACCGATCACTTTCAAATTTTAAAAGCTTCTCTTACACATCGAAAAGCAGTGCTTTAATGAAGGAATTTTATTTTTCGATGTATTATTTTTTTTTTTAACCCATGAAAATAGTGTTTTTTGTCACCAAAAATCGATACTTTTACTTTGGATTGCGACCATTTTTTCATAAGTCAATATTTTATTGAATTCTTCTTCCAAGCACCAGATAATTTCATGCAAAAACTAAATGCGTTTGTTTGTTGCATGAGGTTTTTCAATACAAAAATTGTAGAAGGTACTTAAAATCATACTCTTTAATGGAAACAAAAAAAAACTGAAAAACCCCACACGTTTTTCCAGAATTGAGGAAAATTTTTTTTTTCTTCGACTACAAGCTAGGTGACCCGTTAAGGGGTTCGCGTACACTTGAAATGTTTAAAATTGCTTTGTTTATACCCTAAGACGTAAGTTTGAGAACCTTTACGTTAATTCGCGATAAGGATTTTGCAAAAATTCCAAAAATTCTCGGAGTTTTGACGATTTTTGAAAACGGTCAGATCTTTTTTCTTTGTTTCCTCGAAACTATGTTTTGTGAAACGTCGTATGTAAAAATCTATTCGTCCGATTCACTTAAAATTCGGACGAAGGATAGTTTCTAGCATTTTCTATCCTATGTTCAGATGATTTTTCGATATGTTTGTCCATTTTGTGATAACAAATTATTAAAGTTGTTTTTTTGGTCGAAAATGGAACTTTTTTTTCTACCACTGGCCATTTTCGTAATATTCAAAATATTCAAAAATATTCAAAAACGTAAGACCACACTCTTCAAAGTGAAAAGAAAATATGAAAATCTGCACGCTTTCCCAGAAAGAGTCGGCGAAAAATCTTTTTTGCAGCCGCGAACTAGGTGTAACCCGCTAAGCCGTGTAATGAGTTTTACTGAAATCGAGATTTAGCCAAGTCCTGTTACTCCTACTGCGAAAACCATGGACCACCCTATCTGTTGGAAATTCTCAGCTCGGTTTTCAAAATAAAATTGACTACACGAACATGCGACTCTTCCTCGCCTATAAATACGCAAACATGTACTTCGACGTGATTTTTTATAAACGAAATGTTGCACCGTTTTCGAACATTCTGAATGGTGAAACTTTTGGCGAAAAGGAACAAAGCTCCTCTCTGCAAAGGCAAAGGAAGTAGATGACCGAATCGATGCAAAGTTTCGTGAATAAATTGGTTTCCAGTTATCATTTATATTCGCTACTTCCCGATATTTCTATTCCTAATTCCAAGAGTATCACCTCCGAACAAAAATCCCAACAAACCAGCGCAAGATACCACATGGAAACGCGTGGAGTTGAAGAAACCTAATAGAAACAGCATATCGCGCATTTTGTCTATTCCCCGACCAAAGCACACGGAAACTCATGCGCAGACGATCGAAACGTCGTTAATAATTGGAAAAAATAATAAATAAAAAATAGCGTATAAACAAGAGTAAGAGCTGAATATTTTTAATATTTTTTCAATCTCGAATGAAGCTCGCTTCCTTCCACACTGTTTCCATCACCAGCTGAACGTTCATCTCCACGATTCACCAAACTCTCTTTACCACGGGGGTTTCTACTTTAAGGCTCGATCGTTCGGTTGCAAGAAGACCGAACAGCCGTAGTAGAGTGGGCAAGAAAGTTTTCTTTACTCTGTTAGCGTCCAAATAAAGCTTCTCCAATGTCCTTTCGTAGATGAACACATCCGGTGGTACGTCGTAGAGATTACAGTGATTAAGCTGCAACTCGCATATGTCTTCTTCCTGAGCTCTCAGGCATGCGGTACACTGCCACCAAGAACTCCCCATTTCACGCTAAACTGAAAATAGACGAGAAAACGCTTTAGTTATTTAATACTCGAAGACGAGCAACCGTTCCTAGTCTCTCCAGTCACAATTGACACTCGGCAGTCCTTTTATGTATCTATTCTATAAATCCTCCGCGGTTTTTTGTCTCCTTTCGATTCTCGTCTGCTCCGACGCTTCGTTTTACAATGATCTTCCCGCTTCAGCGGATTCAAGATGAATGAGAACTTTGAATAAAGATGTTCTTTTGTCAGCTTCAAAATTGCTCAATGATTGTTCTATACTTTTCCACGCACAACGAGGCTCGGAGACGAAAGTCCGAGAATGCAATTTTGTAATCAGGATTTGAAATACTCTGTATCGTTAGGTGCTATAAGACTCGCAAAGGCAACCAAAAACATTCTCCGTCTCTCTACCTACTCGTGCTGTATGTTAATTCAAAATTTGTCTACGCAAAAGACCAGAGTACGAAGAGGATCGAAAAAATGAGGAATAAAATTACCCTTTGTCCGTCAGGAACGAGCCATGAACGAGCATCTGTATCGTCGAATCTACAACAATCCCGGGTAATTCATCGACGACGCGCACCAAGAAACGAGAACGATCTTCGTGTTTTTTTTCGCACTGTTTGCACAAGACAATCGCGCGCGCGAGAAATAGCGCGTGTGAATTATGCTTGTAATTGGCGTGACGTCGGACGATACTTTTACCGCGAAATAAAGGCAGAGCTAAAATTAAAATAAAAATCAACGAGCAGAGGCTTTTCCTAGTCTACCATTTTCGCTCGATAATCACGTTTTCTTCGAGTTGGTCTCGCGATCTCGAGGATTCCTTGGACCATTGTAAACACTCGGACCCCCTACTACACCCGGTGAGATCGCGACGATCACAATAATAATGATAATAACATTAACGATAATAAGAATATCAACGAGAATCAAAGGGTTTGACAAACTTGTGTTTTCTTTACAAATGTCGTTGTAAAAAAACGCTCACGCACAATTCGTCGTCAGACATATGCTAATCGTGTTACAAAGCGTTTTTTTTTTGTTCGCTTTTTTTGACGTTCCCTCGGAACGACGAGCGCTTCGTGTTTAGTCAGTCGACATCACAGGAGATTATTTGACGCAATTGCGAATGACCGGTGTGACGGAACGACGCTTTGGTATCAGTCGCGTTATCGACCGCGTGGCAATCATGACAGGACAATCGTTCGCGACAAAGAAAATATGAATGAAATTTACGGATCGAAGCGCGTAAAGTAAAAATCCCACCCGGACACAAAGGGGGGCATCCGTCTGGCGAAGGAACCTTCGCTGATCGTTTACTGATCCATCACTGAACGCGACAATCGTCGTGTGGTAAGGCTCGTTCACAATGGGAGAGGGAGAATTC
Organism: Ophion costatus; assembly: GCA_951751655.1. Classification (NCBI taxonomy): domain Eukaryota; kingdom Metazoa; phylum Arthropoda; class Insecta; order Hymenoptera; family Ichneumonidae; genus Ophion; species Ophion costatus. The sequence goes on along the minus strand of OX632360.1, from coordinate 15,444,810 downwards.
TATTTTTGGCGCAACATGTGTGCGGGAGAGAACAGAGGAGAGAGAGAGATAGAAACGTTGTTACCGTCGGTCGGTAAGACGGGTGTTTGGATCTCGAAAGTTAAGAAGTTTCGACCACGGTCTTACATACAGGTCTTGAAAGTCCTCCACATTTTCGGTGGTGTTGGAAGTCAGCTAATTACATTTTTTTTCTGCAATACTATGTGCGTTTTAAACACCCAACGATTGTTAAATACCCGCCAATTAATGCTTGACTGGGAGTGGTTCACTCGGCAGAACCAATTAATGCGGTGGTGCAACGTTTAACCTACAAGTTTCGTTAATCTCCTAAAACAAAACGTTCGAGCTCAAAATTCATATATTTTTTTGGACTATTATTAATGAACGAAATAGAAAAATCACGTCATTTTTTGATACAACATTCCCAGCACTATAATCACGGTTTGCTCAGTTGAAAATTTGTTTATCGAACCTTCTTTTAAGCCCTGCAGAGGGCTTACGTAACGCAATTTGAGAGGGGGGGTCCGGCCAGGCGTTACGGTCTACGAATGTCGGGGGAGGCGGGGGCAAGGTTTGCGTTACGTCATGATTTTAGAACTGCCAGAAATAGCAAAATTTCTGCATGTTCGAGTTTTTAATTTAAAACTCGCGCACAATCCTATCGCTATACACTAGTCATACCACTGATCATACTTGAGACTTGTACAATTTATATTGTTAACATACGCAGAAAAAATAATTTGCAATAAGTAAAATTTTCCATGTGTAAACTGTTGAATGAATGTTCACATAGAATTAGAAAAATGAAAAAATAGTTATTCCAACGATTCGCCAGTGTTCCTAGATTTACATATATGGATTTGACATCCGGCAACATTGGTTCTATCTCCGTCTCTTTTTACTCGCGAGTTTAGCCTCAATGCTTTTTAACGTCGATCTGTCAAAACAATGTCAAGCGCGGCCAATATAAAACATGGTATTCGGGCCACGACTGGCAAAAAGCGTGGAAAATTTGTGTCAGCGAAAATAAAAAAGAAAAGTGATGCACTAGTTGTAGAAAATAAACGCCGAAAAAGTGAGGTGATAGAAGAATGCGTCTCAAAAAGTGGTGCACGACGTGTCGTCGATATTGAGACCCTAGCTCAGGAATTATGGTGTTCGGGTTGCGACATCCCGTTGTCATTTCGATATCGGGAAAAAGAACAGCAATTCGGGCTCGTTCACGTATATTCCATTCGGTGTATGAAGTGCTCTCATCTATTTGACGTTCATACAAATAGTTATAAAAAAGACGAGCGTAATCACAACATTTATGACCTGAACGTGTTGACAGCTCTCGGTGAGTACCTTGGATACATTGTTCTTATGGGCACATGAATATATAATAATATTTTATATTTTTCAGCTGCTACGCGTACAGGCACAGGGCTTTCGAAGCTCAATGGAATACTCGGTGTATTGGATGTCCCCACACCGACACAAAATTTCATTCGACGCTATGAACGGAAGGTGAATACAGCTATCGAAGCTGTGGCCAAGGAGAGTTTTCGTTCAGTTATCCAGAAAGAGAAAATTATCCACGAAGAACCGATAATTACTAAGGCAGAGGATACGCAAAGTGACAAGTAAGTAGTTCCTAACTTTCTGTAAAAATTTCAGAGTATTTTTACTTGCTCAATCGTTGCATGAATGCGAGACATTCATTTCAAGATGCTTCGGATTTCGGAAAAAAAATGTTACACATTGTACTCCGATGAAAGTGGACCAACGGTTGCTTGCCTTTTTTCATTACTTTGTGTAAGAAAAAAATGTGCAATAGAATCCTCGCTATCTCTATGTCTGACACCTCCATCTTGCTAGAAGTCTACATTGATGAAAACTTCCATATATGCATAATCGAAAAATGGTCCGGCTTAAAAATTTCTAGGGTACTCTATGGCTGATAGACGGTCTGACAAGATCCGAATTTACTTACGTAGAATTTATTACTATTTTGACTATAGCTCTCATAAGAAATAGCATCAATGAATATTGTTGTTGTATACACGATTTCAAGAACTCGAAGGGAAACACAATCCTTACTTTTCAAAAAGTTTATGGACTTATCGTCTCTGCTTTTTCCTTCTTCTCTGTACAATCCTCAAAAAATGAACGATAATGTTTGTTCACCTATCAACATGCGTATTTCCTTCCAGAGCACTTCTCAACCTGGAGTCATCATGACCTGTCGCAACTATCAAAGCTACCGGTTTCGCTGACATCAACAGAAACCGATTTTGCCGATATATTGCGTTCTCTTTTTTTAGAATTGATTTTTATTTTGAAAGTGTTAGCTGTGTGTATAGTCCCGTCTATATATGCGGACAAAAGAATTGTTAATTGTAGTGAATGCTATCTCTGTTTTTTGTTTTTCCAATTTTATTTAAAATATGCATGAGCTTATTATAATCAAGATAGCAGAGTAGGTTTAACCGCAAGCCTCGATTCAGCATGACGAAGAAGAAGTAATCGGTCGCACCAACAGTTTATGAGGTACAAATAACCGATTGAGTACTAAACTTTATAAATAATAATGCTGTAAGTTCAGTATTGAAGTATAATTTGCGGATTTTTTTACAGGTCATTATTCTCTAATTGGTGTACACACGAAGAAAACAATCGGCGTTGACGTCAAGACGAAGAGGTGTGCATTATGCGATTAGGTCATGATCAATCCGACCATCAATGTCGAAAAAATTTTGAAGGAATGGCAAAAGCAATGGAACCTGCAACGGCTGGTGTGTGAGAACTCTGTTTGATGAGGAAGGTGTCAGGGTTGATACATTGATTATTGACAACGAACTCATCGATTGTACCTGCAGTGCGTCGCAAATCCGATCACGAAGTTAAAAAATAATGTGTTTTGAATCACGCAAAGAAAGGTGTAACCGGATCGTTGTACAGGCTGAAACTGAGTCTGAAGCTCATCAAGTACTTCAGCAACAGTTCCACATACGCAATAAAAACAAATAAAAGAAATGAGGCTGCAGTCCGAGCGGCAATTTTGAATATCGTACCCCAAGCATTTGGCGAACACGAAAAATACGGCGATTGGTATAATTTTAAAGCAGACCCAGCTAAATGTAAACATAAATCGTTTCCTAGAGGCCAACCGCTTTCCGATCCCGTAATTCGCTTTAAGCTAACAGCACTGTTTGAAAGATACGCCAAAATCGCGGATAAAGTAGCACCATGTACTTCGACCCAAGCGAATGAAGCGTCCAATCACACAGTCTCTAGCTAACAACCTAAAACCGAATATTATGCCAGAACTGAATCTTTGCGCTTCAGAATTAACGCTGCAGCCTGTAAAAAAACTCTTGGCAGGAACTGCATCCTTGCTGTCAAGTCGAAATTGTCGATCGATGGAAATGCGACAAAGAAATTTATCGAGGTTCAGGATCGAAAAATGAAAACACGATACGTTTCGTCATTAATAAAGAAAATACAAGAAGCACCGATCGAAAAAAGTTCAAAAACGTCGTAAAGCAAATGACGCAACAACAAACGAAGAAGGCATCACGTACATGATGGATTGCAATGTAACAAATACCCCTGCAATATTTTGCGATCGTTTGTCGCAAGGTCAATTTGTGTACTTGGATCTTGAAAAGACTGGCAGATCATCTTCATGTCATATTTGTCAGAAAAATTACTTGCAGCGTGTTTGTAATCAATGACGTTTGTGCTACTAATACTATCTACCTTCTAACATTTCGCTTGCAGATTGCAGCAGTACACGAAGAAACAGAGTTCTTCATCTTCATGATGCATCAATCTTCGCAAGCACTCTTAACAGGAGTAAGTACTGTGAATAAATTGAAAAGTTCGGATCATGACACTGAATAATATCCCTGTCGAGCTAATCGAGGCAGTCGAGGCAACAAAGATGGGGCTTGAAAAATTCATCCGCTATCTCCAAAACATTTCAAGGGGCTTCTGTGTGATTTTGATCGCCCACAATTGCTTTCGGTAAGTTCTTTTTCCAACAAATATACCTCTACAATATTACTTTTACATTATTGAGATATAGGTCGTTTGTGTTTTTAGATTCGTTGCTCCCGTAGTTTTAAAAAACGTCGAAAAAATTGGACTCCTGGACGCAGCTCGATCTGTGGTTGTGCGTTTCGCAGATATTCCCCCAATTTTTCATGAGCACTTGCCGGAAAGAAAAAAGAACAAACTGAGCTTCTCCCAAGTTCAGCTCGCACGTGATTATATAGGTATAGAATCCACTGAAGATGCCCACAATGCTGTACAGGATGTACGTATTTTATCAAAGCTGGTCATCATTCTTGGAGTCAGGGAAAGCACCAAAACAAGCCAAAACAAAGAGTGTGCAATCGATAGTTAACGGCCCGTATACTAAAAATGAAGTGTGTCAGTGAAAAAAATCATTAGTCTTCAAGCAATGCAATTAGCAAGGGTACGCTAACGAAAATAGCGGTCGCTGGAATATCCTTCGAAATATTGTAAGAAACTTGGAAAGACAACGGAGCCGAGGGTGTACAACTTCTGCTGGCAGAAAACACTGGCAATGGCTCGCGAGTGGCAAAGTATGAAAAAATAATTGAAAAATTAATAACCAAACTTCAATTAATATTAACCTTTACAAACGGAGGTGGCTAAAAAAGTGGCCAGGCCAGCCCTACAAACGTTAAATAGAGAAAATTGTATCAACAATAAATCATTTGACAATGAAATTTGTTACACCTTCTGTAATTTTTTATTTCCATAACCCTTCACAGAAACACTTTTTTTGAATTTTTAAAGGTACACTTTTTAAAACAAATTGGAGCCATGATTGTTGCTCGCCTCATCGTCGTAAAAATGAATTTTTTTGTTTAAGTGCAGGTGCGATTCGCTAGATTAAAAAAACAGAGTTTTCTATTTTCCGCTTTATCATTGGTGGTATCGAGTTTGAAACGCAGAGAATTTAGTCTGATTTCGCGAATTTTTGTCGTCTCAATTCAGGCCGATGTAAAATGAATGTTTGATTCACTCCCTTCATTTTCATTTAATACTAACAAAAGACACAAAACGAACAATGAAACACAGCGACTACACAGTTTAATAGTGGGGTTAAAAATGAAATATGTGTGGAAATTCGTATGAGTGAGATATGAGGTTAGGACTACAGTCAGCTGTTGCCTGCTCCACGTTTCTTTATCGTAGCGAGAGGTATTTAATTCAACACCGGAAACTCAAATTAAACTTTATATTACATAAAAGTTAGGTCATTAAGCATCTTTTTTCTGAGACCATCAGATAACTACAAGTATTAAGTATTTAAATCTGATTATCTTTAAGAATCTGACGGATTTCCATTATTAGGTTTGTTCGCGCTAGCTACACTTTCTACACTTTGACCAGATACAGTAATAGAAAGTCCACTGGAGGTGTAAGAAGTGTGGAAAAGTGTAGCTAAAACGAACAGACCCATTATATACACTTTTGTAGCGACCAGAAATTGCGTTTTTGTATGTCGTCTCGGAATTCCTTCACAAAATACGCATCTTTAATACTTTTTCTCTGTAATTACGTCGATAACCAACCCTGCAATTTTACAGAGATTATTAATATATTTAGTGAAGCTAAAAAATGAAAATCCTATGGATTGAAGCTGCCGATAGAATTCCCCTAAGGGGGGCGTCACTGTGTAAAAGCTTGCACAGTAGCTTTCCCACTTGCTCCAAGCAAAATTTGAAAACGTTTTTTTGTTTTTTTTTTTATCATTCTTAAAAGTATATATATTCAAAAATATGTTGCCAAATTTTTTATTCACAAGTCTCAAAGTTGACGGACTTACAGTCACTTCAGTGAGAACAGGTAGCGCGACCGGTTAGTGCCCTCAGTCCCTACAGGTGGCATCGTTCACTATAGATGAAGAGCAGACACGTATTTATTTGTGAAATATAATGAAGGTGAAGAACTATCATATCGCCTGCGACTAGATACGTTAATATAAGTATCAATATTCCACAAAAAAACCATTAAAAAATCGCACTAAATAAGATTGTACGTAGGCGATTTAAAAAAAATTAATCATTACTATTGTTAAAGACTGCTTGAATACAAAAAAGGGCCTTAAAGCCAGAAAAAATTTCCAAACTGTCGGCATTCTGTAAAAAAACCATAATAAAAAAACGGACACGCATTACGATAGCTACATTTGTATAGATATCGATAAATTGTTGACTTTTTATTTACAGATAACCTTTCATAAAAATGTCGATGGGGCAATCATTTTTTTTTTTCGCCGTCAAATCAGAGCATATATTTCGGTTCATTTTAAAGATTTTTTCATAAAAATTGGTATGAAAGTAGATGAATATACACTTCATAAAATGAGTATAAACCCGATCCTTTCATAATTAGTTGTCTATGAAAAAAAATCGCAATTAACAACAAAGCACCCGCTACGTAATGAAATAGGGAGGCGGGGTTCCGGCCAGGCGTTACGGTCCTGATAGAGGGGCGGGGGGGGGGGGGGGGGTGTAAAAAATTGGGGAATTTGGCGTTACGAAATTTGTGTCCGCTCCCCAAATGGAAAATGTTCATATTGAACTTGAAAATCTCCAAAACTATATTACCAAACAGATTCATTTTCGAAGTTAATCCATCCTTAAGGCGTTACCCCCACTTGTAGCGCAAAAAAAGGCCTTTTTCATGAATTTTTGTAAAGAAAACTGCAAAACTTTTTTAATCTATCAATATACCATCTTAAAGAACACATCTTGAAGAACTTTCAGTAATTTTTTTATTGAAAAATATTATATTGTTTAGTGGCAAATGGCCGTCAATGAAATAATGTTTTTATATACACGGTTTGCGGTGACCAACATTGCGGCGAAGTGGATCATCTGAAAAAAAAATGCGGATGGATTTAGTCAAATATAAGTATAAACTAGTCTTTAATCGAAGGATTTAAAAAAATATTCATTTTTCATAAAATGGCGGACAGTCAAAGTTAATGGTTCGATTTTAACGAAAAAAAACGGCCGTTTTTGGCTATAAAACGGCCATTTTTTTTCGAAAAAAAAATCGAATGATTAAAGACTACATTTTTATGTATTGAATAAGCCTGCAAAATTTCAAGAAGATCGGTTCATTAGTGTTCGAGTAATCTTGGTCACCGACTTCAGAAATGCCATTTTGAGAAAAACGCGTTTAAAGTTTCAATTTCAGTTCTTCAATTCACGGATTCTTCTCTTTCAACGCTCATATCTCAGTCAATTTTGTTCGGGTCGACTTGAAATTTTCAGGACATATTCTCAGATACTTATACTTCAAAAAAAATGCAATAAAAAAAATCGATTTTTTAAAAATCGCAAGTGGGGGTAACCCCTTAATTCATCTCTCAGTGATATAAATTTCAATCGTCTACAAGCATTTCTATTTAAGTCTCAAAACTCTTTAAGGAGGTTGGAGTGGTCCGGTTAAGTCAAATGACGGCTTATGAATTTTTTTCAATGAACCTAAAAAACGCATTGGAGGTTTAGATTTCTGCTGTAGATGCAAATTTTTCATAACAAATATAATTAAAGGGTACAATTATGCATTTTTATATTTTTATCACGGAAATAAGAAAAACTTTTTTTTTACTGCCAACTTGAAAAAGTATAACATTATCAATGATTATCATGAAAAACTGCGTCCGCGAATGTTTTATACAACTCAAAATGAATTTCAAGTATTTTATAATTGTGCCTATATTTATGTCAGGTAATTATTTATTATTACGAGTAAGTAATATTAAGTGTTGTCGAAATACAGCAGCTTCGTGGAAATTGATGTTGGTAGCAATGCTCTTCATTCGCCAGCCAGGATTCGTAATCTTTCATCAAACCTTGATGGTTCAATATTGAATATATATGGTGTACGATGGGGAAGATCGGTTTTTTTTCTAAATGTTTACAAAGGATTAGTTTTTGTTAATCCGTTATTAGAAATGGTTTATCTTGATGCTAAATGAATGGCTTGTTTTTGGGAATAATGCTTTATCGCTTGATGAAAGTATGTGAGAATGAACATAATAATACGAATATCAATATATTTCCGTTTACTTTTATGAATTACAATTTATTTGGCATAGGGACGGGTGTGAATAGAGCGCAAACAATTTTTGAGAAGATAAATAAGTTGTATTTTAGATTTATTATTACATTTAAATTAACGTACAAACTAATAAAATAAGCGGTCGGAGTGCACAATAAATTTTTTGACACTAAAAGATAACTAATTAAAATAATAATAATAACTAATAAACATAACTAATGAAATAAGAATTAATAGTAATAATAATTTTTAAAAAAAAGCACTGAGCGCGGGAACGATCGCGCGCCCCTGCGAACCGAAGCCAGGAACGCTACTAACGGGACCATCTCATCGTTTGTAGAACGTGTGCACTTTCTGGTATTGACGATTCGCGGTCGAATGGATGATTGGCTTGTTTTTGCGGATAATGCTTTATCCCTTGATGAAAGTATGAGAATTGACATAATAATATGGAGATAAATATATTTCCGCTTACTTTTATGAATTATAATTTATTTGGCATAAGGACGGGTGTGAGTAAAGCGTAAACATTTTTTTAGAAGATAAATAAGTTGTAATTTAGATTTATTATTATATTCAAATTAACGTATAAACTAAAAAAATAAGCGATCAGAGTGTGCGATACATTTTTTTGTATACATTCATAACGCAGAGTATCAAGAGCTAAATAAGCATTGTAATCATCTAAAAGCCTCGCGCGTGCCATCGGGTGACGTCACGCGCGAGTCGTGCTCAGATTGCTTTTTCCATCGAAGCCTTCGTTTTGGCTTGGCCGCACATGAACGTGCTCAGCGTCCATGTAATTGGTGTAGCTGCCGAAGGCGCGGTCGGGAAACTTCGACGGCGCTCGGCTCTTTCCGAAGACGTCCGAGCGTCGCTCGCTCACGGACACGCGCTACTATGATTGTGATGGGCGCGCAAGGGACTAGAGAGGGGGTAACTTTTGCGCGCGATCTGGCTGCACTGACCCACACGACGGAAGTTTCCAGGCCTGTATGGATGGCCGTGTCTAGTGTAATGGCCCCTGCACACTGCGGGCGATAAGCGACGAGCGATGAACGATATTCAACAAGAGGTCAGGTATTCCGGAAACCCCGTGGGAGAGGAAAGCTCCCATTGGATATCGCTCACCGCTCGTCGCTGATCGCGCGCAGTGTGCAGACGCCATAACAGCAAATACGATAATATACACATAATATTCGAACAGTTTGAAACATTAAAGCATGTTCTTATCTTGGAAACATTGAAGCAAGCAATATCGCTTCGAATTAATATATTATTATTACAGTGTTTCTCTCAAAACGAAAAATAAATACTGGACAATTTTTTAAATTTCTTACATCAATGAGTAATTCAATTTCTTTCGTGTGATTTTCTTCTTCTTTTCATTCAAATATGTTATCGTCAGAATTATCGCGTTACCGATTCGCTGATTGCGAGTTTTAATAGAAACAGATCGTAAAGCATCATTCTTTCACTAGCAATAATTTACCTACGTATTGACCTGAGTACAAAATGTATTCAAAAATAAAAACATTATCATTTCACGTTTTCCACCGTTCGTTTACAAGAAAACAATATAGGACAATTTTTTAAATTCCTTACGGCAATGATTAATTGCAATTTCTTTTGTATGATTTTCTTTTAATTTTTATTTAACCCTAAAACTCGTGACTGAGGTCCGGTCACACTCCAATTTTTATGTAAAAATGAGGATTTTGCCGATTTTTTGCGTTTTTCAGTGTTTAAATGGATAGTTCACTAATGGAATGTTAATGAACACAGATGGCTCGCAGACTATTTACTTTCTTATAAAAATATTAAGAAATTGAGGTATGATAAAGTCTATTTATCTCCATAGGGTCGGTTTAAGGACAAAGAAAAGCGCGGGGTGCATATACACCCCAGTCATGCGTTGAACGGTAAAAAAATAAGTCTTGAGTTGTAGGGTTAAATATCGTTATCGTAAGAATTATCGCCTTGCCATTCGCCGTTTGCGAGTTTTAATACAAACAGAACGCATTTTTGTAAAAAACTTGTAAAGCAAGTTGTGCAAATAAAACTCGATTATTATATTATTATAAATAGATCGCAAAGCATTATTCTTTGACAGCAGGGATTAATTTACCGTCATTTTTACCTAAGGAAATAAAAATTGATTCAAGAAAAAAAAGCATCAGTATTATTGAGGACATTTTCTACCGTTCGTTGTAAACACTGTTATAATAATAATATTTTTCTATCACTACCTATTGCATTATTATTATTTCCGACCTTTTTTACCGTTAATTATGCAATTAATGTATATCGTTCATTGTGCATTGCTATATTAAAAATATTCTTCTATCTTTACGCATTTACGGAAATTCCTCTGGTATATATTATTTCACATATCTGTCACTCGCAGCTCACTTCTCGAGGTTTTAGCGATAGTGGCGCCACCCCTATTCCACCACATTTTTGTAGACACTTTTTTCAAGTCTCTCCATAAGAGAGTTCGGCTCCTCCCACTCTAGCCTCCATGCCTTTACAAATGGCGACTCACGTTGCAGCACGCCGACTTGTATAACCGCGTTATCGTGGTGTGCGTTGCTCGGCGGTGGATCACGATAATTTCTTGTAAATATCATTTTTAAAGGGGAACAAAAATTACCTCAAAGCCTCCCAACCAGAGCACGTGTTGTCTCGATAAGAAAAAAAAGTACGGCAAAGGAACAACGAGGCTCGTTCTAATCGTCGATTTTCTCGGAAAATAATCAAGGAGGAATTCGACGAGCAGAGAACAAAAAATCCTGAGAATGGGAAACGTATTAGCCGCGTCCGCGCCTCCACCACCGCCGCCGCCCTCGACCGCTTATCAGCCAAATCTCGGAAAGTCCGAGACGACGACCGGAATTTTCGCACCCCCGGAAACGACTGTTCGCCTCGAGAATCCCGGCACCATAGACGAACTACACAAACTTTGCAAAGGTATACGAGAGAAAAGTCGAAACCTTTTTTTGTCTTTCGTTCCGTTCTTCGTATTTTTTCCCGTCGATTTCGCGACCATAACCCTCTACTCGCCCGGCAATTTCGCTCGCTCCAATTCGAGACGAAACATGAATGAGAACTTTGACCCTCCAACGTTCAACGAACCTCGTGACAGCGTGACCGAGTTTTATTCACACGGCGAAAACGTATTTCTGGCGTCCGTCAAAAAATTAACGCCACTACGTGTTTTTTGTTGCTCCAGTGCGCACGAACGAATCTGAACCCGGTTTTCCCTTTCGCAGATGTGTTTCCGACAAATTTCGAGGGCGCCAGGCTCCTACTCAACAGAGGCCTCAGCAATCACTTTCAGATATCGCACACAATCACCCTCAGCTCGGCGATACAATCGGGCTACAAGTATGACATTTCTATGGGTGGCCGGTGCCGACGTATACTGACTATATGCGCATGGTGCCCTTTCGCTCGATGTATTCCTTCGAGAGGATCACCGCAAACGGTGCATCCTGCTCCGAATAACTCGTCTTAGATGGTATCGAAGTTTGCATCGTTGGAACGCGACAAAAATTCGCATTCGTACTTTTATTTCCTTATTTCTTTTGCGATACCGCATCTTCTTTGCAAATTTCAATTGCCGATCTCCCAATAAACATTGCAAAAAAAGTTGAGGGATTTCGGTGGCTCAAACCTGCTAAAATAAATTTGAGAATGAAAAAATAGTTAATTTTCGTCGCATTTCAACTATGCAAACTTCAGTTTCCTCGTTTTAGGGTTATCTGGTCTGTTTCTCTTTAAGGCACCGTGGCTGAGCGATCTTGTAGAAAATTGATCTGATAAAAGACAGAGGACGATGTTTTTTTACTATCACTCATACGCAGAATATGAACCAAGAAAAAGTGGGAAATTTTGAAAATCGATGACATTGTACGCTTTGAAACAAAAAGATTGAATTTTTCGAAAAAAGTATCGCTGCATTTTGCAACGAAAAATACGTTTTCAATAATTTCAAAAATATTTGGGGTCATGTTTTAGATAATAAGGTTAGAAAGTTTTGTACCGAATTTCATCAGAATCGGTCGATTAGTTATTTTAGCTATACGTCACGCTAGTTTTGAAAATGCAGTTTAGAAGATCTTGAAGTTTGCATCGTTGGGATGCAACGAAAATTTGTTTTTCTTTTATTTCTCTTTACTTTCACCGCCAACGAAAATATGTTCTTGCCAATTTGCGTTGTAAATTTTTCACGAGGATCCCGAAAACCGTTGAAGTAATTTGCCTAGCCCGAATGCCCCAAACAAATATTGTTGCAATCGAAATTTTTCGTTCCAACGATGCAAACTTCAACGTCATGAAATTTGCATCGTTGGAACGCAACGAAAGTTCCTAATTTTTTCAGTTTTTCATTTTTTGTACCATCTAATGCCTTTTTTCCGGATTTACGTTTTGGATCTCTAACGAGGATGTTTAAATATGCATGAGTGATTTTTGTAGCCTAAATATGATGAAAAAAAAAATGGGCAATACGAAAAGAAAATATTTTCGTTGTATCCCAAGGATGGAAGCTTCCACGCCCACAATCTTTTGCACTACCGCAGCCCGAGAGCTAAGTTATTTCCGTTTGCTAAGTAGGTTACACGATCTGCCATAATTTAATGAACATCACCGTCAAAGATTCCGGTATTATCGCAAATTCTGTCTTTCTGTGTCTACGAACGCCATTTTTCTATAAAATTGGAAAATACGGTACTGAGGTTTGCATAAACGGAATGCAGCAAAAGTTCTTTCACATATTTTCATATTTTCTTATTTACCTAGTATCATACACAATGTTTGCAGATTTATATCGTGAATCTCCGAGTATCTCAAAAAAAGTTTAACGGGGGCAACACGTGCAAAAAAAATATTGATTTTAATTGCATTCGAAGAAAACAAACTTCAGTCTTAAAAAATCCTTCGTATCTTGAAAACCAATGGGTTTGGTAAATCCATGAACGTTAGTTAGGTAGTTGTTGATGTCCAGGATGATCATCCCGAAGGAATATAGACAGCTAGAAGGCATCCTGTGTTCCTATTGATTTATCAACGAATCTCGTTAATTGCTGGTTATTTCCCATCAGGTTCGGAGCTACTTACGTGGGTACCAAGCAGACAGGACCGACGGAAGCCTATCCAGTTCTGCTGGGCGACATAGATCCTTCGGGCAATCTTAACGCGAATATACTCCATCAACTGGCGCCCAGGCTCAAGGGCAAACTAGCAACCCAAGTTCAAAATAATAAATTCACCGCCGTTCAGTTGACCACTGATTACAGGGGAGACTCGTACACGGCTTCTCTCACTCTCGGCAATCCCGACATCATCAATGGCACGGGTAAGAATTTTCGCGGCTGTTTCTCAGAAATGGCCAACGTTGTTCGTAAATCTTCTTGATATCGAATACTATGTTTTACTTGACATTACGCATATGTGGATTCGCGTCGTGATTTTAATCTCGGTTGACTTATTCACTAGTTTAGTGAACTTGATCCGTCCATGGTGAACTTTTTGGAGCGTTGCTAGGTGGCCCACCGAAAAATACATTTTTTTTCGAGAATGCTAAAAAAAAATGAAAACGAGGTTCGGAGGGTGAATTCTACATGTGATGACGTACGCGAAGAAAAAATTATGAACGAAAAACAAAATGACGGCTCACAGCTTCATTAAGGGGTCTTCTCACTTTAGACGCTAAAAAGGCTATTTTCATGAATTTTTTTGATAGGTTTATATCATAAATATTGATATAAAAGTTGTTACACTTAAAAGACACACTTTCGAAATACTTTAAAAAAAAAATCTTTATGTATTTATGGAACCCAAATAAACTTTGAACGCGTTTTTCTCGAAAAAACGCTTTTCGACGGCTTGTCGATAAAAGCTTCGAAACTACTGAACCGATCCTTATGCAATTATAACCACATATTCTTCAAAACAATAGCTATAGCGCATATCAAGGATTTTATTCAATTTTAATACGTATTAATTTTTTGCCAAAAAAACGGTGAAAATTACTTTTTTTTTCGCAAAATGACCGTCATTTTGTTATTTTTGTGTATATAAAAAATCGTATGATATGCGCTATAGCCATTAACGTACTGAATCTACAACCGTTTGATTTTTTGTTTCGGATGATCCATCTCCGAAATTTCACCAACAGCGCGGGTCTACAAGTTTTTTAGGACATTTTTTTTACTTCCATTTTCGTATATAAATAGTGACATAAATAATTTTTTTTTACAATGTATTTCCAAAGTGTATTTATTAAGTGTAAGAACTTTCATATCAATATGTATAATATAAACCATTAAAAAGAACTCGCGAAAGCGTCTAAAGTGAGAGCACCCCTTAAGGAATCATCACAGTGTAACGGATCGAAAAGTAGCTGATTTTCGATGCTTAAAACACGCTAATTAGTCTGATTTTTTTATGTCAAACCAAAACACTCATGAAGAACGGAAAATAAATTTGTAACGTTTATTTATATAACATTTTTTTAACAGTTAAAAATGTCTTCGAAAAAAAGGAGTCCTCACGGTATACACGGTTGGGGCCGTAAATATGGCATTGAAGTTTGCATCGTTGGATTGCAACGAAAATATAGTTTCTACTCACTATCCGTGTTTTTTTTGCACATTCAGACTATGGAAATTACTGAAACATTGTCGAGGATCCTCGTTGAAAAATTTATAACAAATACAGATAAAGAAGGTTTGAGATAATAATAAAAATAGAGAAATAAAGAAAATCACGGAGAATATTCATTGCGCTCCAACGATGCATACTTCAACGTCATTCGTATGCATATTTTGAGGTTCATCGAGAAAAAATAGTTCATAAATCGTCCTTCGACTTATTTGGATCGTACCAGCCTCCTTAATATTTTTATAAAAACGAGAACTGTTGATCGATCATAAATAATCGCGGGTACTTCCTCAGAGAATCTATCTGAGAAGCTGCAGTAAAAATGTTAAGTAACTGATGAAAACTGCGCGAATTATGCGTTTTCTCGTTGTCCAAAACATGGTTTAAAAAAAACGCGTTTAAAGTTTCAAAGCTGATTTAGGACCTATCGTCCACACGGCGAAATTGAAGCTCTCATTTGAATTCCGCATGTACACACGGAGGCATTTTGTTAGTAAGTCTTCAGTTAGGTCATTGTACATTTTTTTGTACAACGACTAGACCAGCCCCCTGACAATGGCCTACTATTCCTATACGACAAACGAAAACGCGTTTTGTCCCGGCTTTTTAGTTCTTTAAATCGCCACTACCCACCGTTGGCTGTTATCAGACAGCCTTCGGCTCTAGATACTCCGATCAGCTGAACGATTCGATACTTTCGTGGCTTTCGTGCTGTTATCGTTATTGCGACGTTGTTTATTGCGTTAAAGTGGTAAAGTGAATGAACGTTGTGAAAATATGCAAAAGACTGAAATATATATATAGTAACGGGTATAAAATCATGTGCGAATTTAACAATCTTTTTTCGTATAAAAAAGTGATTCACTCATCAAATTAATTACACATCTCTATAGTATGAATATCAAGCTGGTAGAAAATATATATATATTTTTTCGATGTACAAAATGGCCAACTACTCGCAACTTCTCGAAACAGCTTTTTTCCAATTGGCGGTGACAAATAACTTCGAAAATGTTCACTCGATTTACTTCAAATTTAAAAGTTAGGTGCCTAATTGCATTTCGCCGAGAAGTACGTACGGAATTTCGGATTAATCGAAAATTTTTCATTTTATGAGCAGTTATAACGAAATTCTTCACTGAAAATTCATTTCTTAAGTTCAAATACCTACAACTTTTGAATGAAACAATATTTTTTAAATTCCGTACGTACTTCTCTCGGTATTCTAATGTAGATTGACGAGAATTTTTGTTTTTTGTTGTAGGTTAAAACTTGTGGATGCTAAATGTCACGCCGCGAAGGGCCTAAAAAAAGATAACAAACGAAAATATTAGGAGTCGGCCATTTTGTACATCGAAAATAAAAATATTTTCTTACAGCTTGATATTCATACTCAACAGATGTGTAATTAATTTTATGAGTGAATCACTTTTTCATGCGAAAAACAATGGTTAAGTTCGCTCATGATTTTATACCCGTCACTGTGGGGGCCTAAGGCCTTAAACATCATTTAAGTAGTTTAAAGAACTGGCATACTTTATTTTCTGCTTAGATGTGTCACCGTGAGATAATTTTCGAACGAGGATTATGGACATATGATTGAACAAGGTCTTTTAAACCTGTACCGATTCAGCCGGCTCTATTTTACTGAGATTCAGCTGTGTCACTATCGGAAACTTTCGCCATAAGACAGAAATTTACGAGGATATGAAGCCTGAATGAATTATATTTCTTTATCCAATGAATTATCAGTTTTCATCCCCTAATATGCCCTATTCGGACTGTATTTATATTTCTTCGTCGATTTCAGGGCTGATCGTAGGTCATTATCTTCAAAGTATAACACCCTCGTTGGCCCTCGGCACTGAAATAGCACATCAGCGAAGTCCCGTGCCCGGGGGACAGATCACCGTTATTTCGGCGGTCGGTCGTCTAACAAGCGGCGACTCGACGATGAGTGCGAGCGTCGGTAAGTGAAGGAAATTTCGTCGAGCGCCGGCAGAACTTTCAATCTTCAAAGTCTTTCGACCGAAAAAGTACTGGCCGTTGCTCTGAGCGTTACCCAAAGATCGACGTCCTTTTATTTTTTTGCCGAAAAGATTGAAAGTCCGGGGAATAGATGCGCAGTCGGAATTTCCGTCGCGTCTCATTCTCAGTACTTTTCAGAATGCACGTGTTTTTCATCGAGTGTAGATTATTGTAATTATTGTTTTCGTAGGTCTGGCGGGTTGTCACTTGTGTTTCCATCAGAAAGTCAACGGGGAACTTCAAGTGTCGGCCGAGCTCGAGGTGAACGCGAGGGTACAAGAGCCGATCGCGACTATAGCGTACCAATACGATCTTCCCAAAGCAGATCTAGTTTTTAAAGGTCGGTGAAACTCATTCTCGCCTTCCAACGTCGCGTCGAAACAAGATCGTTTTTCGACGTGATGCAAAACACGCTCAGTCGGTAACGAGAATTGGAACAAAGTACTTCATAACTACAGACCAGGCGAGGCAACAACTGTTAGCATCAGAAATGTTTTCTAACCCGTCAAACTTTTAGGAGAAAACTTTTCTAACGGTTTCACTACGTTACACGCGAAGTTGATCGAAGTTAGCTGAGGATGAGAGCGTCGACGGTCGCTTACTGTACTACTCCGAGCCTGAGGGCTCGAAGTTCGCACATGAGGTAACGCGAAGACCTTCGCGAGCTTGCACGAGTGTGCAGTGACGCGGATCGGGCCTTGGTTTACGTTGCCGAGCACTCCGACGAGGAACTTCGAACGAGAGTGCAGTGGAGCCATTACGAAATTTGTAAAGTTCGAAAGCAGTCATCGAGCTGTGGCTACAAGGTTCATCCAGGTAGAGACGCTTCGGAGATTTCAAAGTCACCCTCATTTTTTTTGGACCACTTTTTTCAGAATTTTATCAAGGAACCAAAAGTATGTTCGCTCGCCCAATTTCAAGATGATCGATCAAGATTTAGTATAAAAAGTCGATGAAAAAGATATTTCAATGTTTTAAATTCAATAAACTTTTATTTAATTGAATTTTTATTTAATTCGATAAAAATAAATATGAGTTATTCAATAAACAATTTTTCTTTTCGTATTTCAACAATTTTTTTGGGCGTGTATATATTATCGGAGAGGGATGATCAAATACTCGATCGACGCGTCTTTTCAACGGCTACAATGTTCCGATTTGAACAAAAAGTGGACAAATTTTCCTTAAGGGAAGAGCAGGGGTTTTAGCGTGAAAAAAAAACAGTTTTGCGTTTTTTTTTTCATTTATATGGATAGAGTAAATTTATTGAAACTTTTTGTACATTGTTAAGTGTCATTTCAAGAACATTCCGTGAAATTTGTACGCGAAAATATCCACAAGGAGGCCGGTGACAAAGCTTTCAATCGATTCTCGGCTAAAACTATTTAAATTTCTTTTACATCGATATTTTTAAGAGAAAATCATGATCGATCGTATTCAAAATGGTGTGTGAACTTATCCATTGATAAAATTACGAAGAAAGAAGAGTCGTTGCATTTTAAAAAATGGCGGTGACCTTGAAATCTCCGAAGCGCCTCCACCCAAATGAACCTCGTAGTCATCGCTTGATGACCCCCTTCCAACCATGCAACTTTTGCAGGAAAATTTCTCTCCTAAGTCTGATAGGTTGAAAAATATTTCTGCTGCCAACAGTTGTTGCCTCACCCGGTATATGTAGATGACACACGATTCCGTCGGTAATGAAGTCCATCGAAAGTTTTCGGAGCTTTACTCTGAAAACGACTAGACCGAATGACTTTAAGGCCTTAGGCCACGGTAACGGGTATAAAATCATCTGCGAATTGAAGGGAAGGGTAGTGGTTGCAGCGTGAAAAAAAAACACTTTTTTGCGGATTTTTTTCATCTATATGGATAGAGTAAATTTATTGAAACTTTTTGTAGATTGTTAAGTGTCATTTCAAGAACATTCCGTGAAATTTGTACGCGAAAATATCCACAAACAAGCCGGTGACAAAGCTTTTCCAAGAACGCCTTTGGAAAAACACGATTTGCGGTGTTCACTGTATCTCAGCTAGCAATTATCTGAAATCAAGTACCATTAAAATTTAGTCAAAGTATCATCAAATCCTCCCCCCAACGGTCGTTGATGATTTTTTTTTTCCATTTCAAAATTTTTGGTGGTCATGTAAAGTGAAAAGTGCTATTTTTCACGAAAAATTCCGCCATTGGGGGTGGAAAACCCCCTCAATGTAAAAAAAAATCGCAAACTAACCGTTGGGGGGAGGTATTTTATATGTAGAAAGTGTGTACCAAGCTTGAAATAAATCGGTCGTGTAGTTTTCAAATGGCAGTGAACACGGACTTTGAAAAAGTGGTTTCGAAAAAAACGCGTTTGAAGTGTTAGCTACAGTTTGAAACGCGAGCTACAGCGTTAGAGGAACGGAACTAAATAGTCAATAACTTCGAGAGTTATGCTCTGATTGACTTGAAATTTTGGGATTATATTCTTGAAATGTTTAACTATAAGAAAAGACAAAAACCGATTTTTCAAAAGTGTGAACCCCTACCCTCGCCTTAACAATTTTTTTTCGTATGAAAAAGTGATTCACTCATAAAATGAATTACACATCTATTTAGTACGAATATCAAGCTGTTAAAAGATATATATATATTTTTTTCGCTGTACAAAATGGCTTACTAAAATTTTCTTTTGTTATCGTTTTTAGGCGCTCCGCGGCGTGACATTTAGCATCCACAATTTTTGACCTAGAACAAAAAACATAAATTCTCGTCAATCTACATAAGAATACCTGGAGAAGTACGTACGGAATTTAAAAAATATTGTTTCATTCAAAAGTTGTAGGTATTTGAACTTAACGCGTTACCCCCACTTGTAGCGCAAAAAAAGGCCTTTTTCATGAATTTTTTTAAAGAAAACTACAAAACTTTTTTAATCGATCAATATACCATCTTAAAGAACACATCTTGAAGAACTTTCAGTAATTTTTTTATTGAAAAATATTACATTGTTTAGTGGCAAATGGCCGTCACTGAAATAATGTTTTTATATACACGGTTTGCGGTGACCAACATTGCGGCGAAGTGGATCATCTGAAAAAAAAATGCGGAAGGATTTAGTCAAATATAAGTATAAACGAGTCTTTAATCGAAGGATTTTAAAAAATATTCATTTTTCACAAAATGGCGGACAGTCAAAGTTAATGGTTCGATTTTAACGAAACAAAAACGGCCGTTTTTGGCTATAAAACGGCCATTTTTTTTCGAAAAAAAAATCGAACGATTAAAGACTACATTTTTATGTATTAAATAAGCCTGCAAAATTTCAAGAAGATCGGTTCATTAGTGTTCGAGTAATCTTGGTCACCGACTTCAGAAATGCCATTTTGAGAAAAACGCGTTTAAAGTTTCAATTTCAGTTCTTCAATTCACGGATTCTTCTCTTTCAACGCTCATATCTCAGTTAATTTTGTTCGGATCGACTTGAAATTTTCAGGACATATTCTGAGATACTTATATTTCAAAAAAATGCAATAAAAAAATCGATTTTTTTTAAATCGCAAGTGGGGGTTACCCCTTAAGAAATGAATTTTTAGTGAAAAATTTCGTTACGACTGCCCATAAAATGAAAAATTTTCAGTTAATCAGAAATTCCGTACGTACTTCTCCGCGAAATGCAATTAGGAACATAACTTTTAAATTTGAAGTAAATCGAGTGAACATTTTCGAAGTTATTCGTCACGCCAACTGGAAAAAAGCTGTTTCGAGAAGTTTCCAGTAGTCGGCCATTTTGTACATCGAAAAAAAAATCTAACAGTTTGATGTTTATACTAAATAGATGTGTAATTAATTTTATGAGTGAATCATTTTTTCATACGAAAAAAAATTGATAAATTTGCACATGATTTTATACCCGTTACTGTGGCCTAAGGCCTTAAGTGATCACGGTCGACGTCTGATTACGAGCCTCTAACTCTGACCACGCAGCCATCATGTTTGACCGAAAATAAAACTTTTTCCAGGAGTGGTGAAGATCTGATTTCGACCCTTAAGGGGCAAAACAAGGGTTTGAAAGTTTGTACGAAAAAACATTTTTTTTTGCAGATTCGCTTGAAAATTCACATGAATACTCTACAATACAAATAATTGAACACATATTACAGAATTTCCTAAAATGCGACCCTCAAGAGGGTTAGACAAGTTTGTTAAAGTTTGTATAGGATGACATTTTTTGTCAGATTTGATTGAAAACTTGGCATAAATACCCTAAAATACAAATAAACATGCATTTCAGCAATTTCCAAAATTCAACCTTCAAGGGGGTTAAACGGGAGTGTCAACGTTTGTATGAGAAAACATATTTTCACTTGAAACTTACCAAATGTATTTTATATATAACGCTATATGTTTTCCTCGCTTTTCTGTGCGTGTAGACAGTCAAGTAGTACTTTTAACCCCTTAACCGTGTTTGTTTGGGTTGGCACAAATATACCAAACAAACCCAAACAAATACATGTTCATTTATTTGTATTGGAACTTATTCGTACCAAGTTTCAAGCAAATCCAACCAAAAAATATATTGTCGCATATTAACTGAAAAACCCTCGTTTCACCCCCTTAAGGGTCGAATTTCGATTTATACCACTGCGGAAAGAAGTCTTGTTTTGGGTCAAATGTAAAGGCTGCGTGGTCAGAATTAGGGGCCACAGATATCGTATGTTGCCCGTCATCCAAAAAGCCTTGCAGTTCTTTCATCGTTCGCGTTTCACCATACGCCGCTTCGCTCACGAGATATTCGCTTGAATTTTTCAGGCAGCGTCGATTCGAACTGGACGGTGGCAGCAGTGCTGGAAAAGAAGCTACAACCGTTGCCATTCACGCTCGCCCTCAGTGGCGTATTGAATCATTCGAAGCCGGACTTCAAGCTCGGTTGCGGTCTCGTGATCGGTTAAAATCGACACCAAATTCGTCGCATAGCTCGTGTTTTTTTTTCTCTCTCCCTTTATCTTTATTTTTCGTACACGTTTTTTTTACCCGTTCTACAATCGGGTAGCGAATATTGCTCGACCCGTTGTCGCGCTTGAACGTGCGACGAGATTGAAACCCAAAACATTCGTCGGGGGGCTCGTTTCTCCGGTGCCTCGTCTCAAGTCGTTGATTCGCACTCTGTCACAAGTGTATGCGACGCGTTTCCTCATTAAAGAAACAATTCGAGAAGTTCGCATTTCATTCGTACACGTTTCTTTCTCTCTCTCTCTCTCTCTCTCTCTCTCTCTCTCTCTCTCTCTCTCTCTCTCTCTCTCTCTCTCTTTCTTTTGTTGGGTCTCACTACGAGCAGTAATCCATTCTGTTTTGATCGACGCATCGTTTTCTTCCTCCCGTCGTTTCGTTTGCTGCGCTAAGCGTCGTTAGTCCCTCGAACTTGTCTTGCACTTGGATTCCGATATTTATCGACGCTTTGAACGAAACCCGTCACCCTGTTGCTTTCCATTAACTCATGCGCATGTTTCCTTCTGAGCGCCCTTTGGAATCTTCATTTTTATTCCTTCTTGTTGCATCCCTTTCATTTTCGGTCGAAATCTTGTCACTTCGGTATTTCCAGTTCCTCACCAGACCACGTATCGAAAAGTCATTCCGCTGTTTATTTTCAATTCGCGACGCAACGTTTGCTCGACTGAATTGCCCCGAAAACACTACGACTATCTCGTTTACATGTAACATACGTATGGAACTTAATTCATACTCCACTTTGATTCACGTCCGGCATACTTTCCCCAGTCGATCTTGTACCGTCACTGCCGTCGATAAATGCGAAGACTATTGTGCGACGACACGCGCGGCAACGAGAAACAAGCACTCAATTCAGGTTCGACGAATCACGACAAAGGCTACAGTTGGGTTGTTATTATTTATGAAAATGCATCCGAGACTAATCTACACCGACGAGACAATGTTAAACAGAGAATATATTGTTAAAGTTCTTACGTGTCTTCTTACGTGACCCTATGTAGATACAGCGAAATACGTAGTTCTTACTGCTCGGCCCCCAGCTTAGCCCCCTTGCGAGTGAGACTGTATTTTACCAAAACGAAGAAGAAAAATAACGTACACGTATGAATCGTGCTATCGCGATCTGAGGATTTTTTCTGTCCTCGTACCTTCCAGTAAATCCCCATTTTGTTTGCCCAAAGGCTGACGAGATACGAAACTATACTCAAGCCTATCTAGACTTACGGCGTCCCACTGTGGGGAACTGCGAGCAGATCCAACATCGAGGTACTGCAAAGATTCCGCGCTAAGACTTAATGGGCTACATCTACCTACGGATCCGAAAGAAATGGCCAAATTTCGAATTGTTTGCTGGGAAACGGGCGGTAAAAAAGAAACGCATTTTTTAACACAAAGGTTTATTGAGAGACCTTTGAAAGAAATCACCAAAAAGTGCAGAAAAACAACGAAAACGTGAACGCCGGTGGGGTTGCAATTTTTTTGACGACTTGGCGGTGGGCAATTCAGCTTGAACGGTTCATCGGAAATCTAAAAATCAAATAAAACGGGTTATTCAAATCAAGGCCTCAGGACACTCTCCGAAAAATAGGCTTTTTGTGGAGTTATTTTCACAGATAAACTACAAAATAAATCGAGATTACAAAAAGGGTTTTTATCATACATATCAATGACTGTATACGATAATTTTTCTGAAGCGATTAATTTCAATATGGCGGCTGTGCAGCGTTTTTGCGATGACGTCTCCGTTTGACGTTGGCCGGAAACATAACTCAGACAATTTTCAACCGATTCACTTGAAATGTTGAATACATCTTGAAAAATACATTGTCTATGGAAGTACGTAGGTTTTTTTTTATGCTGCATAGTTCATTTGTTATTAACCATTATCTAACGATTTTTTAACCAAATTTTTCACTTTCCACTTTAGAAGCGCGCCATTGGCCACAAATCAATATATCGAAAAAATCCTACGTAATTCTATAGCAGTTATTATACATGATCGAACAAAATTCATTGGCTCATTATAATGAAAAAATTACAGGAGCTCTTTGTCCGGCCGCGGACCCTGGAAAAACGGAGTCCGAATTTGAAGTGAATCGGACGAATAAATTTTGATACACGACTTATACTGTTTCATAAAACAGTTTCGAGAAAACAACGAAAAAATATCTGACTACAAAAATCGTCAAAACTCGGTGAATTATTGAAACTTTCGCAAAAAAATTATTGTCAATTGAAGTAAACGTCGTAGGCTATAAACGAAGCAATCTGAAGAATCGTCTTTTGGACATTTTCAGTTTACGCAAACCTTTTAACCGGTGGCTCGTGGCCGGAAAAAAGGATTTATCGTAATTTTTTTTACGAAGGTGTCAATGTTTTAAAACGTGTGAAGGTTTTCGAAGTTTTTCTTTTTAAACTGAAGGGTATCTCTTTGAGTAACCCTTACAATGTTGGTATTGAAAAATATTTATAAATGTCGTGGATGAAACGGTTTTTGCAGATTGAGGTTAGAAAAATGTTTTGCGCGGTGACTACTGCTGCTCCGAAACAAATCATCCTCAATAAAAGTAATCAAACGCATTTACTCTCCGCATGAAATTATCTAAGGCTTGGATAAAGGATTTAATAAAATATTGATTTATCAGAAAATCGATTTTCGGTAGAAAAAACGCTCTATTTTTGTTGATAAACAAAAACTAGGCATAAAAAAAATTCCTCCATCTTAGCACGGCTTTTTGGTAGTTAAAAAAAGGTCGTGAAATGTCAAGTTGGTCGACGCAGTGATTTTTTAGATACCGTGGTTACCGATCTTGAAAAAATCATTTTCTGAAAAACGCGTTTCAAATTCGGCGGTTCTTGGAACGTATATAGTGCAAAGTGTGAAAAAAAAACGAGAGTGTTTAACCAAATGAGTATGAATGCTTCTAATATCCTTTCATATTTGCCTCGGTGAGTAGGTATATGTATATTTAATGTACGTTTTTTGTATTTTAAAAGCGTACGTTTGGTTTTTAGGTTATACAGAGAATTATTTACATCGCAGGCACAGTTTTCTTTCAGGAGACGCGAAAATTTGAGTAAGCACACTGCCGGTACGTATAAATAAAGATCTTATTGTTCCAATATTTTGTAGTCATTCGCTGTGAAGACGTCGTCACACGTTAAATAAAATGTTATTAATAAAACTTGTTCATTTTCTTTCTCAGATTTCGTACGAAGCACAAACAAAGAAACAAATAATAAATGTATTGTTTAGTAATATTAAATGACATTTTATTTTTCATTAACCAACTAACATCTCATTCCCGACCCTCTTTAAACCCGTCATAACGCTATCTCATCTATCTCTATCAAAATCGACTTATTAATAGTCTACAATAATTGATATAGCCTAATATTACCCATTTTTGGTTATTAACGATGCTTAGTATGCAATAACTAAAAATCGGTAATATTGGGCTATATTAAAAATGCCAGACTATTAATAAGTTGATTTTGAGCAAGAAATGGATATATATATCGCCAATAAATGGATATCCATTCGATAAGACTTTTTGATACCGTTTGGATGTCCTTTTGTCAACTTCATGGATGCCTTTTGGACAACTTTCAGATGCCTATGGCATGTGGCATTTTCATGCCTCGAAGAGGACATCTTTCGGATATATCAGTTTGATAACTTAACGCTAACGTACCGACGATCGATAAGAGTTAACCTTTGGTTGTCAGTTTGTCAACCATTAAAAGTTGCCGTATAGTTAACTTATTGGATGCAGATAAGTTATCCGCGAAGCGGTCATTAGTGATACTACTAGTAATCCAAACTGGCATCTTTTTGGACAACCAAAACGTTATCCATATGCGTTTTGGGATACCTTTTGGATAATGTATAGATAACATTTTGCTATCCGGGTACCTATAAGCGGCCATAACACCTTCAATTTTAAACGGATCGACTTGGAATTTTCAGAAAATATTTTTGAAATGTTATATTTTAAGAACTCGTCGAAAACCAAAGATGTATGTATAACCCTTCGCGGTCGCGTGACTGAGCCAAGAATGCTACAAATTGTAGACGGCAAGGGGTGCTGGCCTGCCTTGTAAGTGTGCATTGGAGTGTCCGTTGTAAATACCGATTAGGAGCCGACGATTCGCGACAGCAGTTTCGTCACGGTAGTCGACACAAAACAAAATCGAGCGGGCGCTGGGGTCCTTTCGACCCCCATGTGTCCTGCACGTATATTTTTTTCTTCAAAAGTGATATTTTTTTTCTGTGTGGGATCACTGAAGTGACCTTTGAAGGGTAAGTATGAATATGAGAACGTTAAAAAAAATGTCATCGAGTTTATATGAATTACTCCGAAATGCGAACTCTGCGACGCCCGTCTACGTCCTTTAAAGCTCATTACAATGCTCCCTGGAAAACCATTAAACCATTTAGAATGTGCAACAAGCACAGAGTTTTCATTTGTGTCGACTGTCCGAGACAAACTCGATTTATTTACGATCTTTTAATATTTCGTATTTCTTGACATACATTTTTATATATACCAGGTGTAGAAATAGGGACGCGGAATTTCCCTATAGATGGTGCTAGCCATCAGTTTAGGGACCGTGAAACGTAACCCGTAACGACCGTAACAGCTGACGAAGATTTTCAACACACAACAACCCACGTTCCTTACACTGGTATATTTTTCTATAACCTTAAACATGTCGAGTTTTGTGCCTACGAACTACGATTTGCGGACGGCATTGGTTTTCTGTTATCATTTGAAAAAAAACTGCTGCAGAATCGCATCGAATGCTTGTCGAAGCTTACGATGAACATGCTCTTGGTAAAACATAGTGTTTCGAGTCGTTCAAAAAAATCAAAAGTAAAAAAACAACAGACGTGTAATTTTTACAAAAAATTCCGGTTTCATACTTCTCCAACTGGTATAGATATTTTTATATCTTTCATATTTATATTGTGTTTACACTATGATCTCCGAATTTTTGGAGCCCCTGTTGCGAATAAATTGCTAATTTTCCACGATTCTCGTTCTTTTTTTTACTCAAAAATGGACATTTCAAATGTCCAAATAAATACCTTATTTTAAACGCCCACTATGAAGCTATTTTTTTCCTTAAACTATCACATCTCAAGCGTATCGCTCTAATTATTTTTTGAATTGCAATAGCTATAATTATTTAAGTAAAAAATGGCTTCTTTCACGCATGGATCCGTTCCTGATTTTTTCCCGCCATTTTAAATGTCAATTGTAATATTATACTGAGACTACCACATTCCAGAAGCATTAAACTAACACCCTGAATTTTTATAAGCCATTCGGAACAATAGAATCAACGTGACTATCGTTTAAACATGGCTGAAGTTGACCAACCCATGTGATCAACTAGGTTACAGGTTACAGGCCGAGCGTGTGGCCGCAAAGGGTTAAAAAATGTCAACTAGGTATGAACCCTTAAGGGCGGGGTAAAGTATTAACATTTTTTTTTCATTTTTTTTAATTTCTTAAATGAATCCATAATATATCAAGAATATTGTGTTAAAATTTCAAGTCGATCGGAGTAAAATTGACGAAGTTATGAGTATTTGAGCGTCTATTGCTAAAATCGAGTTTTATACCTGGGCGGCAGCTGCGCGGCGCACGACAGTAAAGAAGAAAGAGTTTTGCGTAGACAAACGCAAAAAGATGCTCTCGATCATCTTGATGGAAGCCTTTTGCTCTACGGACCTGGCATCGACGACTTTGAGTGAGTATAAGTCAATTATCGAGTTTTATTTTGAATTTCTAAAAATTCAAAGATAATTGAAAAATCTGAAAAAATTCATACGTATTCAGAAAAATGAACGAATCACGAAAAAAAATTGGGTTGCGGGGAAATTTGTTGACTAATTTTTTTTTTTCATCATTTTCTTAATAACATTTTGGAATTATTATTATGCAAAATTAATCTTTTGAGTACCTTTAATATGCATGAATTTTCTCAGATTTTTATGCAATCGAGAAGTGTTCTCAAACTTATGTGCAATGAGCGCTAAGCGACCAAACTCTTCTGCGTTTTTCAAACTGTTTTTCTGAGACTTGTCATATTTGAAGTCCGTGTGCACGATAACTCAAAATCTACTGGACCAATCGCTTTGAAATCTTGCACAGTACTTCTTCACATAATTCACCAGTTATTGTCGAGAGTTTTTTTGTTTTTTTTTTAATAATTACTAATTTTTCAACAATAAATTAGACGATTTTTTTAAGCGAAAATCGGGTTTTTGGCTCCCAAGTGCTACGAAAAATCGAAAAAAAAAAAAAAATCCTCCCGTCATTACCTCGAGAAACATCTCCTTTAACAAATGCATTTTGATTTTTTTGTTTCAGATGATTCTGTTGCGAGTTATGGTGCACACCGCAAACCAACTTTTTTTCGCGGCGCCTCCGGGGTTTAATTTTCACTCGCTGAATTTTGAATATTTTGCAATGCAAATTTAGGAGAATGTTGTTCAAATGTTACTTTATTATATGTAAATTTTTCAATAAACGAACACTATTTGTTACGCCAAAAAAAAATCTCAAAAACATGCCGTTTTTTCGCCGAATTGACTTTACCCCGCCCTTAAACTTCCCTTTCTATGAAAAACACTATTCTTAAAATACTCCACGTATTTCTTCGGCTATTATCATGCCGATTATGAAATGTTTAATTTACACTTGTCTTTAAACCGCAATAAATCTTGAAGTTACACCTTTTTGGGGGCTGCTGGAGAGGTGTTACTTTTAAACGAGGCTAATCGCAGACGTAAGACCGAGGCCCAATGATCCTCGGCTCACTTGTCCAGCCGACACCCCGTAGATGAAATAATGAACAAAGCTTCCTGTATGTGTGTGTGCCTCAGTTCGTTGGGACGTGAACCCAAGGAAGGGCCATTGGACGTTACGTGGACTCGGTGGTTGCGAAGCTTAAACGCGCGAAACGAGCGTTCCATACAGAAAGTGCACCTTGGCTACGCAATCACGGTCCAGTAAAAGCAAAAGAGCGCTGCGTGCATACACTCGTGGGTAAGAAGTGTTACGTCGTCACGGATCTCAAAGAAACGAGGCGAACATCACGCTTCTATTCCACTCGACTTTACTTCTGCCATTATTACTATTATTCTTATTATTATATTGCTCATACGCATATTATATTTTTATGTCCGTATGCTGATTTAAAAATTTTTTTATCGAAAATCCGTAGGCCGAAATCGATGTCAAGGCAAGAATAACAAAAGTTATTTGGACGTGGCAAAAATTTACGGTAACTTACTTACCAATGTTCTTTCGCGTGTTTCAAATGATTAATAATATATTTTCTTCAAGATGACTTATTTTTGGTTAAAAAACGAAGGTTCAATTATTCCAGGATATGTCACTAACGAATTCTTTAAACGTGTGAATTTTATTATCAACATTAAGATATATGAACTTTTTCATGGTTCTGTTGCATGAATTTTATTATAATTCCTGAACTTCATGAATTTTACCATAATTATTCTGCTTTATAAATTTTATTGTTATATTGCCGATATATTTTACATATGCATGTCCATATACAGTAGAACCTCGATCATCCGAACTCTAAATTATCCAAACCACAATTTGATCTATCCGAATGTTGGCGCGAAATATAGAGGGTGTCTCAAAATGACCTGACATTTTCATTTATAAATAAAACGTATTATTTATTTTAAAAGTACGAATATTTTTATTTTGATAAAAAGTACAAACATGGAGGTTATGTGTGGAACACAATATCCGATAAATGTCGGG
Organism: Ophion costatus; assembly: GCA_951751655.1. NCBI lineage: Eukaryota > Metazoa > Arthropoda > Insecta > Hymenoptera > Ichneumonidae > Ophion > Ophion costatus. The sequence continues at coordinate 15,415,219 of OX632360.1, read as the reverse complement.
GGCTTGGAAGACATATTCTTTCAACAAAATGGCGCAACTTGGTCGGGTGATCTGACACCATTGGACTTCTTTCTTTGGGTTTTTCTTAAGGGAAAAGTGTATGCCAATGAGTCACACCATTCGGGGAGCTCAAGGGAGCAATTGGATGCACCATTAACCCCTTTGTTGGCATTGACGCAATAGTGCGTTAACCTTTATTTCCCTATTTATCTTGCTTTGATTTGAAATCGGATGCTCACTCGGGGGTTTTTGGGCTCGCTGAATCCGAATTTGAAGTCAAAATTTGGAAATTCAAAATGGCGGCGCCAATATGACGGGCAGAAATTAAAAACTTTACTCGATTTCCATGAAAATTGGTACTCTGGGATTTTCAAGGTCGCTTATTACGAACCTGAACACAAAATTCAAAAATGCTTATGACGGACGAAAGTGCAAAAAACTGCTCGATTTGGATACATCTTGGTACTCGGGGGTTTTCGGGGACGCTGAGTGTGATGCTGAACTCAAAATGAAGGAATTTTTCATGGTGGATTCAATAACATGGAGCATAATATAATAAATAGGTGGAAATATATGAAGCTTGGGTACCGAGTTTCATCTAAATAAATCTGTATTATTTGTATTTTCATTCGCCATATTTGTTTGTCATTGTGAATTCCTGAATTGTGAGTTTAGATTCGTAATTAGCACCGTCAAAAACCCCAAAGCACAAGCTTACAGGGTAAAAAAAATTTCCTGCCATTTTGGGCACCTTTTGTCGAATTTTCTCTACCGGCGAAGGGGTTCATGACATTAGTCCCTAATTATGACAAAATGTTGTTGAAAATTTCGTAAAACAAGTGAACGTTTGAAAACAGGGACGAGGCAGCTATTTATCGGATGTTGTGTTCCACACATAACCTCTATATGCGTACCTTATCCCAGGCAAAATTCTATCTATATGGAATCTGAAAGATGTCGAGAAACTGACGCGGATAACTTTTTGGTTGTCCAAAAAGACGCCGTTTTGTATTACAAAACCTATCACTTATGTCCGCTTGGAAGGTCTATTATATTGCTTTTGTGGTGTTATTTTTTCGTTGGTGACTATCCTGAGAAACAAAATGGTATACAGGTAAGAGTTGTAAAAGCCATTTGGTCATGGATAATGATTTGACCGCTGAAAATTTACGAGAATCAATACATTTTTTCATATTAAAAATAATCGATTTATTGACTGTTAATGAGTGATTTGATTGGTGTAAATTCAGAAGAATAAATCTGTTTTTGTGACTTAATTGATAAAAATTACTAGAATCAGTTTATTTATTTTGTATATATTCAAAATGGATGACAATTTATTTCGTTTGCAGTCGTTAAAGGAAAGCAACCCAACTGGAAGAAAATGTATGGGAAAATTTTTGTCTACACTTTAAAAATGAATGTTCATTGATTTCCTTTTCACTTAAAAAAAATGTAATTTTCCTTGTCATTAGAAAATGGTTCCATTGGCAAAAAAATTGTGGCAAACTATCTATTTTTCACACGTTTAAAACTACCGAGGATTTATTTTCTCCACAATGAATTATTATCGATTTCGAAACAATGAAATCAAAAGAAATGATACACATCATGAAGGAAGTCTACGTGAGTATCAACACCTAATGAATTTGACGTTTATTTTCGAGTATTATAAGTGTTATAGACATTATAATTTATATCGATATGTGCAACCAAATTTTCGAGGTAAATGACCAAGGATGACACAATTCTAGGCTCGAACTGTTGATCCATTGAATTATGAAACGTTTGCTGCAAGTCGATACACGAAGGCGTTCACAATACCACCTCCGTGCACGTTTCAACTCCGGGGCCGTAATTTTCAGGTGATTTGAACGCTCTTAGAAAGCGTAGTTACCGGGGAAGCGTGACTCTAAGCTCAACTTGGGCTAGACCATTCCTACGAACTTTTGCTCTCGTACGAGCTCCAAACAATTCCGCGTGCGATGACTATGAGGAAAAACAGGTTTTGTTTTGTCGCGTACACCTCTACAGGTGTCTCTGTTCAATATTGTCGAGAAAGTCTAAGCGCGTCTAACTCTGTTCACACTTTCCCTTGGCTTCTTCACGAAAGCTTTGTTTTTTTGAATTACCAATTAATTTCTTTTTCTTATGCGGTAAATTATATCATCGCATTAAGTTATGGTTTAAAAATTTTTCAATGCATGACATTTTCTTACAGCATTAATCATTTCAATGTAAATATATTTTTTAATGCATTAACTTATATAATTTCATTAAATTACCATGGAAATATTTTTTAATGCATTCCATTTTCTTATATTATTAAATTATACTTTACATGCATCTTGTACTGACATATATTATTTCATTTTATTAAACCATAATTAAAATATTTTTTTAGTGCATTACATTACGAACAAAATATTTTTTAAATGTTTTTTTGACGCATGATTATCCGTTCAGACAGATAGGCTCGACACTTTGCGAATAACTCTTCAATAAACACTGTACCCGTACGACGTCGTTTTGATAACTTTTATTTGGTCGGCAATTCAGCCGTGTGTGGATAATTTGAATATCGCGTGAGAGGGCAACGTGTAACGACAGTGATAGACGCGTGGCGATTGTCGAACTCTTTGGGCCGACACTCCGATGGGTGAACGCCAAGTCGCGCGCCGAAGAAACGCTGAAAACAATATTTGAATAAAATAACGTGCATAATCGTGGTCGTCTTTGACGCATAACGTTGCAGTACTGGGCCAACGCGGAAAGAATGACACCATATAATAAGGATGGCCGATCGTCAGATGAATGAGCGATCGATCGTGCGATTGTATGAATGGGCAGCCTTGTCCTTGGTGGTCGAGCTGCAGCGTCTGTAACTTGGCACTCGTTTTGATACCGAACACATCTAGACGCGGTTGTCACGTTCGAGAGTTCTCTCTCTCTCTCTCTCTCTCTCTCTCTCTCTCTCTCTCTCTCTCTCTCTCTCTCTCCCCCTCTCTCCCCCTTTCTCTTTCTCTTTCCGCTTCTTGCACCAGCAGAGTTCGTCAATTGTGATTCAGCCTCTCGATATTCTATAAACAATTTTTTTACCCCTCATTTTCCCTTTCATCTCGCGCACACGTCAGCGATCATCGGCTCGTGGCACGTGCACTCGCTAGTTGCATGGAATATTAACTGTTTACAGACGTCCTGAGCGCGCGGACGTTCGAGAGTGGAAGAAGAAAATTTACTACCAAGCCACAGAAACAATCCTGTCGGAAATCGTTTCTCGAAGCATTCTGTAAAACATTGATATTAAACAAGCTTTCATTTAATGTACTAAAAAGTAGAAAAATCTTTTATTTTTAACAAGTCATCTATATGTGACTATAAATAAAAAGTTGAGGCGCTCAACTTTTTAAATGTTTCATAAATTTGATGAATTCAGTTTCATTAACCGTATTCAATTTGGCACGATAGTAATTAGGGAAATTATTATCCCACGTTAACGGTAAGTTTTATGATTTTTATTTAATATACCTGAGGTTGTTTCACAGTACATTAAATACAGGTGATATGTTAACGGATTTTTGTAAATTGAAGATTATATGTCTAAATTTTAAACGACTTAAGCTTTTATTTTTAGGTACATATAAGTAACTTGGTAAAAACGAATATTTTGTATTTTACTTTTAAGGCTTTCACGGCTCTTTATGTAATTCGAAGAGTATGTGGCTTTGGGATTGACGTGATATCCACCATCTCTGTTTAAATTGTCCGGATGTTTTCGGATTTCCAAGCCTTCTCAGTGTTTCCTGGAAAAATAGCTGTTTGATGGGGCCAGACTTTGAGCTTTATCGAATTGAATGGCATGACCAGTCTCCGTCCAATGCTCGGCCAGGGCTGATTGTCCAATGTGGGCATATTTGATACACTGTTGACGTTCTTTGATCCGTGTACTGATCTTCCTCCCGGTTTCTCCTATGTACACTTTACCGCATGAGCAGAAACTGCCATCTACCGTCTCCCACCTGATACTAGCAACGACATCAGGAAACGGATAACCAATATTCTACACAAAGCAAAATCCCCTCAGCAGAACATCACAAAGGAAGAACACCTTGGTCTTCAAAATTTGAAGAAAAACAAGGACATCTCAATACTACCAGCTGATAAAGGGAATGCTAATGTTATCATGGACAGAACGGACTACTACAGGAAAATTATGAACTTGCTCGAGGACACCAACACGTACAAGAAACTATCACGTGACCCAACATCAAGTGTAGAAAAGAAAACAACAACACTTCTAAACAAGGCTGGCCTGTCGGAGAACCTTATCGAAGTCCTTACACCCAAGGAATCCCTACCACCCAGGCTTTACGGTCTGCCAAAAATACACAAAAACAACATCCCGCTAAGGCCCATCGTTAACAACATAGGCAGCCCTACATATCATTTGGCACGTTTTTTCAGCCTGAGTCGCTCAAACTATACGTCAGACTGTGGTTTCGACAAATGTCCTCCGCAGATCGTGGTAGAATTTTACCTTGAAAAGGGTCGAGTGTTTTTCCAATCAATGTTAAAGGACCCTGATTTTTTAAAAGCCTTGCTCCGATCGCAAAACAAGCTTTTTTGTGATTTTTTTTAAGTACTAATAAAGCGAGCAAAATGAGGTTAGGAGGTTTATTTTACATATCTGTAGGTAGTCGAATTTAATGGTTATTTTCCAAAAAGATACAAAATGCCGGCTCAGCGGCCGGTAAAAAGAGAACGTCATTTTGGTCCCTCCACGGGCGCACCCGCTGTAAACGCACATAAGCACCTGGAACAAAGAATATTTTTTTCCGTAATCTACATGAGGTTTTCTAGCGAGGTACAAACGATTATTACAAAATATTGATTTTTCCAAATTTGCCACCATTATGAAAAAAGTCGCAGGTCAATCGATTGAAAATTGTAGGAGCGACGAGTCCGCCCGATTTTAGAAACACGGTTTCAAGAAAAACGAGTTTAAGGTTTCAATACCATTTGTCTCCGAAATATATCGTTCTTGGAATGTGTATACATATCAATCATACCATTCTTGGGATGTTTACACATTATTTAAAAGCCACTAGAAAAAAAAACGACAATTTTTTTTTTCAAATGTATATATAAGGCTTGAAACGAGGTTGGGTCCAGACAAGGTTTAACTTCGAAATTTCCATAAGCTCCATAACATCGTTTTGGAATGCAGAAAAGTAAGTAATTTTGGTTAATTACTACAGTTTTTTAAAACGAAAAATCGTATTTTCAGTCGCAATGCTATTTTTCGGAGACGGTTCAATTATTGAACGGCACAGCTTGAGTTGGCGGACGAAAATTCGGCATAGAATCGCTACAGCATCATCAACGAGTCTGCATAAGGTTGAGGCCCAAAAAGAGGTCAAGGTTTAATTTTTTTCATGAGAGTGTTGAGATGACCTTGTCGGGATTTTACACACAAATGATAACTTGTATTCCCAAATTTGAATGATGTCATTAAAAAAGATTGGTATATAATAAAGTTATTGTTATTTAAACAAAGTACTCATGTTACTGCATGACTAATCGGTCATCAATGATGATGCAATCGGTGTCGGTTGTTCCGGCAGCCAGGGTGGTCACAAATGAAAAAATAAAAGAATGTACTTTTAGTATAAGATATCTCTAAATGCCTTGACATTTTTATTTATTAATAAAACGTATTATTTATTTGAAAAGCACGAATATTTTTATTTTAATATAAAGTATAAACATGGAGGTTATGTGTGGAACACCGTATGCGATAAATGGCCGCCTCGTCCCTTTTTGCAAACGTTCACGCTTTTGACAAAATTTTCAATAACCTTTGAATAATCGCGGATTAATTTAATTCATGGTGCGTTCAATTGCTTCCTTGGGCTTCGGAATGGTCCGTGGATCATTGGCATACACTTTCCTTTTCAGGAAACCCCAAAGTAAGAAGTCCAATAACACGACCTTGGGCTTTTTCGAACCGTCTCTGCAAAGTTTTCACCATTTTTGTAGTGAATTTTCACAATTTCTATGCATTGCCCGATCGTATAATTCGCCATGGCTAAACCCAAATACTTCCAGATGCCAGTTGTCAAAGGATTCTATTCTCATCACAAAAAAATAGCGTGCAATTCAAAATGGCAGGTCATTTTGATACACTCTTGATAATAATAAAACGTTGATATGACCGGATACTTAAAAAAAAAGAGTCCAATTTTCGACCAAAAAAACAACCTAACAATTTGTTATTAACAAATAGAAAAACATATAAAAATCATTCGGTCATACGATGATAAATTTTATAAACGATGCGCTGTCCGAATTTAAAGCGAATCGGAGGAACACTTTTTGAAATACGACTTGCACCGTTTCGTAAAATAGAGTTTCAAGAAAAACGTAAAATAAAGGTAAATTGCATCGGGACTGTTGCCGTAGCGAACTGGCCCTTCACAAATTTGTCAAAACTAGGTCAATTTTTTGAATTTTTATAAAAATATAAAAAGTTGGCTTTTTTGTTAAGTTCAAGCTTAGGCAGGTGCCTCCACTACCAATTAGGAAACGAATGAAATTACATCAACAACCGCGTAGCTTGATAACTCCCACGACTATTTTTTTTTCAAGCTAGTTATTTTTGCGATGTATCGAAGACGAAGCCATTTACAATGTTGCAGTATCGAAACATTGTCAAATGCGCTGTTGATACCATTTTTCAATGATGACATCGAGAGAAAAAAATAGAGATATGCGTAGTTGGGAGGAAAGTCACATTTTCAACGATAAATGTAGGTATGTTGAGAAAATAGACAGGGCTCCTTCCCTCTTCCCTCTACTTTTCCACAGTCATCCCCCTTAGCTCGTTGGACTGTCGACTCCTTATTTGCCGGATGACTCATTTGCGTTACTGGTCATCTTCGCAATAGCGTCCTTTCAAATTTGTGAAAAACAAGATACCCCGCTGCGATCCCTGGCTTTGAGCGGAGACTCCGTCCAACAAAAGATTTATGCATTCGTTTCTAATGAGTCACGAGGCAAATCTCGGAGAAAAAGGAATCCGAAAAAAGTCGTATCTCAACATTTGGGATCCGTTACATAAGTTTTTTCATATGTTTATTCAATTGTCAACAACAAATAATTAAAGATTTTTTTTTGGTAGAAAATTGAACTTTTTTTCTGGAGCCTGTCGTTTTTGTAACGTCCAAAATTCCAATAAAGTATCCGGGCGTAGCAAACTGATATTATTATACTAAAAGTATATTTCTTTTAATTATTCAATATGCATCTATTTTCCACTGGTTCGTTTCGTACATGATTAGCAGCGGGTCGTTGCCTTTTTGCCAGATAGCAACGTTAAGGGGGTAAACCATATTCCATATATTTTTGACAATTTTCTATGAAAATGAAGGATTTTGTGTGAATCGAATAGTGGATTTGTATCCAGGGGGTTAAAATACATCGATATGGACTTGTAAAAAAAAATATTTGGAATGAAAAGTTTTCCCCATTTTCGTCAAGAATGTGACTTTACTGAATCGTCGATAATTTATTTTCCACTTCTATTGGGAATTACATCCTGAGGCCGTGTTCTTCGTTATCGTTTGGTCTTTTAATTTTCGTTTGATTAATTGATCTCCACGTATCGTCTAACTTCTGGCAGAAGTTCAAAGACGGAGCATGGATTTTCACAAATTGTTCCACCTTTGCCTCGTTTTCAGCCATTTTTCAATTAAACTTTCCGGAAAAACTGATATGAACTGAGATATTGGAATGAATCAAGCAGCATTCTCTAAATGTACCAAAATCCTTTTTAAGACTCCTGTATTAAGTTCATGTCACTCAAACAGAGCATATGTCACGGCTGTTTGAAATGTTAGGATTTTTACGATTTTGGCAAACTGGCCAAGAGGGTAGAAAAAAATAGATTGCGACTTTTACATCATTTTAGGGGTGCATTCGAAAGGAAATTTTTCGCTGATTACAAATATCGCAGTTTCTTTTTCGAAAGCTCAAAGTTACGCCAAGTAAACGCGTACAACGTTATTTTATTCACATTGAGGGAATTTAAAAAAATTGAGACTTTTGGGGACAATTAATTGTTACTTCGTATTCAGGGGGTAAAAATACATCAATAGGGGCTTATGAAAAAAAGAAGAAATCTAGAAATATTTCGCATTTCGGTCAAAGATAAGTGTCTTCACTTAATTGTAGCTCATTTATTTTCCGTTTTGATTTGAAATTCCGCTTTCCGCGCATTCTCTTCGCAATCTTTGCTTTAATAACTGCCTCTCGATTCCCCAAGCTACTACCATTTTTTTTATATTTTTGGCGGAATTTCGGATCCACGCCATCGATTTTCGCCAATTTTACTTTTACTGTAAACGTCAATTTGGAGTTTCTAGAAATATTTTGAATCGGCAGAAATATTTTAATGTAGAAAAAAAACAACTGCAATAAGGAGCTTAAAGTAAGGGGTGGTGGACCCCGTTGAGCTCGCCATCCGGAAAAAATGCAAAACTATGTAAACTTTGATTTTATCCCCCCATCAAACCATTACCCGTTTGGTTCAATTCAATGCAACCCTTCCAAACGTGCGCTGAGAGAAAATGAAGGGGTGGTTCAACCCTTAACTTTTGTTCTTTTTAAATGCATTCATAGGGGATTTTTGATCGTTCTATGGACTGCTTACCGGAAAAATTGCAAAATCAACCCTCAACATGCACTTCAAGGGGCGGTTACGCGCCGAAAAATAGTTTTTCGATAAAAAAATGTGTATCGAAGAGTTTTTAATACTCTACAATGTACATGAGTTTTAAGGGACGAGATACCTTTGGGCGAAGAAAAAAATGGCTGCTTGTCATGCTTTTTTTAGGGAAAGATTTCTTCAACATTTTTGAGGCTTAGGGTATGTTTTATTACTAATTTTGGCTATTACGTGGTATTAAAAAAAATTCATCTCTAAAATGGCACGGTCTTCTACACTGCTTTTTCAAAACTGGCGTGACGTATAGCTAAAAAAAAAAACGACCGATTCTAATGAAATTTGGTATCACTCTTTCTAACCTGACTGTCTAAAACATGACCCTACACTTTTTTTTCATGTTAAAAGGGATTTTTTGTTGCAAAATGTTGCAATTTTTTTCGGAAAATTCAATCTTTTCATTTCAACGCGTACCGATTTCATCAATTTTAAAAAATGTCTCACTTTTTCTTGATTCATAGTCCGCATATGAGTGTTAATGAAAGAAAAAACTTCGTTAGTTTTTTAGATTCGTTTTATAGATTAATTAATTTAAAAGTACCATGTAAGAGTAATAAAGTATACGCTAAGTCTCAAGAATGGTGAAGAAATCTTTCCTTTTAGAAAAAATCATGAAAATTAGCCATTTTTTCTCGCCTGAAGGTATCTCCCCCCTCAACAAAATCGAAGGCGGAAACCAAAGTGATATTCCTCGTCAGGTCAGAAGTAGAGCCGCTTGGGCAGACCCATACTGTTTCTACCGCGCATCAGCCAGTGGGCGGAATGCCGATACTTCTGAGACTTGGAGTAGATACTTGAGCAAAACTCTGTGCACCAGAAAAATATCGGGCCGCCTATACCGGCACAGGTTTTCCACAGTTTTCCCCTACCCTCGGCAAATGCGGTACAGAGAAACGTAACGCGTCTGTGGTCGCAACGGAAGTTAGGTTAGGTCAGCGGAGTCCGGGCTGGGCGTGCTTAGAAAAGGTTCAATTGGTATATACGGAATAACCCTAAAGGGTATACGTTGGCACTCAGGACTGTATACATAAATTCTACTCTTCGTGATCTCAAGCTTACAGAAATCATGCGACTCGAATATATGGAGTACTACATCAAACGGCCTAACATGAGAAACGAGAGTATATTTTCTTCGCGAGTTCAGCAGTGCGCCGGGTAATATGCTAGTTTCATTTCGCAAGCGAGGAAAAAATGCTGCGGAGTGTGGGGGTCACGAGGCTTTCGGCTGATAAGGAAATACCCGACGCGCACGCGCTTTGCAGCCCTCCCGAGCTTGCACATATTCTAGAAATGGACGCTCGAGTCATTTTCACTGAGAAAAAGTAACGCGTGAGGAAAAAGCCGCGGCGAATAGAATTTTCGAAGCGGACACACACGCACCCACACACACACACACACACACACACACACACACATATATATATATATATATATATATATATATATATATATATATATATATATATATATTAGGGTAGTTTAAAAAAATCGATTTTTTTCTCAACGGAAAATTGAAGTATGTTAAGAAAGAGGAAGTTTTGCAAAATGTAAGGGTTGCAAACCATTTTTAGTTAGTGCTCAAACGCCTTCATTTTTTTTCATGATCATCGAAATATTAATTTTTTTTTTATCTCGATGCAGAAAATGTTAGTGCGGGATCCAGTGTGAGTCTTGATTTAATTTTTTCTGTAACAATACACAATTTTTATTTAAATATTTTTTTTAACACAAACAATTTGTATTTGCATATTAGGAATCAATATATGTAATTCGGTTGTGAAAATTATATCAACCACTTGATGAACAAGAACACGGTGTTTACATCACTGGACGTCTAACAAGTATGCGTGTTTTTTGGAGTAATATGTTGTTTTGGAGTAAGAAAACGAATGAAAAAAAAAAATTGACGAAAAATCGAGAAAAAAAAATTAAAAGTCCTTTGGGCACTGACTAAAAAAATGTTTAGGCCTCTCAAATTTTGTATGAATTACTTTTTCATAACGTAGTAACATTTTCCGTTAAGAAGCGCGAAGTTCGGGTCGTCAAACTGACCCAATCAAACGCAAACAAACCCACACACAAACGCATTTACACTAGGGATGTAGAAGACATCCTCCTCGCGGTACATTCTGGATAGCGCTTAAATAGTGAAAAATGGTATTCCAACCAAAAAATTGTGAACGTTATCAAAAAACTTTTCCTACAAACGTTGTTAGCTTTGACCTGATAAATTTTTTGGCGAAAAAATGTACGATCCCATTTTTTAAAAAGATATCGACCATCTTAACATCACCATTTAGAATTTTGGACCTAAAAAGATTTTTCTTCTAAACACATCGCCCTTAGAGCCGTAAAAGTTTTATTATACTCAATACTTGATCGGAGCAGTATTTTTCGAGCTGAATCAGGTGTAAGATTAAAATGGGACACCCGCTATATCGTAAAATCCGCACAGAACGACATACATTACCATAGTATGTCGTTGCGTGCTGATTCAATTTTCACAACGCAGAAAATTCCATCCCTAAATATTCATACAAGATAATTCGGACGATAATTTGACCCGTTTCAAATTCGTGAAATTTCGAGAAGAGAAAATAATTTGGCGAATAAAGACGAGTGTGATTATATAGAGGACGTCAACTGGACCTACACCAAGAGAAAAGTGCATAGTATTTACAAAAAAACGCGCATGGTAAAAGAGAGTATAGTCGAATTCCCTATAATTTATTGTCACCGCAATCATAATATGGTTAACACAACTATAAGGGAAAAGTATACGTAAACATGCAACTTTGGTGGCGTGCTCGACTATCTATTATCCCCGAAAAAATTACTAGCTATTGTAAAAATATTAACTGAATTAACTATGTCGATATTGTAAAGGCTTTCACAGAAGTTAATAGTTATTTCAAGGATACTAGATAAAAAAATACACTACCCAAACAGCATGATTAGATAGACGCTTATAGTTGTGTTCTCCATATTATGATTGCGGTTGCAATAAGCTATATGAATTTTACTATGCCCACTTTTACCATGGGCGTTTAAAAAAAATAAATACTATGGACATTTTTCTCAGTGCCAGTTTGTACTATTTATATGCTTGACATTAACACTTGTTGAGTGAAAACTGTTACAAGATCTTACGAAAAGTGACTATACGAACAATATTATGATAATCTTATAGTGAATACGTAAATCATTTGTGGAAGGTGTCAATAAAGAAGAGTCAGCGGTGGCACGCTATGATCGATATAGATATAATAGCACATTCATTTATCAGTTTTTAGAATTCGATATTTCGATAACTATCAGGGTGCGCCGAAAAATCCATTTAAGCAGTGACATATAATATCAAAAAGGCAATCTGTGCAAAATTCCACCTATATCAGAGGTAACAGCTATTCGGAATTGCAGCTAGAATTACTTTTATCCGTTATGGCAAATCTACGATCGAAATAACATGAGTACCCGGTAGCATAGTGGCAGCGTGCGTGAATATAGATAGGTAGGTCGTAGGTGCGAATCTCCATGTAGGTAAAATATTTTCTTCGAAAACAATTATTTCAGGTCAGAAAATAACAAATCATGATAAACAATCATACAGGTAGTACTCTCGAATGAAAATTTTTGAATGTTTGAATTTATGAAATATCATATACATTTAGTAGACATACCATTCAATATGGTAAAAACCACTATGTTTTTATAGTGTAGGGAATCATCCATTTTATGAAAACCTACCATATTATATAGCATTGACAATCAACCTATGCTTGAACGATTGTTGGCTGCGGTTAACACATGAGCATAGTTGACACAACCGCTGAAATATCATAAGCAGTACTATATTTTCGGCAGTAACCATGACTACACGGAGAAAACAGGGGCCTCGAAGTTTGGAACTAATACTATTCTTCTAAAAAAAAATACCATTAAATATCAAAAAGTATTGAATGGAAGATAAAAATTGTAATTATGGTATAGTAATCATGGAGAAATTTAAATTTCAACCGACGATATGGCACGTAAACTGATACAAATAATACATTTTATTCGGCATATTGTGATTTTTCGTAGTATTCAACAAAATATTTTGCCTACGTATTTGGAACAATTAGTTTCCAGTATTCTACAAAAAGTACGGTATAAAGAGTCACATTTTACTAATCAACTTCGTAATATTTTTCGCTATACGCCGAAGATTAATGCTATGCGTATAGTGAAATCTATACATACACGAAGATCCATGCTATACGTATAGTAAAATCCATATGGAAATATAGCGTGTAATAAAGGTTGGTATTTTACAAAGCACGCATTATTTTTACTATACTGCGTATAGGATTCGCGCCTATGCGAGAATAGTTTCAAACGTAATATGCACGCATCATTTTTACTATACGGTGTGAGAATCATTTTTACACGTCTATAACAAGTCTTAGAATTTCCGAACTGGCAGTAAACTGCTATATTTTCTAGCACTGAATATTAGAATTCTGGCAACGAGTGTTAGAATTTGAGGCCGTATTTTTCTCCGTGTATAAAATATTATTGTCCCCTCAGGGTAATATAAAATATGGTTGAAATATGGTTGAAGTTACTATACATTTTCTCTCTGTGTAAGGGTTTGAAATCAGGATTCTCGAAATTTCACAAGTTACTTGTGCATTCAAGATTCAAATGGAGATTCTGATGAGCGAATACTACACTTTGCGTTTATCGATATTCGATCGCGAACGTTTTATCGCACGATAGGTGTCGTGCGGTTGGACCACCGCGACGCGAATTTCCACGATCGCGTAGAAAATAATATTTGCCATATTCGTTGTTGGGGCGATGTATCGACGTTCAATTTTGTGCAAATGTTCTCATGTAAGTTCAGGTTTGGATGTCGCGAAATTATAATTTCCGATGACGTTGGCGCGTGAAAACGACTTTGGTGATAAGGCTTTGCCAAACGGTACGAAGAATACTCGTGCGAAATAGAGGATCCGAGCTTTTAGCGAAATTCGTGCACGGACCAACGCATTTTATATTCCTTCCGATTTTATTCGGAGATAATGTTAAGGGTTTATACCTGGGGAAAATTTATGGAAATATCCATTTTTGGTTTCCTGGGATTCTCAAAATACAACATTTCCGAAATATTTTTTGAAATTTTGAAGTCGATCCGTTCAAAATTGAGGGACATATAGGCATTTACAGGCAGGCTCCGCGAACTTTAAATGCGCTTCTCTCAAAATGACTTTTTCAAAAATCGGTGATCACGATGTCTCAAAAATCACTGCACCGATCAACTTCCATCTTAAAAAGCAGCGCGTGAGCGGAGGATTTTTTTTTTGACGCATGGTTTTTTATATCAACGAAAACAGAGTTTTTTTTTCACCAAAAATCGATACTTTTACTTTACACCACGGCCATTTTTTTCAAAAATCAATATTTTTTAAAATCCCTCGTCCAAGCAGTAGATAATTTCATGCAAAAACTAAATGTGCGTGATTTTTATTTCGGATGATTTGTTTCCGAGCAGCAGTGGTCACCGTGCTGGACAATTTCCAAACGGCGGTCTGCACAGGCCATTGTATCGACCACATTTATATATAACCCTACGTTGGCACACTGGATCATTTTGCTTCGGACGAATTTGAGATAAAATGACAATTTTCCCAAAATTGAAAGTTTCCTTTTTTTTACCACATTTAAATTTCACACTTTCCGATTTTTAATTATGCAGACGTATGAAGAAATGTTTAAATGGTATACCTGATTTTTTTGTCAATAAAAAACGATGGAAGGGTTTTTAATGGCAGATAGATGAAGTACTATCCGGGTCAGATTTCCCCAGTGTGTCAAAATCGCGACCAAATATAAGTGTGTCAATGAAGGGTTAAAACCATACTCGTTGATGTAAAAAAGAGGGTGAACCTGAAAACATTTTTCCAGAAAAAGTTCACGGAAATTACTTTTTTTTTCCGTCCACGAGCTAGACGTAGCCTGTTGCAGTGAGTTCCGTAAAGTTATTCGTGTTCAGACTTGACGGCAAGCATATCGATCGAACAATTGCAAAAAATCCGTAATAATCGGTGAGTCGTCGGTTACGAAGTTTGTAATTTCGTTACGTCCATCAGGGCAGAGGACCCTTCCCTCCATGCTCGTAACCACTTAGTTTGAAAATCCGAAATAATTCATCAAAGTAGCATTCTGCGAGGACGTACTAACGGAATTACTACGGTCACTGTAAAATAATTTATTGCGGAAAAAGAGGAAATAAAACGATGTTGAATTGGACCAGCTTCGATTCTTAATATTTTTAATGCCGGTTTAAAAATATAGCGTATCAACATTTTTCGCATAATTATCGAAATTATTGGAATTATCGGAATCGGAGACTTCGATAACTATCGGAATGTCTGTAAAATAATAGTGTTCGATTTGACTAATTCGCACACTTTTTTTAAGTTATTAAGGGGTAATCTTGTCGGGCCAAAAACTAATAGGGGACTTGGAAACTGTTGAAAAAATGATTCACCTTTATAAAAAAATCACAATTGGTTCTCGAAAATATACGACAACAAAAAAATACAAACAAATTCGTCACGGTTTTTTTGCTACAAAATGTCGGCACACCAGCGTTTCGTCCGAAGTCATTTTGTAAATGTAAATGTAAAGAAATGTATAAGTCTGCTAAGTTTGCGTGAAATTTTTAATTCCAGCTTGGGTATAATGGGTATAGTTGGGTATAATTATTGATTGTGACTTATTTTTATCGAGCGCCACTGTGATTGACCAGTGATTCAGAAGAGTCCTGCTTGTGCCCCCTTAAAATACCACGCGTTACCTAGATCTATGTGGCTGACCGAATAATAAGGCGTTTTCGGGAATTTTTTTTTTTCGAGTATACTAAAGAGGCAATCAAAATGAAGATTGGCTAGTTTATTGTACATGTGCTGTCGTGTACACAGAAAAAATTGTATAAAAATAAATACAAAATGTCGGCTCAGTTGTAGCTACACAAAGAGTAGTTTCTATGTGCTCTGCGGGATAACGCAGTACTTTTATGGTTTAGCACCTGGACAAAAAGAAATATCGTAATATTTCGCTAAAAAAATTAGCCTGAATTTGTTGAGAACAACGAGAATTGTAGATGAATCGTAAAAATCGTGTGTACTTGTTGAGGGAATCGATCTAAGAAGCTACAGTTTAAAATTCAATGAATTCAATATTAATCCGATGAAAGTTGGACGAATCTTGCGGTCTCCCAATATCAAAAACGTGGTTTCGAGAAAAACGCGTTTAAGGGGCCACATCTACCTAGAGGCCCGAAGAAAATGGCCAAAATCCGATTTTATTCTGGACGACGGTTGTTGAAAAAAAACGTATTTTTTTAAAACACAAACGTACATATATTGAGAGCCTTAAAAAATCACCAAAATATACAGAATAACACCAAAACCATGGACGCCGGCAGTTGTTGAAATTTTTGTTCACGACACTTGGTGGTGGTCTCATTCCAGCTGAAGCGGTCCACCTGAGATCTAAAAACCAAACGGGTTATTCAAGCTAACAATAAATACGAGTCGTTGACGATCGTTCATTTTTTAAATCATTTTTATAAACAACCTGACGACGAATTGAAACTCGAGCCTGCAAAATCTATGAAAAAGTTCGTCATCTTTACGTAACTATCAAAAAATAAAGATCGATTTAGAAAAAGCGAGATCGGCAACGACACATACACAGCACATTCTTGTGCTGTGTATACATTATTGAAGGCAATAAACAAGAGGTCAACATTTTTCTCCTACTCAGATATAACGCCTCAAGTGTCCATTCGGTATGGCAATTCGGCACTAACCTAACAAGCTATGGAGCCCTAGTGTCATGGCCGATCCGGCGGTTGGTCGTTTTTTGGCGCGAGGCTCGAGCGACTTTAACGCTCTGAGGAAAATTTCGAATCTGCTGCGACAGCGAGAGAGAGTGTGTGAGAGAGAGAGAGAGAGAGAGAGAGAGAGAGAGAGAGAGAGAGAGAGAGAGAGAGAGAGAGAGAGAGAGAGAGAGAGAGAGAGAGAGAGAGAGAGAGAGAGGAGAGAGAGAGAGAGAGAGAGAGAGAGAGAGAGAGAGAGAGAGAGGAGAGAGAGAGAGAGAGAGAGAGAGAGAGAGAGAGAGAGAGAGAGAGAGAGAGAGAGATGATTCTTGAATTTTCTGCGAGTGGGTTGGGGGAGTTCGTACGGCCAGAAAAGAGAATATACCACAGTAATGACTCCCACCATCGGGTCAAACCGGGGGGCACCAACGTAACCTCCCCTCTCGACAAGCTTTCATAGCGCAGCGATTCTCTCTATCTCTCTCTCCTTCGCTCTCTCTCTCTCTTTCTCGTCGAGCCCTCCAACTCCCGCGCGTTTCGATCGTTCTCTTGGTATAGAACGCGAAACGTTTTGCCCCGCTTTTATGACCAAAGGCATTGCGAGGCAAAAGAAACAACGCACACACAGAGGACTCGGGCGACTCCGCTTGGCATTGCGGGCGCTGCGTCGCTCTATGTACATAATAACTATACACGCGAGCGCGCCGCATACGACGAGCTCTCTCGTTCTCTCTCTCTCTCTCGCGCGATCATAGAGGAGCTCCGGCAACGAGAGACTCTCGTATACTTTAGTTACAACGAAACCATCGACAGAACGCGAAACTACACGTAACACTATATAC
Organism: Ophion costatus; assembly: GCA_951751655.1. Lineage (NCBI taxonomy): Eukaryota > Metazoa > Arthropoda > Insecta > Hymenoptera > Ichneumonidae > Ophion > Ophion costatus. Next base: position 15,397,725 of record OX632360.1, on the reverse strand, counting down.
TCCTTCATCACGATCATTATTTTCGTTCGAATTCGCCCCGTTGAATCGTCGGAGGCGAGGTAAAAAGCTTCGCAGTTCTTTTGCTTTTTTTTGGGCGCGCAACGCGTTTGACCGGAAGTCGTAGAGCGGCAAAAAATCGTGCGCGAGTCGGCGCGAACCGTTGCGTCCGATCGCGTAAGGATCGTCCGGTTCTCGATCGAGACACGAAATTCTGGACCCCCATCCCTTCTGTCGTCGAGCTGTCATCAAGTTGAAGCGCAACGAGGAGGACGATCAAGTGTGGAAGAATAAAATTCTTCGGAATCGCGCGCGTGTTTTTGTGGCAATATATAAAGATATACATAGACACAAATTTTAACGACGAGATGAGGCGACGAAGAAGTTCCGAGGGTAAACAAAAGGCATCCAAGTATCGTCACCGTGATTACGGTAAGCGCAATTTATTGTTTTTCCCGAGGATTCTCGTTTTTTTTTCGCGACATGTATCACGTGATCGTGCGGTTCTTACACTTGGTCGTTGAGCGCGACGTCACGCGGGACACGCGAAGTGACACTTCGTTCTATTCGTGGTTTTCTTTAACTTCGTCGTTATTTTTTTTATTTTTGTTTTCGGTTTCCGTTTATGGGCGAGCTGATTGCGAACGAGTGCGGAGGTTTTTTTCGGTCGGAAGTCAGGGGGCCGTGGGGGGGGAGGGGGGGGGGCTACACTCGACCAAACGGTCAGGGTCTCTCGAACTCTGGACTGTGACGAGGAGCTCCTGTCAGCGGCCGTATTATCGGACATTGCTTTTCTCTTTGTCACAAAAAATTCGCCCAGTTGCTTCCTTCTTTCTCCGCTGTTTCGTTTTTTTGCCCTTCTTTTCTTTCGTCCACGTTGTCTGCAAGTAAATGACTTATAACTGGGCCGGTGGTCCGCGAGTTACTGGAGACCAGGGGCCGCCTTCGTTCCATGTACATATGTTCGATATCAGAGTGATAACGCCGCCCCTGCCTCGCGATAACGAAATATAGTATACGCTCTCGGGGAACCTCCGCGAGTACACACCAGCGGCATATGCCTATGCACAATGGCCGTATGTTCACCGTGGCACGGGCGAGAGCCCGCTGCGAGCCTGAGAGCCACGAGAAAAGAATCTTTCGAACCATCCGATCGACCGATTTTTGTTTCCGAAGACCGTCGCCACGCCGGCTTGGGTACCTTTTTTAAAAAGTTGAAAAATTCTGAGGCTAACCTTCCGGATCGTCTCGCCTGAAAATACCGGGGGGGTGGGGGGGGGGGGGGGGAAGGGGGTCGAAAATATCGGGAGCGAGGAAGGAAAATGAAAAGTAGCATGGCATGTATATTTATACGCGAGGCTATAATGCGATTGGCTGGCGAATATTCACTTGCAGCGAGGCGGACCGTAGCCGTATATTTAAAAAATCATTATCTGTATTTCGCGCGACCTGGTACACGTATGTCACATATATTGTTGGTCGAACATACTTGCATACGTAAGCCCATACAGGGACGCGCATACGTGTGTGGGTATATATATATATATATACACATATATATGTAAACGCGGTCCGTTAAATATTATCGCTTGCAATGATCCTCAGGGTCGTCATTATTTTCTATTCGTACGAACGTTCGCGCGGGGCTGCGTCACTCGTCGTCCTCATCGTCTAACTGACTCACTTTCGACGCGCAGCACTCCCCCTTCCTGCTCTACCCTCAATTGGTCTTTCTTATTTTGGTTCGCGGTTAGACCATTGCACGATTACAATACTGACGAACAGCCGCAGGGAAATATTGATAGATAGGCGATCCATACCTATATGTTGTAAAAATCGGCCAAGCGTGGGCCGGAAGACGCATGAAGTAGAGGGCTTCGTAGTCATTTTTTTTGCAATCATTTGGAGCATCGCTGTTTGACTAAAGACGGTGCGGAAAATTGCTGGGGAATTTGCAGATCGCGGCCCATCTCCATAGGAATCTGACAGGGACGCCGCACGGAGGGACATCCGAATCAGAGGTCGGACTATCGGAGCTTTTTCTATTACCGGTATTATTTCGATATCAACAAGTTGTAATATCGGAATACCGCTATTTCGATGTTTTACGATACTTGTGTGAAACCTTGATAAAAAACGATGGAAGGTTGGAAGTGAAGATGGAAGTTGTATAAATAATAGTGTATAGGTAAGTGAAACCAGAGTATTTATTAAAAATCACGGTCTTTTGTTAAGATCTTCATTTTTTTATGAATTTGCAAACTTGCTCTGCCGTGTTCTTATGCATATCCAACACAACGTAAAATAAATAAACGTAAAAGCACAAAATAAGATTTTGATGCAAATCAGATTAGTAGTAAACAGACAAGATTAAAGTTGGGTAGTTTTATGCAAGTCGTTGTAGTAGCTGCCAGAATGCAAGCAAATGACATAGCTTGTGGCAGACAGGTAACAGCATGGCTACTTAAATTAATGAAATTGAGATTGTTGAAACAATGACCGTAAAAACCAAATGGGATCTAAATCCGGGTTTCAGAGACAACCTTACTTTATTGCAGGTGTAAGCCGCGGAAAAAGGCCCCTTTTTATTCCACACTCGTGTGTATATAAGTTGAGACTTCGGACATATTTAAGAAGGTTATAATATTTTAAGGTTGTTAAGAGTAATAATGAAAAAACAAGTAAAAGTAACTCAAATGGTACTAATGGCAATTATGATATATTTTTTTTTAACTCTGATATCGAAATATCTCTATTATTCGAGTTTAATATTAGTTTTTCGATATCGGATTTTTGGTCCGATATCTCGGTGTTTTGATATTATCGAAAACCTGTATCGACGCTCTAATTCGAATGATATTCGAGCTTGCGTCGTTGGAATGTGACGAAAAGTATTTTTTGTTGGTTTATTTCTTTATTTTTTAAAATAAAGAAAAAATTACGTTCATTGCATTCCGCCGATGCAATGTGACGACTTCAACATCATACATTGGAAAACAAGTGTATAGCGCGCTATTTACCGATTGACGTCGTTTGAGAATGGTTCATTTGAAATGTTCAACGGTAGTTTGTTGGATCTCCCCAGAAATAAAATCCGTTCGTGATCTCGTGCATAAATTTGTTGGGGAGTAAAGAAATGCACCTACATCTTTATAGGGATTTGTTGGGGCCACTGCAGATGGGGAGGCCCATTGGGATCCAATTGGATTCTGCACTATTCCCCGATGAACGCCATTTGAGAATTCTTACAACGTTCGAATCGGAAAATGTGAAAAGTCACCAGAAAAAACTTGGCGTGTGAAAACATAACCTGCACGCTTCGCGAGCGCGTACTTGTGTGGTGATATTATGTCACGGTGCAGTCAAATGAGTAACAAACCATAATTACAGGGAGCTTTCGGTGATGCGATTCAAATAGATTTATAAGATGTACTTTTTCAAGCTGCGGTTTCAAGCAAAGTTTGCGGAGAGGAACTTTTGTCAAATACTCAAAGAATGAACAGATAAATGTTGACGTGTCAACAATACCCTATGAGGTTGAAGTTTGCATCGTTGGAATGTAACGAAAATTAATATTTCTGAATCCCTTTAACGTTTTTTAACCGAATTTTGCCTACAAAAATCTTTTAACCATTTTTAAAGATCCTTATTCAGCAATCGACAATACAAATCTATAATAAAAGATCTTCTATAACAATAAAAATATGGAAAATCAAATGTAAAAAAGTGCTGTCATTGCGATTTAACGATGCAAACTTCAACACCGTCAGTGCTCTGACGTACCGTAAAGCGGGATTAAATTGCCATTAAGGGTAACTTTGACAGTTTTTGAGGCTACTTTAACAGATGGCGTGCGAGGCCACAGTCTAGTTCGTTCAATTTTTTTTTCCAAGGTACACGCTGTTCGCGTTTGTTACCTATTTTTTTCCCCATTGTGACTGTTTCTTTCCGCCACTGTTTTTCCATACTCCTTTCTTCACGTTTTTGTCCCTATTCCCCCCCCCCCTCCTTGCGGCCGCAGCCGACTTCTCCCTCTGTATCATATTCATCATGACATTTCTGTCATGAGTATAGGGAAACTGTAGAAAACCTATGCCAATACAGACGGTCATCAGTTCGCTCCCAGTTGTGGAACTAGTCTTATTTTGCCGCGAGAATGCCGAAGAAAAAAATTTCACGACGAAATGTACGAGACTGGGATTCGAACTCGGGACCTCCCATCCGCAGGTTTAGTTGTAAGCACGCTAACCACTAGACCATCGTACCGGTTGACTATTTCTTTCTTAACTTTTTGGCCAATATTCGGAAGCGAGGCTCCTGCTGGAATCAGGATCATTTTTGTTTAGCTTCGTTTGGGTTTGTTTGAACGCTTCAAGTAAATGAACCTGATTCTAGAGGAGCCCCACTTCCGAATATTTACCTTTTTTTATGTTGTTGCTCAAATTTGTTGTTCAAGTTTATTATAATGTTGCTCAAGTTGATTTTGATCTCAATAATAATTATAAGACTGATTCAGTGTCTATAATAGTACCCTAGGTACTTGACATTTTTATGTAAAATGTTTCCTTAATAAAGATGATATAATTTGATTGTGAAAAATCGTTGTGTTTCATTGAATTCCATGTATAATGCATAAAATATTACATTTTGTTATTAAAACAATGTGGGACCATTGTTTTAATTAATTAAAACAATGTGTTTTAATTAAAAAATTGTTTTAATTAATTAAAACAATGTGGGACCAAACAACGGAAATTGTGGGGCTGAGGGACTTGACTTTCATATACATTTGATAGCCAAATGCCACATTGTTCTATCAGAGCACAAAAACTTAGAATTTAGGATGTTAAAAAAAGTTACCTACAAAAAACTTCCAAAACCCGTTCAAAGTAACCTCGTTTTACGGTATGCACGCTATCGGGAAGATACAGAACGAAAAAAAATGGCCGCCACCCGGCCGAGAGCCATTCCGAATCGACTAAACATCATTCCTTTGCTTGCGAGGCCCAGAAGAAAAAGTTTCTCCTGCCGTAGTGTATATAGGGATGAAAAATTGATTTATGTCATCATCAATATCCTAGGTGGATTTCTACGTCTTCGACATATCTGATCCATAACCCCTTCCATACCCACTGTCCGACCGTTTGGTAGATGTCGCCATCGCGCGGCTTCCAGAGCCAACCACAAACCACCTCCTATGCTCCGGTCCGTCCACGCGAGGTCCGCGAAAATTATTCATTTCGATCTTTTTGAGCATGGATGCAAATGTGATCCCGTTAGATATTATATCGTTTTCACGTGAGATAGTCCATGTACGTATTACGGGTATTCAGATAACTGGAGGGATGCGTATGCGCGTGCCGTCAGTCAACGAGAATACATAAACTTACTAGAATTCACGAATGGCCGAAAGAAAGGGTTCCTAAGAGCACGTGTTTCGACCTGTCAACGCCGAGAGAGAAAGCGGTGGGTTTTGTCGACCGTTTGTCACGTTTACACACAAGCACTCGCGTAAATATATTTATATATATTATAGCGTGTGTTTATGAAACGTATATATATTACACAAGTGCCTTATTTACTGGTGCGAGAGCGTTTGTTTTTGGTATCGCCGCGCCGGGACAGTGGAACAAAACACCGGAACCCACTTGATTCTCTCTCTTTTTCTCTCCTCAGATATATATGTGCGTACGTGTGCGTTGTGTGTGCGGTGGGAGGAGGGTGTAATTCGACGAAATCGTCGAATGGAGAATTATACGAAAGGCAACGTGAAAAATGTACTACGTGACACCTACGAGTGCGAGAGAGATAGCTGAAAATCCATTTCTCACTTTTCTCCCAACTGATATATAGTCCATAATAGAAAGACTAGTCTCCTATTGCCCTCTATCGGGAGCAGAACGAACTCAGAATCTTCTTTTCCCGAAATGTTGAGGGGTTAATGAGGGTTGTTTGAAAGAATTAATTTTGAAGGAATAAGTTGAAAGATTGAAAAATCGCGTAACCATTCATTTGTACGTACATTAACAAAGTTGTGTGCCAGGTTTCATGAAAAAACATTAGTCATTGAAGAAGTTATAAGCAATGTCGTGAGGGACCTTTGAACGTGGGTCAACGGTGCGCTTGATTTGGCCACCCGGTTGATCTGAATAGAAACGAGCTGAGTTTTTTATTCCTTAAAATAGATAATATTCGCTAAGACTTTTGACGGAGTTTTTTTTGTTATCGTGGCTCAATCATAAACAAAATGTTTGTTTTTTTCCCGATTGTTTTTAGGATAAATAACATCGTTATTGTTAATCAGCAATGAAAAAAAATCGTTAAGAAAAAAAACGTCGATCAAGACTAAATTAATATTACACTGAATGAGTGTACCTAATTTCAAGGCAATCGGTTCATTAGGTGTCGAGAAATCGTGTACACCGTTTTAAAAAACATAATTTTCAGAAAAACGCGTTTTACTAGCAGTTCTATATCTGTAATCACGAGTTAACCTTCAATCTGCGATTCCTGCACCATATGTCGGACCTTCCTTCTCAATTTGAATTGCCTCAGGCGACGAACGACTATTCGTCATTTTCACAATAGCCGGACGCATTAAGCTTTGAGGGGGACCGTGTAAACGTCATACATATTTTGCAATCAAATTACAACTATACATTAATTATATATTTTGCAATAAAAGTAGAACGATGCGTTACGTAAACGTGAAAAACGTTCTACGTGAGGTATACGAGTGCACCAGAGTCAGCTGAAAATACGTCTTCACTTTTCCCCGCGTCGACTGATATTTCGGACAAAAGGAGAGTCTCGTATTGCCCTCTGTTGGAAGAAGGCCAAACTACGAGTCTTCTTCCCGAAATGTTATGCCTCTCGGAGGAACGTGTAAACAGCAAATATCGTAGATATTGAGCAGCAAAAGTAAACACGAAATGTGAGATTACAAATATGTATTGTCGCAATTGTCTGAGAATTGGAACGGTTGATCCGCAAGAGTTCAGTGATCCGTTATACGTGCGCGCATGTTGCGATGCTGGCAGTATAGATGCTCATTTTTAATTTCTGTCATTTTTATTATTGTATCGGCGGGTTTCTCGCAAACATTTCTCATCGCGCTTCTACAGTGTATATATAAAATGTATACATGAGATGAAAGTTTCGGAAATCTTCGCATGGAGAAGTTGTGAAGAAAAGACAGCGTAGATATGGGAAGAATGAAGGAGCAAAGGAGGGGAGAGAGCGAGCAGAAGCGAGTCTTATCAGTTGGTCGGGTGAGAAAGAAATCGACCGGCCGTTGGTCCGTTCTTCGTGGACTTCTCAAACAGTGAGATGGCTGCGGCCAACATATAACACTCGAAGATGCGTCAGGAGGGTTATACTTTGCCGGGTCAAATATCGCACACGAGTCAGGGTTCACGTAAACTCGCCATTAAATCATCCTCGTAAGCGTCTTTCCCGCTATCCGAGAGCGTGTACACATACACGGGGCGTAAACGGAGAGGCGTCGCGCCCGTACCTCGAGCGACGCGAAATTACTCGAAGAGCAATCCTCGGTTCTTCGATCTCACGCACGGCCGAATACGCAAGCGAGAAGTAGAACGCGTTTCGCAAACGCGTCTGAGGGACGAGCGAAAGACGAGCCGCCAGACGGGCGCGACGTTCGATGCAAGAAACCATTTTTCTCCGAGCCAACGAACGTAGCGCGGAAATACGAAGTCTTAGAGCCTTAAGGACGAGTGCGCGGAGGACCTAAGAGTCTGCGTTTGCGCGAAATATCGATCAGTTTGGAGAAAAATTGCTTCGAAAGGTCGAGACGCTATGCGGGGCTTTAATCGGCTACGTTTACCTACACGTCCGAAAAAAATGATCGAATTCCGAGTTTTTTTTCTGGGAAATGGCTTGTGAATACAGAAACGCATTTTTTTACGCAAAGGTACATTCATTGAGGGCCTTTAAAAAAAATCACCAAGGAATACAGAAAAACAAGGAAAACACGGTGACATTTTTTTCGCGACGTTTGGCGGTCGATACTTTCCAGCTTAAACGGTCCATCTGAAATCTAAAAATTAAACGGGTTATCCAAGTTAACAATAGATACGAATCGTTGACGATCGTTGATTCTCAAATAAATCTATTTAAGGGGTCTTCTCGCTTTAGACGTTAAAAAGGCTATTTTCGTGAATTTTTTAAATAGGATTATAGACATTGATATAAAAGTTGTTGCAGTTAAAAATACACTTTCGAAATACATTTTTTTTAAATGTTAGTCCAACCCAAACAACCCAAACAAACTTTAAACGCGTTCTTCTCGAAACAACGTTTTACGACGGCTTGTTGATAAAATTTTCGAAATTACTGAACCGACCCTTATGAAATGTTAACCACATGATCTTTACAACTATGGTTATAAAGTGCATATCAAGGTTTTTTTTTAAATTTCGATACTTACTGTTCTTTTCTGCCAAAAACGGTGAACAACACGTTTTCTTTTTGTTTTTTTTTCGAAAGATATTCGCCATTTTATTTTTACATATATAAAACATCGTACAACATGCGCTATAGCCATTAACATACTGAAACTAAAACCGTTCGATTTTTTTATTTCGGATGATCCATCTCCGAGATTTTATCAGCAGCGGAGACCTACAATTTTTTTAGGAAATTTTTTTAACTACCATTTTCGTCTATAAATATTGACTTAAATAAATAAATAAATAAATTTTCGTGTATTTATGTATTTATTATGTATTTATGTATTTATGTATTTATTAAGTGTAACAACTTTTGTATCAACATCTATAATATAAACCTATCAAAAAAATATAAAAATATACTCGAGCATCCACAATCTATGCAAAAGTCGTAATTTTTACGTAACTATAAAAAAAATTAAGATCGATGTAAAAAAAGTGAGATCGTCAAGGGCCCTTAAATGTTTCTCATAGTATCTCCTGTAAATATGGAAACAATCCCTCAAGTGGTACTCGAGATATCATGTCCACCGACTTTGAAAGCAGTGTTTCGAAAAAATTTTAGGACTATTTGAATGAAATTTTCAGGGAATATAGCTCAAAGGGTGAGACTATTGAATAAAAATATTTTTTAAAAATGCCATTTTTTCATCCACCTAGGTAGATGTAGCCCGTTAACGTCCCCTCGGGGCTGAATTGGTGGGAGTGCAGGAAGTGGTGAAGCTGCATTGAATTCTCGTTAGACAACGGTACTTATCTTAGTAACAATGATGATATTTTCCTCGTTCTTTGAGCACTATATTTGTCTTCGCTTTTTATTCAGCCTAATATTTTTTGCGTTGCGGTCAGTCTTATATACGCAGGCGTGGATACCCTCATGGTGGGGCGAAGCTCTCCGCGATAACGATTTCAATTGTTCCCGCGTTGACTGCTTGTGTCACTACACGAAGCTCTTCGAGAATTGTCAACCGTCGACTGAAATAATATTTACAAAGTGTTTGCACGCAGTTTCTCAGGGCCAAAAGTAAATAACACGAGGTTACACGGAGGTGAAAATTAATTGGGATGGTTGGAAGACGAATCGTTGGCTGTTCCCTTCGGGAGTTTCGAGACTAAAATCGAAATGCTTGTAGACGATTGAAATTTATATAACCGAGAGGTTAGTTTAGGATGTTCCAACTGTCGAAAAATTCATCCGTTTCACAATATAGTTTAGGGGATTTTTAATGTTCAAGTTCAACCTTTATGCATTTGGTGATACACATGGCACTCGTAAGGCCAAGTTATAGGGCTGTAGAGGCTAAAATAATATTTCGATTCATATAAAGAACTGAGTAAACTGTCATTATAGTGTTGGGATTGTCGTGTAAAAAAAGATGAATCGGTTTCTCTACTTCGTTCATTAATAATACTCGACAAAAGATGTGAACTTTGAGCTCGAACGGTTTATTTTCGAACATTGACGAAACTTGTAGGTTAAACGTGACAACACCGCGTTCATTGGCTCTGTCGAGTGAGCCACTCACGGCCAAGCGTTAACTGGCGGGTATTTCAAAATCGGCGGGTGCCTAAAACGTCCATAAATATAGTATTAATACAAATTTATGTACTAAAACGTGCATAAATTTAATATTAAGGAAGCTTTCCAGTGTAACAGCCCGAAAAATCGCTGTTTTTCGCGATTTTTTTTTTTAAAGAAAAAATAATCTAATCGGTCTGGTTTTTTTTTGTATATTAATTGGGTATTGAAGAATACAAAACAATTTTTTAAAGATCGATTTATTTATTAATTAATATCTATAAAAATGATGAAACAATTGTTGCAGAAAATGCACTTGGATGTGGTGTCCACGTTGGGGGTCACAATTTTGATCTGAAACAAAAAACACAAAAAGATTATTGATCGGTATATAATTGGCTTTCGTGCTATGGAGGCTTTTTTTTTTTTTTGCAAAAATGGCGCCGGTTTGAACAAAAAGTATCGATTTTAGCATTTTTTTTGGCAGTTTTTTTTACAAAAAAATAGGAAGATGTCAAAAAAAAAAGCTTCCATAGCACGATAAACAATAACGTTAAGAATATTGTATAAAAAATTCAACTCGATAGCTTTAAAACTCGATAGCTTTAAAACTCTGCCCTCCAAGTTGGACACCGTTTTGAAAAATGCTGTTTCGAGAAAAACGCGTTCAAAGTTTCGCTGTAGCTGTAGCGCTCCGTTGCCTTCTTCCAAGAAATGCTGTACAGTAACCGAAATAATCTGAATTTCGGCATGAAAATTTCAGGGATAATTCGGAAGAGCTATTCGATAAAGCAAAAAAAAAAAAAAATCGATTTTTTGAAAATTTCACACTGGAAAGCTCCCTTAATACAAACTTATGTACAAAAACGTACATAAATTTAGTACTGCAGCATTTGAACTTTACAATAAAATGTATTTATTCGTTCGCTTCTCATTTTCAACGTTTTCTCGACTTTGTCGAATGCAAAAACTCTTTACAGAACGTTGAACGTTGAACGGTTTTCATCGTGTAAATAACCTGGAGCCGACAACGCTTCAGCGATACTCAGTCGTGCCAATGGCAGAAATGTTTTGGCAGAATGCATTGGCGATTTAAAAAAAATGCAACGTATTTATGTTTAATTGCAAAAATGATAACTATTCGTATAGTTTCACGTATTAGATCTATTTTTCAACAATAAGATGAATTGGCCATAATAATTATTATTTTTAAATCAAACTGAATTCGCAAGAAGTTTGGGATTTCCGGTTCACATCGCTCCTTCGTAAAAAAATAAACACCGAGAGAAGTTCTGATTTTTTACATTGCTTACAAGTTCACAGACATTTGATGCTAGAAATCGATTCAATTAAACTAATTTAAATGAATGATAAGAAATTCCCCTGTTCAAATTATGAGACGTCTCAAAACGTTGCGAACCTACCTGGAAATTCGGGAACACTGAGGGACATTGGGCTAGCTGATAAATGACAAGCATGAAATTCGAAATCGTTTGTTCTCTTCGAGACCATTTTTTCTCAAAGGTAGCGCAATAATTTGGGCAAAAACCGTGTGCTTTTTCAACATCAAAAAATGCTTTTTCAAAATAAAAAATGCTCTTTCAAAACAAAAAAATGCCTTTTCAGAACAAAAAAAATGCTTTTGCAAAATGAAAAAATACTCTTTCAAAATAAAAAAATGCCTTTTCAAAATAAATAAAAATTCTGCCCAAAATAAAAAATGCTTTTTAAAAATAAAAAAATGCTATTTCAAAATAAAAAAATTCTTTTTCAAAATAAGAAATGCTTTTTCAAAATAAAAAAATGCTTTTTCACAATAAAAAAATGCTTTTTCGAAATCCAAAAATGCTTTTTAGAACCAAAAAATGCTTTTTTATTCTAAAAAATGCTTTTTTAGAATAAAAAAAATGCATTTTTAGAATTTAAAAAAATGCTTTTTTAGAATAAAAAAAATGCTTTTTTAGAATAAAAAAAATGCTTTTTTAGAATAAAAAAAATGCTTTTTTAGAATAAAAAAAATGCTTTTTTAGAATAACAAAAATGCTTTTTCAAAATACAAAAATGCTTTCAAAATTCAAAAAATGCTTTCTCGAAACAAAAAATGCTTTTTCAAAATAAAAAATGTTTTTTCAAAATAAAAAATGTTTTTTCAAAATAAAAAATGTTTTTTCAAAATAAAAAATGTTTTTTCAAAATAAAAAATGTTTTTTCAAAATAAAAAATGTTTTTTCAAAATAAAAAAATTATTTTTTTTACGAATGTTTCTGTAATTTGGAGAACAAAGAAGGAGCATAACGGAACATAATATTGCTCTCGCCCTGCACCTAACACAATTTTTGCAGCGGCTTGTTGAGTCGTGTATTGTGCGGTGTTGGCGAACGGAAGTGGTTCGCGCCACATCCGGAAGTATTCGAACGACTCTTCTCGTTTCTTTTTCGACTTTCAGCACCTTCGAGTGCGGTTAGCATCGGTGAAACAAAATTAAATGTATCTTTTGTCCGTAATGCTGGGCGATTAGCCCGTTGTCGGCCGAACGATCATCATCGCGGCGATTTCTCGTTCGTCTTTTCCGCAACGCGACTCATTCTGTTATTGCTCGTAACGTTCGTCGTCTTTTTTTCAACCGCTCATACATTTTTGCGATCGGCGAATACACCGCGTTATTTTGTGCACGATATACGAGAGCGGGCAAGTGCAGCAAGTGAACGCGTTCAAAGTCCGAGCAAGGGAGGAGAAGGCGATGCTTGTTTGCGTTCCGTGTGTGCCCGTTTGTGACTCGCTCGCGGGGTTCAAGTCCGTCGGGGAGCAGCATCCTCTGAAACTTTCCACAAATCGTCAACTTTCACTGTACGCGCAGTGACGTTTCGTTACGCGAAAATCGCCTGCTTTGTGCCAAACTTTTTTTACAAGCTCACATGGAAATTTGGAAATTCCGGAGTAGAATTTTAAATTATGCTTGGATATTGTACATTCTTTATTTTTGTAAAACTAAACATTGCTCGGGTACAAATAGATTCTGTCATTTTTTTGGATAAAGTTTATACGAGGAAATTTGGAGAATATTTTTTTTTAACTTATCGCATTAATGGTGATACCAGTACGATGTAATTTTGATTAAGGCCTTAGGCCACAGTAACGGGGATAAAATCAAGTCCGAATTTAACAATTTTTTTTCGTATGAAAAAGCGATTCACTCATAAAATGAATTATACATGTATTTAGTATGAACATAAAGCCGTTGGAATTTTTTTTTTTTTCGATGTACAAAATGGCCGACTACCAATATTTTCTTTTGTTTTTTAGGCGCTCCGCGGCGTGACATTTAGCATTCACAATTTTTTACCTACAACAAAAAACAAAAATTCTCGTAAATATACATTAGAATACCTAGAGAAGTACGTACGGAATGTAAAAAATATTGTTTTATTCAAAAGTTGTAGGTATTTGAACTTAAGAAATGAATTTTCAGTGAAAAATTTCGTTATAATTGCTCATAAAAAGAAAAGTTTTCGATTAATCAGAAATTCCCTACGTACTTCTCTGCGAAATGCAATTAGGAACATAAGTTTTAAATTTGAAGTAAATCGAGTGAAAACTGTTGAATTTATTTGTCACGCCAATTGGAAAAAGCTGTTTCGAGAAGTTTCGGGTAGTCGGCCATTGTGTACATCGAAAAAAAAATTTTAACAGCTTGATATTCATACTGAATAGATGTGTAATTAATGTGTTGAGTGAATCACTTTTATATTTATGATTTTATACCCGTTACTGTGGCCTAAGGCCTTAATGCACATTAATTGAGCCATTTAATGAAAATATTCTTGCTACATAACATCCTCATAATTATGTTTTTCCTCTATACGATAGTGAGTGTCTAACAAAAAGGTATAATTTTAATTTTTTACGTACACAGTTTAATTAATGTATTGTGTGTCCAAAAATAAATGGTAAACTGATGCAATAGTAATTATACAAGTTCTATGCCATTCTCATTTATACACATTAATTGAGCAATTTAATGGAATTATTCTGACTTTAAAACATCATCATAATTATGTTTTCCCTTTATACAAGAGTACGTGCCTAATGAAAAAGGTCTAATTTAAATTTTTAACACAGACTTTGATTAGTGTATTGCATATGAAAAAATAAGTAATAGACTAATTGCAATAATGATTATACAAGTTCTATGCGATTTTAATTCATACACATTAATTGAATAATTTATTGGAATGATTCTTACTCTAAAAAATTTTCATAATTATGTTTTTCTTTCGGTACGAGAGTACGTGACCAACAGAAAATGTGTAATTTTTATTTTTGACACACACTTTTATTAGTCGGCATATTTAAAAATGTTATTTTTCAACACACACTTTAATTACTTAGCGTATCCAAAAATGTTATTTTTTAACACACACTTTAATTGATTAGCACAATAAAAAATGAATAATAAGCTAATTGCAATAATGATTATGCAAGTTCTATGCAATTTTAATTTGAACACATTAATTGAGTGATTTATTGGAATTATTTTTACTCTAAAACATCTTCATAATTATGTTTTTCCTCTGGTCAAGAGTACGTGTCTAACAAAAGATGCGTAATTTTAGTTTTCAACACAGACTTCACTTAGTGTGTTGCCTATCCAAAAATAAATAGTAAACTAATTAAACTAAAAATTATACACGTACTATGCAATTTTTATTTATACACATTGATTAAGTAATTTAATGAAAATATTCTTACTCTATGAAATCTTCATAATTATCTTTTTCTTCCATACAACATTACGTGTCCAAAAAAGAGATGAAATATTCATTTTTAACACACACTTCAAATAATATATTGCATATCCAAAAATAAATAGAAAACTAAGTGCAGTCCTAATTATACAAATTCTACGCAATTTCAGTTTATACACATCAATCAAGCAATTAAACAAAATTATACTCCGTGAACGATCGTGCGTGAATGTTAAAAAGAGAAACATCGGGATCAAACTGCAGTTGCTTGCGCCATAATGAACGCGATGAAAATTACGACAATTTAACGTCCGAGGGAAGATTCGAAAAAGAAAATACTGAAATGAGGAAAACAATGAATTGGCATTTTGCAAAAGTCCGAGTTGAGAACCTCGGCGAAGAAGGCGTGTCCGAAGCGTTTGATACTATGTATTACCATCATGGTGAAGAAATAACAGAGATTACGATTATCTAGCGTATCGGAATAAACGAGATAGAGCGTCGCGGGGTTGTCTGTGAATAATTCTTCACCGAGAATCGTAATCGCGAAGACGGGAAGTCCAACCCCTTGAGATTCTTAAGATTACATTGCGGACAGTAAGAATGGCGGACGCGGCGAGAGTGGGGGCACGAATGATCGTAAATAAAAGATGTGCAGGTAGAGCGCATCGGAGCAACGCGAATTTCGGCACTTTTTTACTTTCCTGAGCTCCGCCCATCGTCCGAAACCTTCTCCGGTGGTTCTCAACCGAGAATCTCTGCAAAATAAACGTCACGATGTCCAACATTTTTCATCACCTTCTTAATCAATACGAATCAATGTTCGGGGAATTTTTTGACAGTCATAACTACTTTTTACATGTGTTTATTTAACTTGACTTTCTGTGAGATGCAAAACGAAAATCGATATTTCACCCACTTCCCGACTACTTGGAGCTCTGAAATGTTTCAAACAGGAAAGGAGAAAATGCATGATTCAACTTAAAAAAAGAATCATAAAATTTTCGACTTTTTATGTAATATCATAAAATTTTCAACTTTTCGTGTAAAATCAAAAAATTTTCGACTTTTCATGTAAAATAATAAAATTTTCGACTTTTCGTGTAAAATCATAACATTTTCAACTTTTCATGTAAAATCATAAAATATTCGACTTTTTATGTAATATCATCAAATTTTCAACTTTTCGTGTAAAATCATAAAATTTTCGACTTTTCATGTAACATCATAAAATTTTCGACTTTTTGTGTAAAATCATAAAACTTTCGACTTTTCGTGTGAAATCATAAAAATTTCAACTTTTCATGTAAAATCATATAATTTTCGACTTTTCATGTAAAATCATAAAATTTTCGACTTTTCGTGTAAAATCATAAAATTTTCGACTTTTCATGTAAAATCATAAAATTTTCGATTTTTCATGCAAAATCATAAAATTTTCGACTTTCCATGTAAAATCATAAAATTTTCGACTCTTCGTGTAAAATCATAAAATTTTCGACTTTTCATGTAAAATCATAAAATTTTCAAATTTCGAGATCTTACCAGCCATATAAAATCTCACTAACCCATACAAACAAATTCGTAGCCGACTGTGTTTTTATGTAAAAAAATTATATGCGGCAATTAGTCGTAAGGTGAATCTCCATAATAGTCTTTATTATTTCTTACAAGCATTCGATGTTCCTAACGCACAAACTCGTAAACTAGTAAACTACTAGTAACAACTAACTAGTAAAATCAGTTAAAGACTAAAAAGTATAAAATAATTAATATGTAAAAAAAATATTAAAAAAAACAAGCGTTTATTTACTGTACTAAAAAATGAAAAAAATTTTTTTTACCGATTCACCTATATGTGTCTATAAATAAAAGCTTGGGACGCTCAACATTAAGCCATGTAATCTTTAATTTACATAAATACGTTAACATATCAACCGTATTTAATTTACAATTTGTTTTACAACCTTACATTTCTGAGAAAAACTCCTAAAACTAAGTATAAACGTGTGATAATAATTTTTTCTCTAATTACTATTATGCTAAATTAAATACGTTTAATGACACTGCATTTATAAAGTTGATTAAACATTTAAAAAGTTCAGTCCCTCAAGCTTTTATTTATAGTCATATACTTGGTAAAAAAAATTTCGTCAAAAAATTATTTTCTACTTTTTAGTTCATTAAATGAAAGCTTGTCTTTTAAAAACATTTGTTTGCATATATTTTTGTTCATTCTTATTAAATATCTAGTACACACGATTTTTGTGTAATGTAATGACACAAATATTTTATGTCTACAAACTGTAATGACAACCAGGCATCGATGATACTCCATTTACATTAAGGGGGAAGATACCTTTAGATGGGGAAAAAATTGCTGATTTTTATTATTTCTTTCAAAAGAAAATTTTTTTTACCATTTTTCAGACTTAAAGTATGTTTTATTACTAGCTTTGGCTGTTACATGGAATTTTTAAAAATTCATCTTTGAAAATGGGGAAGGAATGGCACGGTCTTCTAAACGGGTTACGGCGGATGCTGTCAGACGACGTGACCTTTGACCTTTCACGACAATCGGTATAACATGGTGAATTTTTAAAAATTATTCCAATTATAGGCAATAAAATAATATTATTTTTGACATTCCAAGCTAATTCGGACCCCTCAAACAATCAAATGTAATAATCCAAAAAAATGAGGATCTTGGAGCATTTACTGAACTGTTAATCAGATCCAAAATTTCACAAATCCTGAACCCTTCCACCGTTTCGCGCTTTTAATCTCTATCAAATTTAATCTCACCCATTCTGCAGCGGTAGGAGCTTGTCGCCTGTAAAAATGTTATCCCGATAAATCAAGATTCCTCGAAATTCGACTGTGCACAAGGAAAAATCATATGCTCAAACACTAAAGCCCCCGACAATCTTTCATAAATGTTACTTTCTGATCATTCGAAATACTCCGACCATATGCCAATAAAAACTCCGAATAAAAAAGCAATCGCGAAACCAAATCAGAATGCAATAAAATTCAGAAAAAATCCAAATAATCATCATCTACGAGGTAGTGAAAAAAATTGTAAAAAAATACTTTTTTCCCATTTTGGTTTTTCAGCCGATTTTTGCGGTCTTTCGACCAACTTTCACACTGTTCCAACCGATTTTACGTATCGCCGCTTAACCCTAACAATTATTCAGGACGTTGAAAAGAAATGCTTCCCAACTACTTGATTTTCACTCCAAAAATATTTGACTATGAATTATCACGCTGTTGGAGTTTGCATCGTTGGAGTGCAACTAAACTTTTTTTACATTTTATTTTTTTTTTACATTACATTTTACATTTATGTTTTTAATATACATTTTTATTACATTACATTAATATACATAATTACATTTAATGTTTTTATTATTATCATATCCCTTTTTTCATATTTTCGTTTCTTTTAAATTTGGTTGTAGGTCGCTAAGTGAATATTTAAAAAAATGGTCGAGGAATTTTTATTAGCAGAATCTGCCGAAAGCAATTAAGAGAAATTCAGAAATATTCAATATAAATTTAATATACATTTATTATTACATACATTAATATACATAATTACATTTGGTGTTTTTATTACTATCATATCGCTTTTTTCATATTTTCTTTTTATTTAATTCGGTTGTAGGTCGCTAAAGAAATATTTAAAAAAATGGTCGAGGAATTTTTATCGGCAGAATCTGCCAAAAGCAATTAAAAGAAATTCAGAAATATTAAATATAAATTTAATATGCATTTATTATTACATGCATTAATATACATAATTACATTTGATGTTTTTATTACTATCATATCCTTTTTTTCATATATTTTTTTTATTTAATTCGGTTGTAGGTCGCTAAATAAATATTTAAGAAAATGGTCGAAGAATTTTTATCGGCAGAATCTGCCAAAAGCAATTGCATGGAATTCAGAAATATTAATTTTCATTGCATTCCAACGATGAAAACTTCACTCATGAATTATCCGCCGAAACTTTTCCCAACTTTGCGATCCAACCGATTGTTTTCCAACAAACTATTTTGAACCTTGTCACACTTTTTGACAAGAATTTCTTTTGTTTCTTCCTCGCAACGCTTATCGCTGTCTGCGCGAAGCGAACAAGCCCGAGCGTCCAGACTAAGCGGCTGCACGCAAATCCGTCGGGCCAAGGATGCACTTCGCGCGTATTGGATCTTTTCCCCTCTCAGTGTACTCTCGCGAGGCTCTGCCCGCTCGACAGACACACGATTGCAGTGGAAAAAAAGAGTGGAAAAACCGCAGTACGTCTGTGGCGCGGTGCGAGCAACGACGAGGGAGGGAAGTGAAAGGATGTGAGCTCGAAAAATGGCGCTCGTTATTGGCGGCTCGGAACGAATGGCTCGTGAGACAGAATGGGCTCTATACAATATACAAGCGATGCATAGCCTCGAGTCTCTTCTGTATATCCGCATATGTGCTTTTACTCATATATACACATATATACACATATGTATTTACAAATTTATAAATATATGGGAAAATAGTGATATTTTGAACCCGTTTTATCTATGTAATGTTGGCTATCGGGACATCTGGCTGTTTCGAGGACCTCCTTTCATTTTCAGTGCAAAATCGTTCGTTTCAGGGGCCGGCTGATTCTTGAAATGCACTTTGCATGAATGTACATACGCCTAGCCAAAGGCGATTTTGAAGCCATTTATGTAACGGTGAATGTGAGGACGATAGGTTGCTATGGAGACAGACCTCAAAATAAAAATTTCCTGCAATTGGCTTTGATCTTATATGTGTGTGTGTGTGTGTGTGTGTGAGTTTTGCTCCGCCTTTCCTCAAAGCCAAGTGAGTTAACAAGGCGCAGCCCCGAATTGCGAGTATAGCTATACCAAAGTGGTTCTCAACTTTTTGGGAACATTGAAGAAAAAAAAATGCTTTTCAAAATAATGATTTTGGGTTTTTTTTGGGTCTGTGACGGGAAAATATAATTCGCGTAGAATGGGAGAAAGTTCGTGGTACTGAAGTTTGCATCATTTGAGGGCTTACACCACTGTAAACGTAAAAAATTAAGTTGTCTCTCGTGATTTGGTATTGGTCGGAAGGACAAGTAAGAGGATAATAATGGTCAAAGATGTTCTTAGTCACATCTTACGGTAAATAAAAAAAAATTATATTTAAAAAATTATAAACGGAGTGTCTCCCCGTCCGGTTATCGGACGAATAAGCGTATGTTATTCGTCCGGATAGCGACTCAGTTCACGCCGTATTTCCAGTAGGTGTACATATTATTGCGACCCGTGTAAGCTTGTATCCGGACGAATAACATATATATAATTGTCCGGATAGAATGTGTTAAATTGTTAAACAAACTAACCGGAAGAATAATCTACACGCATAGTCATTCGAAGAAAATCTTTATTATCTTGTTTGGGTTTGGGTTGCTGGTTGTGTTTGGGGTGGTTTGGTTTGTTGTTTCTGTTTGGGTTTTGGTTTTTGTGGGTTTGTGTCGTTTGGGTTTGTTTCGGTTTGTCATTTTGGGCTTGCACGTTCGGGTTTGGGTTGATTTGTTTGGGTTTGTGTGGGTTTTGCTTTGTGTTGTTAGGGTTTGTTTCGGTTTGTAATGTTGGGTTTGTTTGGGTTTGTTTGTTTGGGATTGAGACGCTCTGCGGCACTCAGTGTAACTGACGCAAATTTGAATTTGGAAAAAAAAATTCTATTCATTTACATGAGTACAGCTAGTGAAATGCCTAGGAATTTTGAACATATGGAAAAAGAATGGAAATTGTTGGAGTTATGCTGTGTGCCGTTTTGAAAAATTGTGTTGCGAGAAAAACGGTCGGCGCCTCGCGCACGGGCCAGCCACGGCCACCGCAGACCCACAGGGGCCTGCAGACCTCGGTTTTACAGGTACCAAACTTTTTTCCCCCTTAATCTAGATGGTTCAAAGTATCTCTCGAGCCAATTTAAAAGAAATTAATTGTTTGAAAATTCTACGGTGTGCTAGCCCTTAAATGCAACGAAAATTGTTCTTTATTTTTTCATTTCATTTCATTCGTTATTTCTATCACGATCTTAACTCTTTTTTGTCCAAATTTTGGTTAGGGATTCCTGATGAGGATTACTAAAAATATCTCAGTGACTTTTGTTGCGTAGATTCGTCGAAAAAAACAATTGGACAATACGGAAGATAATGTAAGTGTTGCGTCCCAACGATGTAAACTTCAATACTATGAAAGTTCACGGTATTTAGAAACAACCACCCAGGGAATTTAAAGGTGGGAGGCTTTGGACAACGAAGAAGTGAAAGGCCCATAAGTATTAAATATAATTAAACATAACGAACGTTTAGTTCTAAGTGTTTAAATAATGCATTGCGAATAAATGAGATTCTTTTGAACAATGTACGGTTTTTGAAGATAAGGGAGTATACGGTTTCTGATATCAGCTCAATTCGATTACGATTATGAATTTTTTATCATCTTTTTAAATGACTGAATTAATTATCTTTGTGTGTAATTATATAAGTTACAGTGTAATATAGTGTAATGATGTATTTTTAATTACGTGTGTAATTATCTATTTTATTTGCCAAATTAAACGTTTGCTTCTTTTTTCGCTTATTCATTTTTTAAAGTAAACCATTTAGATAAATGGCATATACTGGCCTATGTAAGGGTCTGGTGCTAAGTGCTAAAACCATCATAGGCTTTTTTTAGCAGTTGCAAAAACAGTATGAATAAATAAATATTAATTTTTCCCAGATACATAGTCAAAATTGACGAAATAAATATTGTCTCTACCCGCGTGTCATTAAAAAAACTGTAATCCAT
Source organism: Ophion costatus (assembly GCA_951751655.1). NCBI lineage: Eukaryota > Metazoa > Arthropoda > Insecta > Hymenoptera > Ichneumonidae > Ophion > Ophion costatus. Next base: position 15,376,148 of record OX632360.1, on the reverse strand, counting down.
GGAATACCTTCTTTTATACAGCACTTACCGTGTTTTGTATTTTTCATTCTTTTTTTTTACAGAAATGCGCTTTAAAGTCTCATTTAACATACTGCCTCATGAAAGCGTGACAACTTTCTTTTTCTTTGTCAGATCTCTGGAGTGAATTTTTTTACTCACAAGGAACATCCCTCAAGTGTCCGCCGTCGGTTTTAGTGAAACTCATATATGTGATAAAGCATTGAAAACTGTTAGATACGAATTTTTTTTAAATCTGTGGAAAAACGGTTTTATGGGGGAAACCACCCCTCAAAGAAAGGCGCGTCGAAGGGTGGTTTTGCAGTTTCACCCACAATCAGTCCACCGATCTGAATGAAACAAAAACCAAAGTTCTTCTAATGTAAAACGATGAAAAATCCACTATAGAATAATTTTTTTTTAATTTCATCGAGGGTTGACATGCCTTTTTGTGAAGGATCGTTTCCTCCCTTAAAAATGTTTTTTCCGCAGCTAGAAAAAGAATACGTGTTCTATAGTTTTCAATATTTTATCACATATGTGAGTTTCAACAAAATCGCAGGCGGACACTTAAGTGATATTCCTTGTAAGTGTTGCGTACCATACGCCAGAACATGTTACCTAAAAATTTGAATTATGGAGGCCCTTCTTTTGCCCCCCCCCCCAACGGCCCTGCAGGTACCCATAGCATAAAAAGATACTAGCGTACGAAAAAGTGTAGTTCACTAGCAGAGCAATCATATAAACAGGTGGACGTAACCGTAAACGATTGCCATGCCAATTAGTCATTTGACAATCAGGCTGATCATTGACTATCCATGAGGTTGAGGTTTGCATCGTCAGAGTGCAACGAAAATCAATAGATTTTTTTAAATTGTAGCTTCCATTTGTACAGGGTCCTTCCCCTCCTTACATTCCCCACCAAATGCCACCAAATTTTAATTTTTTAAAAATTGGAATGTGAAGTACACATTCGGATTAAAAAAAAATTAAAATAAAAAAATCTATATATATTTAAATTTCTATAATTTCTTTTGGCAGATTTTGCCTATAAAAATCCTTCAACAATTTTTGAAAATATTTATTTAGCGATCTACAATAGAAATATATAAAAAAATATCTTTTATGACAGGGGTGGCCAAGACGTTGACCGCCTATTTTCTGTGGGAGCTTTTGAGCTTTGGGAGCTTTAAAACTAGCTTGGACATTTTTCATTGTATGTTTGGGTTTGTTTGGATTTAAAGGTGTTGGCGGTGGTAGACCGCTTCAAAAGTTTAGCCACCCCTGTTCCATAATAAAAAAAATATGGCGAATGAAATGTAAATAAACTTTCACTGCGTTTCAACGATCTAAGCTTCAACATCATCACCATCCTCTCCACCATATGGGCGTTCCTTTTCTCGTAAATACTACGAACTTTTCCCGCACAAGTGTGCAAATTGCGCTTCAGTTTTTCGACATTGTGCTTTAAAAAAAATCTTTGTTGGAACTCTGATGTACGCTTTTTTCTCTTTTCTCAACTCTTAAGCACTCCACAGGCAGCGAAATAGCAGAAGCGCAAAAAAAAAAAGTTTGATTAATTATTGTAAACACACGTCGAAGGTGAGTCAGCTCATTGGTTAACTATTTTGGATCCAGGGTTAAACAAAACGGTAGATAGATGAGGAAATCTCAACAATCTCGTTACCTTCGATCTTTCGTTCCCGTTGCTATATACGTATTGTAAGATGTTCGGTTGAATCGAAATTCGCACCCGTCAAAATATTTTTGTTCGGCTCCGCGTATACTTTACTCGTATTTACTCTCCTCCTGCTGCTGTCCTTTGATACAGACTGACGTGATTAATAAGACTATACAATCAATGCGAATCAGATGGCAAGCGTTCATCGAAAGTGGTGGCCATCACTTTGAGCACCTTTTACAGGAGTAAGTATTTGCACCATTTTTTCAATCGATTCTAGGCCCAAAAGCATTGAAATTTCTTTTTTTTTATCGATCATTTATATCAAATCTTGATCGATCATCTTGAAATTTGGGGTGCAGACTTATTTTTAGTTTCTCGATGAAATGTTGAAAAAAATTGTGATCCCGTTTGAAAAAAAATGGAGGTGACCGTGAGATCTCCTAAGCGGCTCCACCTGGATGAATCTCGTAGCCACCATCCGATGACCCCCTTCGAGGTATGCAACTTTTGTAGGAAAATTTTTCTCCTAAGTCTGATAGGATGGAACATTTTTCTACTATTATGGTTGTTGCCTCACCCATCTTTTAAATTTGCCTCTTTGAAATACATCAAGAATAGCGGAATAAATTGAAAAATTTCGAAGGTTTATCGAGAAGAATTGAAGGAGGAGTAAGATTCCAACATCTTTTTTTTATTTAGTGAGCGTTTTAAGTTTTTTGTAAAAACAACTTTAAAAAAATGGAAATCTCTTTTTTTGGTGAGAGGCATCTCATTTTACGTAAAAAACGGGTTATTTTTGTCTGAATTTGTTTTTATTCGGCCATTACTTTCGGACGGTTTTTAAACTTTTTTTTAACAATCGCGCAGCAATTTTGGCCAATCATATAGGCTCTACATCTTTGGGTCCAAATTTGATAAGGAACGTGGGGGGCCCGGTTATTCGGCATGTGCACCTCTCAGTATCCGTATGGAGACTTTTTTTTCGAAAAAACGTGTTTTTCACCATTTTTGGCAAAAAAAATAGTAAATATTAAAATTTAAAAAAATCCTTGATATGCGCTATATCTATAGTTGTAAAGAATATGTGGTTAAAATTTCATAAGGATCGGTTCAGTAGTTTCGAGAATTTTATTAACAAGCCGTCGAAAAACGTTGTTTCGAAAAAAACGCGTTCAAAGCCTTCGGCTACAGTAACGCGTATAAAATCATGTGCGAATTTAACAATTTTTTTTCGTATGAAAAAGTGTTTCCACTCATAAAATTAATTACACAACTATTTAGTATGAATATCAAGCTGTTAGAAAATTTTTTTTTTTCGATGGACAAAATCTCCGACTACTAATATTTTCTTTTATCTTTTTTTAAGCGCTCCGCGGCGTAACATGTAGCATCCACAATTTTTGACCCAGAATAAAAAAAAAAAATTCTCGTCAATCTACATTAGAATACCTAGAGAAGTACGTACGGAATTTAAAAAATATTGTTTTATTCAAAAGTTGTAGGTATTTGAACTTAAGGATGTTGAGTCTCAAATCGCAAATGATGATAAAATTCTGAAAGTTTGGTATGTTTTTGTATGAAGTATTTCAGAGGTCGTGTAAAAATTTCACGACAATTGGGAAGCTCGTTATTGATCATCAATTAACATTCACAAATTAAATGTTGTTTTATGGAAACTGACGTAACTTTGCAATAAGTTTTTTTTTTGACCTGTCAATTTTATAATATCTACAATGTACTGAAAGCAACGGAAACAAAACGAAGTTTATTGATATTTTTTTTTATTTCTTTTAAAAATTGATCTTAACAAAATGTTAATTTTTTAATAACGAGCTTCGTACTTCATACAAAAACATACCAAATTTTCAGAAGTTTCTTATAATTTTTTATTTCAACCCTTAAGGAGGTTGAAGTAATGATGATAAAATTCTGAAAATTTGGTATGTTTTCACATGAAGTATTCAGGAGGTCGTGTAAAAATTTCATGACGATTAAGAAGCTATTTATTGAACAATTAACATTAACATGTTTCATAGGGACTCAACATCCTTAAGAAATGAATTTTCAGTGAAAAATTTCGTCACAACTGCTCATAAACTGCACATAAAATGAAAAGTTTTCGATTAGTCAGAAATTCCGTACGGACTTCTCTGCGAAATGCAATTAGGAACATAACTTTTGAATTTGAAGTAAATCGAGTGAAAATTGTTGAAGTTATTTGTCACGCCAATTGGAAAAAAGCTGTTTCGAGAAGTTTCGAGTAGTCGGCCATTTTGTACATCGAAAAAAAAAAGTTCTAACAGCTTGATATTCATACTAAACAGATGTGTAATAAATTCGACGAGTCAATCGTTTTTTCATAGGAAAAAAATTGTTAAATTCGCACACGATCTTATACCCGTCACTGTGGCCTAAGGCCGTAAAGTTTGAGCGGAGCAGATGGACGTGCTCAGGTAGTAAAGTAAAGGTCACACAAAAATACAGTTAGACTCCTCTGATTTTCATAAAATGTAGTATGATACTTTTGGATATGCATACTTCCAGAAAATGTTACAAAAAAAATCGATTCTTTGAAAATTGTAAAGTGGTAAGAGGCCTTAATTTCAAAGTCGAAATTGCACGGGCGCTTTCAACTCTAGACTACGCTACAAAATCAAATTCGCGTTGACGGAGCATCGGTGCATTATCGTTACCGCGCCCGCGTAATTTTTATCATCTTTTTTATAATTTTTTAATTAGAAGAAGAAAGAAAAAAGATTGCGAGCCTTGGGGACGGCCCGTAATCCGCGGAGGTGAAACGTGACGATGCCGACGACGACGATGTGTCGTTCTCGGGGTCGACCTGCGCCACGGGAGTTCTCTCATTGCTTTCACGCTTTAACCGGATTGTTTACACGAACCCGCTGGCAAATAAAAGTCTCACTCGTATACCGAGAGAGTCGTTTAACCGCTGGCCATGTGAGCGTGCACGTTACTCTATCCAGGAACACGATTACTTCCGGCTTGAAGAAAATTCCCGTGCTCTCCGTTCTCCCGTTACGATCAGGATTTAATCGATATTAGAAGTACGCGTATCAATGAACGCGTGATTACTTGGCTCGGAACAGCTGTAGTTGAAACTTAGTTAGAATTGTAGCTAGAAACTTTGTACATTTTTCTTTACAATTTCTTTCGAATTGAGTACCGCTGGATGAAGATTTGTCGTCCTGGGTTAATGTGACTGCACAAATTTGGGGTCCAAAAAACAGGTCGATCATCAATATGCTTTGCAATCTTTATTTAGCTTGACTTTCTGTGAGATGCGAAACGGAAAATCGATATTTCACCCATTTCCCGACAACTTACCATTAGAGCTCTGAAATTTTGCAGACATTCATCTAAAAGGTGGCAATGCATGATTCAATTGAAAAAAAAAAATATATATCCATGTATGTTTCAACTTTTCATGTCAAATTAGCCATATCTTATCGTCCGTGTAAAATCTTGCTAACACATACAAACAAATTCGTAGCTGACTGCGGTTGTATGTGAAAAGTTTATATGCAACGATTAGTCGTAAGTTCATTCCCAATGACAGTCTTTGTTATTTTTTACAAGCATTCCATACTCCTAATGTATAAAGTCGTAAGCTGGTAAGCTATTAGTGACAAGTAACTAGTAAAATCAATTGAAGAATAAAAAGTAGAAAATAATTCATATGCAAATATGAAGAAAAAAACAATCTTTTATTTAAAGTAGTAAAAAGTAGAAAATATTTTTTTACCAAGTCACCTCTATGTGACTATAAATAAAAGCTTCGGGCACTTGAAATTCAGACATATAATCTTTAATTTACATAAATCCGTTGACATATCAACGGTATTGAGTTTACTGTAAAACAACCTTAGATTGGTTAAATAAAAATCGTGGACTTGAGTATAAACGTATGATAATAATTTCTTTCATTACTATTGTGCCAAGTTAAATACGGTTAATGAAACTGAATTGATCAAATTGATTAAACATTTTAAAAGTTGGGGGCCCCGAGCTTTTATTTATAGTCACATATAGGTTACTCGGTAAAAAAATTATTTTCTACTTTTTAGCACATTAACCGAAAGCTTGTTTTTTTAAAATATTTTTTTACATACAAATTTCGGATCAGAGTACTGAGATGACGAGGTCGGGATTTTACACCCAATTGATACATAGTCTTGCCAAGTTTGAGTATTTTTTTCCGAAAAACATTGACAAAAAATGAAGTGATTGTTGATGAACAAAGTGTCGTCAATCGGCAATTATGGCCATGTGAAAGTAAAAAATTAAAAATGTATTTTTAGTATGATAATCGAACTTACGTCTTACCGGATACCTTGTTGAAATTTTAAAAATTACGAATGCGACATGCTGTAGAAACGATGTTTGATTTTCAACGGAAAAAACAACTTTCATAAATTGTTATCAACAAATGAATAAATATATACAAAAATCATCCGGGCATATGATCAAAAACGTTATAAACTATGCTCTGTCCGAATTCGAAGTGAATCGGACGTAGATACGAGATACAACTTACACCCCTCCATGAAACATAGTTACAAGGAAACCGCAAAAGAAAAAAGTGCAAATCACAATGGGCGATCTGATTATTTACAAAAATTATCATCACTCAATTTTTGGAAGTTGTACAAAATCTTTGTTGAGAATCGTAGTTCAGACCCAGGCTATAAAACGATGCAATCAAAAAATGTGCATTTGCGAAACTTCAAGCTTATGCAGACCCCTTGAAGCTTCCCGTGACCAAAAAAATCATCTGCAAGTGCGAATCAAAAATAAACGTTACACTAAATATTGTTGATTTTTCAATCGTCTTTTATCCTATTTCTTTTCAACTCTCTAAAAGTTGAACGCTCAACTTTGGGATTCTCGTAGTCCATTTTACGTTTCAGAACTGCGTAAGAATCAAGCTCATTTCGTATCAATCTATGCAGCTCAATGGGAACGTGCAAAGGGTTTGTCGAGACGCTAGAGCTAGCTTTGATAGCACAGATTACGCTACTAATTATAAGTGACATTTACTCCTCACAGCGAAGCGTGGTGACAATACTCCAAATTGAAATCGCTAAGCTCTTCAGGCGATTGGCCTGCCTTTAAAAATTAATAATAATTCAGGGATTGATCTGAGACCCACACATGCTTATATCGATCGACTCAGAATTTCACCCCCAACCCCCCCATTTCAGGGAACGCATTCAGTTCTCGGACACCCTGTATATGTCATCGCACTCTCCGTTTTGTCCAAACAAAATACCCAAACAAACAAACCCAAACAAACACAAACCCAAAAACTATTGAGCGTCGTCAAAAATCCCTTTCGGGGTAGTTTTAAAATATTAAAAGGGAGGTCTTTAAAATATTAAAGGGGTAGTTTTAATATATTAAAAGGGAGGATTTTTTTCTACAATCGAGTAAAAATACATCCCAGTAAACTGACGAAATTACAATTCGAGTTACCGAACTTTTAACGAAAAATTACGACTGTAAAAATCGTCACCTTTATACGACACTTTACGGAGATGGGACGCCGTCCACATTTCTATCTAAGAATTTATACACTAAATAACTCCAGATGCCTAATATAAATATCTCACGCGTGTAAAAAAATCCGAAGATTCCGTGACGACGATCACAGCAGGGGGTCACCCAATGTTCAAATAAAATGTTAATGATAAAACTTAGGAGAATATGACTAGCAGAAGAATTTTCGTAGCCGCAACTTTTTAGAGAAAATGTCTAAATCGACTAAATTTGCGCGTCCCTCCATCACCAAAACCAGTCTTGTTGTTAGTTTCGAGATCTGTACATAAAATCGTGAATTCAAATGATAAACGCTCGGAGGCTGAGATAGCAAAACGGCAACGAACCAATTCAGGGTTTTCGTGAAGTTTTTCACCGCGAAATGGAATTTGTTTCAAGGCTCTCCCTCTTTCTCTTTCTCGCTCCTTCCCTCTTGTGCGTATTCGAGTTTCCATTGTGCAAAGTCGAACGCAGGCGATTCGGAGCATGCGATATTGCAGTTTGTATATGTGCAAACGTTACGCAACCGAGGCCGCGCGATACATCAGGCTCTATACAGGTTGTGTCAAGCGTCGATGTATGTGCTCAGCGTATAATAAGATGACTGCAGCAGGTACACGATTTATACTCTTGGCGTATCTCCGCAACGAGGAAATAAAGAAAAAACAGCAAAATTGGATGGGCGATGATAAACTGGAGAAATCCAAGAACTAAACCCACTCGGCTTTAACCCACCGAAGAACTGTCGAATGCTTTATGCTTTATGACACCTGTCGTTTCTGTATCGATAAGATGATCGACGTCACGAACAGCACACGTCGTACATCAACTTCCATTTTTCAACAGCACTGTATATGATTTTGCCTCGGAACAAGGGGGTAACCTTTGAGTTCGATTTATTCATCGAGATGGATAGGCGAGTAGACATCATATGGGAAAATTATGCAAAGTCCGGGCATGTACATGGTACTCGATTTATTGTCCTCTTTTTGCAATTCTCACTCTATCCCCCCCCCCCTTTAATATATGAAGGCTCTATAAAAAACGAAGCCTGGACTGGGCTTTAGCTCAATAAAAACACTAACTACCATGTGTTTATTTTTATTTTTATTTTGGACCAGGCCGGTTTCGAATGAGAATGGTGGACAACTCCGCTTTTGAATGAAAATCTTATGGACATATCCGGTTATGCAATACAAGAGATTCTTTGAATTGAATATAGATGTGTTTTTTATTATAAATTTGATAATCCTACACAAACCATGTCAAGCTCACAACAATTGCATTCAATGTCATCATCGCCATCAGAGTGGTCATCCGTTACGAATTTTTCATCCAGCCAGCCATGGACAGTCCGTTTCTGCTTGAAGAGGCAGTTTTTAACAAATTTGAAGGTCCTCAGGGCTGGGTTTCATGCAAAATACTTTAGGAACTAATAAAGGTGTGTTTGAAGGGTACGAAAAAAAAAACAAAAGTTGGCATAATTTGGACAAGTTCGGTTTTGTTCGGCAGCTTCTCATATATTTTGTTTCGAAAATTCAACGCACAGAACGCGATTGGATCTAACAAGAATCGTATCAGAATCTATTCGATAATGTCAAAATCCTGGAGGATTCAAATTGGATTCGTACATTGAATTCCAATGATGGAATCCATTGGAACGGAAATATTTTTCTTTTCGTACTGTCTAATTTTGTTTCATCATATTTAGATCACAAATACCACTGCGAACTTCAACACAATTCCCGATGGGGAATCCCGATTAGAATCTAATGTACAAGCATGACGTTTTAGTATAGGGATCCGATGCCAAGGCCCATTGGATCCCCATCAGGAAGTGGGAACTAGTATGGGAATACAATTAGATCCGGACGACAATTGTTGCACGGGAAATACTACTGACGCTTGCAAGAGTACAGAATTGCCAATTATCAGTAAAAAAAAAAGTAGCGAAAAAGAGAAATGGTTCACATTGGGTTGAAATATTGTGGATTTATGGATTTTTAGTTGTAAATTATCGCAGTACCAGAAATGAAGAATTTAAAAAATAAGTAAACTGTACACAGAGAAAAATGGATTGAGTAGAATAAAATTCAGTTCGCATCTCAGCCTAGCAGACTTATGCTTGATGTTCGATCAAACGATATGTTCAGTTCAATCAAATGATTTTACGAAAATACTTATATCTGTCTGCACTAAATTTCTATTCAAGTCAAAATAATTTCTTTCGTCTCTGCAATTCAATGATATACTTAATTCATAGATGTTGTAGGGCCACAAAAAACAACACTGCTTTGAACAGAAAAATGTACATCTGACTCTTATAAAAATTCCATTCAAATCGGATAGCCTTGCTCATTCCATCAACAGTCGATTCTCCCCTCATTTGAATCCAAGATGAATCATTGATTACGTAAATAAATATTGTAAAATTTTATTAATTCTGGGGGGCCTGGGATGAATCGCAACTTCGAAATTAACCCCGAATAGAACATTTATTTTAAATGACTCGCTCGATTGATTTTCGTAAATAAATATACCGTAGCTCGAAACGAAAATACGCGGAAAATTAATTGCAAAATAAATGTTTTCAAATGCTGTGATCGAAGTACCAACAAACAATGTACGATGAATATTTTTCCACAATTTACCCTTACAAGAATGAGCGAAAAACGTTTTTTCCGCGGCCCGCCCACAAGTGCGTAACCCGTTGAATTTCATCGGGATTCGACGATCCATCGAGATACGTCGACACAGTCAGCCTAGCCGATCATTCTTCCCAATCACACGAACTCATTTTCCAAGTTATTCTCAGATCGAGTTTGCACGAGAATTATGCGAGCGTGTTTCACGTCACTTCGGGTCTTTGTTTATATGGAGACCGGGGATTTCAGCCCATTGGAGTATGTACGTACATAGCAACAGGTTGTGGGTCGTATAAACGAGGTAGCGATCAGTGCAGGTGCACGTACGTCTCTCCTTCGAGAGAGGCTCGTTGCTAATATCGTCACCGGCAAATTATTCAATACTGCTTCTTTATTCCTCCTTTTTCTCGTTCCTCTCTTACTTCCTCACCACGGCCGAGCCAGACGGCTCGCCAAGTGCATTGTTTAAGAGAATTTTGCACGTGCGAGCGATCGAGGTAATCGTATTTTACACATTTCGCAAACTCGTCGCAGGCCGGTGGAAAAGCAGGGCGCACTCGACGATCACGAAAAAAAGCAACGATCAACTTGTACGAAAGCGGAGATTGATCGAATGGACAGGTGTGGGTGGCAACGATTTTCACAAAGCACCGCTCGTTCTTTTTCTCCGCGTATACTCGGCAACCGGAAATATGGAATTTTTGTGCATTTGCACTGATCTACGAGATGCCTTGAGGCTCTTCCGCCACTAGGCCTCTCCCCGGCTGATGAGGAGCTTCCAAAGACACCTCGTCACTTTGGCTCGGGTCCTTGCGCGCGTGCTACGAAGACTCTTCCGAGGAAGTAGTCCAATGGCGAACTGAGCCGGAGTATTAGCTTCGAGCTCGCCGACTGATTTTATGAAATACCGAGTGATAATGCAGACCGACATACACGGACACACACCATAACGCTAACTCACACCCGGGAAAAACCGCGCGGGTTACCCCGATATCCGGCTGTGCGTTGGTCGCGTTTCTATCTTGCAGCAGCGTGCAATCGCGTTGCGGGTGGGTGGATTGTAAGCGGTTTTAACGTTGTACGTTCATGCACGAGTTTAACCGATAGGAGTTATCTCGCGGCGAAACGATGTAGTTTCGGTTGATGATTTTTATTGCACTATCGCGGATCGACCGAGCGCGGGTCCAAAAATATTAGCTCGGACCCAGTTGACATTTATTTAACGAATAAGCGTATGTTATTCGCCCGGACAGCGGCTCAGTTCACGCCGTATTTCCAATAGGCGTACATATTATTGTGATACGCGCAAGCTAGTATCCGGACGAATGACGTATATATAATTGTCCGGCTAGATTGCGTTAAATTGTTAAACAAGCTATCCGGAAGAATAATTTGTACGTAGTCATCCGAAGAAAATCTTTATAATTTTGTTTAGGTTTGGGTCGGTTGGTTGTGTTTGGGTTTGCGTTGCTTAGTTGTGTGTTGGGTGTGCTTGGTTTCGTTTGGTTTGGGTTGGTTGGTTTTGTTTTGGGTTTGGGTTTGTTTGGGTTTCGGTTTGTTTTTTGGGGTGGTTTGTCTGCGTTTGTCATTTTGGGTTTTTATGTTTGGGTTTGGGTTGATTTGTTTGGGTTTGTGTTGTTTGGGTGTGATTGTTTGGCTTGAGTTGGACGGTTTTGTTTGGGTTTGGGTTTGGGTTTTTAATTTGGATTTGGGTTTGTTATTTGGGGTTGGTTGTATGCGTTTCTCATTTTGGGTTTGTATGTTTGGGTTCGTGTGTTTGGAATTGTTTGTTTGGGACGTTGTACAGCGTCAACCGCGTGAAATTAGATGCTGTCCGGACGAATAATATACGCTTATTCGTCCGATAACCGGACGGCTTGCCTCAGCGTTTACTTAAGGATGTTGAGTCCCTATGAAACATGTTAATGTTAATTGTTCAGTAAATAGCTTCTTAATCGTCATGAAATGTTTACACGACCTCCTGAATACTTCATGTAAAAACATACCAAATTTTCCGAATTCTATCATCATTACTTCAACCTCCTTAAGGGTTGAAATAAAAAATGATAAGAAAATTCTGAAAATTTGGTATGTTTTTGTATGAAGTATTTAAGTGGATGTGTTAAAATTTTACGACGATTAGGAAGCTCGTTATTAAAAAATTAACATTTTGTTAAGAACAATTTTTAAAAGAAATAAAACAAAATTTATCAATAAGTTTCGTTTTGTTTCCGTTGCTTTCAGTATATTGTAGATATTATAAAATTGAGAGTTAACAAAAAAAGACTTATTGCAAAGTTACATGAGCTCCCATAAAACAACATTTAATTTGTGAATGTTAATTGTTCAATAACGAGCTTCCTAATTGTTGTGAAATTTTTACACGACCTCTGAAATACTTCATACAAAAACATACCAAATTTTCAGAATTTTATCATCATTTGCGATTTGGGACTCAACATCCTTAAATGTCGATTTTTGGTTTTCAGAGGGTTCTCAAAATATTGAGAACCTTTCGAAAGTATTCTCTGAAACTTTAAAATCGTAGAAATCAAAATTGGGGGAGTTATGAACGTTTATAGGTAGGCTCGGCGAATTGTAAACGCGTTTTTTTTTTCAAAATGACTTTTTCGAAATGGGCGATCACGATACCTCGAAAATCACTGCACCGATCAACTTCATTTTTGCAAGCTTCTTTTACATGTCGAAGTGCTTGGAAGGAGGAATGTTTCTTTCCGATGCCTAGTTTTTTATTTACGAAAATGGAGGGCTTTTGTCACCGAGAGTCGACACTTTCACTTTGGACCGTAGCTATTTTAAAAAATATCAATATTTTATTGAATCGTTCGTCGATAAGCACTCGATAAATTTATGCCACAACTAAATGCGTTTGATTGTTATGTTTCGGATGGTTTGTTTTCTAGTAGTCGTGGTCAACGCGAAGGACTTTTATCAAACAGCGGTCTGCACAAATTGGATTTTCACGACATTTATAAATATTTTTCAATACATAAATTGCAGAAGATACCTGAGGTATTCCTTTCACGAACCCGATATATTGGATATGGTTCCAGAAATCCCCAACCTCCGATCGAGCTCAAATTTTGCACAAACCTTCCTTTTATTATTTTAAGATAACCCCTGAAGGGATTTTTGGCTACTCGCAATAGTTTTCGAGATTTTGAATTATTGAGTCTTTTTAAGGGTAAGGTTCCGACCCCCCTTCCCCCTATGGGGCTGAAGTTTTCATAAACCTTCCTTTTGATATTTTAAGATAACCCCTAAGGGGATTTTTGGCGACTCGCAATAGTTTTCGAGATATTGAATTTTAAAGTGTTTTTTTTCAAATGTCCATCGACTATATCTATATCTGCTACGTTTCCGTTCATACCTATACAGGGTGTCCTAAAACTGAATACGTTCCCTGAAATAGGAGGTTTTGGGTGAAATTCTGAGTCGATTGATATAAGCATGTGTGGGTCTTAGATCAACAGCTGAATTATTATTGATTTTTAAAGACGGGCCAATCAGGTGCGCCCGATGAGCCGGTGTATGTCGGTGAGCGATAGCACCGCACGCGATTGGCCCGCTTTTAAAATTTAATAATAATTCATGGATTGATCTGAGACCCACACATGCTTATATTAATCGACTCAGGATTTCACTCCCAACCCCCCATTTCAGGAAACGCATTCAGTTCTGGGACACCCTGTATATGTTATAGCGCTCTCCGTTTTGTCCAAACAAAATATCCAAACAAATAAACCCAAACAAACGCAAACCCAAAAACTATTGCGCGTCGCCAAAAATCCCTTTTGGGGTAGTCTTAAAATATTAAAAGGGAGGTCTGTGAAAAACTTCGGCTCGATTGGAGGTTGGGGGTTTTCGGAACCTTACCCCGAATATTTACCAATTATCTGATTTTTTTCTATAATCAAGTAAAAATACATCCCAGAAAACTGACAAAATTACAAGTCTAGTTACCGAACTTTTAACGAAAAATTACGACTGTAAAAATCGTCACCTTTATACGACGCTTTACGGAGATGGGACGCTGTCCACATTTCTATCTAAGAATTTATACACTAAATAACTCTATAGATGTCTGATACAGACTTCTCACGCGTGTGAAAAATTCCAAAGATTCCGTAACGACAATCACAGCAGGGGGTCACCCAATGTTTAAAGAAAATATTAACGATAAAACTTAGAAAAAATATGACTAGCATAAGAATTTTCGTAGCCGCAACTTTTTAGAGAAAATGTAAAAATGTCTAAATCCACTGAATTTGCGCGATTTTTTTTATTCGAGTTCATCGTTGAGTATGATAATTGTGACTTTTTTTGTGCCCCTCCGCGAAAGGAATACCTTAAAATGAAATTGACATTTTATTTTCCATTTCCCTATTATATAAAGCTCTAATTTTTCAATCACTTACTGTAAAAATCAGAAAAAAATTTCGGTCCTAGCATGTGATTAGAACTTTCTATTTAAACAAGAATTAGTGCCTTCTTATGAAAAACATTAAGGATGTTGAGTCCCTATGAAACATGTTAATGTTAATTGTTCAATAAATAGCTTCTTAATCGTCATGAAATTTTTACACGACCTCCTGAATACTTCATGTAAGAACATACAAAATTTTCAGAATTCTATTATCATTACTTCAACCTCCTTAAGGGTAGAAATAAAAAATGATGAGAAAATTCTGAAAATTTGGTATGTTTTTGTATGAAGTATTTAAGAGGTCGTGTTAAAATTTCACGACGATTAGGAAGCTCGTTATTAAAAAATTAACATTTTGTTAAGAACAATTTTTAAAAGAAATAAAAAAAAAATTTATCAATAAACTTCGTTTTGTTTCCGTTGCTTTCAATATATTGTAGATATTACAAAATTGAGAGGTCAAAAAAAAAACTTAATGCAAAGTTACATCAGTTTCCATAAGACAACATTTAATTTGTGAATGTTAATTGTTCAATAACGAGCTTCCTAATTGTCGTGAAATTTTTACACGACCTCTGAAATACTTCATACAAAAACATACCAAATTTTCGGAATTTTATCATCTTTTGCGATTTGGGACTCAACATCCTTAATTTATGGCCTTCGAGTGATACGTTCGTGAAGAGATCAAGAAATTGCGGGTAGTTAGAATGTAAAATTGTATTGTAGGTAAAGAAAACAGTGCGCAATTGTTATACGTTCTCGTAATTTCCTCGTGTTACTAATTAATCGTTACCTCGTCATATCTGAACATTATAGATAAGAATAATCGGCAACGGCCTCGATTGAAGACTTACGAATGAATGATCAAACTCATACGATATACTACATGTAATTGTAATGTCCGCCTTATTTGTATATCCGCATAGTATACGAAAGAATATCGTTTGACGTGATAATGTGCACGGGAGAAGTTTCCGATACCCGATATTCAATTCATTCCACGCTGGGCAATCGTCAAAGACGTGCTCTACTATACATGCGGTAATTCAGTCCATCACGCGTAGCTTCGAGGTATGTGCATTCGGGATTTTTCATAGCGTGCTAAATTGCAGTACAACACGTCTGCGATATATATCGGACAAAAGTTTTCGATCACTTCAGATAATTGCCAAATTATATTCGAATAATATAATTCATTTTATAATACTAGTAGCTTCGCCCGCGTTGATACACGCAACGAATACCATTTTCCAGACACTTTTATATCCTATTTCACCCTTTTAAGGGGGGTGGGGGGAGATACCTTTAGACGAGGAAAAATGACTGATTTTCATGATTTTTTTTTAGGAAAGATTTCTTCACCATTTTTGAGACATCGGGCATGTTTTATTACTACTTGTGGCTGTTACATGGTATTCATTATATTTAATTTATTATATAATAATTTAAATTATTATTATAAAATAATTATTATATTATATTTATATCAATTTTTGTAAATTGCGGATGTTTGGCACGATCTTCTAGACGGGTTGTGCCGGATTCTTTCATTATCTCTGCTACGCCGAATGTGAACCAAGAAAAAGTGAGAAATGTTGAAAATCGATGAAGTGGTACGCTTTGAAACAAGATTTAATTTCCCGAAAAAATGGCTACATTTTGCAATAAAAAAAAATACTTTTTTTTTTATTTTCGAAAACATTTAGGTTCATGTTTCGGACAACAAGGTGAGAAAGATTTATACCAAATTTCTTTAGAATCAGTCGATCAGTTTTTCAGCTATACGTCGCGCCAGTTTTGCAAATGCAGTTTGGACAACCGTGCCATACCTCCGCCATTTCCAAAGATTAATGAAAGTAAAAAATACCATGTAACAGCTAAGAATAATATGTAGCCTAAGTCTCAAGAATAGGGATGAAGCCTTTCCTTTAAAAAAAAATCATGAAAACAAGTATTTTTTTCTCGCCCAAAGGTATCTCCCCCTTAAGAATAGATTTCAGAAAATCCTGTCTCCCACCATTACACTTTCTAAGGAGCATATCTTCCAATTTTACTCAGTCAATCAGTCACGGAACTGTTTTATATGTAGAGATAACGTATCTGCGTAAAATAAAAAACGGCATTTTATATTATTCTAATATAATTTTGCAACTATTCAGTCATTGAAAACTTTTTACCAAAAAAAATCGTAGCTTGAACGATACTTTTCTGTATTCCTGCTGTAGGTTTCCGCGTTTATATATCATAAAAATTCTTTGACGAATGCGCAGTTCAAGGTGTGAAATATGATTTAAGCCAGTGATCATTACTCTATGTAGTTAATTACAATTGCAATAAACAAGCATGGAACCAAACAAACATAACGTACATATTAAACAAATAAACAAACAAAACTAAATAAACAATTGCAGGAATAAGGGAACTAACCAGCAAAAATAGGAGAACAAAAACGAGTTGTGTGTAATTTCCGCGCTTTTATTAATTGTCTTTACAGATAATTATTTTCATTCAGCTAAATGTGAAAAAAAAACATAAGCTACAAACGTAAAAAGCTACAAACTTAAGCAAATAAGTTAAAAATGACAGATAATGAGGCGTGCTTGATGACGGAAAGAGGGATAGAGGGAGGGGGCGGAGAGAGATTTTCCTCAACCCCCCTAAAGCTTAAGGGGCTCTACCAGTTTAATACTTTCAAAAAATCGATTTTTTTACCTTTTTCGACACTTTATACTTTCAAGAATATCCTGTAAAAATATCAACGCCGTATCTCTAATACTCCCCAAATGGCAGCCTTCTAAAGAGCAACCGCTCGTAGGTATAAAATGCCCCAGTGAAATCTTTAAACGCTTTTTTCTCGAAATGAGCTTTTTCAAATTTGCTGACTTTGTAACTCAAAGAGGAATTATCCGATTGACTTGAAATTTGAACTGAGTACCCTTGAATATATTTACTCTACAATGACGTAGGATATTTTGGATTGGATGAAAATTGACGATTTGGCATTGAAAAAAACGACCATTTGGTCTTATGGGCAAGAAAACATACTTTTTTTCATAACTACGCCATTTTGTTAGATTTTGATATTTTTCGGAAATCCTACGTCATTGTACAGGAAATACCTTCCAGTTTAACGACATTTTTTCCTTTTTCGGTTACGGCTACTCAATCGGCCGGAATCATGGCAGCAGTGGAGGAACTTTTTTTGTTGGCGCCTCCGAAGGCAGCGCATAAGTCGCTTGAATTTCAATATTTTTCGATAAAAAAATTATGTAATACAGGTCAAATATAGCCAAATATATTCTTCATTTTCCGAAACATTTAATTGAGTACTTTTCTTCCAAAAAATTCCCGAAAATCAACCAAATTTTCAGCGTTCGCACCGGTATAGCCCCTTAAACAAGCGCACAATTGAGGGCGCAGATTCGCACATCGTTATTCTGAAGACACTCGACTTCGAGAATTCACAGAAGCCAATTGCCTCTTCGAATAATGTCAAGCATCGTACTCAAATTCACCGATCCTTTGAAGTAAAACTTTCAAGAAGCCTCATCGGAATAGTCAGACGTGCCGATAGTCAACGATACATATATTCATGCCGATACATACGCATTCACACACATTTGCATGGGGCAGTTAAGGCGGACTGTGGCAATTTTAGATATATTAAAGAATTTGAAAAAATCATACTAACAAGCGTACGAAGCAGTAAAAAATGTGCAAGAGCCAGCAGGGCATAGTGGTTCACTTTTGAGTAGGTCTACATTTTTCTTCGAATACACCGCAAACATTACTGCAAGAGAAACCACGTTTGCAAAACACCATTGACCGAATTGAAACTCTTCCAAAGTTTGCACTTACGAACAGTTGATTGATTTCTTGAAATCATTCAGCAGCAGGCAAAAATTGCCGAAATTAGGTCACATTACGATTTTTTTCTTCTAAGTTACGGATTTATGGCGCATTTATCACGCGCTTTGGGTACGGTGGATCAGCTGTAGTGACCAGCTTAGCACAGAAGACTGCAGCAAAAAAAAACAACGCGTACCCAAGCCTGCGTTAGTCACTGAGAGTCACTGGCGTGCAACTATATGGCAGTGCAGATAAGGTATCGCTTGTGAGTCGAGCAGACCCGATAGCGCTTTGGAGCTTTCAAACGTCGCGGTGGACGAGTGCGTGTGCGCCTGGAAGATCGCGGAGCGGGAGTAACGAGTGAGAGAAAAAAAAAGCTGGTCGTACAATGAGAAGCGAGAAAGAAGATCGTTACGGAACGGAGGAGTCGTCATATTCTACTTCACTGATTCACACTGTTTTTTTTTATACGTATGTGCTACCGGACTGAAGCCTGGTACATATTCGTACAGGTACCGAGATTGGATTATGAATTGTTTCCGTGACTTTAATCTTGAATGCGGCTTTGCCATTTTGTAAATCGGCATGTATCACCGTTTTGGATATATAGGGTTTTTCGATTGGCGCGGATAGATGTTGGCGGTTTGAAGTGGTCATGTTGTTTTGGTGGCGTCTGTCTAATCTGTCGTTTATTATGCATTCACTGATGCCAAATCACCATGGCAAGTTACACGATTGAACGGCACGTCCAAATGACAAAACTTTATTATCAAAATGAGTGTTCGTTAGTGCAAACGTTGCGCGCGTTGCGCTCATTTTAGCGCCGAGGCGCATTTTTGGATGAACGGCTATGTAAACGAGCAAAATTGCCGTATAAGACGCCAACCCACACGAGGTTCAATCCACAAGGTAACTCTCTTTGACCGCTGAACCTGTGGTGCTTTCGACTGTCTTTTCGAATATTTCCGAGATTAATAATTCGTGCACCGAGCTGGTTTATTTTTTTTTCATTAAAACTGTTTATGTATACAAAATAAGTACATGTTTATTACCTGCAGGTAGAGTGAACATTGCTCGAATCCACGTGGTTTATATCGCAGACGTCAATGAAACCTAACCTCAAAATCTCAATTCGTGTACTACGGTACCACTGATCCGTTCCACATCCGTCGAAAATCAGGCGTGCTGTGACACGACGTCCATGGACGCCATGTTATAGCGACGTGTACAGGCTATCTTACTCCGTCCTGTTCAGGCAATGATCAGGGATGCCGGTCTACGGTATTCCGGACCGCAGCTCGATAGCGGCCTGATCAGTCTCCGGGCTGCCGAATCAAAATTCCTAGTGGGCATGGTCTTCCTCCATCTTAGGGGTTTCTCCATTTTCGAACATCTCGAAATGTCAACCTGTCCACGTCCTTCTCATTCGACGCCAAACAACCCGAGGACAGCAGTACGCGAAGCGTTATCAAGAAAACGCATGGCAACTTTTGTCCTAAGATTTTCGTCTGTTTCCCATCTCTGCTCTTTTTTACCCCAGAGAGCAAGGGCAAGATGCGTTTTGTCATTGTCGCATCGCACGTTGTTTCTTCAGGAAGTCCGCACGACGTTCTCTACAGATAAAGAGAAAACGACGTGGGTACAATGTGACCTATAGTTTTGCGTCAAAGGTTGGAGGACCTTGGACTTGGAAGGAAAAGGATCCGGCATCTCCACAAATGGCTCAGTCGGGCTTTCCTTGACCAACGGAACCACAGTGTGGCGACCCGGTATTCACTATCCGGAGGCTTGCCTCCTCGTAGACGTACATGTGTGCGTGTGTACAGTAAAGTGTGCAGTGACTCCACATTGATAGGGTAATCTCTGCGGCCGGAGATTAGCCAAGGACGCTGAGATAAACCTACTCCGAGAGGGAAAACGTTACCAACGATAAGTACATGGGTATTTACAAGCATATCGTATTGCAAAGTACTATCGGACTTTCCGAAGCCAGCGACACCACCGCGCGAAGGCAAAAAGGCCATAACTCTCAAACGCAAGGATCTTCCTACTAATCTCACCCGAATCCCGCAGAATTCGCCAACAATTGTCCCGAGTTCAAAAGCCCGAGACTCTTTCGTCACGACTTTGCGCGATAAGTGACGTCACGTGTGGACATTCACATCGAATAATCAACGGCGTTTATGATAAGCTAAATATAGCGCTTTTCGCGCACCGCACGACACAACAGGATAATCGTAAGGGAACGGGGTGTTCTGTGATGAAATGTCGATTTTGTTGAAAAATTTAATGACATGTTAACATCAATTCTTGACGGAATTAGATAAAGCATTCCGTTGAGGCTCGTCGGCGCAAATTTTTTTTTTTGACGTTGATGTTGCGGCGTCAGTGACGTTTGGTGATGAAATTTGCTGATAAGCATGCTTGAAAAAGACTACCGATAATGATTTATGGGTGAAAACGAATTGAGGAAATCAATTGATGTCTTTCGGTCGAGTAGGCTTTAAATTGATTGAATATGATCTTTGATTGAATGATGTACTGAATTGAAATAGATCATGTTCGATTTGTATGAGTTCTCGTTCGTTTATGGGATTAATAGGATTGTTAGGAACATGGATGTTGGGGAGGGGAAACATTGGGCCTGTCGGGCGAAAAATCGAAAATACAGAAACTTTTATCTTATCTCTCCTCTGAAGTGTTACCCGTTTAATTCAATGGATACGACCCCTTTTAAATGTGGAGTTAGAGAAAGAAAAATAAAGAGGTGATCCATCCCTTAATTTCTGTTTTTTTTTTCAATATATTCATAGTGGATTTCTAGTCGTTTTACATGGAAAGAATTGTTGTTTTTGTTTCGCTGAAAACAGTGGATTGCTTGCAAGTGAAACTGCAAAATGAACCCTTGACAGTTCCACTCTAAGAGGTGGTTTCGACCCTTGAAACAGTTTTACTGCTGATAAAGAAGTACCTATTTTATAGTTTTTAATGCTCTGCCGTATGCATGAGTTTCAACAAAATCGAAGGCGGCCACCAAAGTGATGTTCCTTGGGAGCGTTAGTCCAAGCCAACGCTACTCGACACTTGGAGATCACAAAAGTAACGTCGAACCGACTATATTCGGTGCGTGTATTTTACAACGGATTGCCCTCCTAGAGATCGACGAGCCAGCTGACTTGGTAAGTCTAGTGGGTGGCTATTTCGTTCCGAGAGAATCCATTTTGAATAAAATAAAATAAAATAAAAAACAATATTATACCTCAGCAAAACGTCCACTTGATCTGCAATTGCTGTTGACTTTCCTTGACTCGGGTTCGACGCTTTAAGGTGTCTTTAAGGACGCTTTAAGGTGTCTTCAAGGACGCTTTAAGCTTGAAATGTAAAATAAAACGATTTTTCAAATTGTAGAACATTTTAGTCCCACGTTGAAAGTTTAATTTGCAACTACGATGTAAGAATGAAAAAATTCGCCGAGTTATAACGATTTTTGTGAACGATCAGATAGTCCACTGCACGACGGTGAATTGCCCTGAGGCGATATTTTTTGGCGTTTTTCTCGAAACTGTTTTTTATGAAACGGGGTAAATCATACCTCACAATCTATTCGTCCGATTGACTTCAAATTCAAACAGAGCGTAGTTTAGAAAACATTGTTTTTTGCTCCGTCGAAAATCGAATTTCTTTTCTACGGCTTGCCTTTTTTGCAATTTTGAAAATATCAAAAAAGTATGGGGCCATACGAAAGTTTTATTATTATACTAAATGTACTCTTTTCATTTCAGATCCCACGCTAAATGCCAGAACCGCCTATATCGTATGGCTGTGCAGCAACGGCGGCACTTTGTTCAAATTCATTGTTTATCAATATTTACGCAATAAAAACCTCAAACTTGACATGAGTACGTCTTCATTGTGTGTAAAATCTCGACCTCCTCCCCAATGCTCTCATCAGCCAATATATGTGTAAACAAATATTTAAGAAACACGCTTTTATTCAATGTAATAAAAAGTTGAAAATGATTTTTTTCACCAAGGCACCAATATGGTACTATAATTAAAAGCTTGGAGCGCTCAACTTTTTAAATGCTTAATAAATTTGATCAATTCAGTTTAATTAACCGTATTTAATTTGTCACGATAGTAATTAAAGAAATTATTACCACACGTTTATACTTAGTTTCAGGATTTTTATTTAAGACATCGAAGGTTGTTTTACAATAAATTAAATACAGTTGATATGTTAACGGATTTATGTAAGTTAAATATTATAGATATAAATCTTGAGCGCTCAAGCTTTTATTTTCAGTCGCATATTGGTGAGTTGTTAAAGAAATTATTTTATACTTTGTAGTATGTTAAATAAAAGCTTTTTTTAAATATTTTTTTACATATAAATTATTTTCTACTTTTTCGTCTTTCATTGATTTTACTAGTTAGTTGTTACTAGCAGTTCACTAGTTTACGAGTTAGTAGGTGAGGAACATGGAATGCTTGTTAAAAATAAGAGACTCTAATTGGGATTGACATTACGACTAATTGCTGCACATACCAGGTATGTCAATATGAAATCGGAATATCACGTTTATTGTATGAAAATGACAAAAAATATTTCATTCGAAGTATTGTCTATTGCTAACTATACATTTTTTCCACCTGACTGGCAATTTGTGGATGCCACGCCAAAAAAACTGTTGCTCTTTTAAGGCAAAGCAGTCATCCAGTCATTTTCGTACATTTTCGTAAGCAGTGAAGCGCTGCTCAGCAAGTGTCCTATCGATGCAAATAAGTAATAATCGGATGGAGCCAAGTCTAGGGAGTAAGCCGCATGCGAAAGTATTTCCCAACTAAACGACTCAATTGTTTCCTTGACCAGGTGTGGTGTGTGTGATGGTGCATTATCATGACGCAAAATCATTTTGTGTTGCCTTTTTTAAATCTTCTGATGTTTTTTCATGCAAAGCTTGATTCAAATGGATCATTTGTTGTCGGTAGCGTTCATTATTAACAGTTTCGCCAGGTTTTACAAACTCGAATTCGCTGTGTTCAAACTTTTTCGGTTGCCTCCCATGTTCTTCGTTTTTCACGTCAAAATCGCCACTTTTGAATTGAACCACTCAAAGCACTGTGATTTATCATGAGCATGCTCACCGTACGCTTCGACAAGCATTCGATGCGATTCTGCAGCAGTTCTCTTCAAATGGTAACAGGAAGTTAATGCTATCCGCAAATCGTAATTTTCAAGCACAAAATTTGACATGTTCAACGCTATAACAAACTACGTTGGGGTATGAAGCGCGTATTGTTGTGAGTTTAAAATCTTTGTCAGATGTCAAAGCAAATGCGCCCATGACGGGACTTGACGGTAACTACATTGACAGCTAGGGTCATCTATGGGCAAATTCCGGTTTCATATTTACGGAGCTGGTAAACTTTTCACATACAAACACAGTCGTCTAAGAATTTGTTTGCGTGTGTTAATGAGATTTTATATGGATGACTAGATCCCGCTGATTTTACATGAAAGGTTGAAAATTTTATGGATGTTCTTATTTAACTTGAATCGTGCATTGTCACCTTTTAGATGCGTTTGCAATATTTGAGAGCTTGGGTGTAGTTCCGAAAAGCTCATACCTCGGATTAATTTGGAATTTCGTGTACCCATGTATGTTGATTCGCTGATTACGAATGTCATAGTGAAAATGCCCGCAAATTTCATTTTCATGGGCAACACTCTCGAAAACTAATTTTTTAACAGTTTTTCTGTTTTATTTTAGTAAATTTTCGATTTAGAGAAAAATGTTTCGTATAAAAATTATAGGCTATAAAAATATTCATCTTTTATGTTCTATACAGTTTTTATCTAAAACCATTCCGTTTGGAGAAAAATGGGATAATGGTCCAATAAGTGAAAATTGCCCAGCTCCACTATTTTCGATATTATCTACTTACGCACTTTACCGCGAGAAGGTTGGTCTTTAAAGTACATGTTTTTTGTTTTTTTAAATATTTTTTTTCTTTTATTTTCGTTTCTTTTTGTGCGATATACTATTTTTACATTTTTTGTTTGGGTTGTTTGGATTTGGTTTTTTTTGCTGGGCTTGCTTGGGCTTTTTATTTAATTTTGTTTCTTTAACTTTTGCTTGTTTGGGCTTTTTTATTAAGATTTGTGTTTGAATTTTTTTGTTGGTTTTGTTTCAGTTTGAATTTGGTTTTTTCCTTTGGGTTTGTGTGGGCTAATGAACATCATCTATATCCTTGCTGTTACCGATCCGTTACTATAGATAAGTAGATAATATCGAACTTAATGAAGCTCAGCAATTTTCACTTATTGAACCATTATCACATTTTTCTCGAAATGGAATGGTTTTAGACAAAAATTGTATGGAACATAAAAGATCAATATTTTTATAGGCTACAAATTTTGTAGGAGCTATTTTTCTCTAAAATGAACATTTTTTAAAATAAAACAAAAAATGTTAGAAAATCAGTTTTCGTGAGTGTTGACCTTGAAAATCAAATTTGCAGGTATTTTCAATGTGATATTCGTGATCAGCGAGTCAAAATACACAGGTACACGAAATTCCGAATTAATCAGAGGTATGGGCTTTTTGGAACTTTATCCCAGAGCTTCAAGTGGTGGGGAAGTGGGTGAAATATCGCTTCGTTTTGCACCTCACAGAAAGTCAAGATAAAATGAAACATAAGCTTGTAAAAAGTATTGAAAATCGACCGGTATTTTGGACCCCAAGCTTATGCAGACCCGTTAAAAACCTTCGGAGGAATTGTCCCCGGTGTTCAGCCGACCGAAAATTATCGGACGAATTATAATTTCTACATTATGCTCAGGGAGGCACCGGGCTGCACCTGGAGAATATACATCTCGGTGGGCTCCGTCCCCCCCGGAGTTGGCAAACTCCATCGTTTGTACGCGCTTCCCAAAGCTTTGTGTACTTTTTTTTGGATTTTTCCTCGGTTCCCGTCCATCCGGGAGTTCGCGGGTAGTTGGCAGCTGAACAGCCCGTGCGTATAACACGTCCCGAGCTTGTATATGTACGACGTACCCCGCGCCTCTTTTTTTTTGTTGTTTGATAAGAGCTAGTATTTTCCCAGGCGTGCCGGAGCGGAAACGAGCTGTGTCCGCGATCTTTTTCTCCCGTTGTGCTCGCCAGGTTCGCGACGGTTCGCCCTTATGCGGGTGCGTTATCGCAATTCACAAAAAGTTGAAAGAGAAGGGGAAAAAAAGCGAAAAGAAACACCAACAAATACGGTGGAACGGCCTACTTCGGTAGCCTAGAGTGCTGGCGTCCATGCTAATTGCTACGTCCGTTAAGGTGTCACAGGAAAACCAATTTTTTTTCACCTTAATCGCCTCCCTCGTTCGTGAACTCGTTTCGGACTGGTTTGAGAATGTACGAGCCTCTTTTATGACCGCATCGCTAACGATACGCTCGCGGTAGGCTCGATGCATTTTCATTTCACTCCAATGACCAATGGGAGGCGCGTTGATGCGCTATTCGGCTGACCGGAAGTTCTCGTCTCGTCGTCAGCTGCTTCAACTGCCTAGATTCATGGCGGGATATACATTGCAACGATCAAATAATTGATTCCTTTTTTTCCAACGATAGAACTACATAAGGTGAATGTCCCAATTATTGAACAGCTAAGGATCTGGGGGATGGAATTCGGTGAGAAAAAAATATAAAATCAATAAAGAACCATCGATTTCATGTTCAAATGATACTTTGATAATTTTACTTTCGAAAAATCACCCTTTAAATTATTTTTAAATGATTTCAAATGAAAAAAAAAGAATAACAATGTGAAGCATGCAAATGTCCCAATTATTGAACACTCTCGAGAATTCTCTTTCCCTCTTGAAATTTTGTCCCTGAAATATCGGAGAGCAAAAAATATTGAACATTACATTCGTATTTTTAGGTTACATTTAGGTTGTATTCTCTTTTTACTTTTCTTTTTATGTTTATTGCACGAAAATACAAATAAAAAATATATTTGACGATCTTAGAGTTATTATTAAAAGAATAAAGGTAAGTTTATTCAGGAACTTACAGTTTTTGTTTGAATAAATCCGATCCACACGATCTGTCACACGTTAACTGTCTCGATGTTTTGATGGGTTCAATGACGCCATCTTGGAGAATTCGAGTGTTCAATAATTGGGACACACTGCATTTTCTATGTCCCGATGATCGAACACCGTATTTTTTAACAAATAATTAATTAAAAACATTTTTTTTTTTCGTTATTTGTAAGAAATTTTCTGAGGAACCTGAAACGCTTTTACTTTTTGAGATGCGACAGTTTATGAATTTTTTATGCCCTTACGCATGAAGCGGCGCGTCTTAGCAAAAACAATAAACAGTTACCACGAGACGTCAAATCCGGTCACCGTTGCTGAATGAATATTTTTTTTCTCCATTAATTAAAGCTCTTTTTGCACAAGTAAGGTAACATTTCGATAGCTAAAAGCTCCATATATGTAATGAAGCTTTTATAAATATGTAAATGCATGCAGGTGAATGAGAAATAATAAAAATACAAGATAGTGTTCAATAATTGGGACCTGTTCAATAATTGGGACATTTACCTTATGTCGAATATTTTCTCAAAGTTTCAAAGCGACATTCGCAAAAACTTCAAACATCAATGCTGTGCCTCACTTCTCGGATTCGGAGCGCGCGCTGCAGGTAGAAGCGGAAGCGCAGAGGAGCAGACAGAGATGGGGAAAAGTAATTAAATTGACAATTAACAAGTACAATTATTACTGTGATTGATAATTTGACTACTTTGCCACAGATGACACAAGTAATTCGTTACCACAAGTATCTAGTGCAATTTAAGGGGTCTTCTCACTTTAGCCGCTAAAAAGGCTATTTTCATGAGTTTTTTGGATAGATTTATATTATAGATATTGATATAAAAGTTGTTACACTTAATAAATACGCTTTCAAAGTACATAAAAAAAAAAAAATTGTTCAAGTCACTATTTATAGGCGAAAATGGTAGTTAAAAAAAAGTCCTAAAAAACTGCAGGTCTGCGCTGGTGATGAAATCTCGAAGATGGATCATCCAAAACAAAAAAATCAAGCAGTTTTAGATTCAGTATGTTAATAGCTATAGCGCATATCATACGATTTTTTATATATGCAAAAATAACAAAATGGCGAAAATAAAAAAAACAAAAGTTTTTTTCACCGTTCTTGGTAAAAAAAAAGTAGATATCGAAACTTGAGAAAATCCTTGATATTCGCTATAGCTATAGTTGTACAAAATATGTGGTTAAAATTTCATAAGGATCGGTTTGGTAGTTTCGAAGATTTTATCAACAAGCCGTCGAAAAACGTTGTTTTGTGAAAAGGACGTTTAAAGTTTGTTTGGTTTACATAAATACATAAAAAATTGTTTTTTACGTATTTCGAAAGTGTATTTATTAAGTGTAACAACTTTTATATCAACATCTAAAATATAAACCTATTTTAAAATCATAAAATTAGCCTTTTTAGCGTCTAAAGTGAGACGACCCCTTAGGTCAAATTCTATGTAAACTTGAAACGCGATTTTCTGAAAACTGCATTTTTGAAATTGACGTGCAGGATTACTCAAAGACTATTAAGCCGATTGAGTTGAAAATCGATAGAAATATTGATAATATTGCCATCTTCTACTTGACGAGAATGATATTTTAAAAATCCGAAAAAACTACCTTTTTAGTCCAAATTTTACAAAAAAAATTGCGCGAAATGTTGACTTTTTTCTTGTAAATGTGTGCCATTCTCTTAAGTGTGCATTTTCTTCATTTTTATTACTATCAAATAGAAACTATACATCTGACTGAAAAAATATTCGAATTTTTTTGCAAATCAAATTCGTCGATAAGCTAGGCTGCACGCCGATTTGCAAGACTGTGCCACAAATTGGCCATATTGATAAAAAAAAGAATTACAAACCATTGTTTTGTATACTTGAATGTACAATCAAAGTATACCTACAGTTTACAAAATTGCGCAATTTTTCCCCCTTAATTCAGCGTCGTTTACTGTAAAACGTCACGAGCGTTTCCCTGTTCAGTTTTATTCACATTTTGTAGTTAGAGGAACACAGGAACAAAAGTGTAACGTGTTCCCAAGATTTCGAGGTTGAAAATGAGATTGGAAAAAAAAACTAGCGGTTACTGAATGGTTCGGTGAGAGTTCCGTAGTCAACGGCAGCGATTAAGTCGGCGAGCATAGGACTCACACGGAACTAAGATAGTAACGCTAATGAATTCGGTGTCGCTGATTAATTAGCCATGCTGACTCGTTACGTGAGAACGACCGCCCGCGGACACAGCGGAATCCGTGAAATTCGCGCGAGAAAATAAATCATTTGCAAATATATGGTCGCTCGTGGGAATGATAGCAACAAACTCGCTGTGTTCAAATACATCGCTTACAGGTTTTGTTAACGTGTCAAATTTATCTTCCAGTCGATCCATGTGAGCTGGTACTGATGCTGTCTCAATAATTTAAAGATCGTAAAGCACAGAATCGAGTGATTTTGTAAACGGGTACAACAATCTGTTATATTACGTTTTTGTCCACTTTGTAATCCAGGCATTTGGATACTTCCTGATAAAGCTCTTCTTTGACTAGCTACTATGCACGTATTATCTTCAATTCCGTGAATAACGCGTCAGGAAAGTTGCAAAAAGCATTATTCATTGAGGTGGCTTCCGGTACATTCATCCTTTTAAACCGATATATGCAGGGTAGTCCGAGAGGTAACGTCCAAAAGGACAATCTTGATGCCCCGTACCAACAGCTATCCAAATCACCTCCATGTATGTTCCACGATCATTTTTGGTCTTTGGGTAACACGCATTTTTCATTTTTCTCTTTTATTTACACACTCTTGAGCAATGAAATTATTATGAATAAATTAACGAATAAATTATATAGTTATTTACCCACTGTTGAGCAATAAATAAATTTAAAATAAATGACGTAAATGCCTTACATTTTGATTAAAAGTAAAAACGATAGGTATGAGAGGATCAGGTCACTCAATTTCAGATGAAAAGAAAATACTTATACTAGGCTGAATAACTTTCAATTGTTTTTAAATGTTTTTAACTGGAGCATACATACAAAAGAGAAAAATAAATTAAAACCTATGCTACCTAAAACGTGTAAAAATATTGAAAAATACTTTTTTCTCGAAAACTAAAAAGATAGGAGAATACGCGAGTACTCTGAAATGATTGAGTTACGAGTACACGGTAATTTGGGTATATATTGATACAAGGCTTCTAGATTTTCCTTTTGGATGGCACACTTTGGGCCACCCTATATATATATATATATATATATATATATATATATATATATATATATATATATATATATATATATATATATTTATATATTTATATATAAAATAAATATATATGTATATTTTTTATTTAGATAATTTTTAATAATTTAGATATTAAATTTGTTTAAATAAATATATATATATTTTATTTAAAAGTTTATATATATATATGTACGCACATACACACATCAGAGGTATTTTAAAAAATAGCATTAACATACAAAGTATACGAGTTAGTACCTAATTTTGGGAAATTTTTCAAAAATCATACTTACCATGTTAACTCGCAATGCTTAGACTTTGGACTAAAGTAACCTAGGTTAGATATGTTCCTAACGAAATGACCTATCACCCCCTTAAGACTTTGCATCTACCTATCTAACATCTTGTATATATATATTAATCTAATTTCATACCATACCTGTGATGAATGGATAATCCTGCAACTATGTCGATAGGTCAGATCATGTCCTACTATATATATTCTGGAATTTCAGTTTAGTAAAAGTCCCTCAGTTTTCGAGATTTACGCCTATATATTATTTTTTTTTGAAAATAATCTGGTTTTGGTTTTTCGCATGCCATTTTTACAAATGATATTAATCGACAATAACTAAAAGCAACTTTTTAAAGTGATTGGCATGATATGCGTAGTACATTTTTTTTACCCCGCAAGCTATCAAAGTTGATGTTTGAATTGGTCTGTATGAAAATTCTGCGTAAGATCTTTAAAGTTTCCCTAACATTTAAGGTTAAAAAGAAGACGTTTCTAGATAAAACAAATAACCGTGAGTATTCTTTTTAAACCGGGTAAAAAAGTTATCATTTCTAGAACTGGCATGCGAAAAACCAAAAGCAGATGATTTTTATCTCGAAAACCGTGGGACTTTTCCTGAAGTGATAGAGCAGGACATGATCTGACCTATTGACAGTTGCAGGATTATCCATTCATAACAGGATACCCTGTAAATACAGCTTACAATTGCGGCACGTGATTGACGTTCCCATCAATGTGTGTTTCTCATGAACGCGACCTTTTTTTATTCAGATTCGACTGTAAGTATATGGATTTTTGAAAACCGGAAGTCGAATGAACTGCTATCTAAAATTATCATTCATCCCTCACTGACACAAAATCCCCAGCGACAAATCAAACAATCAGGAAATGAAAATCACGTGGGAGTGTAGACGGTCGATATGGCGGAAGGGCGAGGGGGGACTTTGGGGATTGCTCCGTAAAAATGAAAAATATGCTTACCACATTGCCTTTTGCGGTTTGGGTTACCGCCTATAGTGCGCTAATGTGAAATTTCACGGTAACAAAAGGGACAATTAACAGGGCACGATACTGCGTGCGACAGGAGAGTCTGGAACGATCCCTTGGGTGCAATTTTTGCCTTGTGTATAATAGAGGAGTATCCCGGAACCGCCTACCGGGAAGTTCCGCAAGCGCCGCCGGCTCAAAATATCCGAAAACGTGTATACGAAACGGTAAAATGGCCCGAGCCGATAAATGGCTCCTGGTTTTCGTTTTTTAAAGCCCCAACACACGCTCTTCGACCGTACGTGTTTCGGATAACTGCAGTCTCATTTACTCTGTGAAATGTACCAAATTGAAGAAGATTGTGCAAGTTTAAAGTTGAGTACGGGAACGGTACTTTTTTAATCTGCTCCGATCGTTTCATGGAGTATAATGGAGGGGGATCCTCCTTAAAACCCCCATGGGGTTGTGAAATATTTAGTGCAAAATGCCAGGGTATTATTGATGTGAAAAAATAATTCGAATGATCAATCGTCATTGTATTTTCAGAAGCTTCTTTCGGGAATAAAACCCATGCTGAGACTTTCTCTATAAAAAAATTATATAAGTACATTAAAAAAATAATATACCATGTTTTTAAAACGGACTAAAAAGTATAAAATAATTTCTCCTACCGCTATACAAATTCCTAACCCCATACAGATTGTCCTGTAAATTGGTGATTGTCAATTTTTAATAGCTTAAAAAAATACTTGTAAGATTTAAAAATTCACAGTCACAAATTTTCAGGACAACCTGTATGGGGTTATAAATCTGTATGGGGGTAGGAGCAATTATTTTATGCATTTCAGTCCGTTTTAAAAAAGTGGCATAATTTTAGAAAAATGTATTTAAATAATTTTCTTTCACTAGACTATATTTTATTTCTTTATTTATCTTTTCATAATTTTTTTTCTCTCTCTCTCTCTCTCTCTCTCCCTCTTTTCAATCTGAAAGCTGCTGCAAACTGTTAAATATTGTAAATATTATTAAAATATATACAATATGTATTTGTATATTATATTATCTATATTATTAATTATTATATTTTATATTTATATGTTCCTTGTCTGTCTGTTTGTTTGTTCGTCATCCAGTTCTGAGCTACGTTGAAAGTTCCAAGTCTCTAGCTCATCCAATAGTCATTTTAAAATCGATTGGAAAATTTGTACCGAACAGACACACAAAAAAAAGACCAGACAAGAAAGCGAGTTAATAAAAACGTGGTAAAAAATTACCCACTTCGTTCGGAATAAAATATCCTTCAAAGGATCGAACCTATCGCGGACACTCACATGTGTGTATAAATACGTGCGGTATCGCGAAAATCCCTTTTAAGGGGGATGTACGGGGATCGATTAGCGACACCACCAGCCCCGGAGATAAAACGTTGTTCGAAAGAACCGGAGACGATCGAAAGCTCTCGAGATACCCGTACGAGAAAGCGTGCCTCGTTTTTCCCCGAGGAATTGGAAGAAAGAAAAACGCCCCGTGCGCACACGCGTGTGCGTTTACGCCCCCATACGAATCTCCGTGGCTCGGTGGACGCGAGATTTTCGAGCGAGAGTTGTATCTCTGTCATATGCGCGTCGGCGCAACGAGCCAGACGTCCTCGGCCGTCGCTCGTATGCGCTGCCTGTCAAAACAAATAATCGCCCAGCTTCGTATGCCCGCGTGCATTTTCATGCTACTGCACTTTTGCAAGGAGAACCTCCTCTTCTCCTCCTCATCGTTAAACGCCCTCCTTTTTTCGTTTTCTTCGAATTATCGCCTGTGTTATCCCGCGCAAAAATTGTATGGCGTTGTCAACCGTATCTCAACTATATTTTATATTTTCCTGAGGGAACGATAATAGTCGTAATAGCTTATTCCATTGTACAGCATTTAGCCTCGCACACGATCCCTTATCCTGCACTGAGAGAAAAGTGTATGGTATTTACAACAAACGCGTAGGTAAAAGAGAGTATAGTCGAATTCCCTATAGTTTATTGTCAACGCAACCGTAATACGGTTAAGGGAGACTTTGTCCTTGGAGTGCCATATTTCAGGTGTTTACATTTTATTTTTTTTTAAGGAAACGAGTAAAGCTTTTTGAGTGCGGTTTTTTCTTGCTTTTATTCATGATATAGAGAACGTTAAAAAATTTTTTTTTTGAAAAAAAAACCAAAATGGCGGCTGTTGCAGCTCCGCGAAAACAGGTCCTCAAATCGCGGGAGGTAAACGGCTGACATCACTTCCCCCTCTTTGTTGATCCGAAACACAAATTCAAAGCATATTATCAATCTGTGACTCTTTGGTCATGGAATGACGGATGGGTTTTTCGTTTAGTACAAATTTCGGAAAATGGCGGCAATTTAAAAAAAATCGAATTTTCGCGTTTTTTTTCGCGTGAAAAAATAAATAATAAATGCAAAAATGTATCTATCGAAAAAACGATCCGTCATTCCGTGAAGACATATTTTCTGAGTATGCTCTCCAAATTTCAGGTCGATATGTTAATTACAGCGGTCAGGAGAATGTCAGCCATTTTTAAAAACGTGTTTTCGAGAAAAACGCGTTTAAAGTTTTGTAATGTGTTTACACAAATGTGTTTA
>OX632360.1:15307700-15340200 GCA_951751655.1 Ophion costatus | reverse complement strand
GGCAGACCACATTGGAACTCAAGTGGATTCCGCGCTATTTCCCGATTGACGTCATTTGAAAACTTTTTATTCGAAATTTTCAAACGGAATTTGTTGGGTCTCCGAAAAAAATATCCTTTCGACATCCCGTGCACAAACGAGTTGAGGACTCCCAAGATGCATTCACATCTCTATGGGAATTTGTTACGGATATCGCACACAGGGAGTCTTCATTGGGCTCCAATTGGATTCTACACTGAACTGCACTGAATGCTATTTGAGAATTATTACCATGTTCGAATCGAAAATATTTGAAAACTTACGAGAATAAAGTCTGCGTGTTAAAACATGACCTGCACCTCCAATTGCCGTGGATTTTCAGTGATGCGATTCAATTCGATTTTCAAGATGTACTTTTTAAAGTGATTTGTAATTTTTTAATATAAGCTTTATACTTTTTGAAGATCTACTTATTTTACATATCTATATACTTTGTTTAGACACTTCAACGAGCATAATGCGATCGGATCCACCAAAAATCCTATCGGGTTACGTTCGATAATCTGGGAATCCTTTAGAATTCACAATGGATTCGTACGTCGGCTTCCAATGGGGAATTAGAATCCAATGTACGAGTGTGACGTTTTGGTATAGGGATCCAACGAAAGTGGGAACGAGTATGGGAATCCAATTGGATTCCTACGAAAATTTCTGCACGACTAGGCTAGTTTTACGTTTACTTTTACTTACACTGTAAAAAAAGATATGAAATTTACAATACATTTAAGATACAAAAGAATTGAATTTTACGAACTCAGTAGATGAAATTAAATTTGAAACACTTGTATCGTAAATTTAAACTAGTCACATGAAATTCTAACGTGGATATAGAATTTAATAGATGGAACATGGAATTTCAAAGACAAGTTTGTAAATTTGTGGAAAATGTATTGCATTAACCCGTGCCTTAAATTAAAGATTACAACAGTTGTATATTAATTCAAATATAAAAAACAGAGTATTGCAAATACAAAACGCGCTCAACCCACTTCGGCCGCTCGCGACGACCGATGGTCGCGCGTAGTTCGCGTAGCGTCCGAGGGACGGCGCATTGTTCCGCACTTTCCCATAGCCACTCGCAGCTTCGGTCGGGCATATAACCCGACCACCGGCTACGATCGTCCTGGGAAAAACAGACGCGTTTGCAACTCGTACGCGCGTCGGAGAGTGTAACAAATTCGTTACCTCTCCATATCCACGGCAGAGTCGCAGTTCTTGAGCTCGCCTTTTCCGGAAGGAAATTATTTTTCCATTTTTTACGCCGCCAGGTGTTGAAGAAAGAAATTTCACAAAAATCACCTTTTTTTTTTATCTTTAGCTCCCGTCGAGGAGGATAAATACGAGTCACATTTTCAGTGGGCTTAATTATTAATTTCTGAAATAAACTTAATACTTAGGATCAGTAATTTTAATACACACCCGTATGTTGATATTAGCAAATGGTTCTTGAATTTAATATACACTCGTATATTGATATCACCAAATGGTTCTTAATTTCAATATACTTGGATGTGATTATTTCTTTACACGTGCATTATTTTTCAAACGCACAAGTATATTAATATTACGGAGCTACACTTTCATTTTTCAAATAACCTGTTTTGGATTTTCAAAGTCGTATCTGAAATTTCATAAGCGGTATCCGCATAAAAACTTCCTATACTTGTGTATTAATTTTCATACAGAAATTTTTTACAGTGTACAACTAAAATTTACTTTTAATATAATAATGAAACTTTTGTATGACCAGATAGTTTTTTGAAATTTATCGACATTTTCGATCTTTGACAAGAATATGACGATTCGCTCAGAATCCAATGTACGAGTGTGATATTTTGGTATAGGGATCCAACGAAAGTGAGGACAAGTATGGGAATCCAATGAAATGCCTACGAAAATTTCTGCACCGTAGGGCTAGTTTTACGTTTACTTTTACTTACAACTAAAACTTACTTTTAAGGCCTTAGGCCACAGTAACGGGTATAAAATTATGTGCGAATTTAACAATTTTTTTCGTATGAAAAAGTGATTTACTCATAAAATGAATTACACATCTATTTACTATGAATAGCAAGCTGTTAGAAAATATATATATATTTTTTTGTCGATGTACAAAATGGCCGACTACTCGAAACTTCTCGAAGCTTTTTTCCAATGGGCGTGACAAATAACTTCAAAAATTTTCACTCGATTTACTTCAAATTTAAAAGTTAGGTTCCTAATTGCATTTCGCAGAGAAGTACGTACGGAATTTCTGATTAATCGAAAACTTTTCATTTTATGAGCAGTTCTAGCAAAATTTTTCACTGAAAATTCATCTCTTAAGTTCAAATGCCTACAACTTTTGAATAAAACAATATTTTTTAAATTCCGTACGTACTTCCCTAGGTATTCTAATGTAGATTGACGAGAATTTTTGTTTTTTGTTCGAGGTAAAAAATTGTGGAGGCTAAATGTCACGCCGCGGAGCGCCTAAAAAAGAAGCTAACAAAAGAAAATATTAGTAGTCGGCCATATTGTACATCGAAAAAAAAATATTTTGTTTTCTAACAGCTTGAAATTCATACTAAATAGATGTGTAATTAATTCTATGAGTAAATCACTTTTTCATGCGAAAAAAAATTGTTAAGTTCGCACATGAATTTATACTCTTTGCTGTGCCCTAAGGCCTTAATATAATAATACAACTTTTGTATGACCAGATACTTTATTGGAAATTATCGAAATTTTCGATTTTCGATTAAAAATAATTAATCATTTGTTAATAACAACAGGATAAATCTACAAAAAATCATCTGATCGTACAACAGAGAATGTCACAAGCTACGCTCCGTTGCAATTTAAAATTCTCCGGATGAATAGATTTTGAGTTACGACTTACACCGTTCCACAATTTTCAAGAAAAATGGAAAAAGGGTCATGGGGCAGGTCAGTTGAAAACGCGTTCATCATACACAAAATGTTCCTAGTGCGATCTTAAGGGGTTACCCCCGCTTGCGATTTTGAAAAAATCGATTTTTTTTATTGCATTTTTTGAAGTATAAGTATCTGAGAATATGTCCTGAAAATTTCAAGTCGATCCGAACAAAATTGACTGAGATATGAGCGTTGAAAGAGAAGAATCCGTGAATTGAAGAACTGAAAGTGAAACTTTAAACGCGTTTTTCTCAAAATGGCATTTCTGAAGTCGGTGACCAAGATTACTCGAACACTAATGAACCGATCTTCTTGAAATTTTGCAGGCTTATTTAATACATAAAAATGTAGTCTTTAATCGTTCGATTTTTTTTTTCGACAAAAAATGGCCGTTTTATAGCCAAAAAACGGCCGTTTTTTTTCGTTAAAATCGAACCATTAACTTTGACTGTCCACCATTTTGTGAAAATTGAATATTTTTTAAAATCCTTCGATTAAAGACTAGTTTATACTTATATTTGACTAAATCCATCCGCATTTTTTTTTCAGATGATCCACTTCGCCGCAATGTTGGTCACCGCAAACCGTGTATATAAAAACATTATTTCATTGACGGCCATTTGCCACTAAACAATGTAATATTTTTCAATAAAAAAACTACTGAAAGTTCTTCAAGATGTGTTCTTTAAGATGGTATATTGATCGATTAAAAAAGTTTTGTAGTTTTCTTTAAAAAAATTAATGAAAAAGGCCTTTTTTTGCGCTACAAGTGGGGGTAACGCCTCAAAAATTGCAACGAACACATTATTTTCCGGTTTAACTCGGTAGCTCATTTTTGTAAAAATATTCTAACGGTACGTGCTTACAATGGGAATGCGTGGAACAATGCACGTAACTGGGTTACGCTTTCGTTTTCTTTCTTTTTCCGCCGGTACGAGTGTTAGAGAACGAGCGTGAGCTTTGCCGCCCTTTACAGGCCACGTTTGTTGACCACGTTGCGATCATCAAGTGGTTTCACGTTCGCCACGATACACTCTATTCGTGCTCGAGGGAATTATGCACATTCGGTGCGCCGAAGCTCGTGCTCGCCGTATATACCACACCGATACTAACAATTTTATCATAACGCACGTGTAAAATATCGGTTTGTGTACATGTATGTGTATTACAGACGACGATTCTGCGAGCTCATGCCATCTGTGGTTCCCGCTAAGAACTGTGCCCGCTTCCTTTTCTGCCTCGACCCGCACCAAACGTCATGCGGATTGCGTAATTTCTGAATGTTTAATTAACTCGTCGATGTACACCGATCTCTCTGTTTCCGTGCTTTCGTCCAAGCGATTATCGTTTCTGCGATCTTAAGGGGCTATACCAGTGCGAACGCTGAAAATTTGGGTGATTTTCGAGATCTTTTCGGAAGAAAAGTACTCAATTAAATGTCTCGAAAATTAAGAATATATTTGGCTATATTTGACCTATATTGCATAATTTTTTCATAGAAAAATATTGAGATCCAAGCGACTTGTGCGCTGTCTTCGGAGGCGCCAAAAAAAAGTTCCTCCACTGCTGACATGATTCCGGGCGATTGAGTAGCTGAAACCAAAAAAGGAAAAAATGTCGTTAAACTGGAAGGTATTTCCTGTACAATGACGTACGATTTTTGAAAAAGATCAAAATCTGACAAAATGGCGTGGTTATGAAAAAAAACGTCTGTTTTCTTGTCTACAAAATGGTCGTTTTTTTCAATGCCAAATCGTCAATTTTCATCCAATCGAAAATATCCTACGTCATTGTGGAGTAAATATATTCAAAAGTACTCAGTTCAAATTTCAAGTCAATCGGATAATCGCTCTTTGAGTTACAATGTCAGCAGATTTGAAAAATCTCATTTCGAGAAAAACGCGTTTGAAGATTTAACTATCGATTGTATACCTACAAGCGGTTGCTTTTTGGAAGGCTGCCATTCGGGGAGAATTAGAGATGCGGCCGGGAAATTTTTACAGGATATTCTTGAAAGTGTAAATTGTCGAAAAAGGCAAAAAAATCTTTTTGGAATTTTTCGGGAATTTTTTCAGGAGGGAAAAAAACAAGTGAGCCCAGTAAACATTGAGGTATCTCTTCATGTATATTTTGAATGTATAAAAAAAAAAATTTCAACGTGAAACAATAAATGACTACAGATTTATCAGCCTATTCCATGTGCGTCTTGCCACTGCAGTCCCCAATCGGCGGGAAAGATGCTGCTCGTAATTCTCGACTGAAACAAAAAATCAATGAAATGTTCTATTGTCGTATACTTTTCTTCTGGGTGAATTAAGATGAAGCTGAAAAGATAGTGAAATTATTATTTTTCTCAGATTTGAAATAAATGTGTTAAAAAACACTTTAACGTGCTATAAAAATGATTAAAACATACTTTTCGACGACTTTTTTAAGGGGAGGTGCCTCAGTAAACGGCGAGAAAAACAGGTAAAGTTCGGGAATTTTTATCTCAAAAATTAATTTTTCGATTGGATCCGGGTTTTTTTAATTGGAAAACATGTAAATTGAGGTATGTTTAGGAATTTTTTAAAACAAATCCGTTGACTGGAAGGGATTCAAACGCGATTATCTCGAACCATAGTTTTCAAAGTTGGTGTCAGATGTATCTCGAAAACGGCTTGTCCGATTTTGTCCAAATTTGGATACAATATTCTTCGACAGTTTTTCTCGTTCGCCGAAAATGACAAGCCGTGGAAAGAAAGTTCGATTTTGACAAAAAACAACTCTAATCTGTCTTTTTTTATAAACAAATGGATAAATATATTTAAAATTAAACTATCGTACGATAGAAAATGTTTTTAACTATATTCTTTGTCCGGATGTAAAGTGAATCGGATACGAGTAGATTTTGAAATACGAATCACACCGTTTCATAAAACAGAGTTTCGAAAAAGACGCGAAAATAAGGGTCAATCGCAGCGAGTCGGTTCGCCATAGGGCAATGAGCGATCCGACCCTTCACAAAAGTCGTCGTTGCTTGACCAACTTTCGTAACCTTCATGAAATTTTCATTGTCAATTAAAGTCAAGATCTTAGAGACTATAAAAGTCAGCAATAGAATATCGTTTTTTCTTCTTCACATTTCAGGCTTATGCAGGGCCCTTAAGCTGACGTGAAATCTATATTAGTTATATTTTCCAAGGAGCTCTGTTTCTTCCACAGCGCGAAATATCCTATTACGGTTCTTCATATTATGTATTCTTCACGCTGCAAAACAAATTTCGAAAACAGAAAAATTTGTTGAGTGTAAATTTCTTTACCGAGTGAACCTATTCTTTTAAGGAGGCAGCATTTTAATTTTAAGTTTATTTTAATTCCTTTTAAATTTTTGAATGGTTTAAAATATTTTCGAAAAAGGAGTCCTCACGGTGTACACGGTTGAGGCCGTAAATATTATTCGAAACAAAATTTGAAAAAAAATTATCAATCGGTATGAAAGCCGCTATCTTGCTGTG
The DNA here is from genome assembly GCA_951751655.1 of Ophion costatus. Classification (NCBI taxonomy): domain Eukaryota; kingdom Metazoa; phylum Arthropoda; class Insecta; order Hymenoptera; family Ichneumonidae; genus Ophion; species Ophion costatus. The sequence goes on along the minus strand of OX632360.1, from coordinate 15,333,748 downwards.
GAGATTTTTTAAATAAAAACTAAAAAAATGCCGGCGATTTAAAAAAAAAGTATCGAATTTAGCATATTTTTTCAAGTTTTTTGTTAAAAAAATATGAAGATTAAAAAAAGCTTCCATAGCAAGATAAAGAATGGCGTGAAGAATGTTGCGTCATAATTTGAGACGGAAAGCTTGAAAACTCTTCCTTTGAGAATGTACACCGTTTTGAAAAACGACATTTCGAAAAACACATGTTTATAACCGTCTATACTATCGGATAATGCAAAAAAATCGTTTTTTTGAGAATTTTATACTGTGATGATCTTTTAATAACAAAACTCAGAAAAATGTGACCAGCTATAGAAAATAAGAATTTTCGTAGCCGCGACTTTTCAGAGAAAGTGCTGCAAATGTCTAAATCTACTAAACTAGCTCGTCATTTTTTATTCCAGTTTATCGTTGGTCATAATATTATTAATTAAAGAAATACCTTAATAAATAAAGAACACGGATTATTCAGATTTTGAAACCCTTAATCACGAGGCTAGTTATACAGCCATAAAGCGAGTGTGATAGATATGTTGCATTGTGTGATAACATTCCTTTATGGTGCATGGAATGCTTTGAAGCAATTATGATTGTTGTAGCACAAAGCCACGGCACATTTTTTACACACCGTTTGTCTTTGATATTTTTTTTTCGACTTTAGCAAACTTTATGAACTTTCGAAACGTCGAATCTCACGATAAGTGAACTTTGAACAAATTTTTATACAACTGACGTCATCTAGTTCGGACGAATATCAGTGAAAAAAATCTTAGAACGATTTATAGTCGACGTGTGACATTAATTTAAAAAAGGATTGAATGTCAATGTGGGATTTTGTGACGACTTAGATAGTTTGCTCCAGAACTGTCACACGGTGATATGAAGGGTTAACTGTAAGTTCTCATTGTTATATATATTCTCCAAAGAAGTACACATGATTTTTATGATTCGTTTGTATAAACAAATTAAGAGCGATTTTTCTATCGGTAAAGAAAAATATATTTAAATTGAATCTATTTTGTACAAAAACCATATTTTTCAACAATTGTGTGTGCTTTTCTAGCAAAACTAATGTAGGTACTGTGCCAATCCATAAAAGTTCTGCGTCCTCCCGCAGAGCGCCTAAAAGATCGCTCTTAGTGTAGCTACCGAGCAGCAATTTTATATAAATTTTTTTCACATCATTTTCTTTGTACTCGACAGCAACTTCAAGCCTTATTGTGCTTACTTTTTAAGTATTCTAAAAAAATCTCAAAACAGCCATTTTTTTATGCTCCGCATGTACATAACGCCTTAATAATCCGCGTTGAATTGTCAACATTCTCCTTCTTCGTGAAAAAAGGGAATCAATTTACTATTGAGCCCCGTCACCCTTGTGAGAACGATTTCACGAAAAAAAAACGCGGGTTTAAATAAATCCAACAAGGTCGGAGCATCGAAAAATCTAACGAGGTCGGAAAAATGTACGCACATTTTCGTCCAAAGTATTGCGTGTGGAATTTTTAGATCGTTTCGTAATGCTGCAATATTTCGGACAGATGGTCTGGTTTAATGAATCCGGAAGAACAAGAGGAGAAGAGAGAATGCAAATCCTCGGAGTATCGCCGGAACGAGATGGTCAAAAAAATGTATGGTCGAACTGTCGTTTCGTTTTGAATGTCTCTTTGTATACCTATAGGTACGTGTTTTTTTCGTACCCATATACACATAGGAAAGAGACCATCCTCGATTTTCGGATAGTCTTTCCTCGTCTGGCCACACGCACACACGAAAAAAATCGGTGGGTTCGGAGTTTCGTGTACAGAGTTGTAATAGCGAAAGATCGCTTTCTCTCTCTTTCTCTTCTACGGTGCTCCCTTGGGCACGGGTCATAAACTCCTAATCCCATGCAACACAAAGCAACCGCCGTAAAATAATAACGAGGCAAATATTTGGCGTCGTCCTTTGGCGGAAAGTGTGGCGCGTCTCTATTCTTGTTGCGTGGGCCTGCAACTTCCGATGGCCCTCAGTTACTCCATCCTCTTATTTTCGTCTTCGTTTTACGTATACCGGCCTCACGTTAGTCCCCGAAAAGCCTCGCACTCGTACCAGTCCCGTCCGGATCCAAAAAACGGGCAAACGAGAAGATGTGGGGCAAAATGGCCCCCCGTAAGAAAAAAACACACATTTCGCGATAATTATTATGTGCGAGGCATTACGCATGCGTCGGTAAAGTTGGGCAGGCATAATTGCTAATTGAATCTAATTATGCCGAAACGATTGAAAATTGTGACAGCTGTCAATGGCGCGAAATGACAAAAAAAGCGTTTGCGCCGATGAAATATCGCGGTAATAAATGCGAATTGTAGCTCATTACGTGAAAAAGAAAAGTTACGACAGCTGTCAACAGCCGTAGATGAAAAACGAGCTTGCGTTGGTAAAATTTCGCCGGACAAATTACGAATTAAAACTAATTATGTGTAAATTCGCCATACGTTTGCAGAACAAAGTAACGCGGCCATGATTTTGTTCACTCTGAAAGATACAGCTGCATAGATAATTCCCTGCGAGAAGATCCCATTGATCAACGAGCACAATACCGAACCCTAAGACCCTAGGTCAAGAGTAGATCAAATTGGTGCAATCGAGCAAATTCGACTAGATTTATATTACACTTTTTCTGAAATGCATGACGCGTAACTTTAAAGTCGTTGAATTTGAGACTGCAATGAAATTCACAAAGTGGTCCATTTTACCCCACATGTCAGTTATGTCTCACTTTACAGAGCGAGGAGAGGTCTCTTTCGTCGTTACGGATTCGAGATTTATTTCACGCGTCTGTGTCCGCTCATCCGTTGCGGTTCGGGCTCAATGAAATTCCGGCTAAACGATCTCTCATTCCGTATACCCGAAAACCGCTTTAATCCCGCCCTACGGGAATCCCCCGATCGGACGTGCCAATTAGGTTTGCCGAGACTGAAGTACACACTCATCTTTCTCCCTCCCTCTTACACTCTCTTGCTCTCTCTCTGTCTCAGTCTCTCTCTCTCTCTCTCTCTCTCTCTCTCTCTCTCTCTCACTCTCTCTCTCTCTCTCTATATATATATATATATATATCCCGTACATACACACGCATTTACTCACTCGTAAATACACGAGAATCGGTATGTGTGCGCGGAAAATCTCCAAGTTTGAAACCTTCGCGTTTTTGGGCAATTCCTAACGAACTGTGTGATCGGTATCTTCTTTCGAAAATTATAACGTAAAGCCTCGTCTACATAGTGACAACAAACTTGGCGGATTACGTTGCATTAAAACAAGAAGGCTTAAGGGAGGACACCACTGTGACGGACCGAAGAAGGGTCGTTATTTCCGAATTTTTTGTCTACTAGATTATTTATTTGGGATTTGGAAAAAATGTACGTTGTTAAGCATATATTGAACTTATTGCGTGTACACTTTTATTTAAAAGAAATGACAACGTTATTGAGGTATAATAGAGCCTCTGTATAAAAAATGTGGTGCAACAGCCGGATTCATAGCTTAACAATGGTTGGTCTGACAAATCATGTTTTTTGTCTGTAATTTATATAAATGTAGTTCTCGTTGTATGTAGCCGTTTTCCGAAAAAATGGACCAAATGGCGGGTTAAAAAAAAGGTGAAACTTTGGCGAAATTTATGCTCATATTCAGGGGCTAAAAAAATACGAAATAAAATAAAACCGCTAAAATTTTTTCACACACTTTGAATATGTACACTTTGAGAAAGTGAAGAAAAAAAAATCCATTTTTTCGAGCCGTCACAGTGGTATTCCGCCTTAAACATTCGAGGCTTTCTTTTTATCTGGCCATACCCAGCGTCATTACTACCCCTCTTTAACCCGATATTTTCATACTCAACAATCCGTGATTAAAAAACCCCCAAATAACCTCGACAAGTTGGCTATATTTTTGGGAGCATAACTTTTGTCAGGAGCAAACCCGCGCGCCTGTATAAGAGAAATATTTCTCTTCAGCCTTAAGGCGAGGTATACATTTAGACGGGAAAAATGAAGCAATATTGACGGATTTTTCAAACTAAGAAATAATTATTCTACAATTATCAAACTTTAGGTACACTTTAATAGTATACTTAGTACTTAGTTACTTAGTTACTTAGTTACTTAGTTACTTAGTTACTCAGTTGCTTAGTTACTTAGTTACTTAGTTACTTAGTTACTCAGTTACTTAGTTACTCAGTTACTTAGTTACTTAGTTACTTAGTTACTTAGTTACTTAGTTACTTAGTTACTTAGTTACTTAGTTACTTAGTTACTTAGTACTTAGTTGCTTAGTACTTGATACTTAGTAACGTAGTAACTTAGTTACTTAGTTACTTAGTTACTTAGTTACTTAGTTCCTTAGTTATGTAGTTACTTAGTACTTAGTACTTAGTTAATAGTATAGTAGTACTTTAATAGTATATTGAAGTATACAAACGAATTTTTTAAAATTTCATTGGAGCTGGCGATCACAACCGGACTTGTCCATGGATTTCTTTTTCACAGGAAAGGTCAAGAACCAAAATAATTAAACAGATATAAGTTCGAATTTTTAAGCTTCAATATATGAAAGTTCTATCAAAATGTAAGCGTGGGCTGCGCTTTAGTTTAATAAAAGCACTAACTACCATGTGTCCATTTTCATTTTTATTTTGGACAAGTCCGCTTTTGAATGGGAATAGTGGACAACTCCGCTCTGAATAAAAATCTTATGGACATATCCGGTTATGGAGTAAACAGGTTATGGAATAAAAAATAAACAGATTCGTTGAATTGAATATAAATGTGTTTTTAAAAAAATCTATTTGATGTTCCTATACAACTCTTGTATGTCAGGCCCACAACAATCGCATTCAATGTCATCGCCGTCATCACTGTGGTCAACTGTTACCAATTTCTCAACCAGACAGCCATGAACAGATCGGTTTCTGCTTGAGAAGGCAGTTTTTAACAAATTTGAGGTGTTTACAGCCGGATTTGGTTCGCGGGAAAAAAATCGTTTGAGGTTTACGCCCGCTCCGAATCAGAGGGGTGAGGCCCAGCGTTGACGGGCTTCAACGTTTGAAGTTTTTCGAATTTCGCTATGAAAATTTGGGCAAATTTTCTACATGCGGTTCCATCATTTAAAGAGAAAAAAACGGAAACCGATTTTTTTATCGTTGTGACTGTACATCCCGCCTTAAGCGATGCCACCGTATACAATTGTTTGTTTCTCTTATGTATTCATTTTTTTCCATTTCGCTTCCGTTGGAGAGCTTTCAGACCCCGTCGTCCAAGTCTTATCGGAGAATTTTTGTGGGGAAAGCACGTACCGAGGGCCACGTGGCGTACGGGTATCCATCCGGAGCATGAAGCGGATAGGCGTCGCAGAACACCTGAATGATAAGACGAACGATACAAAGAAAACACAAAGAGTGAAACTTGATTTCACGCGCTTTTCATGACTTCATGATCGCTTGCACTTCTGCGCCGACCAAATGACCAATTCCGAATTGCGCACTCTAAAAAATCGTTCCTCCAATAATGCAATAGTTCGTAAAAAGCCGGTAAGACCGAAATGTTGGAAGAAAGTTAGTGACGCACAACGGGAATTCCCGAATCTCTCTTCGGGCCAAATTTTCGTTCGCTTTTGACGTTGGTTTTTTTAAAAATTGTAAGTAATTCGTCTGGGTCCTTCGAAGGGGTTGGAAGGGGGTCGAGAGTTGGGAGAGGGGGGCACAGTGGTGAAGAGCGTAGATTTCTCGTTATCGCGCTCGACCAGGAGTCCGGTCGTCCCAGCAGCGAGACCGGATGTCCGCCTCCCCAGGATGTGACGTCACTCGATGGCGAGCCAAACGGGAGAGCATGAGAGAATGGAGGAGCCGTGCGCCGAGAGACTTGTGAAGCCAGCGAGCTGGATGTTTATTACAACCGTAGAAAAAATCCGTAGCCATACGAGACTTTCGATCTCACTCGACCAGTTGCAAACATTATATGACAGCCTCACTCTCGTTACGTGACGCACCAGTAAGAGGCCTCCAACGCTGCTGCACTCGCTCTCTCTCTCTTTCTCCCTCTCTCTCTCTCTCTCTCTCTCTCTCTCTCTCTCTCTCTCTCTCTCTCTCTCTCTCTCTCTCTCTCCCTCTCTCTCTCTCTCTCTCTCTCTCCCCCCCCCCTTGTTCTTATTATTCCTTTTCATTTTCTCCATTCTCAGAGCGATCCTTTCAGGTACGGGGTAACCAGATCAGGAGCGCGCAAGCCCGCGGCGTTATTTCATTCCAATGAAACGAAATCGGAGAGTTTCAATAACAGGAAGAGCATGCTTGAACGGTACTAAATTTCGCATTGACTGATATACCCTGTGTATCGTTTCTGGGAGCTCGAAGTCTCTGCGGCCAACGATCTGGGGAGTCACACCCAAAGATGCAGGAATTCACGTGCTTGTCTAGTGCGGAAATTTAGCTGGGATTTTGGCTGAAATTTATTTTGCATCACTTTATCAGGATTCGAATTTGGCAACCGCGTATGGACCATTGAAGTGCGGTTAACGTTTTTGACTGTGGGCTCTTAACGAGAGCTCGTTAAGAACCCGCAGTCAATAAGGTTAACCGCACTCCAATGGTCCATACGAGGCTTCCGAATCAGAGTGCAGATTTCGGGCGCATTAGCTTGGCGCACGAAAGCGGGTCAATTTTCGAAATTTTTTTGTCATGAGAGCATTGGGACGGAGAGGTTAGGATTTTCCACACAACTAACACATAGTCTTGTCGAGTTTGAGATTTTTTTTTCGTGGATGATATTGATAAACAATGATGTTATTATTTGAACAAAGCGCCGACGTTGTTTTGCCGCATGGGTAATCGGTGTAAGCGGCTCCGGAAACTTGGGCTATGTGGAATAAAAAAAAGAAAAAATGTACTATTAGTACAATAGGAGAACTTTCAAAGGACTAGATACTTTTTAGGATTGTGAAAATTGGGAACAGGGCAAGCAGTAGAAAAAGAGTTTGATTAAAAAAAAATTAGTCGATTTTTTAAATTAACAAATGGTAAAATATATGTCCGACTCTGTTAGAACTCTGTTCGAATTTGACGGAGATCGGATGATTAGATTTTGAGACACGATGAATGTCGTTTCGGGAAAAACATAAAATAAAGAAAGATAAACCGTAGCGGGGGGCGGTTCGCAGTAGCATAGTAGGTGATATGGACCTTCACAAAAGTCGTCATAACTCGGTCAACTTTTAGAGTTAAAAAAAAGATGTGAAGACTCTAGGTTATAAATCTATGCGATAAAAAATTAAAACATGTTAACTTCAAGCTTATGCAAACCCTTCACAGGCTCCATAAGTTGGCCCTATTACGACATCATTTAATCGGCATAGTGGGAGTAAAGTTCGGTTTCAATATTTGAATTTCGAGAAAGTGAATAGTCTAGCATGAGAATACTCCAAATCCTACATATACAAAGTTATTAAAATCCACTGGTTGGGATTCAGATAAGTATTTGATCGTCGAACTCTAATCCACCACATTGAATTTTAAAGATATACAATATGAAATTGAGATTCAGGACGGGTAACAAGCTCTAAATGTGTATCATTATACGTGACACAATTCATTCTTGAATTACCAATTTAGGGAACTTTAAATATACACATTTTTTAAGGTGTAACGCCTACCTCGTGACCGGAAAAAGAAGAATTTTCTTGATTTTTTTCTGGGAAAACGTGTGCAGGCTTTAATTTGTTTAATTCCAAGAATATGGTTTCAAGTACTTTTTACAATTTTTGTAGCGAAAAATATTCATAAATATGGGAATCTGTCGAAAACCAAAAATCGATATTTTCAAAAATGTCAATTAGGTATAAGCCCTTTACCCTAGAACCCTACACATGGGTACCGCAAACCCCTACGTAATGAGTGAAAAATGCTAAAATCATTTTTCTGGTTTTTTTTAATCGCATTTTTCACGGCGAAAAAATTATATTGGGTCTTTCTCACATATCCTATTCCACTCTTCAGTCTGTCAGCCTTCGAATAAAGAAAACAAAACTTTCTACGACAAACACTTCGCTAGCAGCGTTGATTCGAAGTGCTGGGGTGCGCGGAACCCCTGCGTAGATTTTTTGTTCCGTACAGATAGCGGTCCTAGGATTAAGGGGCTAGCTAGAGGCCGAAAAAAATGGCCACACTCCGATTTTTTTTTGGGAAACGGTTGCTGAAAAAGAATCGTATTGTTTTAAACAGCTCCTTAAGGGCGGGGTAAAGTATTAAAAATTTTTTTTAATTAAAATTTTTTTTTAAATGAATGCATAATATATCAAGAATATTGTGTTAAAATTTCAAGTCGATCGGAGTAAAATTGACGAAGTTATGAGTATTTGAACGTCTATTGCTCCATGCCGGATTTTATACCTGGGCGGCAGCTGCGGTTGATAAACGGGCCTGTTCCGGTCCCGTTATGTATATTTGAGGCATGGTGTATATTAGTATACACATCAGTCTGTACATCAGAGTTTTGCGTAGACAAACGCAAAGAGATGCTCTCGATCATCTTGATGGAAGCCTTTTGCTCTACGGACCTGGCATCGACGACTTTGAGTGAGTATAAGAAAATTATCGAGTTTTATTTTGAATTTCTAAAAATTCAAAGATAATTGAAAAATCTAAAAAAATTCATACGTATTCATAAAAATGAACGAATCACGAAAAAAAATTGGGTTGCGGGGAAATTTGTTGACTAATTTTTTTTTTCATAATTTTGTTAATAACATTTTGGAATTATTATTATGCGAAATTAATCTTTTGAGTACCTTTAATATGCATGAATTTTCTCAGATTTTTATACAATCGAGAAGTGTTCTCAAACTTATGTGCAATGAGCGCTAAGCGACCAAACTCTTCTGCGTTTTTCAAAACGTTTTTCTGAGACTTGTCATATTTGAAGTCCGTGTGCACGATAATTCAAAGTCTACTGGACCAATCGCTTTGAAATTTTGCACAGTACTTCTTCACATAATTCACCAGGTATTGTCGAGAGCTTTTTTGTTTTTTATCAATAATTACTAATTTTTCAACAACAAATTAGCCGATTTTTTTAGCGAAAATCGGGTTTTTGGCTCCCAAGTGCTACGAAAAATCGAAAAATCGAAGAAAAAAAAAATCCTCCCGTCATTACCCCGAGAAACATCTCCTTTCACAAATGCATTTTGATTTTTTTGTTTCAGATGATTCTGTTGCGAGTTATGGTGCACACCGCAAACCAACTTTTTTTCGCGGCACCTCCGGGGTTTAATTTTCACTCGCTCAATTTTGAATATTTTGCAATGCAAATTTAGGAAAATGTTGTTCAAATGTTACTTTATTATATGTAAATTTTTCAATAAACGAACACTATTCGTTACCCCAAAAAAAAATCTCAAAAACATGCCTTTTTTCGCCGAATTAACTTTACCCCGCCCTTAAAGGGCCTCCGATCGAAGGGCTCTTCGGTCCAGAGATTCGAAGCTCCGATCGTCCTTGTTGAAGGCCAGCGAGGAGAAGATCGATCCCCGAAGATACACCATTGTCCCGGATAGTTGAGAAGGGTTGCTGAGCCCCTTAAATACCCAAACATTGCCCATGGTCGAATCTTCACTAACATTGTTTGGCCCGAGGAAAGTCAGGATTCACGAGGATCAAAATCCTCGACCCGAGGCCGCGTGTTCCCGGACTTAAGTTGGCCGAGAATTTTGCTCTGGTTTCGACTTCGTTTTCGGTCGTTAAGTATTTGTTTGCAATGACAACGCGGTACCGAGGCATGTTTGTCAACAACTTTTGCAACCCTTTCACGCCATATTATTTTTTCTTCCTACACGTCTTCACGTTTTTCCCGTGGACCTTTCGACTTTTCAACTTTCGATATTCACGAGTTTAACACTTTTGGCCGTATTTCGAGTTTCCCCAAGTGTCAAAAGTCACCGGAACGCAACAGCTAAACGTTAAGTAGATCAAACAACTCAGAGCTTGAGGGTTTGATGCCGTGAATCCCAAAGCAAACAATTGGCGTGTTGTCGACTCGTTCAAGCCGAGCCGAATCAAAAAGCTCCCTTTTTTGTTCATTGCCCATCTACCGGCCTGTTCAGTGAAACTTTTCAGCCTCTTTTTGTACCTCTGACTCCCGACTACATTTTTTTTATCATCTCGAAATCTTTGAAAAATGTCGCTGTAGATGGCGTAGGGTAAAGCCAACAAAGAGTACGCACTTTATAAACTCTTATTTCTAGGAAAATAAATTGTGATAATACACTTTGTAGGGGAATCTGTTGTACCTTGATACATTTTGCGTTACATGATATATAAAACTGAAAATATGATACATTTACTGTATCGTAAAGAGCAACAAATAGGGGTCATAATATAAATTATACAAAACCGTGGACATATGTTTTTATAGTTTTTACGCAATTAAGAAAAAAGTGACATGTTGATCACGGTACAACATTGCTGATGTACCTTGATCCGCATATGCTGTACCTAGATCATAGTGACAATTCAATGAAATAAAAAGCAATTTTTCGACAAATCTCAATATTATTTACATGTTTAAGTTTATGATGTTTATGGTATCTTTATTCAACTTAGGGTGTGTGCATAAATTACGTATCGCGAAGGTTCCCAATTTTTTACCCCCCCCCCCCCCCCCCCCTCCCCCGTAACAGGACCGTAACGCCCGGCCTAGACCCCCCCCCCTATTCCGTTACGTAACGGGTGCTTTGTCGACAATAATTGCATTTTTTTTTCAAATAAATAACTAATTATGAAAGGATCGGGCTTATACTCATTTTATGAAGTATATATTCATCTAGTTGTATACCAATTATTGTTTTTTTTTAATTAACCCTAATTTGACAACGAAAAAAAATTCTCTTCATAGTCCCAGTGATATCTTTATAAAAGGTTATCTGTAAGTAAAAAGTCAACAATTTATCGATATCTATACAAATGTAGCTATCGTTATGCGTAGCCGTTTAGTTTATTTTGGTTTTTTTTACAAAGTGCCGACAGTTTGGACCTTATTTTCTATCTTCAAGGCTTTTTTTTTTACTCAAGCAATCTTTAAAAATAGTAATGATTAAAAAAATTTTAATCGGTCACGTACAACCTTACTCACTGCGATCACACAGAGTTTTTGAGTATTCGGTGACACAAGGTGGAAAAAGTAGTTTCGAGAAAATCGTGATCAAAGTTTTCCTTCCGTTTTAAAAAATATATAGTTATGTTTTTTTCTAGAATATTGGTAATTACATTAGAGTATCAAGTCGCGGGCGACATGGCGGTTTTTAATCTTCATTATATTTCTCAAAAAAATAAGATAAAATAATAATACTTCATCTATTTTGAACGATGAGCTTAAACTTTTTTAAACTTGAACATGCAGAAATTTCACAGTTTCAAAATCGTGACGTAACGCAAACCTCGACCCAGCCCCGAAATTGCGTTACGTAATTTATGTATGTCCCCTTATGTAATAACAGATATCTGTATTTTAACAAAAAAAAGTCGCCAAACATACGTTTTTTCTAACTTCTTTAGGTTCAAAATATAGAAAAGTATTACGTTTAAAATCTAGATTATGAACTTTACAATCAAATTATGCTGTTTTCGTTTTCTCTTAACCTGATTAATGCTCATAGAGGTTTCTTACTCAATAGGTCAGACAGCAGTATGTGCTTATTTCAGGAACGAAATACAATTTCCTCTTAGAATTTGTTTTTTACACTTTTTTATTTTCTCTTCAATATCTGACCAAGAGTGTAAGGTAAAATATTTTTTTCTGGCCACCTAGAACAAATTTTACACATAAAAATATTCAGGTCCGTTGTGTTTAGCTGAAATCCGCCTAATACGTCTTAAAGACTGATAAAGTAGCTTCCTAATACAGCAAGTTATGAATAAATATGTAGCTAATAAGGTAAGTTATGAAGAAAGCAAAAAAATGAAAATCTTACTTTTGGGTACCAAAAATTTCAAAATCGTCTCACGTCCAAACGCCAAGGAGTGACTGTCTGCAATTAACTTTATGTTGATTTGCCTTCTTGAAACGTCACCGCACCATAAACAAACATCTGTAAAAAGGGCAAAAGCCCGCAAAAAGTTGAGTGGCTCAAGGTACATAGGATGTCAATCCTCTACTTCTTCTTCAAATTATGCTTTGGTAATTTAGGAACATTATTTTAAATATAAATTTTAAGTAACAATCTCGAAAAATATTTTAAAAAGGCTTAAAACTCAGAACTCGTCCCGCGCCCACTCTTAGGGTGCTGTGTTGCAAAGAGGACGCAGCGAGAACCTTTCATAGAAGTTAAGAGTGCGCATGCGAGCGGAATAGTGGTAAGGAATAGTGGTAAGAGTGCACACTCTTTGGGTGCGTACTTTTAACAAATACGTGTTTTTAGTCTTAGGTCACTATAAGTTTCGTAAGCAAGCAAAACGGTGACATAACCTGTCAATAAAAACAAAATTTGGATCACAAATTTTAAGTATAATAACATTCGTAGGGTGATAATTTATCGCAAGCCTTACAAAACGTATTTAAAATTGTTCAAAAATTGGACCCAACAGATCGAAAATCTATCATTATTCATAAAATTGGAAATAAACACCTTAACGAAGCGAGTTGTTGTCCAACACCTTGACATGACATATGCCACTGGCAGGTTATGTGGTGTTGCCAACACAAGAAAAAATGGAACAATTAAAGGCCAACACCTTGACACACCATATGCCACTGACAGGTTATGTGGTGCTGCCAACACAAGAAAAAATAGAACAATTAACCCCTTCGTTGGCAGAGAAAATTCGACAAAAAGTGCCCAAAATGGCAGGAAATTTACTTTATCCTGACAACTTGTACTCTGGGGTTTTTGAGGGTGCTGATTACGAATCTGAACTCAAAATGCAGGAATTCACAATGACGAACGAATATAGCGAATGAAAAGACAAATAATACAGATTGATTTAGATGAAACTCGGTACTCGAGCTTCATATATTTTCACCTATTTATTGTATTATGCTCCATGTTATTGATTTCACCATGAAAAATTCCTTCATTTTGAGTTCAGCATCACACTCAGCGTCCCCGAAAACCCCCGAGTACCGAGATTTATCCAAATGGAGCTGCTTTTCGCACTTTCGTCCGCCATATTAGATCCGCCAATAAACATTTTTGAATTTTGTGTTCAGATTCATAATAAGCGACTTCGAAAATCCCAGAGTACCAATTTTTATCTCAATCGAGTAAAATATTCAATTTCGGTCCGCCATTCTAGCGCGGTCATTTTAAATGTTCAAATTTAAAGTTCAGATTCGTAATAAGCAATTTCAAAAATCCCGAAGTACTAATTTTCATCTAAATCGAGTAAAGTTGTTGATTTTTGTCCGCCATTTTGAATATCCAAATTTTGACTTCAAATTCGGATTCAGCGAGTCCAAAAACCCCCGAGCGAGGCTCCGATTTCAAATCAGAGCAAGTTAAATAGGGAAACAAAGGTTGACGCACTATTGCGTCAATGCCACGCAGGGCACGGAATTATTTGACGCACTATTGCGTCAATGTCAACGAAGGGGTTAAAGGCACTCCGTCCTCTTTCGTGGCTCTAGCCTATACAACATTTTTTTCGGAATTGCAAACTTCACCGATTAAATGATATGTTCAATGAGTAATGTAAGTTACCAGATATTTTCTTCCAAATCGCAATCGTATCTGCACGAGGGCACAGGGAAACTGCGGAAACCCGTGCCAATATTGGCCCCCCAATTTTTTTACCGCGTTTCAGTTGTGCCCTCGGCACCTCGTTAAATTTGCCCTCCGCTCGATGGTCGGCGCACAAGTCAACGAGCAGCTAAACGGTCACCGATCCGCGTATCGGCCCGAGCCCGTATCCGCCGTCGTCAGTTGGGCGACAAAGCTTTTTTATGCAGACGAGCGTGAGGAAAGAAGATCGAGGTCAACGGGCAAGATATCTGTGGGAATCTCGATCCTTCGCCCCTACGGAACGTCAATAAAAAATATCCATAAGCTCCTGAAAGATTTTTGCTTTTTTTTCAATGACATTAAACGCGCCGTGTCAAATATTTCCTCGTAAATATTGAAGATAATTGAGGGATGAATTTCAGGGCCGGAGATGAAACATGCATCAGGGAGTCGGATGTGTTTATTACTTTTTCATTTTTTGTTCCATGCTTTCGGTTATTGCGACAAAAAATGGTTTATTACGTTCGATGGTGGATTTTCTTATAGTGAACTAATGGGGTCGTCAACCGGCTGCAGTTTTTCGAATCTTCAGGTCGTTGGAAAAAATGTCCCGGCTTAATAGGTCCTATGACTTTCGGTGGAACGGAAAAATATCGGTGCATATCACAATTTTCGTCTTAAGGTTCCTTTTTCGTGTGACTCTCTCTCTCTCTCTCTCTCTCTCTCTCTCCCTCTCTCGCCCTCCCTCGCCCTCCCTCGCTCTTTCGAACCCTGCGTTGACTCTTTTTCGACCCCTGACCCACGGTCTGCATCTGATTTATTGCGCCCTCCCTTCTCACTTTTTTCTTCTTCGCTCATTTCTCCATCTTACTCTTCCGCTTCTCCTTTGATTTTTCCTACTCGTCTAGCAATGTCGTCCCGCAGTCTTGAATTACCCATTTTCGTTTTTCAAATGAGAGTTCCGCACGATTTACGATATATCGTTTTTTAAATCCCCACTTGGCGCAATCTCCGTGTTTTTGGGGGTGAGGAAAGGGGAGGGGGATGGCCAACACGATAAGTCACACGATCGAATTTGTGGTCAACGAACCGTCCGAAATAAATCATTGAAGTGATTTGCGGTACTGAAAACTATATCGAAATACGGGGAAAAATGGAAAAAAATGATAAAAATAAATGTTTGATTCTCCCTATTGATCATCACGGTTACTCATGAAATGATGATCCTCTTTGAGTGTTCTTAATCGACGATCACGTAGATCATAATTTCCCGTTCATTCAGTGCCCAGGGGGGGGGGGGGCTGATAACGATCCATTCGATTCCGATCGAGGCAAAAACGCCCCTTCGTGTTGAAAAATCTTGAAAACACACAAATCTTGAAAAACACAAATTAGCCATTTCACCGGCTGGCGGTGGCGGGCGGATCAGCGATCTGGCACTCATTGCTCAACAGCAGCTCGTTAATAATCCACCCCCTAGGAGGGTGGCTTCGGAGCGCGCCGGTTGCTTTGTGTAGCGGCGCTAAAGTTGTGGAAGATTCGGCGAGGGTAGTCTTAAAATGCCAAAAAAATAAAAATAAAACGAAAGTTATGAAAAGGAAATAAGAAGGGCCACGCTTGTTGTTCGAGGTTTAAACGGACAGCCAGAAAGAGAGAGGTTGCACCCCGCTGAGGGTTTCACATCTCGATACTTCGTCGTCCATGAGTTGTTGGACCGCAGCCCGGCATCATCTCGAATTACGCCACGCAGTCTGGGTTGCGTTGTTCGCGAGTCGAGAAAAAAAAACGTAAGAGAAAACACGTATGGGAGCTGGAGTATTGTACCGAAGCCCCAATAGCACTAAATCCATCTTGCCTTGTCGGCAAACACTTGGCGTATCTGAATAATCACGAGATGCTCTGGAAAACTATGATTCATTTTGGGGCCATCCCTTTCGTGCCTGTTAAAAGTTATCGAAAGATTCGGGCCGTCGGAATCTTTATCTTTCTACAATTTCCAGGGCTCCAAGTCAACATTCGGATGTGTGGCTCTTTTTTTATACTGTTCTTGTCTATTCATCTTTAGAGTTCTTGTCTATCCGTACATGATGTCAAAATAATTAAAGTTGCATCAACTGATAACATATAGTATTTATTTCCAGAATTCGAACGTATACCCTTGCCGGTTTTTACGTATTAGCCTTCCCAATGGAACACTTTCCTATCACTCCCTAGCCGCACTTCGCTAATGTAAACTAACTCTCGTTGCGGCCACAGCCGTCTTGAAAAATCATCGCCGTGTTACGGGTCGGATAGTAGCTGATTTTCGCGATTTTTTTTTCGATCGTTAAAAAAAGCTAATCAGTATCATTTTTTTCGGTCAAATCAAAGAACTCGTAAAAAACAGAAAATACACTTTTAAACGTTCATTTTTTTTTCTTTACATTTTGTTAACGGTCGAAAATGTTTCCGAAAAATGGTGTCCTCACGGTGTACACGGTTGTGCCGTCAATATTATCCGAGACAGAATCTGTTAAAAGATTATTAATCAGTATGAACGCCACTATCTCGCTATGGAGGTTTTTTTAAAAATTGACAAAATGGTGGTGGCTTAAAGACAAAGTAGTGAATTTAGCCGAATTTTTTAACAGTTTTTTCGTTTAAAAAAATATGAAGATTTGGGAGAAAAGCTTTCATAGCAAGATGAAGAATGGCGTGAAGAATGTTGTATCAAATTTTGAGACGGATAGCTCGAAAATTCTTCTTCTAAGAGTGTACACCGTTTTCAAAAACGACATTTCGAGAAAAACGCGTTTAAAGTTTCGAGTGCAGAATTTTCATAAAAATTGTCTACTTACTATCAGTCGGCGATGCCAGGTCCATATTTGTAACCGTATATACTATCGAAAAATGCAAACAAAAATTGATTTTTTGAGAATGTTACAATGCGATGATCTCTCAAGGCCTACATCTATGTGGCTCACCAAAAATAAGACGTTTTTGAAAATTCTAACACAGCAATCGAAGTGAGATTTGACGGGCTTATTCCACACGTGCTGAGATAAACAACAAAATGTTTTTTATGAAAAAAAAAACAAAACAAAATGGTGGCTGAGTCGTAGCTACACTAAGAGCGTTTTTAGACGCTCTGCGGGGGGACGCAGATATTTTCTGGATTAGCGACTATAACGAAAACAAAGAATAAATTGCTCATTCACATTGATTTTGCTGGCGAAGTACACACGATTATTAAAAACTATACTTTTTTCAGAAATTGATACAATTTTGAACGAATTTCGTTTTTTTGTTGTTATAAATCGGCCTTAATTTGTTGATAAAAACGAGAATTATAGATGAATCGTGGAAATCGCATTTACCTCTTTAGAGAATTTATCTAAGAAGCTAATCTATCTAAGAAAGTTAAATCTATCGAAGAAATAAAAATTCAAGTCAAACGGATGAAAACACCTAAAATTATGCTTTCTCTCGATTTCAAAAACGTGGTTTCGAGGAGAACACGTTTGAAGTTCCAAAACCCATTCAGGAGCTTTCGTCCACACGACGGAATAAGAGCTCTCATTTGAATTCTGCGTATATCCACGGAGGCATTTTAATAGTAGGTCGTCAGTTGTTAGGTCGTTGTATATTTTTTTTAAAACGACTGAACTAAACGACTCAACATTCAAAACTCAAAAAAGATTAACTAAATAGTGTTTTAAATCATGTTCTCGTGTACAATTTCTTTCGTATATCATTCTTGTGACGTTTATAGATCATTCAACCCAATGAAAAATGGTCAAAAATTAAGTTCTACTCAGATGTAAGAACTTGAGCAACACTATACCGCATTTACCGAGGGTAGACTTTAACTCAAGTATCTGTAACTTAAGACCTCAGTATTGGCCTTCCGCTGAACAGTTTATGCGCCATCCGACGCATGGCTAAGCGGTCACCGCTCCGGGTATTGGCCGTGCACAACGTTGCCTGAATCGACGTACCGCCGGAGCCAAAGCCCTCCCGCATATCCACCAGTGTCGGTTACTGATTATATATATATATATATATAATATATAAACACACGATAAAAAAAAAACAATATATAAACAGTGTTAGCAATTTCAATATTTTCGATACTATAAATATACACATATACATATATATACACACACACACACACACACACATATATATTCATATGAAAATTTGAAACGCGTGAAACTTTTTTTCCGTCCGGGTACTATCCTGTGGGAAGTGAAAGAAGGCTAGCTTGCGACCAGAGTCCACTGCGTATGGGAATTATGGAACCCTGACGTTACCGGATTGCAGCAAAAAATATTGAGATCGTGGTCGAAAAATAATACGCCCTTGGAGCGTCACAGAAGAAATGGTGTAAGAAACGTAATAAAGTGACCGAGAATCAGTTCTTAATAGGCGATTTGGGACTACGTTTTTTCGAGTTAAATTACTCTCGTCTGAAGGGCCGGTAGTCCATGCTTATCGATGCTTCATAGCTCGTATATTACTCGATAAAAATCGAGCAACGCGCAGCTCTGAGCTGGACGAATATATCCTCTTGAGTGTGCAAGAGTGCAAGAGAGAGAGAGAGAGAGAGAGAGAGAGAGAGAGAGAGAGAGAGAGAGAGAGAGAGACAAACGAGGATTGATAATAACTAGTATTTGGGATATTCATGGGCTTTTTTTCTCTGCACCTTCACCCTCTCTTTTGCTTCGACACTGCGTCTCGTTCGGAGGGATATATAACGTGAAGAAATGAGAACTAGAGACCCGAGAGGAACTAATGGGCCACGACGGATACATGAAATGGCCCAGTGAGTGCATATATTTCCTTGAGCATTGCCACAAGTCATTGCGAGAAAAAAAATCGAAATCCGATACCCCAGCTCAAAGCTCTCGACACTCGTCGTCTCGAGACCGCGTGCACATATTGATATATATATATATATATAGATGCGTGTGTACATGTGTGTGTGTGCGTGCATCAATTGCTGTCGTCCTCGAGAACTCATTCACGACTTTCCTCCTAAGAGAGCGTCGGCCCTTTGCAGTTTTTTTCTAGAGTAATTTATATGGCATTTCGTCGATGAATAACGAATATTTTCAAAAGGCACACTTGGTGTAATAGCCCTACCGAAAATCCTCATAACGACCCGAAAAAGCCATCGGCCTATCACGCATCAAGACATTTACCTCATTTTATCTAGATCCAATCTCAAGCTATTCCGTAATTTCTCTCAATTTGAAAGGTGACACAACGAAATGATTTGTTTGGATCAAATAAATTTTTCGTTTGAATCTCGACCGACTAGATTTCTGTTTCATGTGCAATAAAATGCCGCATTCGAATAATAAAATTCCATTGACTTGCACTTAATGTTTCGAACGATTACGACTGACTGAAAAAAGCGGCTTATTTGACTTCGTTACATTTTTCATTAAAGTTGAATAGAATTGTTCACTCGGTGCACTGCCTTGATAGGAAAATGTATGCTCGACTCCGATAGTATTTTATTCAAGCCCAAATTAAATTCTCGCATCTTGGCAGTGTAAATGGTGAATGTGAATCGAAGACTCAAGATTCGAGTCATCGGATTTATGTAAAAAGTGACGAGGCTTGAGTCTCGAGGTCGTTCGGAACGAAACCGAATATTCCAATGTAGAAATTGTCGTAGGAATCCAAGTAAATTCCCATACTTGTCTGTCGCCAGTTCCTGATAGGGATCGAAAGGGTCATCGCATTGAACGCCTATACGAAAGCATCATGCTCGTACATTGGATTCTAATCGGGATTCTTCATTGGAACCCAATATACGGATCCAATTTGAATCCTAAAGGATTTCCACATTATCGAATAAAATCCGATACGATTCTGGATGGATCTTATCGCATTCTGTACGTTGAAATTTCTAAGCGGAATTTTTTTATATTTTCTAAACAAAATATATATATATCTATAGGGTCCTACGTAAGTATAAATCTTATTTTTAAAAAGCATAAATTCCTCAAAAAGTATATCATTAAAATCGACTCGAAGCACATCTTTTTACTGCACTTTGACATGACATCACCACACGCGTGCATGCACACGAAATGTGCAAATTATGTTTCAACCCGCCGAGTTCTTTTATTCGTGACTTTTTCCATATTTTCGACTCGAAGGTTGTCTGAATTCTGGAACGGCGTCCATCAAGAAACAGTGCAGAATCCAATTCTATCCCAATGACGTTGTGCGGTGTTCCTAACAAATCCCTATACTGGGTGTCCCAGAACTGATGGTAGTCCCTGAAATGGGGGGTTGGGGGCGAAATTCCGAGTCGATTGATATACGCATGTATGGGTCTCAGATCAACACCTGAATTGCTATTCATTTTTAAAGGCGGGCCAATCACGTGCGCCCGATACGCCAACGTATCGCTCACCGACGTGCTAGGCTTATCGGGCGCACCTGATTGGCCCACCTTTAAAAACGACTAATAATTCAGCGCTTGATCAGAGACCCATACATGCTTATATCAATCAACTCAGAATTTCACCCCCAACCCCCCACTTCAGGGACTACCTTCAATTCTGGGACACCTTGTAGAGATGTGGGTCCATCTTGGGACTGCCCAACAAATTTGTCCACGGAATCAAGAAAGGATATGTTTTGTTGCCAGATCCCGCAAATTCCGGTTGAGAATTTGCAATAAAAAATTACCAAACGACGTCGATCGGGAAATAGAACGGGATCCGCGTGGATTCCAATGTGGACTTCCTACGGGCAGCATCCTTATCAAATCCTCATAGCTATGTGGTAGGATCTGAGGACCCCTCTACAAATTTCTGCACGGGCTTGTTGGAATCAAATGAATGATTTCATTGAAGTTGAGGCTCAATGAAACGTTCATTCGAGTCACCTGTACCCTGTATTCTTCATACTTCAAGTTTACTGATTATTCTGATTGATACAAATAAAAATGTCGTTGCTCCGTACAAAAACGCTTCGAGTGTACTTCATTTTATTGATTCCTACAAATCGTTTTCGTGTAGAGCCTAATTATTCCGCGCGTACTCCCAATTTTTTTCGAAATTGCAACAATACTTCTGCTTTTTTCGTATTAGGATGGAAGTTTTGTGAAATCACGAGTGGCTACACCAGAACAGGTTCTTTGGATTTTACAACGCAAGGTTGGTGGGAAAAAAAAGTTTGGAAAGGACTTTTGGTCAAAAAGAAAGCTCTTTTCTTCAAGAACAAAGGTAAAAGACGATCCACCGCGATCGCATGAAAAGCCAGGACCAAGTATTCTCCACTTTCGTCGAGATTTCTGAAAAAAGGTGTGCGAAGGTAAACGGAGAAATGCCTGGTTCATGAGAAATCTAGAAAAAGGGACAGCAAGGTGAAAGATTTCGGAACCTTTTCTTTTTCTTCTTCTTTCGCTCCGCCGGTGCTTCCTTGATCCGTATACACAACGCGCTCAGCTACTTCCGGTATAAATCTTGGCCGTTCTCTCATTTTGTTTATATTTGCACCCTTACGTTTTCGGGCTTCTCGCTAATGATCCCTTCAACGTTTCCCTTTCATTCCGGGGACTTTTGATGTTTGCTTTTTTCACTCAAACTCAACGAATTGAAATTTTCCAAGTTATTCGTGTACGACACACACTTGTATAAAAGAGAACTTTCTCGTTCGAGAAGCTGCCGCACTCGAGGCGCCGACACGGCTAACACGACCGGAAGAAATAATTTTTCGGCCCGTTCATATCAGCCTCGCCACCAGAACCACGAAAAAACAATTTTTATTCATTTTTTGAGGATAACATTTCGCTCAGTCGTAAAATGTTTCCAATATGTCCGGCTCACATTCACTATGATTAAAGCCAAAAATGAGATCGCCGATTGCGTCGAGTCACATTTCAGACGTTGCGCTTCAAGGCGTTGACGGAGATTGCGCAGATCCGTTGGCGGCAGAAGATAATGGGAGATCCATCTGCCAATACGATCAGTTTGTGTCTCCCAGAGAACTCATTTATTTATAATCAAGTCGAGGATGAAGCGCGCAATGCGAAAACGCGTTGAAGCGAAGAAAACCCCGAGAAAGAGAGAGAGTGAGAGCACGCTGATAAATAGGGGTTAGTGAACCTCACTTCGCCGGCTTCGGCTTGTATTTCTTCGGGATAAAATGAAAGTCGTCGACGAGAGATCATAAATCGATCGCTTCCGGCCTCGAGGCAGTTCATATAGAACGGTATTAAATCGATAGCGATTCATGTACCGTTCGGTTCTTGGGATCCTCATTATTTTACACTGGTTCTAACAAGTGCACAAATACAGCCTATCTAAAAACTCAATCTCGATAACGATTGAGTTAAATCGTCAGACTAGCTGGTAATTCGAAATTCGTCGTTCTTTAGAAAAGTGTGAATTATAGGGTGTCTCAAAATGACCTGATATTTAAATTTATCAATAAAACGTATTATTTATTTGAAAAGACCGAATATTTTTATCGTAATGTAAGGTACAAACATGGAGGTTATGTGTGGAACACAGTATCCGATAAATGGCAACCTCGTCCCTGTTTGCAAACGTTCACTGTTATGACGAAATTTTCAACAACATTTTGGCATAGTTGCGGACTAATTTCATTAATGGTGCGTCCAATTGCTTCCTTGATCTCCGAAATGGTATGTTGATTATTGGGGGACACCTTTCCTTTCTGAAAAGCCCAAAGGAAGAAGTCCAATAGCGTCAAATCGCACGATCCTGGTGGCCAATTCTTGATGGAAACTTCGTCTGCAATAACTAGGTAGTAACAATGCAGCAAATAATAATTTCCATTCGTTGCTCGATCGTTTAATTCTCCATGAATAAACCTCAGTACTTCCTGATGCCAGCTGTGAAAGAAGAGTACTGTATGATTGCCACAAACAAAATGTCGCACAATTCATAGTGTCAGGTGATTTTGAGACACCCTATAGTTTTTCTCATCATAGGTAGTCAAATATAGGGACACTTCGTGTTTCCGCGCTTCGAACTCGTGATTGAGTCTATAGTCGTTTCGTTGCGACACACGAAAAAACTGTCTGTGCAGAAATCATAGCGGAAAATATGCATCTCCCGTGCAGAAGGTGTCGTGGGCTCCAATCGGAGTCCTATACTTGTTCCCACTTCCTGATAAGGATTCCTTGGGTGGTGGTGGTATTGGATCCCTATACTAAACCGTCACGCTCGTCCATTGGATTCTAATCAGGATCCCACATTAGAATCCAATTTCAATCCTTAAGGGTTCCCATATTATCAAACAGAATCCGATACGATTATAGATCGATCACATCGCGGTTCGTGCGTTGGATTTTCTAAACAATATATATATATATATATATATATACACAAAATGAGTGAATCTTAAAAATTGTCAATCTTGTCGTAAGAAAAGTATAAATCTCTTAAAAAGTATATCTTAAAAGTCGATTCGCATCGCATTACTGAAAACCCACTGTGATTATCGATTGTTATTTGTTTTACTGAACTTTGTCACCATATCACCACACATGCGCGCTCGCGCGGCGTGCGTGTACGTGTGTGATATATTTTTTTGGGAGATTCAACAAATTCCGGTTGGAATGTTCAAATAAAAATGTTCAGCTGACGTCAATCGAGAAATAGCGCGAAATCCACTCGGATTCAAATGTGGAATCTAATCGGGGCACAGTGCAGAATCCAATTCAATCCCAATGAGGACTCCCTATGTGGGCTGTCCCTAACGAATCCTTATAGCGATGTGGGTGCGTCTTGGGACTCCCCAACAAACTTCTGCACGGGCTTAAGGAGGTACGATCATTACTACGAATCCAACTTTCGGATTTGAAATTTTTATATGATTTTGACGAATACTTTTTGCGCCTATTGCCAAAATTTGACCTATATTGACCGTTTAGTTTTTTCGCAATAAACTGCTAAGTCGAGCACTTTGAGTTACCGAAGCGCGTCGTCTTATGGAGACGGTCAACCGGAAGTGCGGGGATCGTGGTTTTTCTGCTCACGTATCCAACTAAACCCGTTGGAAAACTGAAATTCGATAGATCAGATATAATAGATATTGTAAAAAATAAGAAAATCAATCTTCGCCGTGTGGTTAAAGCACCAAATTACAAGAAAGTTTCAATTTCCGATTGAAAATGGTCGGAACGACGAAATAGCATCCTCGGACTTAGCAACGTCGCGAGTAACAGCTGATTGGCGAACATAACCCAGCTTTGTTTTGAAATTAATTTGAATAGAAGCTGCCACAAAATATGCAAACAACAATTTATGGAGTTTTATCATTTATCGCGTATCAATAATATGTATAATTATATTCTGCCTATCGTGTTAATTCCGCTGAGGTGATTCAAGCCTATTTTAATAGGCTTGAATTTTATTACGTTAATATTATTACGAAGATTACTACCGAGTCGTTGACAATCTATTTTTTCAGTTTTTATTTGTTCACGTGCAATAAATTCATTATTTACCGCAACATTTGGGTTAAAAAAAGGCAAATTGTCGACATGACATGTCAAATTTTCGAACAGATTTTTCTCATCGATGATTAAGTTTTTTTTAGGAAAAACAAAGCATTAGGATCTGTACAATTCATCGACGCAGAGCTCGACGATTTTATTTTTTGTTTTAGAGGGTAAACCGACTAGTAAATGGACGAAAGATTATTTACGTTTATAATGAGTAAACAATATGAATTGTCGATAAAAACTCGAATCACTACAATTTAGCAAAAAAATCACAGATGGCGTTAAAACTGATTCCTCCGTTTAATATCAAATTTTTGCGTCACACGGAATTATTTCAGTTCGTTGTAATTGCACACGGCTTGACTTAAGTAGTTACGATACGGCTCTTCACAGTAGGTATTCTAAAGGCGAAAACAATAGTTTATATATGCTTTGAGGGTAAGCATTACATTCATTACTTAAGATAAAATCAATCGTTGATTTTTTGCAAAAATTTTCCATAAATTCGGAATAATAGGTGAGAATTGGACATGCTTATTTACTGGTGCTGTGTTATAACCGCTTTCCCATGAATGGACATATTCTCTCTGTTCTGACAATTCTCGAAGCAGAGTAAAAAATGTTGCCAAACTACTAAAAATTGCAAAATTTATTACCGTTAAGCAATGACAATGTATATTTCATTAAATGTTCTGATGAAATCATTTCATTCGTTTTTTTTAATGTCGACAAATTTTTATTTTCTATCCCTCTGTCGTAGCAAACTTCGATAGTTTTTTTGGAGAACGTCACGTTAAGATGCAAAAAATCATTGTGCATTTTCCACGAAATCGTAATAGCAAATATAATACGCATATGCATAAGAATAATATAATGTTTGTGCAATACAATGATCTCTAAATCTAGCAGTTAATAAATATAAATAATAAATCGTTATGCTTCGCAGCGTTCACCTACACTATACGTCCATTTACTGGTGGTCGAATGTCCATTTACTGGTAATTTCATCGATTTACTGGCGATTTAGTAATTTCGCTACTCATTTATCTCTTCCTTCAATATTATTCGTTGCAGTTACTCCGAATATTTTCTTCTACTGTCGGAAAAACATATCTTGGTAGCTATATCAATTGTAATTTTTTTTTTATAATATTTCCATTTTACAGTCCATCTGAATCCTAGTGTCGTTATTCGTCCATTGACTGGTCGGTTTACCCTATTATTCAACTTCGACTTCGCCTTACCGAGCGCTCCATTCGAGAAACTGCACTATTAACTAAAGATCTTCTACTGCCCTCCTTTTTCAAATCAATAGACTACCGCCTCCACGACACAAATTAAAAAAACCATTTGTCCCACTTATATATCACTTCAAATCAGAAAGAAAAACAAGACAAACCATTCGAATTATTTCGGTCGTTTGAAAATGGTCACACGGAACCCTTC
The DNA here is from genome assembly GCA_951751655.1 of Ophion costatus. Lineage (NCBI taxonomy): Eukaryota > Metazoa > Arthropoda > Insecta > Hymenoptera > Ichneumonidae > Ophion > Ophion costatus. The sequence goes on along the minus strand of OX632360.1, from coordinate 15,308,055 downwards.
AAAACTAAACGCCGCGTACAAAGTAAGAGTTTTTGGGAGGTCTCCGCGTAAAGAAAATGTCGTCAAACTCGGTCAAGCGATTTTTATTTTCCAGCGATTTTGTTATACTTTGTACGTAATCTCTTTCGTGGTATCCTCGTCGGTGCAGCAGCAAGAACGTAAAACGCCCAAAATCTTTTTTAAATATCCCGCCGTAGCCCTTTTTTCGTTCGTTTCTCGTCTTTTACTGCTTTCTCGAGAGTCAGCTTTTTTTTACACTCGTGGCAATAAACGTTCGATCGGAGCTATGAATCATGAGTAATGTCGTATATAAATTTGAGAAGGAGGTGACACACGCACGTTCAAGGGGATTCGG
>OX632360.1:15266512-15307500 GCA_951751655.1 Ophion costatus | reverse complement strand
ATTTTGAAAAAATATAATTTAATATGTCTATTATTAGTATCCTAATAATCTTATAAGTAATCTATACTAAATAATAATCTATATAAGTAATTTTGTTATTTGACCACGTTTTTTCGATTCGTTATTACAAAATAACTCGTCCTATACGTTGCGTTATTCGTGACAAATCCTCCGTCCAAAACAACAATTCTCGAAATTTCCTCAGCGGTTTAATTGATGGACGTGAAGACACTCTCAGAGTCGAAGAGAAATGTAACGTTTCGTTCTTTTTTGTGTAACGTTACGCAAAAATGTGTAGGCGCGAGGAAGTCTCGCTACGATGATTCGTTAGTGTATCTTTATATATGTCGTCGAGCGATCATTCCATCTAGCTATGAAGCTGAACAATAATAAAACTGAAATTAAAATTAAAAATACAAGGGGAATACGGCGGAGGGACCGACGATTGGAGTTCATAGGTCCCGACGGGTCAGCGTGGCCGTGACGGTGAACGCAGCTCGACAGTAAATATCTTCGTTACGCATACACACACACACGCGCGCGTGCGCGCACACACAGCTATACTCAGTAAAATGAATATTTTATAATTAACGTTAATTCCACATTTTTTTCGCAATTCTTTGAAACTTCGCCTCTGACTTGGGAAGTGTTTACCGTCATAAAATTTCCACTATCACGCCAACTTTTTTCCCCTCATTTTGCTTCTCCGTCTCGCTCGAACTCGGACTTGTCGCATCAGCCATTTTAATTATTTCTGTTACTTTTCTTAATTTGCGTTATCGCACTTGGGTACGCATATTCCTCGATTTTTATCGATAATTTTCATTACCATCGCGGTTCGGTTGTCATTGATTAATTATAATTTCTCGTGAATGATATTCCGTTAAAACAATTACGTAAAACAGCACATGCGAGCGCGTAAAACGAAATGACAATGAAGTTTGCATCGTTAGAACGTAATAGAATATTTTTTCGCCACCTGTCAATTTTTTTGCCAGCACAAAGCTACGGCAACCTTTGCTTAAGGGGTTACCCGCACTTGCGATTGTGAAAAAATCGATTTTTTTTATTGCATTTTTTTGAAGTATAAGTATCTGAGAATATGTCCTGAAAATTTCAAGTCGATCCGAACAAAATTGACTGAGATATGAGCGTTGAAAGAAAAGAATCCGTGAATTGAAGAACTGAAATTGAAACTTTAAACGCGTTTTTCTCAAAATGGCATTTCTGAAGTCGGTGACCAAGATTACTCGAACACTAATGAACCGATCTTCTTGAAATTTTGCAGGCTTATTTAATACATAAAAATGTAGTCTTTAAGCGTTCGATTTTTTTTTTTTGAAAAAAAAATGACCGTTTTATAGCCAAAAAACGGCCGTTTTTTTCGTTAAAATCGAACCATTAACTTTGACTGTCCGCCATTTTGTGAAAAATGAATATTTTTTAAAATCCTTCGATTAAAGACTACTTTATACTTATATTTGACTAAATCCATCCGCATTTTTTTTTCAGATGATCCACTTCGCCGCAATGTTGGTCACCGCAAACCGTGTAAATAAAAACATTATTTCATTGACGGCCATTTGCCACTAAACAATGTAATATTTTTCAATAAAAAAATTACTGAAAGTTCTTCAAGATGTGTTCTTTAAGATGGTATATTGATGGATTAAAAAAGTTTTGTAGTTTTCTTTAAAAAAAATTCATGAAAAAGGCCTTTTTTTGCGCTACAAGTGGGGGTAACGCGTTAACATCTTCATTGGAGACCCGCCCAAATCTATCTAGGATGACTTTCGATGACAATAAAAATAACGAAAAAAGGGAAATTAATAAAAATTGATTGCATTCCAACGATGCAAACTTCAACATGAAACGAAGTTCTATGTCGGAATGTTGTGACCAACCAATTATAACCGATTTATGGTCGAAGTATTATAAAAATCAAAAACAAAAATTCACATAGTTTTTTTTCTGCTCGTTGATGATATTCGTATCAAATTATTTGTCTATATTTTTCGGTGAGTCGCGCTTTCACAGTTTTCAGCTTGAAATGATTTTATAACTGATTACGACGATGAACGACGGATTAAAAATTAAAATGTTCCTCGTCCCATTTTGCCGATGGCTGTCGCATGGATAGAGGATTGGGAGAGAATCTATTGATGGTGAATGACGGAATACGAATGTGACTATATATATATATATATATATATATATATATATATATATATATATATATATATATAGAGAGAGAGAGAGAGAGAGAGAGAGAGAGAGAGAGAGAGAGAGAGAGAGAGACCGCTGTACCAAACATTTAGACGATAAGAGTCGAATCGTTCGAAAATTTTAACAGTCGTCCAAAGGCGATTTATATAAAGAAATATCTTCGTTGACCTGCGCCGGGGTTGCAAGTCGTTGTGCTTGAGGAACACTTTGTAGCAACGTCTCGATGAAAAAAAAGGGGATCGTTGCTTTCGAAGAGTTACGCACGAGACAAAGATCATTTTTCATATATAAAATTTTTTTTTTCTTTCGTTTTCTACCTCTTTCTCGTACTTTATTGCGAAATCTTTCGTTCGCTTCGGCAAAATAAATTCTTTATTCACTTGACAATTTACCATTGTAAATCGACAATAAATTACAGCCCTGTCCTCAATCGCTCGAAAACTAGCAACGACCAATTATCATTTGTGTGTTGGATAAGATGTAGCTATTAATGTTACTCGTTTGATCCACCACGGGCGAACGAGCACATACAATGTAATCGAGGAATGTATCATGAGACTGCGGTCGCGTGCCAAGTTCCCAACCTTATTATCGTTCACACACCTTATCGTCGTATACAATTATTATCACGAGCTAATCAGCTTAGGATGACTCTCGTGAGGTTTTCACGAGCGATATACCAAGACCGCATCTCTTTCGGAATGTTTATTTCCCCCCTTTTTCAAGACGCTCAATTCCCTATTCGTTTTACCCGAATGTATACGTAGAACGAAAAACGTCCGCGCTTTAACTTGCAAAATAGTGATAACGGCAGTGACAACTATGATAAAATATAGTAACACAATAATAATAGCATCATACAAGTCACAAATCACTGTAATACTATATATAATATACTATATAGTATATAATTATTTTACAAATAACAAGAAGAAAAAAATGTTCATCCTGTACATTGCAAAATAATAAAACAAGCGCAGCGACAATAATAACAAAAATATAGTAGTATGATGATTATTATTATTATTATTATAGATTAATTAATAGGTCTAGAGTATGATCGAGCCAAAGAAAAACTGAGAAAGTGAATTGCCCCGAGCTATAAAATATATTATCATAATAATAATATCAGTAAATAATAATAATTATTAAACTATAATTAAATGTACTATTAATATAGCAAAATAATAATAATATTAATAAAATAATAATATGAGAGTTGGAATATGGTGGGAATGTTATAAGGGAACCACCATGAAATCGACGATATTATGATAGCATGATAAATGATAAAATATAACCATAATATTATAAAATAATAAAATAATCATAACCAACCTCCGGCGCTCGGTTAAATTAAGGAAGTGCGTTGGCCGCAGCAATAAAATCTACAATAATAATCACAATAATAACAACAACGACAACAATAATAATAATAATATCATACAAAATAATAATAATATCATACAAATACAAGTAACAATAATACTATCTATAATATAATATATAGTATACAATAATATATAATAATATCACAACCATAATAATACCAATACGATTACAAAACGATTTTTCCAACGTGCACACGTGCTTATATTTTCGACAAGTATATTAGGTAAAAAGAGGGCCGAGTGTGACACACTCAACGGTTCGTCTGGGCCAAACGCGGGTGGATGCGCGAGAGTCTTTGCAGCCGTTTCTCGCGAACACATGCGAGAAAAGCCCTCGAACGAAAGGGGGTGTTTGCACGTTTTACGACCCAGCCGTGGCTCGTGAGCCGAACACAACGGAAGATCACAGCAGGGGAATTGCGGCGAGGGCACAGAGACACCTAAAGCTCGTGCCTTTTCGAGCACTCCTGCTTACCTCAAAACACCGAAAAACGAGGGTCGAAGACGTACACAGTGGGGCAGAAAAAATAAACGAACCAAAAAGACGAGCTCCGCTGTGAGCGCCTGAAGGAACGCGTGCGTTGAATTATTCGAACAAAAGAATAATTATGATAATTGATAATGGTAATCAACAACGGACCCGAAACAGCCGATCAAACGTTTGTCGCAGTATTTTCAAAGCTTTACGATGCTGTAATTGTGAGAAGTCAATGGGGAAGTGATAAGCGATAAAAGAAGAATGCAAAGATAGGTTGAGAAATGTGCGCGAATGCCTAGATAAGGCCTGGATAAGATTAATTTCACTTGTGCCAATGGCACACCGATAATTTAAAGTGGCAAATTAATTATTCGTAATAAAGTGAAATAAGGTGGGAAAAAAATGATACGTGTGACTGCGTACGTGTATATATATATATATATATATATATATATCAGGGACAGACTAAGAGCAGCGAGATGACAAAAATGACCGAGAAGAAGATTGAAGCGTGCGCGATGACCATAAGAGTCGAATAGCCACAGATTAGCCTATCATTTCTGGCCCGCACGCGGTCACCGCGATATACAATACGATACAGCAGAGACGAATGGGATGAATGGACTCGTCGACTGCACATACTCGTATGGCCGTATACATATTCATGTACATATATCTATTTCTATACTTTGAGATACAGCTATCATAGCTACCGAGCACGCGGTGGCTTTGTAGTAAAATTTCTGATACACAAGCCCGTCCGATTCTACGCGAGTCGCGCTATTATCTCAAAGTGCATTTATTCACTCCTCGTTACTACGCGATTTCATGAACTTTCTATAATCAGCTGAGCACCAGCTCACGGGTGAACGTTCCTCGCATATACACATCGGCCTAATCTCGTCTCGCGTACCGGACAGACATCGAGGCGACTATTTGCAACAAACGCTATTCGCCCGAATCGCGATGTGCGTTCGGATTAACAATTTGACGAAAATTCAATGTTCCAAGGGGCAACTCGTTGGAGCGGGAATGGAAGGCACGTGGGTGGAATTGGGCGTTGAAACTTTGATGGTACTACGAAGATACTCTTTCGGCTGTTTTTTCAAGAAATTTCTACACGGGATGTCTTTGCATGCACGGTAGGCGAAACGTAGTAGGGAAATTATTTAGTCAATTATATTGAGTCCATGCATACTTCTATAGCGAAAATCAAGCGATTTTAATCGACTAAATATGTTCCATCCTGTTCTATTACTTCTGCCATTTTTCCGCGAGCTTCATTGCCCCTCTTTCGTAGGAGTCCGGAGATCTTCCGGTAAAGAAGTAGTCCAAGTGGTTTTGAGGACGTCCAGGGAAGTGAAGGTTTTATTATTCAAATTGTTCTGTAGCGCCCGGGATAAGTGATAGTTTGAAGGTGTAAGGTCTGGATTATACAATGGATCCACCAAAACATCCCACCTAAGCTGTAATAACGTTTTGATCGTTACCCGCTTCAATTTGGCCAGTTATGAGCAGTACTTGATCGAATCAATTGTTTCGTTGGGTGCCAGCAGCTCATAATAGACGGTTCCTTTCCAATCACATCAGATACAGAGCATGACCTTCTTCGGCTGTGATCCAGCCTCTGCGACCATCTGAACAGCCTCCCCGCGATTCGACCATGATCTTTTTCGCCTGTCATTGTTGTAGACAGTCCACTTTTTATCGCGAGTAATTGTTCGCTACGAAAATGGTTCGTTTTGATGGCGTTTGAGTGGCAAATCGCCAGCAGAAATCCGGTCCATTAAATTCTTTTCGCTCAGTTCGTGCGACACCCAACATATGGAGCTTGTTCAACATACGAAGCTTCCCTGAATGTCTCGAAACAGTTGATGGATCAATGTTGAGGTTGATCAATCTCTGTAGTTGTCAAATGCCGGTCGGAGTTGATGAAAGCCTTGATTTTATCGACATCAATAGTGACTGACCAACCCGAGCGAGGAGCATCTTGGAAATCAAAAATGGCACAACAAAATTTCGGAAACCACTTTTGACACACACTTCCGCTTATGGAATTCTCTTCGTACACGGCGCATATCTGTTTATGAGTTTGCGACGCGTTTTTGTCTTTTCGGAAACAGAAAAGTGAAATGCATCGAACACACACGATTTTTCCTTCCACGTTCGAAATATAATTGAACTTCCTACACGTCACGGATCTCGATGGATATTTTTTCAAATGTGGGCACGGGTTTCAGCTTTCACTTAGTATACGATACTTCATGTGGTTGGATCATGTGCGAGCGGAGAAACAACTGCGAACGATATATGGTTGAATTTCGCGACAGAATTATGCATAGACCCAATAATAAAGATGCTCCAGGCTAGCTATGACATATACTGCGAGCCGATTTTTTTCGGTACAAATTGACGACACACGGAGCTTGGAAGCGCCGAAGCCTTATAATCATTTGGGTGGAGTGTACCGCAGTCGAGAGCGAGCCCGCCAGGCGCGATCTGGCGGCGCGCAGCGAGAGCTCCGCACTTTACGGGAATCCAGGGCTTCAGTTAAGACGTTATACGCAGTTAGAAATGTCAAAAAATCGTTTTTTTAAATTGCATTTTCGAAATGTACAAATATGTGAGTATATTCCCCGAAAATTTCAAATCGATCAAGCGAATATTCTCGGAAATACACACATATTCGTAAGGACGCTCGGAGCGCTACAAAGTAAATCTTAAATATGTGTGAACGACTGTTGAAACTTCAAACGTGTTTTTCTCAAGCCGGTGTTTTCAAAGCACGATTTCTCAAAAACGGCTCAACCGATCGGTCTGCAATTTTAACACAACCTTGTCAGATATATTCTTCAGGTACTGATCGAAGGAATAAGATGTCCGACAATTTTTTCTATTTTTTTTTTCAACGATTCAACGAACAAAATATGGTCGAAAATCGAAATTGTTTCTTTCCGGAGCCACCATTTTGTCAAAAATTAAAATTTCGACTATTCCTTCGATCAATACCTGGATTCATTTGTCCCCTAAAAGAATCTTATTGGTTTTTTCATTTTAGATAATTCATTTTAGATTAGATAAACCGGAGATACTTTGCTCACCGCCGGACACTTTTTTCAGGGACCTCTAGGAAACTTCCTGCAGGCGCAATGTTAATGAATATTTTTGAAAATAAAAAATGCCAATCTAAAGCTAAAAGATGCCACTACACTCCTCAATACTTTTCGTTTTGCCTAAATGAAATACTTTTCCGGAAAAAAATCGTGAAAGAACGACTTTTTTTGGCCTTGCAACTACGTATAACGCCCTAACGACGGTCGCATAGCAGCTAGCATCGAAATTTCGGTTCTTTGGATATAAGGTGCTCCAGTTCTAGCAGCTAGATTGTATTGAAACGACCTTTTGTGTATTCGAAGTATATGCGTTGCGAAAGAGAAAAAAAGGCAAACATTCCTTCTCGCACGAACTTTGACGATGCGATGTGGACGTACGAATGCGTGTATATACATATAATACGGTTAAAGAAACACACCTGGCCTCCACCTTATCGGGAATAGCCAGAACACTCGCAACTATACGCGTCAGTTCATAAATGTACGAGGACTGGAAACGGGGAGACCTTCCCCGGTGCATATGCCTCGTGGGTTCAACCGTAATAACACTAAAATATAGCGTATAGTGTGCTAGTCTTGTACGTACGATCACTGCGTTTATTTGTAACACGCAACTTGTGCTGCGCATTCCTTCCTCTCTCTCTCTCTCTCTCTCTCTCTTTCTCTCTCTCTCTTTCTCTCTCCCTCCCTACCACCCTCTTTTTCCCTTTTTATTCATTTTCCTGTCGTCTATCCAACATGCAACACAATGCCCGCACTGTTTCTGAACTTCGCTTCCACATTACTACGACGAATTGCTCGTTTCCAGATCTTCCTTACGATCAAAAAATAATCTCAGCTGGATATTATTACACCTGCTTTGTTCTTGTATTGTTCGTTATAATCATTTTCATCATTCGTTTGAGGAATTTTTCATTCCTTTTTTTCAAATTCGAATCGAACTTTTGCCTCAGTTTCTCCCTCTCTGGGTCGCGGCTATAAAAATTGCGAAATATTGAATTAGCTCGTAAATACTTAAGTAATTTATTTGCCCTGGCCAATGTGAAAATCTTCTCGAGTCCGCGGACTTCACGCTATTACATAAAGAGCGAGGCGGTGTTCTTAGTTATTTAGATACTGGAAATAATGAATGTGGTTTACACGTTACAATTCGCGATAACCCAATGTTTGGTCTTTCGCGCCTTTCCTTACATTCGCTGCCTCTTTCTTCATCCTCCTCCCGAGATAATTGGCAATTTAATGAATTTTATTTATCGAGTGTAGTAAAACAATAAAAAAAATATAACAACAACAATAATAATAATACTGTAAAGTAAAAATGGTGAAATGTATTAATTGTAAAGATTGAAAGTACATAATGAAGAAAATGTTGCAGCGACAAAACTTCGATCCGATTCATACGCGCAAAATCATTTTTGTTTGCTCCGTATGATGGGCGACTAAAATATTGTTTCTTGTATGCTGTCGCATGTTTTCTCTCTGCGTCTTAACCCTTATCGACGTTATTAATGATGTTTTGGGGTCGAAGCGTGCAATCCTTTCTCTCTCTCTCTCTCTCTCACTCTCTCTCTCTCTCTCTCTCCCCCCTTCTCCCTCTCACTGTCCTCGTACTATAATATTGTTCGAGGACTGATAATAAGCACGATCGATCGATATTTTCGTCGTTTTGTTTGGGCTTCAGTACAACTCAAATAAGATGTAATCACGGAATTTCGAACGAGCTCGAAGGAGATGGGGAGAAATGAACTATAATAATTACAGAAAATTGGATTGTTATTTGCAACAGAACGAAAACATAATCCAATGAGAAAACAGAAATATCGCGTGCCTGAACATAGGGCAAGCAATCGCTGGGAAATGAATCCGTGCATGACACAAAGTCCCAGCACAATTAAAATACCAAAAACCGCGGACTCCGACGTTTTGGAGAACGCGTATATTTTTCTCTCTCCATTCAAAGTGAAAAAAGAGTCCGGTTGCAATTTTATATCTCGTCGCTCTTTTTACGTTGGTCGTGCGATATTCTTGGTTGCGAAAATATTTACAAAAATAATTTGAACGAGGGCAAGTGCGAATGGAGCCAGAACGCTGCCGTTTCGTTTTCACTGATAAATTCGGTGGTCCTGACCTCTCCAATTCGATTAGGTAACGTCAATAAGGTCGGACCAATGTCACACTCCTGATAATGCTAATGAACGCACAAAACGCTTGAGTTCTGTCAATCATATTTCGCATATCAAAGTGTGTACTTCGTACTCGCCCGAAGGAGAGAAGAAGAAATCTGGATATGTCTCCTTGATGAGATGTTGCCTCTTTATCGTGTCTCGAAAGAGGACATTTTTCATGCTTCGAACTGGGCCAACATCCGTCTCGTAATAATCTCTAATAATCACATTAAAAAACGACAATATTATATTGAGTCAAGTGGACCCTGGAGAGCAAGAGGAGAGAGAAGCAGGGAAATTGAATGCTGATCTTTCAAACTATTTTTAAATACGACGTTAAAAATGCTTCTCCATTTTTATAAAAAATGTTCTGTAAAACGTTAAGGAGTTAGTCTTCTATAGCGACCCGAAAATCAGGGTTATTTGAAAAAATGGTCACTATTCGAAAGTGGGGCTCCTGCTAGAATCAGGCTAATTTTCTTCAAGGGTTCACACCACCCCAAACAACCCCAAACGATCTCGTAAAGGACCTTTAAACATGAGGGGCTTAACGGTGTACTCGATTTTGGCCATCCGGTTGATTCTAAAGAAAAAAAAGAAATTTCACAAAATTAATATCAGCTAAGACTTGACCGAGCTTTTTTTTGTTACCGTATTTCAATCAGCAAAAAAAAGGTTTAAATTTTTTTTTCGTTTTCTTTTAGGCAAATCGACACCATTATTGTTGATAACTAATGAAAAAACGATTTTAAGAAGAAAACCGTCGGTCAAGACTAAACTACTATTACACTGAATGAGTTTTCCAAATGTCAACTTAATCCGTACATTAGATGTCGAGAAATCGTGTAGACGGTTGTGACAAACACAGCTTCGAGAAAAACGCATTTAAAGTTTTACTACCATTCCACCGTTGTAATCATAAGTGCACCTTCAATCCGCGACGCCTGCACAATATGTTGGATCTTCCTCTTCGATTTGAGTTGCCTCAAACCACGAACGAGCGTTCGTCATTTTCACAGTAGCCTAACCCCTTAAGTACGTAACGCGAAATTCGATAAAAAATATTGCAAACATGATTTTTAGTTGGATTTGACGTCCCCGTTATTGGCTCGGAAATAACGAGAACGATGAAGATTGCAACGATGAGGATCGTATAACGTCGGACCTGCCATCAGCTCTGACCCTCGACGATCGAAAATAAATTTTTTATCTACTCGGTGCGAGCACGAGTCACATGTGCACACGTACGTAGATGGGGAGTTCGCCAGTTTCTCATCTCTCCCTCGCGCCGCCGCAGCCTACTCGATCTCTCTTTTTTTTCACGCACGTTCTCCCTTTTTTCCACACATAATCCATCGCCATACACTCACGGATTTGCCGCGTCCATGTAGAAATTGATGCTTGCGTGTCGGCACCCACACGCACATCCACTAACGTGCAAGAACGAATGAGAGATAAGGGCCCCCAGTTATTTTTGTAACATACCCAGCTAGCAACAGTTCTGCGTGTTCATCTTGCTGCTGGGATGTTTCGTCTAAACGAATGTCCGTGTGATGATTATCGACCCCCCAGATACAGCCATTTTTGTCGCAGCTTTTTCCTCAAATGCTACCAACGTGACGAAAAAACAACACGTCAACGCCATAGAATCATACGTCAACCCATTGGGCAACGATGACATCCCATGTGGATGTCATCGTGGTCAAGGATCAGAGTGTCCGAGGGTTGTTGAGCTTCCTGACACGGCTGGTCCATTTTCGCCTCTACGTTGAACGACATTGCAATGACAGCTTGCGAAAGACATATTAGTCCATAGGTTTCGACGACTTAGCGCCCGTACTAGCGTACCTAAAGCGCCATGTTACTTTTCGTTCTTCAGGAGTTATCACGGACTATTCGGAGGGTGAACAGGAAGAGCAAGCTCCGGATTTCGAGGGAGAAACGTTGGAGGGCGTCGTCGATGACAACGCGGAGAGAGAGCTCGTCGCGATAAAAAGTGAGAAGAACGTTGAGCACGAAGCGATTCTCGGGCATCAGCATCATCCGCACGACGGCACAACCGGGTATGCGAGTAGCGTCGAGGAAGGCGGGGATGGCGTGGGCGTTCTGGAGGCGGGTCGACCGGAAATGGAAAATGGCGTCCTCGTTGAAAGCAACGTGAACGAAGCGGTCGAGCTTAATGTCCCTGTTGACCACGAGGATGACCCAAACGCTACTTATACGCTTCATCAGCTCGGCTATTCGACGCACCACATAATACACGACAGGTATTTGATCTACCGAATTCAGCGTCGTGCTGTCGGATTGAATACTATCCTTCCAAACATTAAGCATCGGTCAGTTAGCGTCGATCTCCGAATGAATTTTGAACTGGCTGAGAGCTTGCGAATCCAATGCACCAAAACATGAGGCTGTAGGTTTCCAAAAACAGTCGAGTTCTTATGTGTGGCTGGACTCGTCCAGCTGGACTTGAACTTGGATATTGCAATGGCCGTTCGATCAGGTCCGAAATCAAAGGCAGCTTGGATCAATCTCTCGGAATTCGTTTGAATCGATGGCACACTCAATTTCTAGCCATTCCGATAAGTTCAAATTACTCGTTGAGGACACAAAGCCATTTGACTTGGATCGCTCAGCGAGGCTAAGACTGCCGCTGCTTCGTTTCAAGCAGCGGCAGTTGACTGATCAAGCGATTCATCACTTAAATTTGACGTATAGACGATTGACGTACCAGACATTGTATTCAGAGTGGCCTAGTGTATTTAGCGGATGTTTTTACTATGTGAAATCTTCATTACCCACCTTGCTATCCAAAGAGATCGTAAAATCAGGCTCTGTATCAAACGCACCAAAAATTGCTTAAGACAACGGTATTATCGTTTGCTGCTTCAATGAATAAGTTTAACTACCCGAACAGCAATATGGATTGGAACGACAGGAGCCGTTTTTCCTTATCATTAAAAATACACGTGGCAGGTGATGAAATGTCATCAGTGAGCACCATCGAATATCTACGATCCGATGTTCGATGCTAGTTCCGTCCAAAAGTTTAGCATTCCCAGGGATTCGATAAATGAGAACTCTCAGAAAACGGCACCTCTCTCAAAACGCAGGGATTACTTGGCCGGGGGTTCGCCGCGTTACGAGGGTGGCCCGACGGAGCTAAGGGAGGATCACGAGGAACAGGTCACGAGCGAACAGCAGCAGCAGCACTCCCTCCACGGGGTACACCATCAGCAACCCAACCACCACCACCACCATCATCAACAGCCGGAGTACGGTCAACTCGGGGCGGGAGAGATCCCGGTTCCCGAGGGAGGGGATAGCCGCCACCGTCTCGACGCGGCTTCGCTTCCGTCCGAGGGAAATCGAGTCGGCAGTCACATGCCTCACTCCACGATGCTCCGGTACGGCACTGAGACGCTCTCGCCACCGACGGACCATCACAGCCAGCATCATCAGCATCATCATCTGTCCGAGCAGCATCAGCAGCACGAATCGCTGTTGGCCCAGCGACATATCGACGAACAACAACAGCAGCATCATCAGGAGGCTGTTGAACGTGTGAGTGGCATCGTAGCAGCGATGAGAAGTGCCAGAAGTGATTTCACACTTGGACAGTTCCTTCCACATTTGACGAGTGCCGGCTCCGCGGGACAGGGCCCCATAGACGTCAGTGCGAGTCCCCATCACCAGTCCCAGCCGCATCATCACATCCATCACCATCATCATCACCATCAGCAGCAGCAGCAGCAGCAACTCGACGACGTTCTTACCGAGGAAGCTTACATTCAACATCAAATGAGGACTTCGAGCGACGGTGGCGGTAGTGGTGTGGGTGACAATGGTGGTGCCAGTGGGACCAACGGTGCGGTATCGCCGCCCCTCAGAACTGGAAGTTCACCCGGCTCCAGCAGAAGTCCTCGAGACGATCAGAGGAATCTATCCTCGCCCACCCATCGTCATTCCGAACAAACTGACGGCCACTACAGTCCCAACGATCAAGGGAGACTGCAGTCCTTCACGAATCTCACCGCTATGCAGCCACCGCCATCGGTGCAATCCAATCACAATATGCAAGATAGCGAGAGGGTCCACGATCAGATTTACATGGAGACCATGTACAGCCACGGTACCGGACCTGCTACCCCTCATCATCATCATCACCATCAGGAACACGATCACCAATCCTCGTCGCCGCACTCGCCCACTGGCACTCTCACCAGGTTAGTTTCTTCAATCTCCTTTCTGGCAATTTCTTCATTTTCATTTTGAATTTGGTCACTTCGAATCTCGATCGATGCTCTCTTCCATTCATCTCCAGCCTACGCCTCGTTGTCTTTTCGAAGTAGTCGCGTTTTTTTATACGAAAAAAAAAAATCATCTCGCTCCCAGAAAATGGACATGGGTGTCCGTCTATCCGAAACGCCGGTTAGCTCATTTTCCTTCAATGACCGTCACCTTCGAGGACGTTGACCCAGTCATGGAACAACGCAGTGGTTAAGTTAATTGCCAAAACTTTCGAAAGTCGAGAACCGATTTAGAAACGTCGAATATTGGGCCACAGAGAGGATCGTTAAAAACTGAAGAAAAAAACACCCACGCTCGTTTCTACTCCCTGAGTCACTTTATAGCGTAGTAGGAATCCGAGGGGACGTTCTATTCGCTAAAACACTAGGGACATTCATGAGATTGTCGTTCCTACGGTGTCTCCATTGAGTATTCTTCGGATCCGATCGTATAAACGCGTCTTCACCAACATTTGTGAAAATGATGAAAGCCCCGATTCACCAAAACTCACGTTTACCGTATAACACAGAGGTATTCATTCGTCAGCTGACAAATGGGTCCACCCAAAGTCCTCCCGACCAATTAGTCATTCTTCGTGACTTTCTTCCACACGACTGCATAATGACTCACGTCAGTGTGCAATTGATTTTCTCTGCATGAGTAATGATAATCATGGTAATAACTATTATTATTGTTATAAGTCTTGAAAATCTGTCAATGTTTTGTCTCCCGAGCGCACGTGTTAGGGTCTATTGGAACTCTTGGGACGATTTTGATGCACAGAGAGAAGATAAATTTGCCGCGTTGCAGTTACGGACTTAGTGCAGAATGAAAAAAAAATCCGATCTTAGATTATATTCAGCAACAATATTGAAAATATTGAATAACTGCAAAGCCCCGACTATATGCGTATATATGTAGGGGGGGGGGGGGGGGGGACTCGTCACCTTTCCTCGAGCACGTCGAATATCCCGCAAAAATATTTGTTCGACGGCTTAAGGGTAGTTACACACGGTTTTCACGGGTTTTCGTGTATACGCAGGCGAGAGCGAGAAAGAGAGAGAACCCTGCGGTACTTTCTTGGAGGGATGAAAACGATGCGTCCACTCGTATTTTGCTCCGGGGTATAGTATTTTTCGGCGACGTCTGGATTTCGCTCTTGGCCTATGCTAACAAAGCGCGGCACTCTTTTCCCCTCCTCGGGCCCGCGAAAGCGAGAAAACCGAAGATTTGTGTTTTCCCGTGTTTGTTGTTTCTCGGTTTTAAAAACGACGCGCCCAACGCTCCGAAACAATCGGAGTTACCGTGTGCAACTAATTTACTCTGCAATGGAATTGTGCGACGGGAAAATTGCGGGAAAAAATTAATTTTTATTTTTTTTACACGCGATCGTGTGATTGATAATTTTTTTTTCGTGACGATCCGATCGATGACATTCATTCAGGAGTTCATTTTAATCATTGGATAAGGGAGATGTATTTTGGATTCGTGGAATTTACGACGTGACGGGTAATTCGACTTGACAATTAATGAGATTAGATTACCATTGATTGGATGGAAAAATCATGTGGATGCGCGGACAATGTACGTCGTTATCTTATCGAGTCCCGTGGACATTTTCCCGCCCCTGTGTGTACACAAACTACTTACGCGAATTATTGATGCCTATTGCATTTTGCAGAATATTTCTCGCCTGGGAATTCTGAAGCTAAATTTTTTTTCATCATTTTGATTCCGATAATTTTTTTAAAATGTTGCCGATCTTTTTTTGCTAAGGCTTGTGATGAGTTTTTCTTTGGGTTTGGTTGGGTTAGAGACATATCTTGAACACCCCGCGGACATTTTTCCTCTCCTGAGTTTACAGAAACTACTTACGCGAATTACTATATTGATGCCTTTCGCATTTTACAGAACATCGTTTGGCGCGAGAATTTTGAAGCTAAACTTTTTTTTTCATCATTTTGATTCCGATGATTTCTGAAAAATGTCGCTGATATTTTCGTGAAGGCTTTTGATGAGTTTTTCTTTGGGTTTGGTTGGGTTAGAGATACCTTGATCATCCTACGGACATCTTCCCTCTCCTGAGTGTACGCAAACTAGTTACGCGAATTGTTAATGCCTTTTGCATTTTGCGGAAAGTCGTTTGCTCGACAATTTGAAAGCTAAACATTTTTATTCCGATGATTTTTTTTTCAACGACTGTCGATCAATTTTCTGAAGGCTTTTGATAAATATTTCTCCGGATTTAGTTGAGTCAGACATACCTTGGGTATGATGATTAGGAGCAGAATCTTTTTTTTCACAGCTCGGTTACAAGTGCATGAATTGTTTTAAACTGCTGACGGTGGCAAGGAGAATTTTGGAGCTAAATATTTTCTAAAATCATTCTCATTTTGATAATTTTTATAAAAGAGTTTGCCAATAAATGTTCTGAAGCCTGATGAATTTTTCTCTGGCTTTGGTTGGGTCAAAGACATACCTAGGTTCCAATGCTTTGGAACAGAATCATTGTTGTTTTTTTTCAAATCCAGGTCTGCGAATGCATGGATTTTTCAAAACTGCTGACGTTGGCAAGGATAAGCAGCAAGCAGATCATTGTCGACTGAAGATCAGTTGCATGTGATCTTTAACCCTTGGCCAGTTTGTTTTGCTACATTTATATACGTATGTACGATAGTACGCTATACAGCCAAAGAATCGCTGCGGACAGCATCCCGTTTGATTTCCGAGAACCCTTTGGTCAAATGTCCATTGTGTATCGCGTTGTCGTCGACGCACACTCGATGAAAGGATACTCTATATCCCGTTGCGTCCCGCACTTATGTCCCGAGTGATCGCGAATCCTCTCGACTTAGGTCCGTATCGACTTTCCTCGCGACATTAATCTGCGCCGTAAAAGCTCCCGAGACATTCCAGGGTACTCTCCGTGTCGCACAATAATTCGCACAATAATCTCCGCCACGGAACACGAGATGACGTTGTGAAAAAAATCGCGAAGCATTCCTCTAAGCTGACCCACTCGGGGCTGCCGAGCCGTCTGGGCCGGAAGATGACAGGGGCCCGGATTTGACTTTGATTGGGCCCGGATTGGGACCGCAAGTTCGTCGGGGCCAGTCTGGAAGCTTCACTTAGGAATTAAGACATTTGAATATTAAATCTGAATTGGCTGGTACAGGTCCGTAATTAGAAATGATAGATTATGATTATATTAATTAATATAGGGGAAGTCGGGGTAGGATGATAACGCTGAGGTCATGTTCAAATAAAACATGTGTATGGGTCAGTCAATTTTAATTAGTTTTTAAACTAATCACCATTTAATAATCTTTTAATTTTGGAAGCAAAAAAGCAGTCTTTCTGATTTCTACTATACAATATTGATTTTTAGTGAAACCTTTATTTTTCCCATCTTACCCTGTATGCGGGGCAAGATAAAACAGCGCCGGGATAATGGTGGGACACGAATTAAGGCCTCAGGACACTCTTGAGGCCGAAAAAATACGCTTTTTGGGGATTTTTTTTTTCAGAAAAAATACAGAATAAATCGAGATTACAAAAAAGGGTGTTTATCATACATATCAGTGACTGTATACAATAATTTTGGTGAAGCGATTAATTTCAAAATCGCGGCTGTACAGCGTTTTTGCGATGACGTCTCCGTTTTTCCAGGGTCCACGGCCGGACAAACGGCTCCTGTAATTTTTTAAATTATAATGAGGCAATGAATTTTTTTCGATTATATATAATAACTGCTATAGAAGTACGTAGGATTTTTTTCTCGATATATTGATTTTTGGCCTAATGGCGCACTTTTAAAGTGGAAAGTGAAAAATTTGCCTAAAAATCGTCACATAATTTGTTAATAACAAATTATATAATATATAATTATTAAAGTATCGTTATCTTACTTTAATAATTCGATCTTACTAAATATCGATACTTTAATAATTATAGATCATTATTAAAGTATCGTTTGATAATTTGTTAATAACAAATGAACTATGCAATATAGAAAATAATCCCAACTTAAAAAATGCAGTTTTGAGATGAACGCGTTTGAAGGTTTGAGTAGTAGAAAATCACTCACAATAGGAGCTCGCTGCGGACCAGGCAGCCTTGTACTAAAAGTAGAAAACCAAGTACTTAGAGATTTTCCCGGCCACAATCTTTTGGGACATGATTTTGAGGTCCTAGGGGACCATTAAATAGCCTCTTAATCGTCATGAAATTTTTACACGACCTCCTGAATACTACATGTAAAAACATACCAAATTTTCAGAATTCTATCCTCATTACTTCAACCTTCTTAGGGGTTGAAATGAAAAATGATAAGAAAATTCTGAAAATTTTGTATGTTTTTGTATGAAGTATTAAGAGGTCGTGTTAAAATTTCACGGCGATTAGGAAGCTCGTTATTAAGAAAATAACATTTTGTTAAGAACAATTTTTAAAAGAAATTTAAAAAAAATTATCGATAAACTTCGTTTTGTTTCCGTTGCTTTCAGTATATTGTAGATATTACACAATTGAGAGGTTAAAAACTAAACTTATTGCAAAGTTACATCAGTTTCCATAATACAAAATTTAGTTCGTGAATTTGCGCTATTTTCGCAACTTTTTTTTGAGGATTTTATAAAAGATATGAATATAAAAGGTGTTGGGTTTGATAAATAAAGTCTTGAAATACATTTAATAAAAATGTTTTAATTCTTTTTAATTCATTTTTAAGTACAAAAACTTAACGTAACGTAAATAGGTGGGATAGGTAGGTCCATCACAACTCGGCAACGGCTTGCCTGAAACTAAAAATATCAATGTCCATTAGATTCAGTATGACACTAGCTACGAAATAACCCTCGGATATAAAGTCTTGTCAAAAAATAAAAAAATGGCAGATGAAAAACGAAAAAAGTAAAAAAACGCGTTTTTTCGCAGTTTTTCGAAAAAAAAACAGTGAAAATCAAAATCTTAAAACCGTCGAGGATCATTTTATTGCGAATCATGTTTACAATATGTGGTTAAAATTTCAAGAGAATCGGCTTATTAGTTTTAGAGATACGATGGAGCTAGATTTTGAAAACGTTTTTTCGAGAGAAACGTGTTTGAAGTTTATACTATGAAAAACTCTTACCTAAACTCAATCGGCAATTCTTGCTCCGTACAAAATCCAATATTGATTTTTTGAAATTTTCAAAGTGGACTGGTCCCTTAAAAAAAATCGATTTTTCGAAAAATTCTAGACTGCCCTAACCCTTTAGTGGCATTTTTCGCATATAAAAGTGGTTTCATTCTCAATACCATCAATTGGATAAGCAAATCGTCTAAGTTCTGTAGGATTAGTCCGAATAATCTTGCTTCCATATCATTTTGATCATTTGCAAGTTCTTTTTCTTCCCCTGGTACAAACACCGGTTGAAGAGGAACCAAATGCTTTACCAGGTCCATTTCACCCTTTCTAACGTAAATAGTGGTACGTTGTACGATATTCCGGGTTTGCGATAGATTGTATTCATCTTGCCCCATTAGACGGTTAACAAATTAACGGGAGATATACACCTAGGAGCCGCAAAAAGGTAATTTTTGTGATTTTTTTCAAGGAAAACTATTTGAAATTTCGGATTGGGGTGTTAATTATCTAAAAGTATATACGTTCAAAAATATGTTCATTTTCTTTATTTAAAAATACCAAAAATATACAAGGATATTGTACGATCCGTGGAGCGTCGTAAAAAAATCAGTCCCAAAATTTCTCGAAAACCAATGAACCGATTGCATTGAGGTTTTTTGTGGTTATTCTATACACCATTATCTAGTACTTGTCATAGATTTTTTTTTCGTTACTTAGTTTTTGTTTGCTAGGCAAAATAATAACTAATTTTTGGCCCAAAAATCACTATTTATGTTCAAACGTCCGCCATTTTGTCATAAATCGATACTTTCAAAATCGGCTATGACAAGTACTAGATAATGGTGTATAGAATAACCACGAAAAATCTCAAGGCAATCGGTTCATTGGTTTTCGAGAAATTTTGGGTACCGATTTTTTTTACGACCCTCCAAGGATCATACAATATCCTTGTATATTTTTGATATTTTTAAATAAAGAAAATTACACATATTTTTTAATGTATATACTTTTTAAAAAATCACAAAAATGCCCTTTTTTCCGGCTCCTAGGTGTATATCTGCCCTTAACAAAAAATCACGCAATAACCTTGAACATTTCTGCCAAACCGTTCTTATTATTTTAATAACTAGTACTTTCATTGTGTTTACCTGCCTGCCTCTAATCAATAACAGCAATTCAAATAAACTGATTGTGAAACGACGTTAAACTTTGCCAAAAATGCCATCGTTTTGTCAAAAAATCGACATTGTATTCATACTCGAGACGCGTGCTTCCAGCACAGTTGATACTTCCACACTCATTCATCTCACCGTCCCCCCTCCAAACTCCAACGGAAGTACCCTGCTCGCACGCACTGTTCAGTGGCTAGGCTTATGATTAATCTCACCCCGCGCATTCGTCTTGCCGCGAGTTCCCCTATTTGGCGAGTAGCGCCAACCGTGAAAAAAAAATCGGTGAAAATTGGAGCAGTTTTGGAGGAAAAAGAGTGCCCGTTAGCAATCCGGTGGCGTTTGGGTGGCGCGTGTGCGCCACGGTAGGAGATCAGATTGTCGGCGAGGGTGGGGAAGGCGGTCGAGCTCTGGGAGAGAAGGGGGAGTTGAGTCCTGGTTAATGCCACCTTCGAGGATCACCGCTACGTTATTCGTCTTGCAACGTGTCGTCAACTCTCGCCACCTACACTCGACTCCATAGCTTCAGTTCTTGCTCGTCCGTGGTGACAGATACGGAACTCTGGTGATCGCTTTTCCATTTGCTTTCGTGCTTCCTCGTTCTTCATTCTCGGACATTTTATTTGTCCGGCCCGACACCCACGCGACCCCCGTTCGTGCGATCGGTGTGGAAGGAGACGAGAAAAAACGGAGACGAAAGAGAGCGGTGACATTTTTCGTATTCGGATCGACCGAACTCTCGATGTCGAGCCTTCGGAGCGAGCAAATGCAGTGAGTTGATATTTTTACCAACGACCATGTGGCCGGCACTGGTTTCGCAATTTGTCGGGGGGAGAGGAGAGAGGGAGGGAGAGGGGGGAGTCTATTAGTGCATTCAATCTTTTATATTGGACAGGTGGGTATCTAAACGAGCTAACGTCACTCTGGGTGACTTTGAAGACCAACTTGGACGAGGCGCATACTGCATTGTCTTTGCAAGTTTACACGTGATCTGACTTTCTCGCAGGAAAATAGAAGATTGTACAAATAGATAGTGAATGAGAAGGAAAAATCAATTCTTACGTTGGCTTGCAGTGGAATATATGCATGGGGGGTATTATATCTTGCATTCACGTAAAAAGTGGACATTTCAATGTGGCTTCATATTCGTTAGTTACCGTCTATTCAAGGCGTTATACGCAGTTGCCAGGCCAAAAAAGTCGTTTTTTCACGAATTTTTTATGGAAAAGGATTTCATTTGAGCAAAACGAAAAGTATTAGGCAGTATAGTGGCATCTTTCAGCTTTAGATTGGCACTTTTTATTTTCAAAAATATTCATTAACATTGCTCCTGCAGGAAGTCTCCTGGAGGTCCCCGAAAAAAAAGTGTCCGACGGTGAGCAAAGTATCTCCGGCTTGGATTATCTAAAATGAAAAAACCAAAAAGATTCTTTTAGGGGATAGATGAATCCAGGTATTGATCGAAGGAATAGTCGAAATTTTAATTTTTGACAAAATCGTGGCTCCGGAACGAAAAAATTTCGATTTTCGACCAATGTTTTTTCGTTAAATCGTTGAAAAAAATATAAATAATTGTCGGAAATCTTATTCCTGCGATCAATACCTGAAGAATATATCTGACAAGGTTGTGTTAAAATTGTAGGCCGATCCGTTGAGCCGTTTTTGAGAAATCGTGCTCACCGGCTTGGAAAACGCCGTTTTGAGAAAAACGCGTTTGAAGTTTCAACAGTCGTTCAGACATATTTAAGATTTATTTTGTAGCGCTCCGAGCGGCCTTACAAATATGTGAGTATTTCCGAGAATATTCGCTGGATCGATTTGAAATTTTCAGGGTATATACTCACATATTTGTACATTCCGAAAATGCTATAAAAAATCGATTTTTTGAAATTTCTAACTGCGTATGACGCCTTAATTCATCTACAATCAATCAAATTACAGCTGTCGAGTTTAATTTAAAACGATGGTAATAAAATTGAAATTAAAGTTCGCTGGAATTTGATTGATTTAAGGGGTCTTCTCACTTTAGACGCTAAAAAGACTATTTTCATGAATTTTTTTGATAGGTTTATATTGTAGATATTCATATAAAAGTTTTTACACTTAATAAATACACTTTCGAAATACATTTAAAAAAAAATATTTATTCAAGTCACTGTTTATAGACGAGAATGGTAGTTCAAAAAATGTCATTAAAAAATTGTAGGTCTGCGCTGTTGATGAAATCTCGGAGATGGATAATCCGAAACAAAAAATCAAACGGTTTTAGATTCAGTGTGTTAATGGCTATAGCGCATATCATACGATTTTTGGTATATGCAAAAATAACAACATGGCGGATATTTTTCGAAAAACAAAAACACTTTTTTTTCGCCGTTTTTGGTAAAAAAAATAGTAAATATCAAAATTTTAAAAATCCTTGACACGTGCGATAGCTATAGTTGTAAAGAATATGTGGTTAAAATTTCATGAGGATCGGTTCAGAAGTTTCGAAGATTTTATCAACAAGCCGTCGGAAAATGCGTTTAAAGTTTGTTTGGGTTACATAAATGCATAACATTTTTTAAATTGTATTTCGAAAGTGTATTTATGAAGTGTAACAACTTTTATATCAATATCTATAATATAAACCTACAAAAAAAACCTTGTAAATAGCCTTTTTTAGCGTCTAAAGTGAGAAGACCCCTTAATAACGAGTGGCTTTCAAAGTGGAATATGGTAGGAATGTCCCACAATAGAATTGGCGATTAAAAAAAAAGATTAGAAAAATAAGGTCTCGCATATTTCCATTCTAGTTGAAAAATTACTTCTCCGAGGTTAGGAAAACTTTGCATTTGGACTGCACTTCAATTTTGAAGTTTGTCTCTCTTATCTCGTCGGTTTCCAGTTTCTAGTTCTTACGTTGCACAGCTTTTTATTCATCATTCGTATCGGCTTTGAATTAATAGCTGTCGCAGCGCCACGGCAATCAGGATCACTCGAATTTTCCGTTCAAACATAAAAGTAGCGGAGCAGTAAATCATCCAATCTGTCGATCTCGTAAATAACTTGAATAAATATTGAAAGATCTTTTGGGATGCTCGGCAATCCCAAAGAACGAGTCCCCTCTGACCAATACGCGCAATCGTCCTCATGAATCGAAACGTACACCGAGTTTGTCGTGAGACGTGCCCTGTGAACATATTCGTAAAAAAAAAAAAAGAAAAATCGTCCTCATCCTGAGCATCGATAATCGCCGGACAACTCTCGATGCTCGACCGAGCAAACATGGAACAGCGCCCCATTTTATCGCGTGTGTACTACGCACGAAAGCCTGATAAGTCCGCTTTGGGCTTTCGAGAAATCTTAAAATCCCGGGAAATTTCATTTTGTATCTTGAGCGAGACGAAATATTTCTGGGTTCTTAAAAATAGATCATTTTTTTACTCGACCGTTGAAAAGCTTTACAAAAAATTGAGTACGTCGACGATAATTTTTAAAGCGTTATATACCTTTGGATGGTTGGAAAACGAGATTTTTTTGAGATTTTTTCTTTGATATTATTGATAAAGCAGTCAAAGTGAGGTATGGAGGGTTTATTTGACGTATCTGTAGGTACGTAAATCAATTCTTTATTTTCCCAAAAAATAGCAAATGGCCGCCCAGTGACAGGTGGAAAAGAACGCCTTTTTTGAGGCCCTAGAACAAAAAATAATATTTTTCTTCGTAATCTACAGGTGTATAGCTTGCGAAGTACACACGATTTTAGCCAAATATACATTTGCGCAAGTTAGCCACCATTTTGAAAAACAAGTTCCATTTTTCACTAAAAAAACATGGTCGTAATTTTGTTTATAAAAACCGTGAGTGTCAATCGATTGTAAAAATCGTGGGTACTTCGCTAGAAAATCTATTGAAGAAGCTGCAGTTGAAATTTGAAGTCAATCGGTTGAAAATTGTATGAGCTACGAGTTAACCCAATTTTGAAAACTTGGTTTCGGGAGTTACGTGGGTTTCGAATCCAAAAAAGCACATTTTCTGTATTAAAAAAAATATAACATATGAGTTACTTTATTAAAAATGTTAACAGCAACATTACAGAGGACATTAACATAAAAGAGCAATTTTACCAATATTTAAAAAAATTTCATCCAAAAATTTGAGAAATTCAGCCGGTGGGACCTGGTTCCCGGAGCCCCCTTAAGAAACAGTGCCTTCGTGGTGGTCAGGATAACTCATGATAGCTTTATCCGAAATTAAAAAACCCAATTTTTTCTGTTAGTAGATAAGTATAGCTCGTGATTGAACGTAGGATTGAAAGAAATGGAATTTTGGGCAGAGTTGTATGCAAAATAGTTCAATTGTTGGTACAATTTACACTACGTATAGCCTTGTAAAATTAGTTATAATCGAAAAAAAACCTTTGTTCAATCACTAGTCAATGCTATTTTGAAGATGTGTGCAAAATTTCAATAAGATCGGTGCATTAGGCTTGAGAAATCATGTCCAACGACTTTGAAAATAGTGTTTTGAGAAAAATGCGATATGCCTGCGTCTCTCTCTCCTAGACTTTTACTCCGATTGAATTTAAACTTTGGCAGAACATTCTCGACATATTGTGCTATTAGATAAAATTTAAAAAATGGATGTTTTAGAATTTTCAAACCCACGTAATCCCTTAAAAAACGCTTTTATGGATGTTGAGTCCCCAATCGCAAATGATAATAAAGTTTTGAAAATTTGGTACGTTTTGTATGAAGTATTTCAGAGGTCGTGTAATAATTTCACGACAATTAGGAAGCTCGTTATTGAACAATTAACATTCACAAATTAAATGTTGTCTTATGGAAACTGATGTAACTTTGCAATAAGTTTTTTTATTGCACCCCTCAATTTTGTAATATCTACAATATACTGAAAGCAACGGAAACAAAACGAAGTTTATTGATAACATTTTTTTTATTTCTTTTAAAAATTGTTCTTAACAAAATGTTAATTTTTTAATTACGAGCTTCCTAATCGTCGTGAAATTTTAACACGACCTCTTAAATACTTCATACAAAAACATACCAAATTTTCAGAATTTTCTTATTATTTTTTATTTCAACCCTTAAGGAGGTTGAAGTAATGATGATAGAATTCAAAAAATTTGGTATGCTTTTACATGAAGTATTCAGGAGGCCGTGTAAAAATTTCATGACGATTAAGAAGCTACTTATTGAACAATTAACATTAACATGTTTCATAGGGACTCAACATCCTTAAAGCTTCAAAACAATTTTTTTTCGGAGCACATGATTCTTGGGATATTTATACATTATCTAAGCCGATTAAAAAAACGATACATTTTTTTCCATACAAGGCCTTGATGCCTGGTGACATTGATTTAAAATTATATATTCTTGTACGACCGAGACTTTCTATTGACAATGTCCGATTTGATTTTCCTCTGGAATGAAGAAACGGAAGAGGCGAGATAAAAGTCCGCCGCAAGACGCGGTTGGCAGGTCCGTCGCGTGATCTCGACTTTGAGAAGTCGATTTTTTTCGATCTACTTGTTGGTCCTTTCTTATACGTCGGGGTCTATGGCACCCGTGAGAAGATTCACGGGACATTATCGTACGAGAATTTATATAATATTCTACACAGACGCGCCTGTGTGTATACGTGAGGGACCTATAACCCAAGGTGGCTGGGTGCAAGCTACGAGAAGCGTTGCATTTCGCTAATTGTGCACATTATTTATCTCGCGTAAGAAAAATGGCGAGGTATTTTGTGCCACTATTTTTCTCGACTCCGTATCCAGCATCTTCTCTTCTGACGTCCGCGAGGTAAGGACATTTGATGCTGGAAAAAAACATCACCGAGAGGGCCAGTGGAGGGAGCCGGTGTCCGATGAAGATGCGGAGTACGAACGCCCGCAGAGACTCGAGATCTTTGACCGTTTTGGAATTTTCTTGCGTTGGCATTTCTTCAGTTTGAACTGATTGTTTTATTCGTTTGGCAACGTTATATTATCGCTTTTTGATTTTTTAAATTTGGGGTTCAATTTGATCGAATAATTTTTTAAATAATGCCCGATGTCCATGGCCAATCGTATTTTTCGTAAATCTTTGCCAACTCGCTGAATTCGGTCGGTTTAAGGCCTTGTATATCTTTGGATGGTTGGAAAAAGAAGCTTTTTCGGGATTTTTTTTTCAAAAATAATAATAAAGCAATCAATATGACATAAAAAAGTTTATTGTTCATATTCTGTAAGTACTCAAATCAATCTTTTATTAAAAAAAAATACAAAATGGCCGTTCAGTGGCTGGTAGAAAGAAAACGTTTTTTTAGGGCGAAAGCTTTTTTAGAATAGAAAAGAGTTTTTTTCCCTAATCAAGATGAGTTTTGCTAGCGAAGTACACGCAATTATAACAAAATATTGATTTTTGAAAATTTGGCATCGTCTTCAAGAAAAAATCGCATTTTTTATTTAAAAAAAATTAATAATTTAGTAATTGGTGATCAATCTAAAAGATCATATGCACTTCGCTAGAAAACCTATCTAAGAAGCTACAATGGAAATTTGAACGCGATCGGTCGAAAATTGTGGGAGCTACGAGTCTGCCCGATTTTGAAAACACGGTTTCAAGAAAAACGGCTTGAAAGTTTAAAAACTATTTTTCTTCGAATCATAACATTCTTGCGACGTATATACATAATTTACGACAATAACAAAAATTATACTTCTTTTTCAAAGGTATATGAGGATATAGGTAGATCTTAATAAATCTCAATATCAGGTTCTTAAATTTAAACGTCCGTAAGCACTCAAACTTAAGTTCTCTTATACTTAAAGGTATATAAGAACTAAGTATTAATGAATCACACTCGTAATTGAGTGTGATTTATTAATATTTAGTTCTTATATACCTTTAAGTATATAAGAACTTAAGTTTGAGTGCTTACGTACCTTTAAGTTTAAGGACTTAATATCAAGATTTATTAAGATCATTCTGGGTCATTGTACACGAGATTCTACACGTCATTCTACTACAGCTCTACCCATAGGTCATTCTACACGATCATTGAATATCGCTATTTAAATAAAATTGTTAACGAAGAACCGCAAGGGGAGGTTTTGTCCGTTCAATGATCGGTGAGGTGCACGAGGGAAGACATTACGTCTCGTTCATGGACATAAGTAGTACGGTGTTAAGATTCTCGGAAGAAATACGAGACACGCGTTATTCAGTCCGTCGTCTGGTGTGTTATAGAAATAGTGTATCGGATCACCCACACAATAACAATTCACGCACTCTTGGGCAATTTACACCGATGATATATTATATACCTCACCTTGCCTCGCACTCTCAATTCTCGTTAATGGTCTACTCCATTCATATGTAGTGCACTTATATATATATATGAACATATACATACTGGAGACATAATACCAACAAAAAGTATTATAATAACCATTATATTAAAAATATTTCCAACGAAACCAACAAGCAATTGTATGTCTACTGCCCTCTGAAACTTTCGATGTTAATAACAATTTTTCCGAAAAAAAGAACAGTGGAATAGTCTTGCAGTTCTACGTAAAAAATAAACGAAGTGGCCGCTTGAGTGACAGGCCTGAATGCAATTAATTATCGGACCAGAATGGATTTATGTCAATTGTTGTTTACTTTTGTACTTTTTGGCCAACGTACAAGTCGGCTGCGACCGCAAGGTGAGGCAAAAATGGAATATGGAAATGAAATATAAATTTGTTTAGCTACTTTTCTCGCCAATAAGGTACTCGGGAAATATTAATAGTAGTCCAATAGTAATTTATCTCAGTGAGCGATAACGGAGTACGGAATTTTGTCAATGGAAAATTCAGATGGCAGAGTTGAATGATCCTGAGAGTACCGTAAAGGGTCAAAGGGGTTTCGAATGACCGAGAAAAAGTGCTTGTATTGAGGATGCACTTTGCCACGTGCTCAGGCCGGAATTCCGGAAGAACGGTTCGCACCACGCATCTACTCGTCCGGTTTCCTTCGATTCTTGCCTCCCCCCCTCACTCTCTCTCACTCTCTTCGTGTTCCCTCTTGCTCGGTTGTATTACTATACAAAGTACTTTAGCAGCCGGCTAGACGGAGGCCCGTGCCACGGACTGCGCGAGACTCTCGTAGGATTTCCCGAACAACTTGACTAAGCGTGTCGTACATTTACAGCGGTCGCACTTAGGCTCGTGGTACTTGCCCTCATCCTGGAACGGCGGAAAAGATACTAATGCGCGCAGAGACTTCAATTCTTTTCCGCCACAAGAGACACGCTATTTTTGGTGAAAAAAAAATCATCGTTGGTTACTTGAAAAAGAATTATTTCGCAATTTTTCATTCGGTGATTTTCGTATATAGAATGACGCAACGAAATTGATTAATTCCGCCGATGGATCATTCATCGCTGATTACTCAGGAAAAATGAGAAGCTGGCGAACGAAATCGGACTTGTCCACACGTCAATTTAAAGATTTTTTTCTAATTTTAATTTTTCGTGTTTTCCAACCACCCCTTTATTAACTCTTGAAATATTTTGGATGAAAACCAGCCCTAAACACCGCTAAATTTGTTGACCACTGCCTTTCAAGCGAAAAGGCAGTTTTTAGGCACAGAGAGAAACAAAATAAGAACAATAAACATAATTAACGCAGTGAGGACAAGTCCGGCTTTGTTCGCCAGCGCCTCAAGTATGTAAACTCGTATTTTGTCAATTTTTTCGTTATTGAGAAAACAGCATCGGGTTAGGCCGGGAACTGATATGGAGACCCGGAGGATTATTTTACAAATCATAATGAATTTTATGGTAAAATTAATTTGTTCTTCATAATATGGACAAACAAGAATGTTTGTTGAGATTTCTTTTTTAATACGAGACAGTGGCACGATAGCAGTTCGTGCGAAACCTTTTTTTCCAATTTCTTTCACTCGGCAGCGAAATTTTGGCAGTTTTTGGAATTGAAGCTGGAGCAAGAGAGTGCAACGTCTTTTAGTGTAGATATAAAATACCAGAAAAGTCCAAGGAATTTCTAATAATGTTGTTTTTTGGAAATAAATGCGCATTTGCGGGAAAAACTTTTTTAAAATTATTTTTAAAAAATTAAAATTTAGATTTAAAAAATTATAAACATTTTTTTGGAGTTAACGCAAATAAATTTTTTTAAACTTGATCATTCTCCAGTGTTTTATGTCTGCATTTAGAAACGCATTGGTATGTATCTTCAGGTTCAATTTAATAAATTGGAGATATTCAATCGCGGCAGATTTGCGCGCGCATCAATTAAATTTTCAATCAGTTCATTAATTGACCAAACAAGTAATGGCATTTAATTAAATTGCAATCAACATTGATTGAAATTACACTATTAGTTGTATGTTGCAATTAATTTATTTGGATTAGTCTATGTTAATTGCAGCCCGCCGTTGAAAGAATTGCAATTAACTGTTTTTAATTGTTCTAAAAAACAATTAAAACTAACAATTAACCTCATAGATGTATTTCAATAACTTCTGCGTTTGTCCTGACGCCACTCCGCGTCCTATACAGTAATCAGTTTCAATGGTTATTTTTTATTTAAGTACATTAAAAATATTGAAACTTGATTAATTTCTAATTGTGGAAGGTCCCGATTAACAATTTGTTAATTAACAATAATGAATTTTCACAGTTACAATCAATTAATTGTTAATTGTTATAGTCGTGATTAACAATTAATTAATTGTTGATCTTAAGTTACCCTAGCAATCAAATTTTGCCCAACACTGTATTGCGGACAGTTTTAGCGAATGAGTTATTTCAACATTTCTTGTGTATATTTGCGTATATTTTGAGGAACCAATTGTCAATTTTCAACAAAGTTCATAACTTGAAAAAAATCGTCTTTTCAGTCCCCGTATCGATTTAGAAAAAAAAACAACAAAGACAAAAACAAACAACATAGAACCAAAATAGTTCGATGTTGTTTTTTTGAGTGCCAAAGTGATTTTGGTTTTTTTTAAACTCAAACTTAGCAAAAGTTTCAGCAAAAATATAACTCTATTTAGACAAATGCGAACTTTACTCAACTCGCTTGGCCTTAAAGCCCAGATCTTATCGCACGATTTGTTCGTGCATCGCAGCGCAAATGTTTGAAATATAAATAATGAAAAAGCATAGCACAAATGGAAGGATTTGTTTTTTTCACCGTCAATGGGAGTCAGAAGTTATATTTTCCATCTTGATTTCGCTGAAAGGAAAAAACACGCTTGATCCGGGAAAAATGGAAAAAGTGTAGACGCCTTATCTCGAACTGCGTTGAAACATCGGAGAGAGAAAAAATGCAGTGCATAGATTAGCCAAGTGCGCTGACAGTAGTCGGAGGACGCGTTCGCGACTTCGCGTTCTCGCACGTGCTTCATCCACAAATAAGCCGACGAGCACGTACCTGAACGACAGAACGTGCCAGATCGTCGTAAGCCTCAAGGACACATCCGTATTGACATTTGGCAGATTTGTTAGCATTGCTTATTTTTCCCGAAGTACAATCACGCTCGGTGTTTTTTCTTTAACTCCGCGGATAAGCAAACTCGCCTTTTCCTCCGATAAAGCAAACGATATTTCCGATTTTTTAAAAGAAAGAAAATCTTTGTTCGCTCAATTTGAATATGAAATATGGATCTTTCCACTTCTATTGCACGAGAATTTTCCAGAGTCTGCATGAATCTAATATATCGGTATTAGTTTATTCATCGGCTGCGAAACATCTTCGGGTCCCATGGGCAAATCGGATCTGGACTTTTTTCACACCCGCACAAATTTTCCACAATTATCCGGGTCCCAGGCCTGATAAGGGCCCTTGAAGCAGAGCTGCTCTTTTTTAGAATTTCAAATTAGCGATCCTTGCTAAACATTTTCAACCGGAGTCGTTTGAGGCTGAGAAATCATGGATTTCGTAAAAGTTCTGGCTAATGTTAAGAGCCCGAGGCCCTTAAGGCGCCTTTTCACTTTAGACGCTAATAAAGGCTATTTTCATGATTTTTTCCTTCATAGGTTTATATTATAGATATTGATATAAAAGTTTTTACACTTAATAAATACACTTTCGAAGAACGTTAAAAAAAAATGATTTATTTAAGTCACTATTTATGGACGAAAATGGTCGTTAAAAACATTCCCTAAAAAAATTGTAGGTCTGCGCTGTTGATGAAATCTCGGAGATGGATCATCCGAAACAAAAAATCAAACGGTTTTAGATTCAGTACGTTAATGGCTATAGCGCATATCATACGATGTTTGATATATGCAAAAATAACAAAGTGGCGGACATTTTTCGAAAAAACAGAAAAAAACACGTCCTTATCACCGTTTTTGGCAAAAATCAGTAAATATCAAAATTTACAAAACCCTTGCTATGCGCTATAGCTATAGTTGTAAAGAATATGTGGTTAAAATGTCATAAGGACTGGTAAAGTGATGGTCACTCAATAATACAGACTCCTCCGATCTTCAGAAAATTTTAGTATGCTACTTTTGGATATGTATACTTTCGAAAAAAGATATAAAAAATGTCGATTTTTTGAAAATTATAAAGTGAGAAGAGGCCTTAAAGGTTCGAAAAAAATCGGCCAATTTCCGAATTTTTATCTGGGAAATGGTTGGTGAATTGTTTTTTTTTACATTTTTTTACACCATTTTTTTTTACACACAGTTACATATATTGAGGGTTTTGAAAAAAATTTTAGAATAAAAAGAAAATTTCTCTTTTTATTCAATCTTTTATAAATTTCAGCCACGTTCGCCTCGAACTTTATCGGTCCTGCCCTGTCAATTTCACGAGATGATTTTCAAATTGATCAATAATACGAAATCGGACGTGGGTGATTTTCCGGTACGAAAAATATCATTTTTTTTTTTGCAAAAACGAGCGTGTTACTATTTCGAATGACGGGGAACCAGAAAGAAAATTCGAATACCTGAAAAGCCTCTGGAATGAGTCACAGTGCGTTATTCCGGCCGACTTCCTTCGGTCGCTTTAACGACGAAAAATTTCACGGGGTCTATTACGTCCACTCTCGTGTTTTTCTCGGCTGATCTTTGCTCTGGGTTCTCCCATTACAGTAGTTCCTATACCTACGAGCATCGGACCTCCAGCATCGAGAGATAAAGAAGTTAAGAGACGCGACACGGTCCCGGCAGTCAATTAGGGCCCAAAAGTGCACGTTGCATACTTGCATTATCTCAAATCATTTTTACACGGCAAAATTGAAATCCAATATTGAACCGCAAAGAATGAGAAAGAATACCGGCGATCCAGCAGTTAGTCCACAAATTTTGAAAAAAACCACATCACAAATGATTTATTCAAAAACTCGTGCATGCTTTTTCAAACTGGACAGTTCAATCTAAAACAATCGGTATGCCGATATGTTGGGTTTTTGTGCGAATATGTTAATTTTTATATTCGTTTGCATCGGAGAGTGCCACGACGTATATATGAAATTGTAGCATAATCCGAAGTGCGGGTCGCCCGCATCTAGTGGACGACTGTCGAGACTTTCCACGCTCTTACCGATCCCCGAGGCAGGTAGGACGAGTCAGACGCTCGGGTCTACGGGATGCCGTGTTCAGAAGTTACGTGGGTTTCGAAGCCAAAAAAGCATATTTTCACTTAAAAAGAAAACATAATATATAAATTATTTTATTCAAAATGTTAAGCATATGAAAGAGCACCATTTCAACGATATGTTCAAAAAAATTCATCGATAAATTTAGGAAATTCAGCAGGTGAGGAACTAGTTTCCGGAGACCCCTTAAAAAAGTGTCCTCGTGGTGGTCAGGATAACTCGTGATAGCTTTATCTGAAAAAAAAAACAAATTTTTCCTCCGTTAGTAAATAAGTATATCTCGTGAATGAGCGAAGGATTAAAAAAAATGCAAAATTGTTTATTTTTTGGTACAATTTACAGTACGTATTGAAAAATTGGTTGTAATCGAAAAAAACCTTCGTTAAATGACTAGTCAATGCTATTTTGAAGAAGTGTGCAAAATTTTAATAAGATGAGTGCATTCGTTTTTGAGAAATCGTGTCCACCGAATTAAAAAGTAGAGTTTTGAAAAAAATGGGATGTACCTGCATTGGGCCGGGCGGTCTTTTCCAACGGGGGCAATCCCCAAAGGCTCTCTCTCTCTTTCTCCTAGACTTTTACTCCGATTGACTTGAAACTTTGGGAGAATATTCTCGACATATTGTACTATTACATAACAAAATTTAAAAAATTGATTTTTTTGAAATTTTCAAACCCACGTAACCTATAGAACCCGGTGAAAAGTTGGTTCGTAAGACCCCCCACTCCCTGCGTGTGTAGGTGGGGGGCGGATCGATTCGGCCAATGCTCTTGAAAATCGACGCAAAATATTGCCAACGCCGAGACGCTCGTTGGGTCTCTTTTTACCGTTTTCATTTCGTGTTTCTTTCTCTTTTTTTCCCCCTCACCCCATTTGCGGCCGCTCCCGGACCTTAATGGCCGATCCAGTAATGGATTACTCGTGTTGTCCCGGATGTCGAATGTCCGGCGTGTACGTAGTCGCTGAAAATGCAGAAGGCTGGATACTCGAGGAGGACAAATCTTGGCTCGCGGGCACGCGCCCGCATTTGCGACGCGGCCCGCGCAGTTCCGGTCCCCAGCAGAACGAAGGGTTACTTCCGGTATTCGGAACCGTTCGATAGTCTACGGTTCTTCGCTGTGTTCCTCTTTTTTACTTTACCCTGACCCCCAGGTGCTTTCGGGGTTCACCTCTATGATCACGTGGCGCGTGAAACGAACGCCTCCCCCTCCCCCGCCCCCCTATCGCTCCGTCGTACTACGGCGGAAGTAGCTCAGTTGGTAGGTACGCACGCACCGTTAGATTTTAGCAGCCTCGTCCGTTTCGTGTCGCAGATGTGCGTGAAATGCGGGATCGTTGCATCCAAACGATTTCTTTCGATCTTTTTATTAGACTTAAGGGGGAATATACCTTTGTGAGGGCAAAATCAAGGGTCATTTTTGACAATTTATTTAGACGAACAAAACAATATTTTTAAATTCGGTTTTTTATAAATGTTAGTACAAGTCTTAAAGTTAAAGAAATTTTTTATTAAATTATTTTGAAACAAAATGGTGGCGCAGTAGTCGATGAAAGAAAACTTCTTTTTTTCATAGTCCTCTACGGGCGTATTGGCACAGGTCATAATTTGCAAGCTAGAACAAAAAACGAAAAATCTTTCGAAAGTCGATACAAAAAACTAGTCCAGTACGTAGGGGCTTTTCAAAATATTGATTTAAAAAAATGGCGTTGATATGAAAAAAAAATTGTAAAAAAAATCGATCGAATATCGATCAGAAAGTTTTTTAATTTCAACTTATCGAAAAAATCCAACGTACTAGACTAGAAAATGTTGTCAAGAAACTACAGTTAAAATTTCAAGTCAATCGATTGAAAACTCTAGGCGCTACGCATACGCCCGTGTCTGAAAATATAGTTTCGAGAAAATCGCGTTTAAACTTTGTCAATTATCAATCGATAATAAAAAAAAAATTGTACCAACAAGTATAAAAAACCGAATTTAAAAATATTGTTTTGTTTCTCTTAAATAAATTGTCGAAAATGACCCTCGATTTTGTCCTCACAAAAGTATATTCTCCTTTAAGGAAGGACACCACAGCGGCGGATGGAAAAAATCGTTTTTGCCGACTTTTTTGTTGTCTACTAGATTATTTATTTAGAATTTAGAATAAAGGTATGTTGTTAAGCATACGCTGAATTAATTTCGTGGAAATTTTTATGTGGAAAAACATTAACGACGTGACTGAGGTATTTTTTAAATTAAGACTGTCATTGGGGTGTAAAATGTGATTGAGGTATTGAGCCTTTGTATAAAAAATGTGGACCAACGGTCGGATCGATAACTTGACAATGGATGGTCTGAAAGATAGAAATAAAGAAGTTTTACAATTTATATAAATGTAGTTCTCGTTGCACCTGGCCGTTTTTCGAAAAAAAATCCACAAAAATAGTGGGTGTTAGAAAAAGTGTAATTTTGGCGAAATTTAAGTTATATCGGAGGGCTTTAAAACTGAATTAAAAAAAAGGGCTACTTCTAAGGATAGCTTCAGCAATAACGAAAAATTTGGTTTTTTTGAAATTGAAAATCGGATAATTATAGCTAGAGTTACCATTCCGGCCGGGTCAAAAAAAGCCGTTTCGAAAAAAAACGGGATTGACACGTTTAGTATACGTTCTTTATATACATCAATTTTCAATATTTTAACTTGAATTTTTTTCGCCTGTACTTGAGTATGTATACATACTTTGAGAAAATGCAAAAGAAGATATTTTTTTTACACATCACAGTGGTATCCCGTCTTAATGAAGTGTCTTAAATGAACTATTATTTATTAGACTTGATGAAGTGGTAACCTGAAAGGAAGTTTTTAATAAACGATGACAACAAATCATTTATTCAAGCCAAACAAATGTTTTGTTCGGGTTATATTTTGTTTTTTAGTGAACGATTTTCCGTTTCACTTAAAACCATTTTGGTCAAGTTCAATTAATAATTTCGGGTTAGCGAATACGAGTCCATGCGATTCGAATAAATTTCCATTCGAGTCGAGTGTACGGGTTTCCTCGCAGTCACTCGTTATCAATTGAAACATTCACTCGGAGTAAATTTCACCGAAGACAAAAGTTTATTCTATTAAAGTTTGCATCGTTGGAAACGAAAATAATTTTTTTCCGAGAGATTTCGGCTACAAAAGTTACTGAAATATTTTTGCAGATCCTTTCGAAGATTAGAGATCCATAAGCTAAACTCCGACAAAAAGACTTTAGATAACAATAGAAACAAAGAAATGAAAAAATAAAGAATTTCCGTTGAATTTCAACGATGCAAAATTCAGTGCCATAAAAGACTAGCAGACGAAGATTCGAGCTAAATTTTATTCAGTTCAATCAAACTATTTTTCTCCTACGCTGAAGACGCTTTGTTTTTTTTCTCATTTATTTTTTCTACCCATTGACCCAACATTTTTGGAAAGTATTGAAATATGAAAAACCCAATTTTCCACGGGCGAATTGAAAAATTGCCAAATTCTGACGGGGTAAGAGGTCAGTTACACGAGAAAGTTTCACATGGCCCGAGACTCGACCGATCTTGACAGTTAATTTGGCCGGTTCTGGCCTCCGCGTGTGTGCACGTGACGAGTTACCGAATATGCCTATTCCCATGGGGAGAGGCGTGTTTCGCACCAGCAGATATATCAATTCAGCGCAGATTCAACGACGTCCTCTCGGAGAATCGTCTATTAGCTCGAATACACATTTTTTGCTCTACCCGCAAACACAACCGCGATCGCGCTGTTCAATCGTTAATGAAGCTTTTTTTCCTTCGAATTCTGTTACAGTTCGCCTTTGTACAGATCTATGAACGGTGTCGGTAGGATGACTACTGTAACCGCGGCCGGTGGCTCCTACGGGCTGTCCTACATGACGGGAAGTCCCACGGAACTCGCCGGTTCGACTCAACAGCTCTGGAGCTCGCAGGGTGAGTTTTACCATTTGATAATATATCGCCATCGCGATGTTGGTCCCTTTTTTTCTCCTCACGTGACGTGTGGTACTCAAAAACGGTAACATCACTTTTGCATCATAATTATACCGTTAAAAGGGAGGCAATGTTATTTCTTTCGAACGGCCATTGGAATTTCGGACAACGCTTTTCCTTTTCTAGTATTACATTTTTTTTGCTCTCAG
The DNA here is from genome assembly GCA_951751655.1 of Ophion costatus. Taxonomy (NCBI): domain Eukaryota; kingdom Metazoa; phylum Arthropoda; class Insecta; order Hymenoptera; family Ichneumonidae; genus Ophion; species Ophion costatus. The sequence goes on along the minus strand of OX632360.1, from coordinate 15,270,758 downwards.
ATTTCGACAAAAAGGCATTTTTTTATTTTTTCTCTTTTGTCCATATACTTTCTACGTTTTTTAAAACTCGTGTTATAGTTGTGGAGTGCACTGTTGAGAAACACATAAATGGCCAAGTGAACACTGACGTAAATGCCCTGGATTTTGATAAAAAGTTTAAAAAATAGGTTCGAGAGCATCATTCACTAAAATTCGGATGATACATTTTTTTTGATCATCTGAACTTTTTATAGCTCTGAATTTTTCATAGCAGTCCAAACGACTCGCAATTGTTTTTAAAAACTTCCCAGAGAAAAGTATGTATAGAAAAGAGAAAAAAAGTCCTACGCTATGGAAGACTCTAAAAAAAATTAACCAATTCTCCTTGATCGATAACTAAAAAAGATCGTAGAACATATGGGGGTGATTTGGGTTGATACGAGGTATGTCTAGATTTTTCTTTTAAACGTCACTTGTTGCGCCAGCCTGTATAATAAAGGCGACTTTCAAGATCGAAAGGGCGCAAAAAAGTTTTTTTTCAGCCTTTCAGTTCATATAAAAAATCCCATTGGTTTAAATTCGCTCAACCAAGTCGTGTCGAATTCTTGCAAAGGATGCTAAATTTGAGAAAAAAGTGAGAACAAACGGAGTCAGAGAAAAATTGAAAAAATTCTTTCGAGGTGGTCTCCCTCGATAACGCAACGTGGGGGAAAAAAAACTAGAAGCCAATTCGACCGTTTTGGCGTGAAGTCCGGCTTAGTCTTATGATTTTTCTTGTCTTCAAAAAATCATGAATGATTGATGAAAATATCGCGTACTTTCCCACGAAGTTATTCAGGTCACTTAAAATAACGAATTCGGCAAATAAAACGAGAAAAATTTGTTTTAAATTGGCCAATTTTTCATCCGCAAAATAAATGATAATTATCAGTGTTGGCAAAATATTTAGTTTTTTCGAAGTAATTTTAATTCCATGTAGAAATTATACAATCAAGTGCGTGTCGATTGCAACGGGGGCCTGACCACTTTATTTTCCAAATCGATTTTACCGCGACGAATTCGAATATTTTATTAACGTTTTTTGGTCCGCGCTTTTGCGAAGAGGGGTGAAAGTTTGAGATTCATTGGAAATGTTGCTCAATGGAGTTCCATTTTACGGGATGAATGAATAATCTTTTGAATTAGGTTTGAGCGGCACACTTCCACCCCTTACGGAGGATTACGGCTCCACGAAGTCCCTACCCAACGTTTCTCATCAGACGCTACCGGCGTTTTCGCAACCGTTCGGCAGAGCCGCAATTTTCCCAAATTGCAGTCCACCGTACTTGTCGCAACAACAGAGCACGGGGACGACCGGCGGCGATGGGGCTGCTTGGTCCTATGCGCCGCAGGTCAGCGAGGCCCTTTCGAATGCGCCCTACACCGTAGTTGTTCCCTCGCGGCGACAGACGTCCAACCCGACTTCGCAGCATCAAATCAACGGGATGACTACCCAATCGACCCGTAAGTATTTTCGAAAATTCTTCTCCCCTACTTTAGTCCCGCGTGATTTCCCGATGCTTGGGTATGGCGAGGTAAAAAAAACGCAGGTTTAGGATTCGAAGTTTAGAATTAATACCATGCTTCTAAAAAAAATATCATTAAATGTGAAAAAGTATTGAATGGAAGATAAAAATTGTAATTATGGTATAGTAATAATGAAGAAATTTAAATTTTAAGGATGTTGAGTCCCAAATCGCAAATGATGATAAAATTCTGAAAATTTGGTATGCTTTTGTATGAAGTATTTCAGAGGTCGTGTAAAAATGTCACGACAATTAGGAAGCTCGTTATTGAACAATTAACATTCACAAATTAAATGATGTTTTATGGAAATTGATGCAACTTTGCAATAAGTTTTATTTTTGACATCTCAATTTTATAATATCTACAATATACTGAAAGCAACGGAAACAAAACGAAGTTTATTGATAATTTTTTTTTTATTTCTTGTAAAAATTGTTCGTAACAAAATGTTAATTTTTTAATAACGAGCTTCCTAATCATCGTGAAATTTTAACACGACCTCTTAAATACTTCATACAAAAACATACCAAATTTTCAGAATTTTCTTATAATTTTTTATTTCAACCCTCAAGAAGGTTGAAGTAATGATGATAGAATTCTGAAAATTTGCTATGTTTTTACATGAAGTATTCAGGAGGTCGTGTAAAAATTTCATGACGATTAAGAAGCTATTTATTGAACAATTAACATTAACATGTTTCATAGGGACTCAACATCCTCAACCTACGATATGGCACGTAAACTGATGCAAATAATACATTTTATTCGGCATATTGTGATTTTCTGTAGTATTAAAAAAATATTTTGCCTACGTGATTGGAACAATTAGTTTCCACTATTCTACAAAAAGTACGGTTTAAAAGTCACATTTTACTAATAACTTCGTAATATTTTTCGCTATGCGCCAAAGAATCATGCTATGCGTATAGTGTAATCTATACATACACGAAGATTCATGCTATACGTATAGTAAAATCCATATGAAAATATAGCGTGTAATAAAGGTTGGTATTTTACAAAGCACGCATTATTTTTACTATACATCATATAGGACTCGCCCCTATACAAGAATAGTTTCAAATGTTAATATGCACGCATCATTTTTACTATACGGCGTGAGAATCATTTTTACACTTCGATAACAACAAGTCTTAGAATTCCGAACTGGCAGTAAACTGCTATACTTTTCTAGCACTGAATATTATAATTCTGGCAACGGAATGATTTGGTGGAATTTTGGCCTACTAGTTTTCTGCTTATTATTCGATCAAATAATGTACGTGCGTCAATTTAAGGAGGTTGGAGTGTTAGCCGTAATCCAAGATTAAATTTCATTTCCAGTCTTCGTATTTGGATCAGAATAAGGCTTTTTTCAAGAGCGGCAAAAATCGCAATTCTACCCTTAAGGGGGTGAAACGGGGGTTTCTGAGTTTATTTGAGACAACATATATTCTGGTCAGGTTTGCTTGAAACTTGGTATAAATGTACTCCAATATAAATAATTAAACCTGTATTTCAACAATTTCTAAAGTGTGATATTTAAGGGGGTTGAGCTGTTACGAGAGGGGGGGGGGGGTGTTAAGGATTGTATGAAAACGATTATTTTTTTACCGGATTTACTTCAAATATACCAAATTTATTTTATATATAACACTATACCATGTTTTTCTCTACGTTCGGTGCGAGTAGACAGTCAAGTAGTACTTCTAACTCCTTAACCGTGTCTGTCACACATATGTGAGAATTGAAAAAACACTCAAACAAACCCAAACTTCCAAACCCCTGTTTTACCCTCTTAAGGGTCGAGATTTGATTTTTATCGCTGTTGAAGGAAGTCTTGTTTCCGGTCAAATATGAAGGCTGCGTGATCACAATTAGGGACACAGATATCGCAACATCCCCTTTTTTGAATTTTTTTTCACCGCAAAACACCAGAGAAAAAAATAGTTTAGTGTATACAATTTTACGTGCGGTTAAATATGTTAGAACCATTTCTAACAATGGATTAATGCAAAGTAAACATTTCTAAAGATTCAGAAGAAAAAAAAATCCATCTTGCACATCGTAAACTTCTATTTAATATCGAACCATCAAGGTTTAATGAAAGATTGCGAATCTAAGCTGGCGAATGAGCAGCATTGCTGCCAACCTCAGTGTTGGCGAAGTTGCCGTATTTCGGCAAAACTTAATATTAATTAAGGGCAATAATAAATAATCTAGCGACATAAATATAAATAGGCCTAATAATAGATGACTCAATATTTCATTCTGAGTTGTACAAAACATTCGCTGATGCAGTTTTTTCATAATAATCACCGATAATGTTGTACTTTTTCAAGTTGGTTTTAAAAGTTTTTCTTATTTACGTAATAAAAATGAAGATATGCATAATTTTGCCCTTTAAATATATATTTTATGAAACGTTCGCGTCTACAGAATAAATGTATGCCTCGTATGCATTTAATTGAGGTTTATTGGAAAAAAATTCACAAATCGTCATTTGACTCAACTGGACCGCTGCAACCTCCTTAAGGGAAAAGATCCCTCTAAGTAGCCGGAAAAGAGCGAAACTATTTATTCTGTATAATTTGAATTTTATGAACATATCATTACGTCTTTTGGTTTGAAAAAAAGAACATTCTTTTTTTAATATAAAAATGGCCTTCCCTAGCCATTACCCTAGCCATGGCCTCAATCTAGC
>OX632360.1:15169012-15261512 GCA_951751655.1 Ophion costatus | reverse complement strand
AGGAGGTCGTGTAAAAATTTCATGACGATTAAGAAGCTATTTATTGAACAATTAACATTAACATGTTTCATAGGGACTCAACATCCTTAACTATCTTTTACAATGTTGGCATCGAAACATATTTGTAAATGCGGTAGATACATTGGTTTATGCAGACTACTGTTAGGAATTATTTAAATTAAAAAATTCAAACCACGTTTTTAAAACGAACCAAAAAGTATAAAATAATTTCTCCTAGCCCCGTACGGATTTATAACCCTATACAGATTCCTAACCGCATACAGATTCTCCTGAAAATTTGGGAATTTTTAAAAGCTATGAACATACTTGTAAGATTTAAAACGAAAATGGTGGGGCCCATGTAATAGATAGTTGATGCGTGAATAGTTCACCCGAGTCCACTAAGGCTAGTGTAGCTCAAGACGGCTGTGAACGCAACGGAAGTTCAGTGAGATTAGCGAAGTGTGGGTAGGGCGTGATGAAAAAGGGTTTAAAGGAGGAGATTCAGGCGAGGAAAAAATGCTGATTTTCATGATTGTTTTTCTACAACAAAAGATTTTTTCACCAATTTTGAGACTTGGAGTATGTTTTATTACTACTTCTGGCTGTTACGCGATATTTTTTTTGTTAATCTTCAAAGATGTCGGAGTAATGGCACGGTCTTATAAGCGGGTTGCGGCACATGTTGTCAGACGGCGTGACACGTAGCGTCGGCGGGATTAATCGGATAAAAAACTAGCGATGATTTTTCTTTCACTAACACTCATACGCAAAATATTAACCAAGAAAAAGTGAGAAATGTAGAAAATCGATGAAATCATAAGCTTTGAAACAAAAAGATTGAATTTTCCGAACAAAATAGGTATATTTTGAAATAAAATGATACTTTATTTAATTTTAAAGGTAATTAATCGGAAGTTGGACTCCTGCTATAATCACGTTAATTTTCTTCAATGATTCAAAAAAACCCAAACAACCCCAGACAACTCCAAAAAAAACCTCAAACAACCCCAAACAACCTCAAACAGCCCCAAACAACTTCGAACAACCCCAAACAAACCTAAACAAAAATTGGCCCGTTTCTAGCAGGAGCCCGACTTCCGAATATTAACCATGTTAAAAAGACATTCAGGGTCGTGTTTTACGCAATAAGGTCAGAAAGATTTATACCAACTTTTATCAGAATCGGTCAATAAGGTTTTTAGCTTCGTCATTTTCAAAAACTAATTTAAAAAATACGTCGCAACAGCCAAAAGTAGTAATAAAACGTACCCAAAGTCGAAAATAGTGAAGAATTCTTTTTAAAAATCTTAAAAATCAGCAATTTTTTCCTCGCCCAAGGGTATCATCTCCCCCCTTGATTGCGAAGGCTAATTTGTGGTAGCTAATTGGAAATAAACGAAATCTACTCACCCACGCATGAATATATACACTTAAAAAAACGACTTGTGCTGACTGAATCCGTAATTAGGGGATGCAAAAGAATTATTTATCGAAATAATTGAACATTAGGTTATTTTAAAAATTCTTTATTCCATCGAAGTAACGAATCCTCGGAAAAATCAAATTTTTTGCTGCTACATCTTGACGTTGCGTTGGCCACCTGTGAATGAACAATTTCGCTGATCCACGCGGAATTTTATTTTTAATTTCAGTGCCTGAGGAAGGCACGCGGAAATGTTGCGATTTATGATACAGGAATCCGCGGAGGCGCGAGATTTAACGCGTTTTATTGATAAGGGAATCGTTCATTACGGAGCATAAAGTTTTCGCCGATACGACCATGACCTAGACATCGTGACTTGTTGTAGGTGTAACCGAGTTGTGTCTACAAGCGATAGCACGCGAGACCGCGAGCTCGCGCAGGTTCTATAAAAACGATAGGGCTGTATCTATAAACGAGTCTTCGTATATGTACGACTATTTTGATAATTTTCCAAGTCAGCGCACTCGGGAAGCCTCCACTTGTATATCTAATCGATCCCAGCTCGCTCCCGCATAAACACAGTAATCTGTATATTACGATAGACGCAACTGCATTGTCCAAGAAACATTAGAAAACGAAAAAAAGCACCAAAAAACACACATTCGTATTGCGTGTCACGAATCAATGGCAGCATCACCGATGTGCCAAATAATATTGACGATAAAATTAATCTAGCACGTGACATGGTGTACGGATGAACTTTGATGAATGAGTACGAGTATTTTTTTTTATCGTATCTTCGATGAAAATTCGAATACGGTTCCGACCCCCCCCCCTCCACCGTTCGAGCTAAAACTTTGCTCAAGCCTTCCTTTTAATATCTTAAGGTAATCCCTAAAGGGATTTTTAGCGACTCGCAATAGTTTTCGAGATATTGCATTTTTTTTTTAGTTAAGGTTCCGAACCACCCCCCTGCGATCGAGCTGAAATTTTGCACAAACCTTCATTTTGATATTTAAAGACAACCCCTCAAGGGATTTTTGGCGACTCGCAATAGTTTTCAAGATATTGAATTTTAAAGTTTTTTTTTAACGTGCGTCGACTATATATGTATATCTGCCACGCCTCCGTTCATACCTATATATGTAATCGCGATCTCCTTTTTGTCCAAACAAAAATACCCAAACAAACCTATAAACCCGAATCCAAAAACAATTGCGCATCGGCAAAACCCCTTAAGGGATTGTCTTAAAATATTAAAAGGGAGATTCGTGCTAAACTTTTGCTCGATCGGAGGGGCAGGGGGGGGTCGGAACCTTACCCCAAAATTCTGTCTACTCGTGCTAGGCGCTATTTTTATTTCACACGGTTTGCCGTTATATTCGTTACTTTTACGGCCAAAAACCCTACGAATTTTCTGACCAATATGTTCCTATTTGTCTATCTCAGCCGTTGATAAATCTATGAGTTTGTAGACATTTTTATTTTCCTCGAGAAATGTCGAATGAGTCTTGCGTCCCGGTTATGAGTTGCTTTTTCTGGCCCGTTGAGAGACAAAGGAAAAAAGGTCGTTTTGCCGATTTTTTTGTCTGCTAAATTATTTATTTGGGATTTGGGAGAAAGGTATGTTATTAATCATAAATTGAACTTATTTTGTGTACATTTTTCCTAAAAAAATTAACATTTAAGAACGCTATTGACGTTTAATTGAGTTTCCGTATAAAAAATGTTGCCTGACAACTTGACGATGGTTAGTCTGAAAAATAAAAAAGTTTTACAATCTACATAAATGTAGTTCTCGTTGTACATAGCCGTTTTTCGAAAGAAAAAACAAAATTTCACAAAAAGCGGGTATTAAAAAAGCGCATTTTTGGCCAAATTTTTACTTTTATTCAGGGGTTTAAAAATGCTAAATTTCAAAAGGAAAGGATGGCTACGTAAAACGATAACTATTGCAATTATGGAAATTTTGTTTTCTTTTTAAATTGAAACTCGGACAATTGTAGGCTAGAACCATGATTCCGAGTAGGTCGACAAAAGTCGTTCCGAGAAAAACGCGATTAAAAGTTTTAGTATACGTAAATCGTTGCGCTACCTGCTTTCACTGAATCGTCTGTAACTTCGTAAATTTTCAATATTTTAACTTGAACATTTTTTCACATATTCTTGGATATCCATACCTTGAGAAAATGTAACGAAAAAAGGATTTTTTTACTCCTCACAGTGGTGTCCCGCCTTAAGCCGAGTAATATTTTTTTTTACCGAGTAATTTATTAGGCAGCGTTGTTATTTTTTACATTCTTTCGTTTGACACATCGAACAATTGTTGTTTTATTATACGCCGTCCATTTGGTGTTGTAACCATTCCGAATTCGTAAAATTCTATAAATTAATAGGGAATAAGAAATAAATCAAGTTTACAAAATAATCAAGTACAAAATAATCAGGTACAAAATAATCAAAAAATAAATTAAGTACAAGAACAATTTTGTCGCGTCGTTGAAACTGGAGATTTTTTTTTAAGGCGGTACTCGCATCCCCTTTATTTACGACTTTTTCGCTCCCTCTCATTCTCCTTGCGTCTTTAGTTCAACTTTGACGATGAGGCCTATGTCTTTCATTTCTCGAGTGGCGGCACGCCGTCTTTCAAAGCATCATCTTGCGGTCGCGTATCTCGAGCCGCCTGTGGCGAAGTTCGTCCACTACGCGATCTTTCAATGTGCACCGCGCGATGACGCTGCTCGAGTGCACGACTCCGAATGAAGATTTTTTTTATCCCCTCGTATGGCGGACCAGCCACAGGCAGCATGTCACTGGCACTTTATGGTCACTGCGGAAACGCACGCATGCATTTTTGTAGCGAGAGTTTTTCATGAATGGGATCTCTCGCCACGTGGCTTGTCTTTGCCACACGTCGTTGCAGCTCCAAATTACCTCGCTCTTCCTATCAGCGCACGATCGGAGCTCGCGCATGTACGGAAGCAGCAGAATGAGAAAGTCATTTGATACGCCTAAAACTTCCAGATGACTTTGTAACGAGCCTGGCCCATTTTCCAACCACTTGAACTCGATTAATAACGAAGAATTTCGATCGAGAGTCGACTCGTTTCCCTCATAGCCATCAGCGCGAAAATGTCATTGCTTTTTGTAGACATTAATGATGCAGTCATTTTTTTTCTACGCTCAGTCGGTGAGGGTTTTTTTTCGGTGAGAAGTTAAGGATTTATTGGTTTGGTGGAGAGAAAAAAAACGAGAATTTTCAGACATGTTGGAGTTCCTATGGAGATCGATTGGAAATAATAATCATGGGAAAAGTTGTCAAAGGTTAAGCAGTGAACAATTTTTGGTAATTCGTTATATGAGTGACTTTCCCGAAAAATGTTATCCGATTTCTCCGATAAAATATCATTTATTAGGTTTGTGTGCGTTTGTTTCAGTTTGTTTGGGCTTTTGACCCTTCAACCCAAAGAAACTTCAAACTTCAAACCTTAAACTTCTAACTCCAAACCCCAAACTCCAAAACTCCACCTCCAAACTTCAAGGTATAAACTTCAAACTTCAAACGCCAAATGGCAAACTTCAAACTTCAAACTCCAAGCTTCGAACCTTAAACTTTAAACTTTAAACTTTAAACTTTAAACTTTAAACTTTAAACTTTAAACTTTAAACTTTAAACTTTAAACTTTAAACTTTAAACTTTAAACTTTAAACTTTAAACTTTAAACTTTAAACTTTAAACTTTAAACTTTAAACTTTAAACTTTAAACTTTAAACTTTAAACTTTAAACTTTAAACTTCAAGCTTCAAGCTTCAAACTTCAAACTTTCTTAATTCAGATTGTGGGAATTTATGTGTGGTACAAATTCTTGAACGATAATGTCTAAAAGTTGTGTGGCCGTCGAGTTGGGCTCGTGTGCATGGTTTATTCGAAAAATGACGAGCGCGAAAGGTTGTCCGGGTTCATTGAATCTGTCTCTCGATAGGTGCACATTTCATTAGCTTCGGTATACACGGTGATATGTGTATGCGTATTTACCATATACGTATATGCATAAGCGAGGCGTCGTGTAGGCGCGGGATCGCAATACGAAGCTCGAAGAAGAACGTTTCAAAGGATGTTCAGCCCCGTCAGCATCCTCATAATCTCACCAACGAACTTATTAACTTACATAATATCCGATTGCTCGTTGCGATCTCGCGTATATCTCATCTTGATCCTGAATTTTCTCCTCCCGTGAATTAAAAATCCCCGTGGCTAATTCCCCATAACTTACACACCCATAACTCTTTTCCGTCGCCACCAAATTTACAATAACTTCGATTTTAAGGGAGTTCGAATTTTACGGGATCATGAATCCAATGAATTATTGAACTTTATCCCAAACAGTAATTTCCTCATCTACGTTCCAATACTTTTCGCCCCAATGGAATAAGTGAGAAATTCATTTCGTCGAGGCGCGTAGCGATTTTTTTTCCTCCCATTGTGCACTATATTCGTCGCGATATTCATTAAGGGTCTGGTTGAAAAAGAGTCGCGTTTGAGGAGGAAAAAAAATACGACCAGCGCATGACAGTTTCGTGCACGTACGATAATAATGCGCGCAGATACCCGGCGCTGGTCTTAAAATAATTTTTTCCCTTCTTTTATACCGCATGGACGCGTGTGCCTTATAGGGAGCTTGTAACGTTGAAGTTACAAGTGTGGGAGTAGTTGAATTTTCCGGTTCACGTCCATATATATATATATATTCGTCTGTTCGGCGCTATCGTTAAACGCCGGAAGTCCTGATAAAGTCACGTCCGTCTGCTGCAACCCACCATCCGATCCCAGTAAACTTCGCTTCTTCCTTGTATACAGTGACTTTGCACTATAAATATTAATTTTTTTCGATTATGTCTTCTCCTCCTCTCTCGCAGGAAAGGAATAGTGAAAAATCGTGTTTCTAAAATATATATTCTACATAGTTTCTATAAATCTAAAATAAAATGACAGATAGGACGTTCGGTAGGACGAAATTTTCAACGACGAAGAATCCGGGTTGGAAAGTCATTGGGAGAAACTTATTAGTGAGACATTGACCGCGAGAACCACCAAAAACGTACAAAAAGCGATTAGTGGCGAAACTTGCCTGCAGGGCAAACTATCCTAATTTATCCTGCGTTGAAACTAAAGCTTTGGTGGAAAAATATCGCCGCCGTTTGCACGGACTTGAATGAAGGGAAAACGTTTTTTCGTACGCCAAATCTGAAATCTTCAAGTTTTTTAAGACGTTCCCCACGACCAAAATGAGCCTGAGTTTCCAGACCTGCGCGCAAGTAAAATTGACAAAACGTGTACGTGTTTGGGGATATTATGTCAAAGTCCAAAAAAATTAATTTTCAAATGATAATTTCAGAGCATTTTAAGTGATGAGATTGAAATCGATTTTTTAAATATACCGTAAAACGGGGTTAAATTGACATTAAGGGCAACTTTAACAGTTTTGGCGGCTACTTTAACAGAGCGCCAAAATACCGTTTAAATGTGTGGTTCAACTTTTTTCGATTGTTGCTCGAATTTGTTGAAGTTCATGTCCTATTGGAGCAAAAAAGTTGGAATTCAGTATGTTAAAAAAAAGTTACCTGCAAAAAACTTCCAAAACCTGTTCAAAGTAACCACATTTTACGGTACTTCTCTAAGCGATTTATACTTTTGTAAGATGAGATTTAACCTTTTTTAACCCTCGAAAAAATTACGTAAAAGTCACTGTGGGTAAAATTCACCCTAACCATTTTGCAATGTAATAAATTATTGTAAAATTCAAACAATTAAAAATATTGTACTTTCAACTCCTTTCGACACGACCATATCGATTATTTTCAAAAAGTGTGATTTTAAATATGCAAAAAATATGTCCCGTTTTCCCGAATTTTCGGGAAGATATTCCGGGTAAAAAGAACGGCTGGGGTACATTTCACCCAATGTGACAATTAAGGGTTAACTTATGCTCATTATGTATATCTATATATTCCGTTTAGGAAATTAATCGTACATAATGCGATCAGATCCATCGAGAATCGTATTCGATTCTGTTCGATAATATGACAATCCTTTAGCATCAAATTGGATTCGTACATTGGATTCCAATGGTGAATCTCGATTAGAATCCACCGATACGATGACCCATTGGATCCCTATGAGGAAGTAGGGACAAGTATGGGAATAAAATTGGAACCCTACGACAATTTCCGCACGGCTCGGGATTGAAAATACGAAAATTCATCTCCATGCTCAAAAGGACTTAAAGATGATAAGGATTTCCCTTGCTTAAAATACGCAACATTAAAAAAGTCACTCTAGGCTCCGTGTACCAGGTATTTTGTAGGTCAAGTCTATGAAAAAATCAAAATCGTCACCAGCGTTGGTTACGAAAGGTCCCGTGGAAAAATGTCACCTGACATTCTGCGATATGAACGATTTCAAACGGTCTCTTTCTGCTCCCTCAATGCGAGCACCGGCGCGATATGAAATATAACCAAAATATCAAATCTAACGTAAAGAATGAAGAATGTGAAAAAAAAAATGAATATACGCAAAACGCAGTGCAGCACAACATCGAGGCCGAGTTCTTTACCGAGGGTCGGGAGTGCGTTAATTGCGGCGCAATATCTACACCCTTATGGCGAAGAGATGGAACTGGACATTATCTGTGCAATGCCTGCGGTCTCTACCACAAGATGAACGGAATGAATCGGCCACTGGTCAAACAACCACGGCGCCTGGTAAGCAAGGAGCTACGGTCACCGCCTTGGTCATACGGGAAACAATATATATGCACATATATTAATATAGATATATATGCATATACATACATATATTGTTATTCGATTTTTTTTCGCGAAGAAAAGCGAGAGAGGAGCAAGCGAGGTAGATAACGAGAAAGAGAGAGAGAGAGAAAAAGAGAGAAAGAGAGAAATAGGGCATCTTCGAGAAACGAGAAAAATTAAGACAGGTCCCACAAAGAATATGTATTTTTTTCCATCCGATCATCCAATCCTCACGAAACACTACGAGAAAAAAAATTAAAATTGCCATATTTTCAAACAAATAAATTCTCCTTAATTCGAGACTGACTTCTGTCAAAGTTTTCGCTATTTTGTTTTTCTGTGGAGCTCTCATCAAACAAGCAACGTCTCAATTTGATCTCGTTTCTACTGTGTGCTTACTCAAATTCGTACGAAATGAATTGAAATGATTTTTTTTTTCGCGCATGACCGGCGGCTGCTTGCGTCTCCGAAAGGCGACCAGGAGCCTATGTGGGAATTCGCCCGTGGTATTGCCAATATAGTATCGTGAGGCTGAGCAATTCTGGCAAAATCTACGTGATGGACCGCCATTGGTTTTTCGTTAAATTTTTTTTTTTTTTTTTTTTTTTCGTTTCTTTTTTGCCAATTATTATGCCGCGAGGCTTGCAGAAATAAATGGCCACAGATATACGTCCAGTTCAAGTACCCTTGTTTTATTTCCCACGAGATCGCTCGTAGATCGCGTTCTCGTCGGATAATTCCGTTTTCGTTTATCCTTACTTTGTGATGAAATGAAGAAAAATTAAATTTGAAAAAAGAAACGGGGAGATTAGTCGTACGTGAAACGACCCTTAACGTTTTGGCCTCCTGTCTGTTTCAGTGGCGGACCAGGGCGAATTCTTCAAAAACTTCTATGGGTGTAATAGTGCCCGTCGCGTCCTCGAGGAGAAATCGAGCCGCCGCTTGGTAGGTGTCACATTAACCTTCCGAATCAGCATTCACAATCCTCAATTCATCACCTTGTTCCTCTCGCGCATACAAATAATTCCGCATTTTTCGCTAATTCTCTTGGGGCGTTTTCACGCCGCTTTTTTCCTCAGCTTATCTCCATTTCTATTTTTTTTTCCATCACGACAGCTTTTCGATTGAAACGATTTTTGCCCATTTTGTCGTGGCCCACATTGCTTCATTAGTTCTCAATATCTCTCTCTCTCTCTCGCTCTCGTTTCTTGTCTGTTCTCGAAGAAGAAAAACGGATATTTAGGTTTTTCATGGTGACGTATGGTGACCTACATAACCTCATTCTCATTCACGAAGTCGCTCTCGCTCAAGACTTTTTTTTCATTCGTAAAATACATTTTAGATACTTCTTTCTGCTTTTTCTTTTCTCGCACTGTGTGCATATCGTAGTACCTTGATGCATGCGATAATAGCAATGGAGCATCCATAATTTATTTGATGTTCTTTATTATTTTTCGTCATTTGCGTTTTTCAAAATTCATCGCGAGAGCGTGACTTCGGAATGGGCAAGGCCTCTCTCTCACTCTCTCTCTCCCTCTCTCTCACACACTCTCTTTCTCTCGTTTCTTAAATTGTTTTTGAGTTTCTCGCTCACATAGTTTTTGCCTATCGGTGGGAAAAGTTTCCATGGAGAATTTTTATAGTAATTTTTACTTGATGGACACGAACTTTATCATAACATTTGCGCAAATATATTTCGTAATTACTGTTTTGAAAAATGGGTTAGTCTTACTTCTCATTTCATAAATGAGTCTGGATAACGAAATAAACGCCGGCAAAGAAAATTTCGAATTTCAATTTTTGCGAACACGTAAAACGTTGTTTTCTTTTCTTCCGCGCTGTTTGTTCGTTCCTGAATATATTTCGGTATCGGAGACTCGTCTAATTTGTCGGATGCGCCGTTTTTTCACGCAGTCGGCGTCGAAACGCATCGGCCTGTCTTGCAGCAATTGTGGAACGTCCATAACTTCGTTGTGGCGACGCAACACGAGCGGCGAGCCGGTGTGCAACGCGTGCGGTCTTTACTACAAATTGCACGGAATCAACAGACCCCCGTCGATGAAGAAGGACACCATTCAAACGCGCAAGCGCAAGCCTAAGGGTGGCATGAAACAAACGGACACACCGATCTCCAATAACGCACCGCAGTGCGCTATTAACAACAATAACAACAACAACAATAACAACAATTTGAAACTCGAGCCAGGTTAGTCGCCGAATGAAATTTTTATTCCACGCCCTCTCACTGTACTTTCTGTACTTTCTCACGCGCATACAGTGGACGCAAAAATTAAAGGATACGAAGAAATCTCAAAATTTTTGGGTGATTTTTAGAAGGCTATAACTGGCGAGAAATCGTCGTAGAGCAATAAGAAAAGAAACAAAATGAAGCTTGAAGTTTCTAGTTTTGATATCCGGAGGTGAAATATTTTTATCATTGACTGTTCGTGAGCAAGCTTAATGAGATCAGAGAAAGCGAACATTAAAAAATTTTGCCTGTCTTTCAAGAGGTCCACGGGCTTGAATACATTTTTTCCAGCAATGTCATTTGAAAGCTCACTTAGCTTGATTCTTCCTCTTTAATTTGAGTGGTTCACGAGCTTTGTACGATGATTTTTCGCTGAGCTGTCGCCCTTTGAAGCAAAAAAAAACCTTTTTGGCTTTGAGAATTCATCACTCGGGAACTAATGATCGCGCAGAAAACAACAGGAGGGTTTTGAAAACTTTTAAATATACTCTATGAGGTGTAATTATTGTTTTTGATAAACAATTTTTTTTCGATGCAAGAACCTTGATTTGAAGATAGGTACACAAATTCCGTTTTCTCGGATTTTTGCTAAACTTGCGTTGACTCAACAAATAACGGATAGAGTAAAGATAGTTTCGGTTTTTTTCTAAGCTCAAAGTGTCCCAAAGAAACCCCCAATAAGTCGAACCGCTGCGATTTTTCTTTCATTGTGATCAAAACGATTGAATTTGTCACTTTTGCTGAAAATCAATTAAAGGATACATTTTGCATCTTTTACTCATTTCTTTAAATTGGAAATGTGATTTTTTCGCAAAAATAAATATTTTTCCATAAAAAAATGTTAAATATCGAACAAAGTGGAAAAAATTCAATTTTTTTTTGAATATCCAGAAAAGGTTATTGGATAAGTTAAAAAACTCTTTCTTGAAAATAAAGTTCGTAGAAACGAGTGGGCTTTTTAAATTCATGTTCTTCATTCATTTATTCAATGTTATTTGATCTTCGTTCAAGTTCGTTTCATTTTAATGTTATTTCACAAAAATGTCTATAATAAAAAATGTGTAACTTTTTTTTATCTGCTTTAACATGCAAATGTTCGTTAAAAACAAATGATCATAAAGGATTTATATTGATGACAGAATATTGCTAGAATTAAATTGAAATAAAAAACCAATAAGGTTGGAACAAAATTGAGACAAGGAAAAATAAGTGACATACGAAAATAAAAATAAATAGAAATAGACAAAAATTGGCCGATTTGGGATAAATGGAGAAAAGATGTAAACAATTTGTTTCCATCTGTTTTGACATGTAAATGTTTGTTGAAAAAAAATGAGAATGAAAGAAAATCATTGCTGATGAAATATTACTGGAATTAAATTGAAATAGAAAAATAATAACGTTGGAACAAAATTGAAGGAAGGAAAAATAAGGGAAACCTTTAAAGTAGTACGAGTACGCGATCTTGATTTCTATAGATTTTGTTCAAATTTTAATCAGATATTGTTCATATCATTATGCATGTTTGAGTGAAATTTCAGAACAGTCGACTATTTAGCTTGGGAGATAATGGGTTTTAAAATTGCAACTTTTAACACTGCAAGGTCTGCATTGAAATTTAGACAGAATAATTTTGCGTAAAAAATATTTGTCCCCTATGATAAGAAGAAATATGGCAACACCGCAGAACAGTAGTGTTCAATATTTCGAGAAAAAGATAAGTATCGTGTTTCTAACGTTAAAAATGTTGTCATAAAAAAATATTTGCGTTATAAATATTAATATTTTATATCGTTTATGTTATCTTTATTAACAAATAAAAGTGTTGGTTTATTCATAACTAATTAGAAACTTTGTTCGATTAAAAATTGCTTCCAAATAAAAATTTGTGTTGCAGTATTAATTTAAATATACCGCGCAAACTCACGTCATTGGATACGTGTAACGATGCGGTGTTGCCATATGTTTTCTTATTATAGGGGACAAATATTTTTTACGGAAAATTAATCTGTCGAAATTTCAATGCAGACCCTGCAGTGTTAAAAGTTGCAATTTTAAAACCCATTATTTCCCAATCTAAATAGTCGACTGTTCTGAAATTTCACTCAAACATGCATGATGATATGAACAATGTCTGGTTAAAATTTGAACAAAATCTATAGAAATCAAGATTGCGCGCTTGTGCTACCTGAAATGAAACATGTGAGTGAAACATAAAAAATGCAAAGGGTTGTATAATTAGGAATAAAAGTATATATATACATACACACACACACACACATATATATATATATATATATATATATATATATATATATATATATACTGATTTGGATACCTATCGATAGGTCAAATAAACGCTCCAAACTCCAATTCGATTGCTTGATTAGTATTTATTTTAGTTTAGTATTAGTTTTTCTTTAATTATTCTTTTAAATATTATTTTATTAGCTCATTATTATTAGTTTTTATTTTTTTTAACAGTAATACTAATGAGCTAATAAAATAATATTGAAAAAAATAATTTAAAAAATCAAAACTAATACTAAACTAAAATAAATGGCTACGCGACATCTGATCCGACGACAAAATATCAGCGACAAAATATCCGGGGACAAAATATCCGAGGACAAAATATCCGAAAGACAAAATATCCAGAAGACAAAATATCCTCATGACAAAACATCCGCAAGACAAAATCCTAAATCTCGTCGACGACAAAACCTTGAGTGTTCTGCGCGCCAAAACACCAAACACCAAAAACAAACAAAACACCAAACAACAACAAAAACACCAAATCAACCCAAACAAACACCTAAACATTTAATTACCGACAGCAGATATAATATCGGCAACCAACCCAAACAAACCCACACAAAACACCAAACAACACCAAACAAACACCTCAACATATAATTACCGACAGCAGATATAATATCGGCCACCAACCCAAACAAACGCAAACAAAACACCAAACAACACCAAAAACACCAAACAATCCCAAACAAACACCTCAACATTTAATTACCGACAGCGGATGTAATATCGGCAGATATTTTGTCTTGCGGATGTTTTGTCATAAGGATATTTTGTCATGCGGATATTGTGTCGTCGGATATTTTGTCGTCGGGTCAAAACGCGTGTTACCAAATAAATACTAATCAAGCAATCGAATTGGAGTTAGTCAAGTTACAATCAAGAAAAAAATAGTTTTTATTTATTTTTAACAGTAAACCTTTTAGCGTATATATATATATATCTATACGATAAAAGGTTTACTGTTAAAAAAAATAAAAACTAAAATAAATAAAAAAAACTATAACTATATAAAATACTAAAACTATAACTATACATAAAATACTAAAACTATATACTATATACTAAATACTACTATATACTACTAAAATACTACTATATATTTAAACTATATACTAAAACTATATAAAAAATGATAAAAAAAATAGATTAAAATCGGCAGATTCAGTACAAATGTCAAATCCCTTTTTGTACGTAGAAAAACACCAAACTGTTCGTTTTATTCCAAGGAGTGGCGATCTGCTCATTGGTATAAAATAAAACAACAACCATTCGCGGTTCCAGATAGTTATCCAGATTTGAGAATGGGAGGCCAGCCAGCGTACGGAAACGCGTTGTACCTCTCGAGCCCACAGGCGACGAATCGCATACTGTCGTACCAATCGGCCGCGCCGAACGTTTACTACGACATGCTGGCTAACCAGCAACACCAGCAACAATCCCAGCCCCAGCAGCAGCAACAGCATCAGCAGCTGCTCGGCAGTCACTCGCCAAAGATAGAGTCCTCGTCGCCACCCGGGCGGCTTTCACGCTCGCCGGTTCTCGTCTCCGCGAGTCACTCACCTGACCACCATCATCATCAGCATCATCATCATCAGCTAGCGGCCGCTCACGCCGCCTCGTTGGGCTCAGCGATGAACAAATTGTGCCGCGAGAACGGCCATCTGGAAAGACCCGCCGTCGTTTCGATATCGTCGTAGATTCAGCCGATAAATATTATCAATAAGGGAAAACAAAGCAACGATATGAGTTTGGGTGAGCACGTTGTTGTTTTTTTTTTTTTTTTTTTTTTTCAATTAATCAAAATGCTTGCGAGACTTTTTGGAACAAACTGACGCAGGTCAGTTGCTGCTTCTTCAAGCCTCGGCCAAACGAAGAAAATCTTCGCGACAAAGCGTCCGGACATAATAAGATCTCTAATATCCATAGTGTGTAAATAAATATCCATTCCGAATTATGACTAGCTGCTAAGTCGAATTCCATCGGAATTCGAAGTTTCATGATATTTCCACGGTGAAGAATTCTTTTTTTTTTTGTTTTTGGCAAATACTGATCGAGCAATCGAATTGGAGTTTGGAGCGTTTATTTTCGCCTATCTATAGGTAACCAAATCGGCTTTTTATTTTTCTAAAAGATACAAAATGGCGGCCTAGTGGCCGGTAGAAAAAAGAGAAGTATTTTTTAAGTCCAAGAAAACATTTTTTTTTCTCGAAAACTACAGGATTTTTTCTAGCGAGGTACACACGATTATTGCAATATATTGATTTTTTACAAACTCGGCACCAGTGTGAAAAAAGACGCACGTTTTGGTGAGAAAAATATTTAATTTGTTTGTGAAAACCGCAATTGTTAATCGATCGTAAAATACGTGGGTACTCCGATAGAAAATCTATCTAGGAAGCTTCAGTCGAAAGTTGAAGGCAATCGGTTGAAAAATCGTAGGAGTTACGAGTCCGCCCGATTTTGAAAGCAGGGCTTCAAGAAAAACGCGTTTGGAGTTTGAAAAACATTTTTCGCCGGACCATGTCAGTCTTGGCAGGTTTATACACAATTCAAGCCAATAAGAAAAAAAACCTTTTTTTTCTTTCAAAGGTATATGAGGCCATCCGTGTCACTTCGGCCAGTAAAAAAAAACAATTTTACAAATAAGTTTGAGAAATCGAGTTACTTTATTGAAAAATAGTCACCTAGTGTTGAAATAAAATTTTTTTTTTAAATTCTGACGTTTTTTCTCGTTGATTACCATTTTTTAACATTTTTCCATTCAAATGGCTGTATCTTTGGCAGGATTTGACGTATTTACATTCGTAAAAAACGAAAATGTTCGTCTTTTTATGGCCTTTCAGAAAAAAATTAATTTATATTTTATTGAGCAAGTCGAACGTCCGTTTCAGGGCAAAATATGCAAAGATATTTTCTTTCTCAGGGAAAGACACTCGTTATTTTATTTTTTTAAATTTCCCCGTATTGTGAATACGAAAAACGGATTTTTGGTATTTTTTATATTATGGGATTCCTAAACACCGTGAAGTAACAGCTATTTTATTAAAAAAAAAAATTTTTTAATTAATATTCGATTGAAGCGTGTGGAGCACTTGCTGTATGTTCACCGGGTTTTCGAAATACATATATGTGTTTCAAAAACCTGGTAAACATACAGCGAGTGCTTAATAAAAAAGTGACTAATAAAAATAAGAAATAAAAAAAAGCCGTTACTTCACGGTATTTAGGAATCCCATAATATAAAAAATATCAAAAATCCATTTTTCGTATTCACAATTCGGGGAAACTTTAAAAAATAAAATAACGAGTGTCTTTCCTTGAGAAAAAAAATATTTTTGGATATTTTGCCCTGAAACGGACGTTCGACATGCTGAATAAAATCTCCATTAATTTTTTTGTAGAAGGCCATAAAAAGACGCACATTTTCATTTTTTACGAATGTAAATACGTCAAATCCTGCCGAAGATACAGCCATTTGAATGCAAAAATGTTTTAAAAAAATGGTAATCAAAGAGATAAAACGTGAGAATTTTTTTTTTAATTTCGACACTCGGTGAATATTTTTCAACAAAGTAACTCGATCGTTCAAAATTATTTGTTTAAAGTTTTTTTTTAACTGGCTGAAGTTACATGGATCGCCTCATGTACGACTTTAATGCGAAGTTTAAACAGACTTCTTTGATTTTGTCAATGCCGATGCATTTTTTCGAATTTTCTCTTTGAATTTTTATTTTTTCCATATTATAAAGAATCCATACGCTGGTGTGAATTTTTCCCACTTTTGATAAGCAGCTCCAAATTTTCCTTACGTGCTTTTCAAGGCGTTGGAAGAACGTCTTCAAAAACAGAACTTAAAAAAAAATCAGAACAGCAGCACAATTAAAAAAAAATTCACAAGTATTTAAAAAAAATCAACAATTTCATTTCCCATAAAAAATACTCTTCACTGATCACTCGTACGACGACAATTTAATTGAACAAGTTCGTAACTCTTTGGCCCCATTATTCAGATCGATGTTCATATCTCGACTACGTGCGAATTTTGTTCGCAGATACTCGAATGGAGTGCTTAAATTCTTTTCGAAGCGAATTTTCGAAGCCCCCCAAAAAAAAAGAAACACTGCGCGTTTGGCAAATTCCCATATTTTCGTCATTGGATCGCCGAGGTGCGACGATCGCGAGTCTTTTGAATTTCCACGACAATTCCCGTCGAGAAGTGTCACCGTTGGTGGCGTCCAATAGCGAAAAGGCGGAGATAAATCTCGAGCGTCACCGGTACCTCCTACCGGCACAATTACGAAAGATTGGTCGAATGAAAAAGGAATTTTTTACCGATTACTTAAGGTTATTCTCGATACCGTTCTTCTACCCTATTACGTTTGACGCGTTTTTTTAAACACACGTTCGTTATTAATCCGTTAGGAGAGTTTGTTAAATTATTATATATTCGTTCGAACGGTGGCTATAATTGATTGTATCGATAAAATAGGGTTAGGAGGGGCGAATGGGAAAATCGTTACGTTTGCTTCGCGGTTGAAGGAGCCCCGAGGTTCTTTTAGTTGTCAAGTGTGACACGTGATATTCGCCTCACGAATGATAAGCTGTATGAAATAATAAGCAACGTCAAGATACATATGGACACCAATGGATAAAAACAACGAAGCGTTTGCACGTACAAAAAATATCGTAGACTCTCGGTGGTAAATCCGGGATCGACGCCTTGTACATAGAAACACTGCAACAGTCCTGTGAACGATAACGACAATATTTGTTTTTATTATATTAGGGTCGATATCAGGGATCGATATTTTCATTCGTCGAAAGCCTGTGACAGAAAAAAACTTGTACCTCTTTACACGTTAATTTTTACTACCGAGACCGTCGATGAATATTTCTCGTGATTGCTCTTCATCCCTACGTTGACACACTCGGTCATTTTGACCCACCAGTGTTTCCAATGGAATGTTCACCCTTCGAGAATTGAACATTTTCATTATTTTTTTACAGCCAATTGATGTGACATTTTACGAATTTTAATTATGCAGACATATTGAGAAATGTTTAAAGTGCATTCCTGAATTTTCGACGATAAATCGCGACCGAAGGATTGTCAATGGCAGTCGGACGAAGTACCGTTCGAGCCAAATTGACCCAGTGTGTCAACATCGTGGCCAAGTATAAGTGTTTCAACGAAGGGGTAAACTCCTGGTCAAAGACGAAATCTCAGCTCCCAACGACCAATTAGCGCGATACCAAATTATTAAATCACTATCCCAAAAAGACATTTATATATATATATAATATACACGGTATCTTTGTAAATAAATAATTCCACGTTATACTTAGGGGTAATATTCGTAGGTTTCGTATATATATATATATATATATATATATATATGAGGCGATCCATGTCACTTCATCTTTGGCAGGATTTGACGTATTTACATTCGTAAAAAAATGAAAATGTGCGTCTTTTTATGGCCTTCCAGAAAAAAATTAATTCAGATTTTAATGAGCAAGACGAACGTCCGTTTCAGGGCAAAATATGCAAAAATATTTTCTTTCTCAAGGAAAGACACTCGATATATTATTTTTTTTAATTTCCCCGAATTGTGAATACGAAAAACCGATTTTTGGTATTTTTCATACAATGGGATTCCTAAACACCGTAAAGTAACAGATATTTTTTTTTTTTAATTAATATTCGATTGAATAATGTGGAGCACTCGCTGTATGTTTAGCAGGTTTTTGAAATACATATATGTGTTTCAAAAGCCTGGTAAACATACAAGTGCTTAATAAAAATAAAAAATAAAAAAATAGTTGTTACTTCACGGTATTTAGGAATTCCATAATATAAAAAATACTAAAAATCCGTCTTTCGTATTCACAATTCCGGGAAACTTAAAAAAATAAAATAACGAGTGTCTTTCTTTGAGAAAAAAAATATTTCTGCATATTTTGCCCTGAAACGGACGTTTGACTTGCTCAATAAAATTTCCATTAATTTTTTTCTGGAAGGCCATAAAAAGACGCACATTTTCGTTTTTTACGAATGTAAATACGTCAAATCCTGCCAAAGATACAGTCATTTGAATGGAAAAATGTTAAAAAATGGTAATCAAGGAGAAAAAACGTCAGAATTTTTTTTTTTTATTTCGACACGCTGAATATTTTTCAATAAAGTAATTCGATTTTTCAAAATTATTTGTAGAATTTTTTTTTCTTACTGGCTGAAGTGACACGGATCGCCTCATATATAGACGATAATTCGCTATGTGATTCGTTTCTGCGGTAGAGGATGTTGCGAAGAAACGTCGAGAAACGTCGAGAAACGCACGATCCGTCGAAATCGTCGTCTATTGGAAATAAGTGTTATCGATAAGTGCGAAAAATTGACGAGGTACAAAGGTGAAAGTTATCGTTGTAAAATATAGGGGGGGGGGGGATTGAACAGGAATGTTGTCGCGTTCTGACCATTTTCCACTCGACGCGTTATTGAAAACTCGCGGAGGGAAATATATGGTTTTGTAACGGCAAGGTTTAAGGCTTAAGACTACGTTGACATATTTTGTATAATATATTTTTCGAGTATTGTATCGAGTCATCGAGTTATTATTAAAAATAAAGAGGGTTATTTAGATCTACGATAATTCAACGCTTCACCTGCTGCTCTTCCTCATCCATTTATCAGCCTTCCTTGCGAGCCTCTACGCTCCTGCAAAGGGCATAGACGCTCCTGTCTCAGAATGACCTAATATTTTAAATTGCGCGCCATTTTTCCGTGGCGAACGTGGAGTACTAATCTTCGACAACTGGCATCAGGAAGTATTGAGGTTAAGGCGTTATACGCAGTTGCAAGGCCAAGAAAAGTCGTTTATTCACGAATTTTTTTCTGGAAAAGGATTTCATTTGGGCAAAACGAAAAGTATTAGGCATTTTTTATTTTCGAAAATATTCATCAACAGGTCCCCGAAAAAAAGTGTCCGGCGGTGAGCAAAGTATCTCCGGTTTGGATTATCCAAAATGAAAAAAACCAAAAAGATTCTTTTAGGGGATAGATGAATCCAGGTATTGATCGAAGGAATAGTCGAAATTTTAATTTTTGACAAAATGGTGGTTCCGGAAAGAAACAATTTCGATTTTGGACGAAATTTTTTTCGTTAAATCGTTGAAAAAAAATATAAATAATTATCGGAAATCTTATTCCTTCGATCAATACCTGAAGAATATATCTGACAAGGTTGTGTTAAAATAGCAGACCGATCGGTTGAGCCGTTTTTGAGAAATCGTGATCACCGACTTTGAAACCACCGTTTTGAGAAAAACGCGTTTGAAGTTTCAACAGTTGTTCACACATATTTAAGATTTTTACTTTGTAGCGCTCCGAGCGTCCTTACAAATATGTCTGTATTTTTGAGAATATTCGCTGGATCGATTTGAAATTTTCAGGCAATATACTCACATATTTGTACATTCCGAAAATGCGATAAAAATATCGATTTTTTGAAATTACTAACTGCGTATAACGCCTTAAGGTAGTTCGGACGAAACACCGGAAGTCAAACTAACAATTTTAACGATTTTTATTCTTTTTTCTTTCGAATGTTTGAAACACATAGAATTCAATATCACGAAAAAGTATTTTTATTTTGGTACCCATTAGAATGAATATTTATGATGATTTTCATATATACTTTCAATCGACATTGGTTATTGCGCACTCGTTGATCATTATCGACTTTACTAGTGAGTTTGTGTTTCAAGCAGTTGGCAACGCTACATAACCTCACTTTAGGAGAATTCAAACATCACCTCTCAACGACTCGGCAAATGTCACAACATGGCATGAAGTCTCGCATTGAGCAAAAAAATATTTGTATACGTATATTTGTATACGTAAAAATCAATTAAAAAAATTAAGATCTACAATCAACATATTTTTATTCATTTTTTATCCTTCGTTTTATTATTACTTTTATTATATTATTATTGTGTTTAGCATGATCTGCAGCGTAGGCATTTGGCGACATTCATATCGCATTCTGCGTGAATTTTCGTCTAGGAATGTCCCCTAGCAATCACAGCTGACGCTCCGATCACCGTTTAGAGTGAGACAGATGCCGCATAGCAAAATTTAATAAATTATTGTGAAGTATCAATCGAAGATTCGAATAAAAAGTTTTGTTTTTTGGGTCAAGCGATTAAACTGTCCGTAAAGTTATCATTTCCGGTAAATTTTTCGGAGGTTACGTTTGACTGCGTGTATTTTAGGGCAACTTTCAACGGTCGTATCTCGGAAATGGTACGGCGGAGTGGTTTACATTTTTTTTATTTCCCCGTGGTTAATGACATACTACCTCTCTTTCACAAAAAAATAGGAGGTTGAACGTTAGTCGATTTTTTAATTGCTTCTTCCAAACCACCTTAATTCATGGAGAATAACACGATCGAGCAACGCAAGGAAATTATTAGTTGCATAATTATTGCAGACGAAGTTTCCTTCCTTTGGGTTTTTCTGGAAGGAAAAGTGTATGCCAATGATCTACAGACCATTCCGGAGCTCGACGAAGCAATTGGACGCACCATTATAATGAAATTGATCCGCAATTATGCCAAAATGTTTTTGAAAATTTCGTCAAACGAATGAACGGTTGCAAGCAGAAACGAGGCGGTCATTTATTGGATATTTTGTTCCACACATAACCTCCATGTTTGTGCCTTATATCAAAATACAAATATTCGCATTTTTCAAATAAATAATATCTATTATTAATATATAAAAATGTCAGGTCATCTTGAGATTTTCTGTAAAACGAGTGCCTACGACCAAAACCATGCCTCATAGTTTTACGTCCCAAACCGTATGAAATCGATGGATGGATGACCCTAGACCCGAATAGGTTGGCAGTAACGGTCAGAAACGTAGCAGCTTCGTCGGGGCCCATCTATGCTGTGCCAAAATTAAGGATGTCGAGTCCCAAATCGCAAATGATGATAAAATTAAAAACATTTGGTATATTTTTGTATGAAGTATTTCAGAGGTCGTGTAAAAATTTCACGACAATTAGGAAGCTCGTTATTGAACAATTAACATTCACAAATTAAATGTTGTTTTATGGAAACTGATGTAACTTTGCAATAAGTTTTTTTTTTACCTTTCAATTTTATAATATCTACAATATACTGAAAGCAACGGAAACAAAACGAAGTTTATTGATAAATTTTTTTTAATTTCTTTTAAAAATTGTTCTTAACAAAATGTTAATTTTTTAATAACGAGCTTCCTAATCGTCGTCAAATTTTAACACGACCTCTTAAATACTTCATACAAAAACATACCAAATTATCAGAATTTTCTTATCATTTTTTATTTCAACCCTTAAGGAGGTTGAAGTAATAATGATAGAATTCTGAAAATTTGGTATGATTTTACATGAAGTATTCAGGAGGTCGTGTAAAAATTTCATGACGATTCAGAAGCTATTTATTGAACAATTAACATTAACATGTTTCATAGGGACTCAACATCCTTAATTGGCAGCCGGTTTTATCATATTCCGTCTGATATTGAAAATGTACATACATTTTGTTATTTTATCACAAAAATTTTCAGACATCAAGCGCCTACCATCTGGCCTGAGCGCATTTTCGAAAATATCAACAAATTTAACCCCACTGCGTAGCATTGCAACCCGGTTGAATTTTTTTTTCACGTTTTCTATGGCTGCTGAGATTACGAAAATACTGTTTTCAGGGATTTTCAATGTCGCCTTTAATTTGTCTGATTAGTTAGGCGCTGCACTCAATTAGTTCGATAACGACTTTTTCTACATCTGGAAAACTTAATTTATCATGTCCAACAGCTTTCATACGGCATACTACGATACCGATCAATGATCGTGTATTTGTTCACCGATCGTGAATTTGTTCACGTTTTCAAAATGCTGTCAAAATTTAACGCGCTCACCCGTTTCTTCTGAATTTTTTCTTTTCGCATGAACTACCCAAATTTACTTATAAAAATGATTTTCAGACGCTATGCTATACATTTTTGGCTCTCATTTTTTATTTTTTTAAAAATGGTTTCTTCGGCCCGCGCTCCGCTATCAGCGTTTGAGTAGTATGTTCTCGGTATCTCAGGTCTATCATTTAACTACATTCTGGACATCAGACGGAATACTATGATACGGGTCGGTGAAATTTGTTGACATGTTTTGAAAATGCGCTCAGGTCACACGCTACGCGCGATTTTCTGAAATTAAAACTTTTTGGTTCAGGGTAATCGAATTTATCGAGTTTATACGGTTTTGGCCGTACCTAATACTATGGACCAGAAATACTGGTCGTGGGCTCCGGACTATTGGTCCTCTCTTTTTTTAAGGTTAATGGGGGGGGGGGGAGATACGTTTAGGCGATGAAATATGTGATGATTTTCATGATTTTTTTCCGTTCTATTATACTATTACTATTTCTACTATTAGTCTTTCTCATATAGACATGGTACGAATAAGTTTTATTACTACTTTTGACTGTTACATGGTGATTTTTTTCAATCTCCAAAAATCTTTTTTTAAGGAAAGATTTCTTTCCATTCTACTATTCTACTACTACTTCTACTATGAGTCTTTATTATATACTTATATATACTATTGAGTTTTATTACTCCATCCGGCTGTTACATGGTATTTATCTTTAAAAATAGCGGAGGTACGCTACAGACTTCCAAACTGCATTTGCAAAACTGGCGTGACGTATAGCTAAAAAAGTAATCGACCAATTGTGGTGAAATTTGGTATAAATCTTTTTAAACTAATAGTCTAGAACATGACCCTAAATGGTTTCGAAAAAAAGTATTTTCGTATTGCAAAATGTAGCCACTTTTGTCGGAAAGTTCAATCTTTTTGTTTCGAAGCGTACCATTTCATCGACTTCAACATTTTTCACTTTTTCTTGGCTCATATTCTGCGTATGAGTGTTAAGGGGTTACCCCCACTTGCGATTTTGGAAAAATCGATTTTTTTATTGCATTTTTTTTGAAGTATAAGTATCTGAGAATATGTCCTGAAAATTTCAAGTCGATCCGAACAAAATTGACTGAGATATGAGCGTTGAAAGAGAAGAATCCGTGAATTGAAGAAGTGAAATTGAAACTTTAAACGCGTTTTTCTCAAAATGGCATTTCTGAAGTCGGTGACCAAGATTACTCGAACACTAATGAACCGATCTTCTTGAAATTTTGCAGGCTTATTTAATACATAAAAATGTAGTCTTTAATCGTTCGATTTTTTTTTTCGAAAAAAATGGCCGTTTTATAGCCAAAAAACGGCCGTTTTTTTTCGTTAAAATCGAACCATTAACTTTGACTGTCCGCCATTTTGTGAAAAATGAATATTTTTAAAATCCTTCGATTAAAGACTAGTTTATACTTATATTTGACTAAATCCATCCGTATTTTTTTTTTAGATGATCCACTTCGCCGGAATGTTGGTCACCGCAAACCGTGTATATAAAAACATTATTTCATTGACGGCCATTTGCCACTAAACAATGTAATATTTTTTAATAAAAAAATTACTGAAGGTTCTTCAAGATGTGTTCTTTGAGATGGTATATTCATCGATTAAAAAAGTTTTGTAGTTTTCTTTAAAAAACTTTATGAAAAAGGCCTTTTTTTGCGCTACAAGTGGGGGTAACGCCTTAATGAGAGAAAAATCTTCGTCGGTTTCTTTTCAGATAAATCCCACCAACGCTACGTGTCCCTCCGTCTGACAACAGAGCCATTTTTTATTCCCCTAAAGCTATCTTCCTCTTAAAGGAACACACTTGTCGCTTCACTATTTCCAGTTCCTCGGAGAGCATACTCGGATGGTGCCCGTACTTTGATATTACGTATTGCATTATAATGGTATTGCGTTTGCACGAGGGCCCAGGGAAAAAGGCTGCTTCACACAGGAGATTGCCGCGTCCAGCAATGTTGTCCATTTTTGCTGACTATTATTCGATATGAATATGCACGTCTATATATATATATGAATGCTCGTGCCTTATGGCTAAATATTGAGGGAGGGGGGGGGGAGAGAAAAGAAAAAAGCTCGCGCCTTCTTATCAGCGTCAATCCTACTCTGCTCTGTAACCATGACGACAGCCCTTGATAAGAGATTTTCACTCTGATGAAACGCCCAGCCACTATGCCAATGTAAACTATTCATCGCCACCGGGGCTGCGGCTTATGTAAAAATACACATAGCGTACAGCCATAAATACTGCGTCAAAAGCGAGCAGCCTTTAGAAACGCGAAAATAAAACGCGGGGGGAGTTTTTAAAAGCGACGAAGGTGAATACACTTGATGACTTAAAATTCGAAAGAGAGGTATTAAAAATGTTATATTCATTCTTCCGGGTTGTCTTGTGGGCAATAGGTTTTCTTTTTTACGAACTTTTTCCAGTCTCGGAGCCTCATTAATCGAGTCATACATTGGGATGCCGGGGACATTTTAAGGCCTAAGGCCACTCTAGAAGCCGAAAAAATAGGCTTTTTGGGGATTTTTTTTCTTCAGAAAAACTACAAAATAAATCGAAATTACAAAAAACGGTGTTTATCATAGATGTCAGTGACTGTATACAATAATTTTTTTGAAGCGATTCATTTCAAAATGGCGGCTGTGCAGCGTTTTTGCGATGACGTCTCCGTTTGACGTTGGCCGGAAACATAACTCAGACAATTTTCAACCGATTCACTTGAAATGTTGAATATATCTTGAAAAATACATCGTCTATGGAAGTACGTAGGATTTTGTTTTATATTGCATATTTCATTTGTTATTAACAATTATCTGACGATTTTTTAGGCAAATTTTTCACTTTCCACTTTCGAAGTGCGCCATTTGGCCAAAAACCAATATATCGAAAAAATCCTACGTACTTCTATAGCAGTTATTATATATCATCGAAAAAATTCATTGGCTCATTATAACTACAAAATTACAGAAGCTGTTTCTCCGGCCGTGGACCCTGGAGAAAAACGGAGATGTCATCGCGAAAACGCTCCACAGCCGCCATTGTTAAATTAATCGCTTCATAAAAATTATCGTTTACAGTCACTGATATCTATGATAAACACCGTTTTGTGTAATTTCGATTTATTTTGTAGTTTTTCTGAAGAAAAAAAAATCCCCAAAAAGCATCTGCCTCTAGAGTGGCCTAAGGCCTTAATTCAACGCTTTAAGGACATTTTTCTCGGGAGTTTAGTTGCCTAATTTTATCATTCCTGATTATCAGGGTGGGCAACGCGGGCCAACTATCTTCTACAGAAAAATTATTTTGGAAAATTTGTCCCGAAACTCCATGGAAACGAACGTGTAGTTGGTAGGTACTCGAGAACTCTAGAGATCGAACTAATGCGTGCACCAAAATGGCCGCGCTCGAACCTCGTCCCCTACTTGTTGTGCAGAAACTCGTTGGGGAGCATTGGCGTAGCTAGGTGAAGGGTCAGTATCCCCTCTCAGAAATCCCGGTACCCCCGTAGGAAAAAACCGATCCAAAATAGGTAAGCTATTCCTTTCGCGGATGGCCGTATTTTCGGGGGCATAAGCAGGGCCATTCTGAATCATTGGTAAATTATAGTGGCGCTCAATGAAAATAAGTCACAATCAGTTATTATACCCAACGAGAAACCGGAATGAAAAATTTTGCGCAAATTTAGTAAATATGGACAATTTTTACATTTTTTCTGAAAATTCGCGGCTACGAAATTCTTCTGTTAGTCATATTTTTCTAAGTTTTATTATTAATGTTTTCTTTAAACATTCCGTGACCCCTTGTTTTTATTGTCATTACGGAATCTTTAGAATTTTTGATACGCGTGAGCAATAAATATCAGGCACCCAGAGTTATTTAGTGTATACATTATTATGGTCACACTGGCCAGAACCGTGGCCAGCGTGTCATCTTCACAAAGTGCCGTATAAATGAGACGATTTTTAGAGTCGTAATTTTTCGTTACAAGTTCGGTAACTTTTACTAGTTCGGCAATTTTACTAGTAACTGAGATTCATTTTTACTTGATTATAGACGAAAATCAGTTAATTGTTAAATATTCCGGCTCGTGAAAGGAATACTTCAAATTCAAATGATCGATTCATTTTTATTATTTTACCCAAACAAACATAATGAAATCATTGTTTTAAACTCGAACTATTTTCTTCGACGTAATTTCGTAACTTGTGTAAAAAGTAGCTATTTCATAACGTAAATGAAATAGATATTTCAACTTCACAAGCGAGTTAACGTTGGGCAAAAAAATACTCTAAGTTTGCCGGCCGATACACAACCATAGAAGAATACTGGATCAAAATTTACTACCGAGTTATAGATAATAACATTGTAAATCTATAACGCCGATTTGAGAATTTACCGTTAGCTCATGCAGTTGACGGACTTTTGAAATTGGATATTAGAATGATGAGGATTTCATCGATTATTATTTTAAAATCCTAATAACTTATACGTCAGCCTTAGAAACTGAATCGATGGTCATGAAAAACGTACTTTTATTAAAAAATGATGGAACAGATGCTGTAAATTTAAGAAAGCATATTAAGAAGGAGCACTGCCCTAACTCATATAAACTTTTCCATGCACCAATCACCATATGCAGTAAATCAGCTATATCACAAAATCGGCGCACAAATACTAATGCTGCACTCAGAGCCAAGTATACGGTATTTATGAAAGACGCCCACGTCAGAGCAGGGGATAGTAAAATCCTGTATAGTTTTTTGGCACCGTAATCATAATATCGTTAACACAACTATAAGCGAAAGATATATCTAAACGTGCAACTTTGGTGGCGTGTTCGACTATCTATTATCCCCGAAAAAACTACTAACTATTGTAAAAATATTAACTGAACTAACTATATCGATATTGTAAAATCTTTCGCAGTAGTTAATAGTTATTTCAGGGATACTAGATAAAAAACACACCACCAAAACGGCATGATTAGATAGACGCTTATAGTTGTGTTAACCATATTACGATTGCGGTAACCATAAGCAATATGAGTTTTACTATGCCCACTTTAACCATGGACCTTTTTTAAATGAATACTATGGACATTTTTCTCAGTGCAAGTTTGTACTATTTTAGTTTTAAGGCTTTCACGGTTCTTTATGTAATTCGAAGAGTATGTGGCTTCCGGATGGAGGCCGTGTTGAGAATTAGCGTTTGTACTATTTATATGGTTAACATGAACACTTGTTGAGTATAAACTGTTACAAGATTTTATGAAAAGTGACTATGCGAACAACATAATGGTGTAATCTTATAGTGAAGACGTACATCATTTGTGGAACGTGTGAATAAAGTAGAGACAGCGGTGGCACGCCATGATCGATATAGATATATTAGCGCATTATTTATCAGTTTTAAGAATTCGATATTTTGAAAACTATTGGGTTGCGCCAAAAATCCATTTAAGCAGTGACATATATTATCAAAAAGGCGATCTGTGCAAAAATCCATCTATGTCAGCGGTAACAGCTATTCGGAACTGCAGCTGGGATTACTTTAATCCGTTATGCCAAATCTACGATCGAAATAACATAAGTACCCGGTAGCATAGTGGCAGCGAGCGTAAATATAGAAAGGTAGGTCGTAGGTTCGAGTCTCCATGTAGATTTAATATTTTCTTAGATAGGAATCATTTCAGGAGGTCAGCGAATAACAAATCATGATAAACAATCATACAGGCACTCTCAACTGAATTTTTTTGACTCAATATGGAATGATGAAATTTTTTTATTCAATATCGTAAAAATCACTTTTTTTTGATAGTGTAAGGAAATATCCATTTTATGAAAACCTGTTTCGTATATATTGTCTATCGCCTGCTATTGTCAATGCTATATATTATATAGCATTGACAATCAACGTATGCTTGAAAGATTGTCGGTTGCGGTTAACATATGTGCATAGTTAATACAACTGCTGAAATATCATAAGCAGTACTATATTTTCGGCAGTAACCATGACTATAAAATATTATTGTCCCCTCAGGGTAATATAAAATATGGATGAAATATAGCTGAAGTTACTTATTATTACAATTGGATCCCTACGACAATTTCTGCACGGGTTCCGGTATTTCGTCCTATGAGCCATAACGAATCTCAAGCACAAACCAAATCTTTCTCCCCAGGACAACCTATAATAATTCGTGCCTAGGCCTTTGAACATCCAATGCGATGGCCCATCGGATCCCTATCAGGAAGTGATGTCAAGTATCCGGTTCCGGTGGTTCCGGTGTTGCCTCCTGTGAACCACAACGAACGTCAACCACAAACCAAATCTTTCTCCCCAGCAAAACCTACAATAATTCGTGCCTAGGCCTTTGAACATTCATTACTATATCCCATTGGATCCCTATCAGGAAGTGATGTCACGTATGCGAATCCAATTGGATCCCTACGACAATTTCTGCACAGGTTCCGGTATTTCCTCCTGTGAACCACAATGAACCTCAACCACAAACCAAATCTTTCACCCAGTGCCGTAACTAGGGCGGTGCCAGCGGTGCCCAGGCACAGGGCGCAGACCCTGGAGGGGCGCAGAAATGACCAGACCAGGACCGCAAACAGTACCTACTTATTATTTATTGAGTCATATGAGTGTAATCTAAGGATTTTAACTACCAACGATTACAATGCTGAAACAATAGCTGCAGCTAAAAGCATTATGGATCTAATAAACTACAAATTTATATGTACTCTGAAAATTTGGTATCACGTTTTAGAGGCTGTTGATAGGGTGAATGTAGCTTTACAGTTGAAAACCATATCTATCGACAAAGCCTCTGAATTGATCAAGGGATTAACAAGGTAGATTCAGAGTATACGCGATACTGTAGATAATGTTTTCGAAAAGGCAAAAAAAGTTTTTGCCGAATGTGATATTGAATACGATTTTCCTGAAAAGCGAGTAAAAAGACACGACTTGAGAGAAAGTTCAGATGCTGGTTACGATATTACCCCACAACAAAGCTTTAAAATTCATATAAATGAAGCAATTGATAAAATAATTTCTGAATTCACGTGGCGATTCGAAAAACTACACACTATTCAGCACTTTTTTAATTTTTTGATGATAGAACACAATACTAATTATCCAGTTGAAGAACTAAAAAAACATGCCGCTGATTTGAGTGTCAAATATTCTGGGAATATATAAATGTTACTGAATTTTGGGCCGAATTAGAAATTTTAAAGATACAAATTGAAGCCACTCCATTATTTGATAAATTTGAACGTCAGTCAAGTCTGGGTCTTCTTAAAGCTATAGTAGAATTAAACTTAAAGGAAATGTTTGCCAATGCAGCAATCGCTATAAAGATTTTTTTAACAATGCCTGTGAGTGTAGCTTCTTGTGAAAGATCATTCAGCAAGCTTAAATTAATAAAGACGTACCTGCGCTCGACAATGGGCCAAGAAAGATTGCCTGGCCTAGCGGTTTTGTCGATTGAACGCGACACGGCGCCTGTCGTATGAAAATATAATCAAGGACTTCGCAATGAAAAAAGCGCGTAATGTAAATCTTTAGGTAAGTTGCCTTGAATCTATTATCCGTACCGATGAGTATTTGTTGTCATTTATGTATTGCATAATTGTGAATATTGAGGAATATTTTTGAATAAACGTTTTCTCACATAATTCACAAACTTAATTTATATATACCTACTTCCTTATTCAAATTCTACCAAGTACTTATAATTAAGTATACAAAGAATTAGTTTTTTGATGATAGATTTATTTTTATAGACGTTCCATTTTAGTGTCAGTACCGGGTAAGACTATAAAATTTTCTAGGGCGCAGTTATAGAAGCTCGCACCGGGCGCATAAAAGGCTAGTTACGGCACTGCTTTCACCCCAGCAAAACCTACAATAACTCATGCCTGGGCCATTGAACATCCAATGCGATGGCCCATTGGATCCCTATAAGGAAGTGACGTCAAGTATGCGAATCCAATTGGATCCCTACGAAAATGTCTGCACAGGTTCCGGTATTTCCTCCTGTGAACCACAATGAACCTCAACCACAAACCAAATCTTTCTCGCCAGCAAAACCCACAATGATTCGTGCCTCGGCCTTTGAACATCCCAGCCTATCATCCACAACTCTTCTTCGTCCACGTTGCAACAGCCCTTGGGAACCAAAATGGCGGCGATGACCCGGGTCCACGGATGTCCGAATCATTCCATGAGTCGCAAAAGCCCTCCGCCGATCCTCGCTTATCAAACGGCTACAAGGAACCAACGGCGTTCGGAAGATCCGCCAAAAAAGGAACGAGAAATAATGCAGTGTAACAATCCGTGGCGATGAAGCCGCGTGCGAAATGCGATGATGGAAGAGGTTCGTGGCGATGCTACCAGGCGGCAGCATCGACGTCCTCGCACCTTGGGGGCACACCTGTGTCAAGCGGCACTCGCTTTCGGCTCGATTCTCTCGCGCGAGCTCGGCGGATCTCGCATGCGGGGCTCTCCTCTCGCGACACATTACGAACACGGCGGCGGGGCTCAAACGTAACGAGAGCGCGGGTTCTCGGACAAGAGAAGTAACACAAGCCGCGCGGTGTGAGCAGCGCGAGTCGACTCACGTCGTCGTCGCCGTCGATGTTACGCGCCTCTTACACACTTTCTTCATATTTTGGTTTTTTCGTGCATATACCCATCGCATTTATACACACACGCACGTGTGGGTGTGTGTGTGTGTGTGTATATATATATACATTTATTTACACTCTCGCATAAATATCCGTGCATCGGCCGATTTTTGACGGAACTCCAAGTAAACGTGGGTAAGTAAACGACAAAAAAAATTCACGAGACATTGCAACGCGCGGAAGGCACATTTCCATACCGAATTTCCTTTTATTCATCATACATCCAAAATATACAGTTTTTCATACATCCGAGTAGACTATAATTTGCAGTGTATCGATTAGTAATACGACGGAGCAGAACGGAAAATTTGAAATATAGGCAGTGAGAAACGTCGCGGTGTGTTGGTGTGTGTAAAAAGAAACAAAAATAAGTTTGATAC
Organism: Ophion costatus; assembly: GCA_951751655.1. Lineage (NCBI taxonomy): Eukaryota > Metazoa > Arthropoda > Insecta > Hymenoptera > Ichneumonidae > Ophion > Ophion costatus. Next base: position 15,229,613 of record OX632360.1, on the reverse strand, counting down.
ACGGAACACTTGAAAAATGTGCTGGCGGTGTGTACCTTAAGGTCGGAAAGAAATTCACATGTGCGCGTGTTTCCACTCGGTTTCGTCTTTTCGCCGCGTATATACGTGGGTGTGCGTGCACACATACAAACGTGTACACATATGGGAAAAGGACGTTTCCAACCCGTTGTGATCATGCGGTACTGGCTATCGGCATAGCGAGCCAGTTTGATGATGATCCCTTGATTTTTTTCGACCGATCGTTAGTTTTGCGGAATTCCCTCTGTGCCTGGGCACAGCCGTCTTGAAGTGACTTTGATGACGTTGGGGGCTTGGAGAATGAAATGGGGAGAGCCAGCGACGAGGATGGTCGTTGAAGTCTGATGTCTTCGAAAAGACCGTTTTCTCTGATACGCGTTTGTATACTCGTGTATGTATGGCGGTGCACAATAGCCCCTCGAATTTTCGAGTCAGAGGTACAAGGACGTAACGCGGCGGGGGGAGGCGAGCGGGCTGTTGGATCGGTGTCTGATGGCTGGCTGGACCGTTTTCACTTGGGACGTTGCCGATTACCGCTAGAATCCGAAATTCTCGCATTTCTCAGCGGGCCATCTGCCGATTGTTCTCTCGTGTACAATTGACGCATGGGGCAGTAACGGATCTGTGATAAATTGGTAACGCTGGGTCGATGAGAAATGCATGTGTATGCGTGTATACGCGCACATTTACTTTTTCTTCTTTTTTTTCTCTGACTGGATGTAAATCGGTAGTGGCCTTCGGAATATATGTTGTCACACGTGTTGCTGTTTTTTTTTTCGAAAAATGATCGCTCGTAGCTACAATTTGTAAGAGGAAGACGTACGTGCGTTATGGATGTTAAAAATGTGGGCCGATCGTTTTTTTTTGTAGAAAAATTGAACGTCTGTGCAAAAAGAATTATAACGCAAGAGTGAACATCAGCGAGTTGTCAGGGAATAGAACGTTCCGTTTGGCTTGTTACCTTCAGTGACTTCGGGTATAGATCGCGCGAGACTTCTTCATTTTTCGTGTCGCGACGAAGTTTCGGCTCATCGGCACGGCTGTTTTACGAAATTGAAGGGTATTTTTGGTCGCGCGCGTATTTGAATGGGCGCAACTTTTTGGCATGCTCCGAAGGGCCTCTGGGTTGAATGAAAAAAAAATCTTTGGAGAAAAATGTGGGTTGAGTTTGAATATGTGTTCTGGTTCGTGGAATAATTTCGAGTCTGTGTGTGTGTGGCATCTTTAGACATTTGATGGCCCCTGGATACACACGAATTCTGTAGAATACGCGTTGGTCGTATATAGGCCGACGGAACATGTTGCTCGGGTTTCGACGCGCTGTCGCAATAATTATTGAGCTGCTCGTTTTCATCGCTGTCTGCTCGTACACCTTCCCTCTCTCTCTCTCTCTCTCTCTCTCTCTCTCTCTCTCTCTCTCTCTCTCTCTCTCTCTCTCTCTCTCTCTCTCTCTCCCTCTTTCGCCTTTCTTCTTCTTTCCTGTTCATCCATATTTCTCATTCTCGTTCATTCGTAACCATTTTTGTGTTTTTTTTTCCGCATGTAATCGTAGATTCTCGACGCACAGCAGTCTCGAAAAATTCGACTGCGATGTTAAGTGCGCGAGCATTACAGGACTTTTTGTTTTCGACAATTCGTTATTCTAATCGCCGTTTGTCGCACGAATTGTTTACGCATTTTCCGACACGTCACCCGCTGTTGCTTGTCTTTATTCGGGAAAAAGACGGGCTGTAGAGAGAGAGAGAGAGAGAGAGAGAGAGAGAGAGAGAGAGAGAGATCGGTGTAATTTTCGGAAACGATGTTCAACCTGCGTCGAAACTTTAGAAAAACGTCAATTCACCGCAAATTTATGTCTTCCCGCCATTTTTCTCACACTTGAATTTACTTTTTCCACACGTTCGGCAGACGAACGGTTTTTTTTCTTCAATAGAATAGAAATTCTGGGCAAGCTTAGAAAAATATTCCGCGACACATGACGAAGCCCTAAACAAAAAAATGTTCGATCAAGAACCGTTTGCACGGAATTAAGTGCACAATGCTCTAGGGTGGAGGGGGTGGGGTGGAAATCAATTATCGGCATTTTGAGAGGCAATAAGATCGTCCACGTTTGTGTACGAGTCGCCGTTACACAGGGAAGTATAGACAGCATGCCTGGATTATGAGAAATATGCTGAGGTGTGCTGTTATTAAAAAAAAAACAGGCGACGAGACGTGTTATATATATATATACACACACATATACCTGCGTGCATATATATACATATATACATATACCTGCGTGCATATATATACATATATACATATACCTGCGTGCATATATATACATATACCTGCGTGCATATATATATATATATATATATATATATATACAAGTGTAGGTATGTGACTCGCACACCTTTTGGTTCGAAGCTGTGGGCCACCACGATCGACCAAATGTTTTAGGCCGTTGTCGCGTGTGTTTGCCGTCTGATCCCGAAACTGAGAAAGAGCGAGGGGGGGGGGGGGGGGTACGAACTCACTAACGGGGAGCACAGTCAAGAAAGTCAAGTGTCACTTTTAATGACAAGAGTTCAATAAACTCTACAATTTGTCACAAAACGAATTCAATAAATTTCCTTCCTGGAACAATCTTTACGTCCACTTGTTCTCTTCCGCAGCACCGGCCGCGAAAAAAATCTCGATTCCTCACTGGACACGACACAAAATTAATTCTTTTCACTGACACGAAAAATCTCTACGGTACTTCGACAGTTTTTGCAAAGATTTTGTGCCAACAGCAATACGACATTTTTGCAACAATACATTTCGTTGTACGTCACTGAAAACAGAAACACCTTAGGGCGTGTACACTGCGACTCGTCCGTTCGTTTCACTCACGCACGATCCAAGTCGATTGTATCATACGTTTGAATTGCAGCGCGCGAGGTCCCGCGATCGTTTTTACGAAAAACCGCGCGGATTTTTCCTTTCGGCCGATCGAATTTTGGGTTTTTCCGAATTCACTGTTCGTTCGGCACGCAGTTTGTTTTTCGTTGTTTTTTCGGTGATCGATCGTTTAGGCTTGTAGAAAAAAGAAACGGGAAGCGTCGCTCCGCCAGTGCTCGGCTGCGTCTGGCACGAAACTATCCGTCGTCAGAGCGCGGAGATAGCCCCTCTGGATGTAGATAATATTTTATTAATCATTAAGCACATAGCCGTCTCGTGGCTGTATACATATGAGATAATGAAAATAATATATATGAGGCAATACTCGCGATAATGCCGCCGTATGTATACGTTTATCGTGTACCAGCGTTAATTAACTTTTTGTCCTACTAGAGCGAGGAAACTTCGCGACGGGCGAGCTACACGCGTTTCTCGTGAAACTTTGCCGAGATTTGACATTTTCCGTCGGACATGTCCGACGATCGCTCGAACATGATGCGAAAATTCGAGTCGAAGAATAATTCGACTTTTCTGTGGAGCTAAGGTGTCAGAAATACGACAGAGATTGCATTGCAGAGAAATACCCGGGCAGAAATTTGCTGAAGAGTCCCTGGACCCTACTTCTTCCTATAAGGATGTGATAGGGACGCCGCGCGAAGGATGTACAGATTCAAATCGAAATGGATTCAGCGCTATTTCCCTGGAAAACTTGTTGACTCTCCCGAAAAAATATCCTTTCGTGATCCGGTGCACAAATTTGTTGAGGTGTCTCAACCTGTGCAGAAATTTGTTGGGGAGGCCGCAGATTCTACCACATCCTATGGAAGTTTGAAGTAGGAAGTCCCCATTGTAACTCACACTGATTCCGAGCTATTTCCAAACTGATGTTCGAGATTATTTTTTCGAAATCTTCAGCCGGGGCTCGTTGGACCACACAAAAAATATCCTGTCGCCATCCCGTGCACAAGTTAGTTGGAGAGTCCCAACATGCACCTATGTCTCTGTAGGGACTTGTTAGGCACCCTATATGGAGTACTCATTGGGATCGAATTTGATTCTGCGCTGGCACTGGACACTGTTTGAGAACTCTTACCACGTTCGAAACGGAAATATGTGTAAAATCACGGAAACAAACTGCGTGGTCGTATTATGTCAAAGTACAGTAAAATACAACAGATGATACAAACAAAAGAAAAATACAAACGATAATTACAGTGGATTTTCAGTCATGGGATCCAAAGTGATTTCTAAGATGTACTTTTTGAAGGGATTCATTCTTGTAGAAGATAAGATTTATACTTCTTAGATCCACTGGTTTTGTATATCGATATATTTTGTTTAGAATATTCAACATGCAGAATACGATGGGGTCCATGAAGAATCGTATCGAATTCTGTTTGATGATGTGGGAATCCTATAGGATTCAAATTGCATTCGTACCTTGGATTCCAATGGGGAATCCCGATTAAAATCCAATTTATGAACGTGACGCTTTAGCATAAGAATCCAATGTGATGACTTATTGGGTTCCTATCAAGAAGTGATGTCAAGTATGAGAATTCAATCGGGTCCCTACGACAACTTCTGCACACGTTCTGGTATTTCCTCCTGTGCGCCATAACGGGCCTCAACCACAAAAAACACACCTTTTCCCCAGAAAAACCTACAATAATTCGTACCTATGGCTTTGAACATCCAATGCGATGGCCCATTGGATCCCTATCTGGAAGTAACGACCAATATGGGAATCCAATTAGATCCCTAGGACAATTTCTGTCCGGGAAGATGCACCCACATCTCTATAGAGATTTGATTAGGACACCACACATAGCGAATCCTCATTGGGATCCAATTGGATTCTGCCTTGTTTCCCGATAAACGTCGTTTGAGAATTCTCATCACGTTCGAATCGAAGATGTGTGAAAAGTGACGTAAAAAAATCGGCGACTGAAAGATAACTTGCACCCTTCGTGAACGTGTATGTGTGTGGTGATATTATGTTAAATTGCAATCAAATAAATAACAAAAGATAATTAGAGTGGATTTTCAATAATGTGATTCAAATTGATTTTTAAAATAAAGCGATTTTGCCTTTTTTAAGATGAGATTTATATTTTATTAAGATTCACTTATTTTGTACATCTATATATTTTGTTTAGAAAATTTAACGAATAGATTGCGATCGGATCCGACAAGAATCGTGTTGGATTCTGTTCGATAACGTAGGAATACTTTAGGATTCAAATTCGTACATTGGATTCCAACAGGGAATCCCGATTGGAATCCAAAGTACGGGAGTGACCTTTTAGTATAGGGGTCCAATTCGATGACCCATTGGATCCTTATCAGGAAATCGGGACAAGCATGAGAATCCAATTGGATTCGTACGGCAATTTCGGCACCGGTAAGCGATATATCTGCTATTATGTTTATTGTTATTATTATTATTGCATTATCATTATCGTGTCTGAGAGATCATCATCGAGGTTTTGTTGATTTTTCTAGAAATAAAAAAAAAGTGGTCATTTCGAGAGAAAAATTCACGTTTAGTTGGCTGCTATTTGGACTCTAGATTTTTCGTCTTCCCTTTTTCATCTCAAATTTTCCATATTTGCTCGTTACTTTATTACATTGCGACGTTTCGTCGAAATCCTCGCATCTCGTCATTCGTCCAATAACCGCGTCTCTATATACCCACTCGACGAAGAAAAAATAATAAAACAATGAAAGAAGGAAGTCTTTGGGTGTTCTTGTTTGCTCTAAACTTGCTTCGTTTCGTTGTTAATCGCTGTCGCGCGAGCGAGGCGAGAGAGACCTCGTTGTAAATTTTCAGTAATATGATTGGGCTGTAAAAGTTTAACAAGCGCGTATGCTTGTACGTCCTCAACAAAATCCTTTCGAGAATCGGTAACTGAGCAGAGATGCGTGCGCTTGCGCGTAGGTGCGTAAGAGACGAGAGAGAAAACATGTAGAGAATAAAATTGAGTCACGAGAAACAGTGAGAACGAGCCGTGATGATTTTCATGCCGCAGCAGAGGTATTCTTTTTCTTTCGATCCGTACCGACTGTGCCGTTTAATCAAGTAATAAAACATTTGGATTCCATTGCAAGCATCATTTTCAATATTTTATTTCCTTTAAAATGTATCAACATGATTATTATTATCGTTATTATTATATTACCACGATCATTATTAATCCTTTATCGTTTTTATCGTTACTAATGTGATCCTGGATCGCGTTCACAGAACGTATCAATTGACTATGCAGGAATTTGATTCGGTTCTTGGCACCAGCGTTTTTCATAAATTACAGGTAAATTCGGTCCATATTTTCTTATGACGTGTTTTCTTAGAATGTGATTCTAAGGATGGAATAACTTAAGAAATTACTTAAAAAATCAATACAAATGTTTATTGATCCTTCAGGAAGATTTAGAAATTGAAAATAAAAAAATGATTATCATGTTATTTTGTACGGTTTTTCACTAACGGTGTGCGGAAAATGCCCCCAATTGGCGGCCAGTGTTGTGGACGTTGTATGAATCCCAAAGAAAACCAAACATATTCTTGATTTCTATATGAGTGTTGTGATGTTTGGTACCAGAATCAGCAAAAAATATAAAACGGTGGCTACTAATCTTTGATTGTCAATTTTTCCTACTTTTCTGACCATTTACGAGTTACAGAGAGAAAAAAAGACGATTTAGTCTTAAGGGGCCAGTCCACGAAAATTTCAAACGAAACGAAAGCAAGCAAGACTTGAAGAAATCGACGATGATGAGCAGAAGGGATTTTGTAGCATGCAGGAATTGCCGATTGAGTTTAGGTAAGAGTTTTTCATAGTATAAGCTTCAAACGCGTTTTTCTCGAAACAACGTGTTCAAAATCTAGCTCCATCGTATCTCTAAAACTACTAAACCGAATCTCTTGAATTTTGAACCACATATTGTAAACATGATTCGCAACAAGATGACCCTCGATGGTTTAACATTTTTTTTACTCTTTCTTTTGGGAAAAACTGCGAGAAAAACGCGTTTTTAAAATACTTTTTTCGCTTTTCATCTGCCATTTTTTTATTTTTTGATAAAACTTTATATCCGAGGGTCATTTTGTAGCTGGTGTCATACTGAATCTAATGGACTTTGATTTTTGTGTTTCAGACAAGCCATTGCCGAGTTGTGATGGAGCTATCTAGCCCACCTATTGTTGAGGCGTTACGTTAAACTATAGTTTTTGTACTTAAAAATGAATAAAAATGAGTTAAAATGTTTAAAAAATGTATTTCAAGACTTTATTTATCAAGCCCAACAACTTTTATATTCGTGTCTTTTATAAAAGCCTCAAGAAAAAATCGCGAAAATAGCCTTTTTTTCGTGGCTCCAAAGTGGAGTGGCCCCTTAATTCTGCTACTAACGTCGAAAAACAGTCTACTGCGGTATGAATTTAGAAAACTTTAGTATCGTGTACTCTTGTATATTTGTTCACAACAATGCACAGAAAACGCCCCTAATTGGCGACCAGTGTTGCGCATGTTGTATGAATCCAAAACCAAAACCGAACTTATTCTTAATTTGTATGAGTATTGTGATGTTTAGTAACAGATTCAGAAAAAAAACGAGTCGGGCCTCGCTCTATTGAGTTCCGTACATGTGACCAATAAACTTTTTTTTCAATCTAGATATTTAATTAGGCAAAGCTTTTTTCTGTCTTAGTTCTTAGGTAGTAAAAAAACGGAAACCATATGGGGTAATGATAGCTACAGAAAGCTTCGTATACTCCTGATGTAAGCTAATAATGAAAAAATATACAATTATTACCATTTAAATATTTAGAATACCTAATTATTTATTTTTTGAGTCGGTACCAGCCAATTGCCAATATTGTCACATTTTTCGCAAAAAGGAGGACGCGAAGAAAAATAAATAAAATATACGGTCTACGATATTTCTAAAATTTGCAATCTCGTTTCTTCCGTGACGTCAATCTCTCGTGCTTGGCTGGCACCGACATCAAAAACAAGTCATTTGGTATTGCGAATATTCAAATAATAATAATTTGATATATTTTCATTATAAATTTATTTTATTATGTATACAATACATTGTTATACATACAACATTATGAATTGGCGTTTTCAGTATTTGTTGTTTAAATACAGTATAAATACAGTAATTTCTATATCATATGTAGAAATTCCAAATTCCTAACGATTTTAGTTTTTTAGAAAGACGCCTCAACAAAAATAGTCTAAAAGTGACAACTGTGACGGCACCCCGGTTCTTTATTTTTAAAGATAAAAAAGAAAAAATATATTTGTAATCTACTCAGTGAGCTTTCAACAATGACACCCCACATGCTAGGGTAAGGAGTCTTTTTTTCTCTGCTCCTTTTTCAGAAATGGGGCAATCGGCCAATTGGTTATTGATATATCGAGATTTCTGTTTCGAAAAGCATAGTTTTGAGAAAAATACGTTCAAAGTTGCTGCGTCTCGGCCGCGCTCCCTAAGCGTGCTCCTTATAATTTCTATAACTCGGATAATTTCATGAGTATCGTTAAACGGGTTTCACAGACGTATTCAGTAAGGTCTGTAGACCAATAAAATAAAATTAAAAAATATTTTTTCAAATTTCTAGACATCAATACTGCCTTGGCGATTTGAACAAATCGTATCTTCGAATTGCCTTAACTCTCCAAACCTTCCACCATCAATATAAAATGCCTCAGAGTCGTCGCAAAATCAATTTTTCTCATATCGATACTTTTAATAACTTTGTCTACGCTATGTCCTGAAATGATATTTTTTTTCTCCATACTGGACACTCGGTACGAGTGAAGCTTGGCCGATAAGATGGATCACACGTTGGGGAAATAATTGGAAAATTTAATTTTGCGTCCAGGCTATCTCGTCTATCGATCTTTGAAAATATTGATAAGAGAACTCGGGGCACGTGTAATTTTTAACGATAAAAATCTCCCTTTCGTCTAGGCTGTGAATTTCTCGAGGCGAATCGAAGTTGTTGCGCAATTAAAAGCATGACTCTTCGTCCTTCGATTCACCGTGCCTTTTTATATCGCGATTTTTGAACGAACGCGACCGGGACAAAAAACGCAGAATACAGAAAGAATCGAATTGAAAAAGAATTAAAAAAAAGGTTAAAGAAAACACGTAAAACACTGGCTCGATTCCAGTGCCCACGATAAGGCGATCCACTCGAGATGATCAGTTTCTCATATCTTTATATATATATATATATATATATCATACATCGGTAATACGTTTGGCGCTTTGTCAGACTGGCTGATAAGGGAGTCTCTTGACGATAAAATGGCGGAGGACGCGCACGTAGCGAACAGGAACACGATCGTGAGGGTTTTAATTCCAGCGATGACGTATATTTCGCAAATTGCCACACACGACAATAATAACGCGATTTCTACGTGACTTCGATAGTTCCATGGCGCGAAACTCCAATAAATTCAATAATAAACTTTCCTACAGTCGACGAAAAAATTCGCAAACACGATCTTATCATCCACAAGCATCATTCCAATCCTTCGAGTGCATTTTTATAGAGCGGAGACCGTTACTTCTCCAGAAAATGTTTTGCGTTTTTTTATATAATAATCAAGTAAATTTTCGAAGACACTTTTGATAATGTAAAAAAAAAGTTTTTTTCATCGAGACGAATACAAATTTTGCTCAGTAGTTTTCACCATTTGTTAATTGCGGGATTTATGGACAAAAGACGCGAGCAACATTTCGAACGCGTACGGAAGGCATTTGAAATAGGTTAAGTTAACTTACGGAGATTTTGGGAATACTCAAAAATGGAAGAAACGAGATGTGGGCGAGGAGCAAAAAGGCGACGTAAGGGATAACAAGATTGACCCTCGATTTATCAGGGCGCTACATTGCTGAAAACAAAATGTTGACTTTTATTTTTTATTGGCGTAAATTGTGTATAAACATTTCGAGAGTGATATACAAAAGGAATTGTATGGGACAAAATTGAAAGAAAGAATTTTAGAGCTCATTTTCGAAGTGCCTCCCAGCACTCCAAATAGCACGAAACAGGCTAGGCGGCCGAAGCAGCCATTTGGAGCCGTTTAGCCCAGTCGTTGTACAAAAGATATACAACGACATAACAACTGAAGACTTACTATAAAAAAGCCTCGGAGGGTACATGCGGAATTCGAATGAAAACTTCAATTCCGTCGTGTGGACGATAGCTCCTAAATCAGTTTTCAAACTTTAAACGCGTTTTTTTCGAAATCACTTTTTTTAAATCAGGGGACGCATAATTCGGGCAGTTTTCATCCGATTGACTTAAAATTGTAACTGGAGCTTCTTAGATAAATTCTCTAAAGAAGCACCGACGATTTTTACAACCGATCAATAATTCTCGTTTGATAAACAAAATAAGACCGACTTTGTAGCGAAAAAAATGTTTTTTTTCGCCATTTTTTTTAAACCTTCCTTCTCAAAATTTCTTAAACATTGATTTAAATGCCTTCGAAGTTCCTTAAAGATTTTTGAGAATCAAATTTCATTCCATTTTTAAATATTTTAACGTTTTCGTTTAATTCGAAATTCGGTTTCGCTTTAAAAATCGTCTAAATCTCATTTCTCCCATTTTTGAATATTGCCAAAGTCTCCGCAAGTTGAGGAAGAAAGAAGAATTTTTTAAGAGAATCCCATTTTCCATTTCCATTTCATTTTGCCACAAAACCGAATTGTTGATAATCGCGTGTACTTCTCCAGCAAAACTAATGCAAATGACATTTTTTTTTCTTCTAGATGCTAATCCATAAAAGTTCTGCGTCCTCCCGCAGAGCGCCTAAAAACGCTTTTAGTGTAGCTACGACTCAGCCGGCAGTTTGTATTGTTTGTCATAAACACATTTTTATGGGTATACGTCAACACATCTGTCGTATGAACCCTCCAAGCCTCATTTTGATAGCTTTTTTTTGGCAATCTTAAGAAAAATTGCCAAAAAGGTCCCATTTTTTCGGCGAGCCACATAGATGCAACACCTCAAGAATACGTGAAAACCATTCCTTGCCGAAGTGGCGAAAATTAATTGCCTCCTAGCCCATTTTGACACTGGCAACCTCCAATGAAATCTTAACCCAAACCAACACTCTGACCGATCATGCGCCATCAAAATCCTATCCATTTATGGTCCATGGGATCTGAAACGGATCACAGAGTCTTTGGGGCACTGGTATGCATCACTATGGAAGAAGTAAAACGCGTGAAGGGGGATGATCCGTACGGGTGAAAACGGCTGATTCGTCGCAAAAATTATCACTTCTGGCGTGTTTATGAGCCAAGCGGAGCACGTATGTAACAAAGAGTGGCGGTATTCGTTCACGAAACGACAGCTCGCGCGAATGACAAATGCGAATCGGACAGGAAGAGTGGCTCAGCCCTACGCGTTCCTGGCCGTTCCGTCGACTGAAATTATCATTTTAGCTGATACTAGCTAATGTAATGATGCAGTTTTATCTCTTATTATCATGGGAAACGAGATAAATTGCGATAGTGCCGTTTATTTTGACAACGCTTTGTGGCTCACGACCTATCGTTGCGAGCCTCTTTCCGAAGCTCTATATTCCATGTGGACGCATATACATATATATATATATATATATATGCGATTACATGTAGGTATACGGATTTTTTAAGAGAGTGAGGAGAGACCGTATCAGGTCTCGTATCTCGGGGCTCTCCGTGAGACTCCTGCATCATTTTTTCCGATACAAAGCCATAGCGACAAACGTGGACTCAACCCTACGAAGTACCTACCATGACTTCCTGAAGACGCTGACTCGAACTTTTGATAACAGGTACCAGACTCAACTGATCCATTCGCTTGGCGCGGAATTCACGATGCTCCACTGGCTCGCTAGAGACTACCGTAAAAAGGGTTAAATTTACATCAATGGCAACTTTGACAGTATTTGGGGCTACCATAACAGAGCGTCAAAATACGGTTTGAATGTGTGCTTTTTTATATTGTTGGGCAAATTTGTCGTTCAAGTTTATAATAAAGTTGCTGAAGTTGATTGTAATGTTGGACAAGTTGATTTTGACATCAATGACAATTATAAGACTGATTAAGTGCTTATCATAATACCCTAAGTACTTGATATTATTATGTAATATGTTTTCTCAATAAAGATGACAATTTGATTGTAAAAAATCGTTCTTTTTCATTGAATTTTAAGTATTAAACATAAAATATTAATTTTTTTTACATAAAAATGATGTCAAAGTAACCCTTGATATGAGTAATATTTTATGTAAGTTGCATTTCAATACGCTGTCAAAAAAAAGGGCACACTCGAAGTTACTTTGACACTTTAATATATATAATTGTGGGGGGGGGGGGGTAACTTTCTTATATATTTGATAGCCAAACGACACATTGTTCTATTGGAGCAATAAAATCGAATCTTAGGATGTTAAAAAAAGGTTACCTACAAAAAACTTGCAAAATCTGTTCAAAGTGACCCCATTTTACGGTATCTGCTCGAAACGGGCTTTGCAAAAATGGCATTGTTCAGGTGACTCGTTCTTTTCGCGAATCAACGCAGGGTGATTGAGAAATACCGTAGAAATGATTGGATAACGGAGCAAGGGTGTTGAAGGATCGAGTAAAAAAAATCGTCCGAAAGATAATCAGTTCCACACGCTTATAATCCAGGGCGCGCGCCGTTCGCTTGCTTCCTCCTTTTGATAAAAGCATGAAAAGGTTCACCGAACTCAGCAAGATTTGTTTCACGATAGCATGCTTTATCACGAGGTGTTCCTTTACCTGCGAGGATCGGGGTTACTCAAATAGGGCGTATTTTATTGTGCGGTTGATGACTCCGGAGAAACGTTCTGGAGAAGGTGTGCGGAACAAAACTAAAGGGGAATCCCGGTGGAATTAATTGCCTCAAAGAGACTGAAATGGTTTCCCGCTTGTATTAATTGTGAAATAGTATAAATATGATATAATTATAACTATAGTATACTTATATTTTTTTGTAATCTATAAATATAATAAGAATATCACAAAAATGAAATGATATATTTTCGGATTATTAATTTAAAAAAGAAAAATGTCTGTGTTCCAACGCGTCTGTGTTCCCTTGAGGCTTTTCACGTTACCAATTGAACCCTTGCCTTTCACTCCCTTTTTTATTGCGTACATTAAAGAAAATAAGCACAATGAGGTTTGGAGGATTCGTTCTGCATGTGTTGATCTATACAAAAAATATTTTTTTGAAAATAGAATTATCGGTTAGCACGTAGCTACACTAAAGCGTTTTTAGTCGTTCTGCGGGAGGACGCAGAAGTTTTATGCACTGGCACCTACCTAAAAAAAGTGTTATTTTCACTAGTTTTACTAGAGAGGTGCACACGATTATGAAAAATACGGCTTTTCCGTAAAATAGTATCATGCTAAATAAAAGTTTTCCTTCCACTAAAAAGTCGTTCCGAATTTGTTTACAAAAACGAAAATCGTTTACGAATCGTAAAAATCGTGTGTATTTCTTTAAAGAATCTCAAAAAATCAAATACTTAAACTTTCAAGCCAATCAAGTCTAATTTTTACAATATACATAAGTATCATATAATAAAAATTATCGTACATTAATATGATTAGAAATAGACAATTATAAATCGACATCACAGAATCGAGATCGTTCGATTCTGGTCGGCCACATTAATCGTAAACTCCGATACTCGCGCACTTTTTCAAATCCGTCGATTTTCAATGTGCGAAAAGATCAATCGATACCTACGGCTCTAAGCAATGACAAATCATCCCCATACTCTCACGAAGATTCCAGCGTTATTGCATAAAATGACTCTACGCTAGGCATCTTGCCCGCGTCATCACGAATTCTCGTAACGTTCAGCGCGCAACTCCGACTTTGCAATAAACGAGTATTTTTTGTTAAAAAATAAATGAAACGTACCGCCGCGTCTTGGTAGCGGTTAGTACAAGAGATCTCGCATCACGATCTCTGTACCAGTGATGGGCATAACTGAATTACATTGTCATTTAATGATTAATCTGGTTACAAAGTAATTCGATTACAGAGTAATATCGTTGAATTTAATTTCATCACATTGTAATTGAATTATGCTGATGCTAGCCGTCCGGTTATCGGACGAATAAGCGTATGTTGTTCGTCCGGATAGCGGCTAATTTCACGCGGTTCACACTGTGTAACGCCCCAAACAAACAATCCCAAACACACAAACCCAAACGCAAACAAACCAAAACAACAACAAACAAACCCAAACAAACCCAAACACACAAACCCAAACGCAAACAAACCACTCCAAATAAGCTAACAAAAAACCCAAACCCAAACAAAACCAACCAACCATCCAAACCCAAAACAAAAATCAACCAACCCAAACCCAAACAAAAATCAACCAACTCAAACCCAAACAAAGCCAACCGACCCAAAAAACCCAAACCCAAACAATAACCAACCAACCCAAACCAAATCAGCGCAAACAAACCAACCCAAACAACACAAACAAACCAACCCAAACAACACAAACTCAAATAAACAAACGAAAAACCAAAACCCAAACAAAACCAACCAACCCAAACCCAAACAAAAATCAACCAACCCAAAACCAAACAAAGCCGACCGACCCAAAAAACCCAAACAAAACCAACTAACAAAAAAAAACCCAAACCCAAACAATAACCAACCAACCCAAACCAAATCGGCGCAAACAAACCAACCCAAACAACACAAACTCAAATAAGCAAACGAAAAACCAAAACCCAAACAAAACCAACCAACCCAAACACAACTAATCAACCCAAACCAAACAAACCCTAACACAACCAACTAACCCAAAGTCAAACAAAATTATAAAGAGTTTCTTCTGATGACTACGTGTAAATTATTCTTCCGGATAGTTTGTTTAACAATTTAACGCATTCTATCCGGACAATTATATGTATATATATATATATATATATATATATATATATATATATATATATATATATATATATACATGTTATTCGTCCGGATACTAGCGTACACGAATCACAATAATATGTACGTCTACTGAAAATACGGCGTGAACTGAGCCGCTATGTGGACCACTAACATACGCTTATTCGTCCGATAACCGGATGGGGAGACATTCCGATTAAATTATTCAGTGCATATTATTTAATTAGTGACAATGTATTTAATTATAAAGTAATCTGATTAGAATGTATTCAAATACTTTGTAATCTAATTACGTTATTATTTATGATATAATATAGGAGAAAATATAATCTTAACCTTAAAAGTTGACAACTTCTGTGCCCGGTAGACACGCCATCAGCGCACACTACTCTAACGTGCAATTACGCGAATTACCACATGTAAGATCCACTCGCGTTCGTGAATTGCATAACTGTAACGCGGATTTTTGTTGCACGCCCAAATACCTTATTTGAATTAATATGTGATCGATTGATTCGTATCAGATTATCTTCCAATTAAACTGCACAGTAATTAATTACACTTGGTATTTGTGGTAACTAATTACTTTAGTAATCTGTTACAAAGTAATTCTATAATCAATCCTGTGACTAGTGTTAGTCATTGTGATTGTTAATTGTTAGCTCAAGGGATAACAGCACTCTAGCAGCAGAAAATAAGGCCTAACTTTGACAATTGATTTTGGGGTATGAAAAAAGAAATAAAATTTCGTTTGAGGAGGTTTACTCAATACATATTAAAGGATGGAAAGAATTATCATAATTTCCATACAAAATGGCTACAAAAGAGGCAATTTTGAAAAACGTGTT
The DNA here is from genome assembly GCA_951751655.1 of Ophion costatus. NCBI lineage: Eukaryota > Metazoa > Arthropoda > Insecta > Hymenoptera > Ichneumonidae > Ophion > Ophion costatus. The sequence continues at coordinate 15,213,835 of OX632360.1, read as the reverse complement.
TTTTGCAAATAACAACGTGTTTAAACAAATAAAAGAAAGTTTACATTTAATTAAGCAACGGCTACGTACTCCCATTGAGAATGTAATTGTGAAGCTACTACCAAAATTTCAAGTCACCCCATGCAAAGGTGTTCGAGTAATCCGCCCTCCCAGTTTGAAAAAAGTTTTGCCGCCCAAGGCGAATAGAAGCGATAAGAACCTTAAAAAAATCGCTCTAACACCAATTGCATATTGTTTTTATGACGCCAAAGTATTTTTTGAGCGAAAAAAACGATTTTTCCAAAATCCTAGAGTGGTGTTATCCCCAATGACTTTTGTCCGTCTCTCCTCTGTACCTACGCAGAGTGTCATCGTTCGAGTCATGACGAGTCCGAGGGTGGCGATCGGCCGGTGAATCAGAGTACCGTCACGCGTTTTCCTTTTTTTCTTGCCAACGACGGAACTTTAGTTCTCGTGTACAAATGGAAAATCTTTCGATCGCGCACAATGTCCATGAATGACGCGTACGCCGAGGAAATGTTTGTTTGCCAGTCTTGGCACAGGGAGCGGTCAATAGATCGACGATGACTCATCATCCCTCGAGAAGTGTAAATTTTGGCGAGACGCGGCGGGGCTCGGTGTGCGCGTGGAGAAGAGCGGGGGGAGGGTAAGAGCCTCTGGATTGTTGGATCGACGGACGTATATAGATATATGGTATGTGTGTGTGTGTAATTTCAGAGATACAAAATGGCGATTGCGTGAAACGACGGGCGGTCTTGGCAGGAAAACCCGGCACTTTTATACATATATATCGAGCAATATGGCCGCTCGACGTTTCTTCGCTCGTTGTATTATATGTATTTTATACGGACACACGGCAGCCGCTTAACGTCGCAACGTTATCTCAAACTCTCCTCGTCTGACGCTCGTTCTCTCGCCTCGCAACCTTATCGTAGAACAAACAGAAGATCCCTCCACTCTCTACACCCTCTATATGACACTCTCGTCCGAGGCCTCCCCCTTAACCCCGACGCACGTTTTTTTTTCACTGTCAATCACGAGCAAAGCTCCGCGGAGTTCCCCCCCCCCCCCAAAACGATATATGGATACTTGTATTTATGTATTCGACGCGCAGCTCACCTGGGTGTGCGAGGGCTGGCGAAGCCGAAATCCAGCTTTCAACTCGCACCCTCCGTTCGTTTTTGGGGACGATCCTGATTGTGCTCGGGGCAAGGATTTTTTGTCGGAAAAGTTCGGATTTTTTGACGATGGACATTTTTTTTGCCGTAGATTGGAATTTTGTTGCTTGTTTGGGCTTTAACTGCGCGATGAGCAATCATCTCGGATAAAATGGTAGTGATTTTTAAAGTTGTGGGTTCGAACATTCAAGGAAGAGGATTTTTAGGATTCTGGTATTTTTGGACTTGCGTTTTTGCTTTGGAGTTTACTTCTTCCTGTCGTCTGTGATTTTTTTTACTTTTTTTAACTTTTAACCTGTTATCTGCTCGATTCGTAGATTTTTTGAAGTACATCTATAGCGAATCTATCAATTTTTCAGTACATTTAGTTGTGGAAAAATTATCAAGACTCCCCTGTTCTCGTATGAATGTTTCGACAATCAATACCATAAAACAGGGTTAAATTGACATTAAGGGCAACTTTGACAGTTTTTGAGGCCACTTTAACAAAGCGCCAATCCTGGCTATGAACGTGTGGTGTGCGAGGACACAGATTATTATTTTTTTAACTTTTTTTTCTATTGTTGGTCAATTTTGTTGTTCAAGTTTATTATAATGTTGCTAAAGTTGATTGTAATGTTGTTCAAGTTGATTTTGATCTCAATGATATTTATAAGGCTGATTAAGTGCCTATAATAGCACCCTAGGTACTTGATATTTTTGTGTAAAATGTTTCCTTAAAACAGATGACAATTTGGTTGTGAAAATTGCGGTATTTAGCTTCATTCCATCTATAATGCATCAAATATTAAATTTTTGTATTGAAATTATGACAAGGTAACCCTTAATCTTTGACATAAAGTGCATTTAAATGCCTTGTCAAAGAAATCCCACATTCGATGTTACTTTGACACTAAACACATATATATAAAGCATAGGGGGGTTGTGGGGCTTGAAGCTTTTATACATTTGCCAGCCGAGGGACGCATTTTTTCATTGAAGCAAAAAAAAGTGGGAATTTAAGATGTGAAAAAAGGTTACCTACTAAAAACTTGCAAAACCTGTTCAACGTAACCTCATTTTACGGTAACGCACACGTAGGAATCTTACGAGAAATTTTCAACTATTGGGCCATCGCATAAATAATGCGCTTTCGTCAACTGCATTTTTTCGTCACAGACAAGTGGAATTTGGAAGAGGGGCCTGAAAGTGTACCAGAACGATTGAAGAGCATTATAGAAAATTAAGTGGAACGTCTTTTAGATAAAAAGCATTTTGTTTATGTCAATTTTGAAAAATAAAAGGACAATAGTACATAAGAGTATAACGATATTCTAGTTCTCGTACGAATTTTTCGACTATTGGGTCGAAATTTCATTGGGTCGAAATTTTCAACTATTGGGTCATCTCATAAATAATGCACTTTTTCACCGACATTTTTCATCACAGACCAGGGAATTTGGGCAGAGGGGCTTTGAAAGTCTATCAGAGAGATGGAAGAGCATTGTACAAAATGAAAAAGAGTATATTTTAGATTAAAAACTATTTTTGTTCATTTTAATTTTGAAAAATAAAATGATTATAGTACACAAGAGTCTAATAATAGCATAGATGCTGTACAAATTTTTCGACACGCAGTAACGCTCGGGTATAGCAATCTCACGAGAAATTTTCAACTCCTGAACCGTTCCATAAATAATGTGCTTTTTTCAATTATATTTTTCGCCACGGCCAAGTGGCTTTTAAAAAAGGGACCTTCAAAGTCTACCAGAAAGATGGAAGAGTATAGTAGAAAATGACGGAGACTATATATTTCACACCAAAAAAGAACAATTTTTCTAACCTTATTTTTTTCAAACAAAAGTATTACAGTAGGTATATAAAAGTGTATCAATCGAATAGATCTCGTACGAATTTTTCGACAATCAGTGCCGCTTGCATAGCAATTTTACGGAAAATTTCCCATTATTGTATTATCCTATAAATAATGCCTTTTTTTCAATTGAATTTTTCTCCGCGGTCAAGCGAATTTTGGAAGAGGGGCCTGAAAGTCTACGAGAAAGATGGAAGAGCATTATAGGAAATGAAGGAAATTATCTCTTAGATAAAAGAAAAACAATTTTTCTCATCTCAATTTTGAAAAATAAAAGTATAATAGTATATAAGAGTATAATAACAGAATAGTTCTCTTACGAATTTTTCGAAAAGCATCAACGCTCACGTAGCAATCTTACGGGGAATTTTCAACTATTGGGCCATCCCATAAATAATGCGCTTTTGTCGACTGCATTTTACGTCATGGCCAAATGAATTTTGGAAGAGTGGCCTGAAAGTCTACCACACAGATGAAAGAGCATTGTAGAAAATGAAGAAAAGTATATTTTTCATCAAAAAAGAATGTCGTTTATCTGAATTAAAAAAAATAAAAGTGTAATAGTATATAAAAGTATAATCATAGACTAGTTCTCGTGTGGGGAATATTATGCATTTTTCGTTCCAAACAAGTGAATATCAAAAAAGGACCTCTAAAGTCTACCAGAAGGATGGAAGAGCTTTGAAGAAAATGAAGAAGAGTATATTTTACATAAAAAAAAGTTCATTTTCGTTTGAAAAAATAAACGTCTGAGAAACCGCATTACTGATGAGACGCCCCGATAGATCACCGACACGAAATTACAATCCCGGTGCAATTTTCTCGTGACTTGTCCATAGGAAACCAAAATTTCGCTGCAACAAGCCCTATAAGCAAACCAGAGTAGGGATGATCATAGTCCAGGAGTATCTAGATACAGCGATGCTTCTCTATAATTATCATAGCTGAGAATGACCGAGGAACGTGGGCAAAGTTGACCAATGAGGAACGAGGGGGCGTCGTCCAACCGGCAAACGTTTCATCGTCGTCGGGTTCTTGTGCGCGGCTCTTTCGACCTGAGAATCACTCGCACCTCACTGTTCCGGGCACGTTATTCTATCCTCTCGGTCGTACTGTTATATACGTGCGAACACCCGCGGGAGAAACCAAGGGACCAATCTACGCGTCGAATTATATCTCTCGTTTATCGCTCGAAGCGATATCACTTTCGAATCAATTTTTCATCGGCTTTCCCGCCATTTTTTCCGTGTTTTGAGAATTAACAAAAAAAACGACAATCAACCGCTGATTGGAATCGTGTGTTTGTAATTATTTGCCTAGTGAATTGTACGGGCTGTTGAGGAAAAGGAAGTCTTCGGAGACGTACATTTCTCGTTGCACTTTCCACCTCCTCGCTGCACTTGGGCGTTGCAGCGAGCTCTTGCGCCCACATATATATTTGTATATGTATATATATCTATATATACATATGTACTGTCTAAACGTTTTATTATTTGCGGCTTGCCGAGAAGCCAGTCATTGAGAGGAGAACGCGCGTGATTCGTCTCACTTTCCCGCGCTCTTTCTCTCTTTCTCGCGAGTGCATTCATCAGTCACGTTGCATCGTTGCGTCGAAGAAGATCGAGAAGGAAATTTTCGATTCCACTCCTCCCCCGATCACGTCCGCGCTCGTACTCGTATTTCGTTTCCGAATGAAAAAAAAAGAACTCACATTGACAATTCGGGAATGACAGGACGTGCGGTTGGAGAATTTAATTGACGTTTTCGACTATACTATCGACACTCCGCGCTGAGCACTGCTGACGGTCGTAGGGTGAAACGCTTGCGAGATTTACTCCGAAAGCGTTTCGTTTTTCCGCAATCAACATTTTCGACGCTGCGAGATTGTTGACGCATTTGTTTGAGAACTCGTTTTCGAACACGCCGAAGGATCTCGAGAATAAGAGGATCCGCTCACATACGTCTAAATGAGGCACGCAGCTATGGAGGTAATTAAAGCGATAACAATTCAATTGTCAACTCGGATACATGTGACAGTGCGAAGATCTATCGATGTGGGGTCGTAGTTTCTTTGGTGAATTTTCATAAATATTCGTTATTGTGTTTCTCTCTGACATTTTTTTTTTCATTCGTCCCGTCAACGTGATCATCCGACGATAATGATGTTGCAGGGCAACGTATCGATGCATTTTTTTATCACACAACTGACCGAAAATTGCATGGTACTTTTGAACACCGCACCTCAAACGGTTATTTGATTTTTTCATCGCATGCTTATTGTTGTAGCAGAGTGTTGTTATTTATTGCCAAAGCGATCGAAAGAAGTTTCTTATGGTAAATAAATGTTTTTTTTTTTTAATTTTGCAATTCTGCAAAATAGTCTCTTGAGAAAAATTATCAAAATGAACCCTCAGTCCATGAACCTGGGTCGTTTTCGTCCTGCCCAAAATCATTTTCTTCGCAGGTTGCTTGATATTTCATGGAAAAAATATATTAAAAAGAAAAAAGAAAAAAAAACCCTATTATTCCTTGATAAGTACGGCCTGGAAATCGATGATGCATTTTTTCCGATTTTTTTCGTTGACAATTGTTGGTTTGGTAGTGCAGAAACAAAAACGACCCAGGTTCACGGGATTAAGGTGCCTCAAAATACCTTTATGAATTGAGGGTTAAAACAATTTCATGACTGAAATACACGACGAACAAAAAAATGAACTCTGGTAAGAAAAAATGAACTCTTTGCTGCACATTGCTGAGCGTTATTGTTGTTCAAAGCGGTTCATCAAGAGAATATCTGAAGATTCGCGAAAAGAGATGAGGCGAGATGAAGGAATGAAAAAAAAGAGAGTAAAGAAATAGCCTTTATTTAGGCAATGTCGAGCTCGTGAACGCGTTTGCCCCGCGCTTCAACCACCGACTCGCCGGAAGTCGAAACTTGACATTGCCGAGCGGAAGTGACGCGCGCTCGGCAAACAATCGTTCCTTTTTTTCCTCTCTCTTTTTTTTGTCTTCATTCTTGCTTGAGAGACGAACGAGGTGTGTCTTCTCGTTGTCGCGGCGTTTATAGCCAGTGGACACAAGAAGGCCGACGACTCTCGCCTCGCGTTTGTGTGCTCGAGTCGCGTGCCTCTTGCCCAGAATCATCACGATCTTTCGGCCTTTTTTTCCTTCTCAAAATCCTGTCGAGAGATGCCGGAAGTAGTGAAAAATTTCAAGCAAACGTAGAACCATTTGTTGAAAGAAATAAACGTATACGCGAAACAATGCCTCGTTGAATGAAGGTACATAGACGGACCAACGTGAAAAACATTTTATAGAGCACAGCCTATCAAAATCATGGAATACCAAAAGACTTTTTCGAATTTCGTTACTTACAAAGGGTTCAAGTGATTGATGAATGTAATAATCGTACTCTTATCAGCACTTACTAAAATAGTTGAAATCGCCGAATTATTGGCAACTTTCCGGCTTTAGTCACTCTTCGATTATCAACGTAGTCACCTGGTTGTCCTTCGTTGTACGAAATCGACCATAGTCCCGTTAACGTCACCGTGCGAGCGACGAAAAGCAAAAGTCTTTCACGCACGTATCGCGGATGTAGGTGAAGTGAGGGGAGGGCGTGTTCTCTCGCCACCGCCAAAGTGCTGACCTAGACACCAATTCGCAAGACATACCCGTTTCTTATCCAGAAAAATAAAAGAACCCTCTGAAGCCCGCCGATGACTGATCCACGCGTGTCGACGCCGGATCCGTTTCATCGTTGGACAACGAGCGATACGTATCGCAATATCGAAATAGAAATCCTATCTTTGTTCCTGTTCCACTTGGCCAAATTTCTATCGCGTCTCGTTGATCGTCCGTGTAGGCTTCAGTCGCGAATTACGAGACTTCAGTAGCGAGCTACAGGGCCTACACCGCCCTCTGCTACGAATAAATAATATTTAACAAAGACGATCCGAGTTATCCGACCAACGCACAGCAAACTAATCGCAAGTAGAGCAATACAATGAAACCGGTTCAGACGTGCCGTTACTCTAAGTCCAAAAGTCTGAATCGATCGCTCGATCGAAAATCCAAAGAAGAATGAACAACTTCGAAAACGACCGCATGCTCAGATTTTCATGTTCCAGGAGGCAATGAAGGAGAGTCTCTTGAAGCAGGAAATCAAGATGGAGTGGGAGGGTCGTCGCCCTGGCGACAGTTCACCTCAAGTGCCGCGCACGGCCGAGGAACAGGCGGGTGGTAGCCCTCAGAGCGTAATAACGACACGGAGACACGTCAGGACCATAACGACAACGGGACACATCACGGAAACTATTGCCGATGCCGAGCCCGAATCACCAGAGCCCAGTCCACCCGCGACGAAAGAGCCGGCCCACAATAACAACAACAATATCAAGCTGTTGCCACCGGTGACACACCAGCCGCAACAAAATCATCAGCAAAAGCAACAACAGCAGCAATCGCTGCAACAGGAGCAAGAACAACAGCAAGAGGATTCTCAACGACAACAGCAGGATCAGCAACAGCAGCCGGAGCAGGTGCAGGAACAGGCGCATCGATACCACGACAATCGTCATCATCAGCATCATCAGTCGCACTACATAACTATATCCGAGGCCAGCAGCCCCAAGGACCAACAACGCGCTGTCGAGCAAACACAACAGCATCAAGTCGTCTACGCAACCGCCAACGGTGAGGACATGCACCTCGAGGGTCAGGACTCCAGCGAGGGAACCATAACTATCGGGTAAATTACTGAACAGCTGATGTACTTTCATGCTACTTACCACTTCCAACAGCTTCGAAACATAGTTCTTTTTATCTTGAATCTGCGGATGTACATTCATCGTCTTTGTGCACGTACACCTTCCAAGAGCTTACGTCACGTTTGTTTCCTATCCGTGTGATAGGTATGATGCACCTGGGTCGGGTGGGAGAACGGAAGTAGAGCGGGTATACGTGTACGCGGAGGACGGAAGTGGTGACGTTAGGCGTGCCGGACACGTAATAGCCGTGCAGGTACACGAGCCCAGACGCCATCACGTCCAGCAGCATCAGCACCAGCAACAGCACAATCAGCATCAGAGGTTCAGTCCCCACGAGAACGGCCACGTGACGAGATATCAAACTTCACCGGTCGCCCAGTCGGAGGAGTACGAGGCAACGGGGATGACGACATCGCAAGCAGGAACGGTGCAGCTTGGCTCACCAGCGCCAACGTATTCGCCACCGGTCGATAGTATCCGGACGACTCAGCATCAACTGGTAGCTACCGGATATACGGAGAGTGGAAACGCGACTGTCAAGTACGAAGCGATAGCTACCGTGCCCCCAGACGCAATTAAATCCACCGGTACTTACACTACCCTGGAAACCGTTGCCTTACCATCCTCACAGCCGGTTCAATACACCCAATACGTTACGGATGCCTTTCAACACGCGAGCTACACATACGCAAAACCAGGAGAGATCTCTTATCACACCTATTCCAGTAGTCAGCCCGGTAGCCGAGGTTCGGAGGTGAGAGCTTCATGCTTCTGTCGATTCCCTCAAGATTCCTACCTCGTAAATGTCTCCCCGATGATCTTCCCAACGGACGTTTGTGGCGTTTCGTTATTTTGAAGAAAGCAAAGTTGCGCGATGTCTCGTCATCGGATCCTCTTTCCCAGTTGATCAAAGCACCAAAGACTTCATACCGTAACTTGACCGCAGTTCGTCCGACGTAATTTCCAGGTGGAATCTCCGGCAGCGGTGTTGTTCAAGAGTGATCCTACTTTGACCTCGACGTCGTTACTGGTGCCCAGTAGAACGGGAACACTGCATTACGAGCAGCCGGGCTCACCGGGTTCGCAGGTGGCGATTTACGGCGCGGCAACCGGGCCCACCTATCAATTCATCAAATCGAGCGGTGACCAGTACTGGCATACAGGTGGATCGGCATCACCGAACGCACTCGAATACGTACCAGCGTACTCGGGCATGCCGGCAATCTCTACCAGTGACGCAACCAATATGCTCTATTCCGGCGGTAACTACAGCGTCTCGGCTTCCGGAAACGGATCACCCTCCACTTGGCCCATTCAGTTGGCTGGCGCGGAGGAAAATTTCGACGGACAAGTATCGAACCCGCAGTCCAAAGAGTGCGTCAATTGCGCCGCCAGTTTTACACCGCTCTGGCGTCGTGACGGAACGGGACACTATCTCTGCAATGCCTGCGGCATTTACAGCAGGATGAACGGATCTAACAGACCACCCGTCAAATCTTGCGGTGGCAAGATCAAACACACCGTTGCACCGGTGAGTCAAGAAACGTATCTATTCTATATCTCTTTTCATTGCCTCCTCTCAATAAGATCAATTGCTCTATCATCCAATAGTTTGGCCTTTAACCCTTCACGAGCACGTTCTGGCTGTAACACGTTGGTCACAGGGGGTCGCCATGACCCCAGCAATGTTTCAAACGATTGCCGCGTTGATCGTATCGTTCCGAATGACTCGCCAAAATTCAGAACATTGGCTCGAATATTCTAGAATGTGGCATTCTCGGTATTGTATTTTTATCGAATTTTAAAATGGCGGGAAAAAATCAGCAAGGGGTTAAGCGAAAAAAGTAATTTTTTGGCAAAAAAAATCATAGCTTTTGCAATTTAAAATTATTTTCCATAAAATTGTATTGTGGTACTCTTGAGATATGATACTTTGAGGTAAAAAATAGCTCCGCAGTGGGAAATAGTTTAAGGAGGTACGATCGTTACTACGAATCCAACTTTCGGATTTGAAATTTTTCTATGATTTTGACGAATACTTTTTGCGCTTATTGCCAAAATTTGAGCTATTTTGACCGTTTACTTTTTTCGCAATAAAACTGCAAAGTCGAGCCCTTTGAGTTACCGAAGCACGTCGTCTTATGGAAACGGTCAACCGGAAGTGCGATGATCGTGGTTTTTCTGCTCACGTATCCAACTAAACCCGTTGGAAAACTGAAATTCGATAGATTAGATATAATAGATATTGTAAAAAATAAGAAAATCAATCTTCGCCGTGTAGTTAAAGCACCACATTACAAGAAAGTTTCAATTTCCAATTGAAAATGGTCGGAACGACGAAATAGCATCCTCGGACTTAGCAACGTCGCGGGTGACAGCTGATGCGTTTGGCGAACATAACCCAGCTTTGTTTTGAAATTAATTTGAATAGAAGCCGCAACAAAATATGCAAACAACAATTTACGGAGTTTTATCATTTATCACGTATCAATAATATGTATAATTATATTCTGCCTATCGTGTTAATTCCGCTGAGCTAATTCGAGTCTATTTTAATAGACTTGAATTTTATTACGTTAATATTATTACGAAGATTACTACCAAGTCGTTGACAATCTAATTTTTCAGTTTTTATTTGTTCACGTGCAATCAATTCATCGTTTACCACAGCATTTGGCACACTACAATCGATAATACGAATAATCAACATAAGTAAACATCAATCAAAGCAGCTGTGGGTAAAATAAATTTAAACTCTTTTTTGATCCCGTGGAAGTGTTCGTACCTCCTTAAGGAAAACATAGCTCCATAGTGGAAAACAGTTTCAGAAAAAAAATAGTTCCACGTCCCACCCTAACCTGTACCTACAAAGGGTACACCAAAGTATCGCTAGAAGTCAGGCCACCACCTTGGCCGACACCAACTTCTATTACTAATTTTCGCTTAAAGTTGCGCTCGGGGTCACTTTGACCCCGGGTGACTGCGGAGGTTTGAACCGCCCAGGCGACCCGGATGGGTTCCAATACCTGGTATGATGTTCGAGTCAGGTGTCGCTATTGAGATAGGGCAATTTCGGCGTCATTCTGTCCAACCATAGAATGTCGGAATTACCCGATAAACGTCTAATCATTACGATTGGGCAGGGTGAAGCGGAGCAAAGAGAGTCCACAAAATTTGTCCATCTTGCTTACAAACGAGGCCAGTTGGCGTCCCGTTTATTTGTGCTGATAAAGTCCAACCTGGGATTCTCCAGGGGCGGCGGAGGGGCAATGCAGAGAGGAGAGGAGAGCTTTGCTCTCATACGAAGCGAGTGAACGCGACACGACTTCGATATTAAGTAATGTTTGTGCTCTCGAGAGGAGACGGTTGTTATCTTGCACAGCTAGAGCAAATAATATGTATATATATATATATATATATATATATATATATATATATATATATATATATATATATGTATGTATGTATGTATGTATGTATGTATGTATGTATGTATGTATGTATATATGTATCTATATATGTATCTATATATATATATATATATATATATATATATATATATATATATATATATATATATATATATATATATATATATATATATATATATATATATATATATATATATATATATATATATATATATATATATATATATATATATATATATATATATACATATACATATATAGTGAAGACTGCAAGAGGCACAGAGGGACAACGGCGGGATCCTGTTTGCTCTAGTTTGCTCTTGTACCTGACGCTCCTGCACGTTACCGCCCATTTCTCTTCGTCTCCACTGCGTTCTTCTTTTATACTTATTTTATCTTCCTCTTCTTCATCTTCTCGATCTTCTGCCCTTTTCACTATCTTCAATGTATTGTGTACTCAAATATTGGAAAGACGTCGCGACCGAGTTTCGTAGATGCCTGTGTGGTTGGACCACGTGACCTGAACACACTCGATCGAATTCCATCAATGCTGAGACTGAATCACTGAGACTTTCGATTTTTCACGTTTCGGGAATGAGCTTCGTAGATTACTTTTGACGGCAATGCGGAAGCAGTTCGAGTATTTTAAGGGCTAGTTGAAATTTTCGTAAATATCGATGGTCTTCGACGGATTCTCAGAGGATAACATGTGAAAAATATTCTGCGAAAACTTCCAGTCGCTCTGTTGAAAATTAAGGGCGTTGCAGGGGTTTATAGGCCGGTGAAATAGAGATTTGTAGAGAGACGAATATATTTTTATATTTTTTTTTTTTGGACATGTCGATTTTTCGTGATTTCAGTCGGGCCGGAGAACGGGAGTCCAATGTGCCAATTGTAGGACTAGCAATACGACACTGTGGCGAAGGAATAACAATGGTGAACCCGTGTGCAATGCCTGCGGCCTTTACTTCAAGCTACACAACGTGAGTATTTCTTGTCCTTTCAGTTCCGCGGTTTGAACTTTTTCACGTTGCACTATGAAAAGGATAACATAGACTTGTCTGGTAACGGGTCTGCATAAGTTTAGAGCCCAAAAAAATGAGTCAATCTTTCATATTTTTTTCCGGTGAGAGTATCGGGATGACGGGGTCGGGATTTTGCACACAAGTAAAACATAATCTTGCCGGGTTTGCGTTTGTTTTTTTTATTGATTAATATCGATAAGCAACGAAGTTATTATTGTTTAAACAAAATGCCGTCAGTGCTGCATGGCTAATGGGTGTAGGTGGTTCTTTCCGCTAAGCTGATCTAAAGTGAAAAATAAAAAAGGTATAAGAATAACACTTTATAGTGACTGGGAGGTTTTTTATTTTGAAAATGACCGAAATCAGACGGTGTAAAAAAAAGTTCGATTTTTAATCCTAAAAATTACCTTTAATAATTTTACATCAACAAATCGCTAAACATGGATTTTCGAATACGACTTACACCCTTCCATAAGACATAGTTTGGAGGAAAACAAACTGAGCGATCTGACAGTTCACAAAATTGTCACTACTCGTTAAGTTTTTGGAAAATTCACAAAAAGTTCGTTGCTATTCAAACAGGGAGTAAAATTTAGGTAAATATTCGGAAGTGGGGTGCCTACTAGAATCAGGTCAATTTTCTTCAAGGGTTCAAACAAACCCGAACAAACCCGAACAAAAATCAGCCTGATTCTGGCAGGGCCCCGCTTACGAGGATTCACCAAAATCTAAAAAATTCAATAGCTTATGCAAGGCTGTGTAAATGTGCAATATGGAAAATTGTATTTTTGAAATTTCGTGCTAAAGCAGACCGCTGAAGAAAAATCATTCTTCGTGTCGCGAGTGTCAACAATGCGTTGGAACTGGAAAATATTATATTCAAGTTTACTATTAAAGTACTTCCGAGTTCGCAGTACCCGTAAACTTGGATATTTTCTTTCGCTTCTCTGGCGAATTTCGTAACACAATGAGGTGTAGAAGAGGAAAAAGGGAACGGAGAAACGCGCTGAAACAAATGCCGTAAAGGCTTGGAAAGAAGGATCGTTGAGCTGCGTCGGTTTTTCTCGACTGTTGCCCTTCTCACCGGCGACAGCTTTATACCGCGAGTTTCTTACAGAGTTATTTCGTTCTCGGAAAGTTCAAACATACGCGTTATTTCTTTTCTTTCTTCGTCATTTCTCGGCTGCACACTTTGTGCAGAAGGTTCACGAACTTTCCCGAGTCGGGGCAACCGAAGCATCGTGAGTAATGAGGAACAAACGAACACGTTACTTTTTTCATTCCCCCCTTTGCCTAAGACACCTGAGACACCTGCAGGAAAACTGCAATATCTATCTCGGAGTTGAAAAATGCTCGTAAAGCAAGATGAGATTGTTTATTCGTAATTTTATGCAACGTTCACCTGTACCGAAGCTCCGAAGTTTTTGATGACAGTTTTTTCGAAATACCGAATTATCGGTTACAAAAAAATCATTGGTTACGAATATTTCCATTTAGTGTACGTCTCGTTCGTACGAATGAAAATTTATAGAGCTTTGTGCAACAAAAGGTTTTGAAGTCACAATAATTTGAAGAAGCCTTTAATAATAACAAAAAAAGCATGTGGCTTCAAAACGTTTTGTTGCAAAGATAACTTTAGTCAGCCGAAAATAAGCAAAATTTCGAGATTTTTTTGTGTCGAAACTACGTATTCTGCATAATTAAAAATGAATGTGCATAATTAAAATTTTATGTGCATAATTAAAATGTTATGTGCACAATTAAAATTTTAGGTACTTAATACTGCAAAAAAATGATTCTTCTGAATTATTTGAGAAGTGCGGCTGTACGACACTTGCCTCAGAGACGGTTACCGCCTGAGTTGTTCCACGGCGTACAGTCGAGCGTCTGGTGCATTGATCTGAAACATCATGGCCGGGAAGTTTTGAATTTCTAAGATCCACACGCTGTATATGAACCTAAAAAATCTAAAAAAGAGTTAAAATTCGAAAAAATAGTATGGGTTTGAAATTTTTTTCCATTTTTCGTAAAATGTTGACAATAGTATTTGTTAATTGAGAGGTCGTTTTTAAGACGAGTTTCAAGGAACATCAGGGTCACATAGACGATAATCAGGTCGTCTAGAAGTGTGCAAAATTTCAAAACTATCCATCGGATCGTTTTTGAGTTATCTTGTACGAGGTTCGCAAAAGGTGGGTTTCAGAAAGGCGTGTTTAAAGTTTCGAGTTCTAAAAATGTGACTCAATAACTTACCGATTAATCTGCGGTTTCGGGGCCGTAGTCCCTCAGCTTCGTCGTATACTTCATTTTCGGCCATGAGCTCGTTTTTACGTTATAAAGGGAACTCCCCCCTTAAGAACTGCAGTTATACCGAGCAAGAACAATACGTATTCGATAAAATCTTCAAACGTGATAAATCATTGACGTGTCCGAGACATTTCTCGTGTGTTTTTTTTCTTCGTATTGTTACGTTCCATTTGGCTGGTTCGATCGGCTTATTTTTTCCTGTCTTTTAATAACTGTGCCAGGCGTGTCCGAGAGAACGCTCTTTTTTCTGATCGATTTCAATCTGGAGAGCCGGTCTCTCGCTCGTGACTAATAAAATATAGGTAGCTTGTCGTCCATCGCGCTTATGGCTTGGCTTATCACCTCGTCGATTCTGTCGATTTTGATAAGAGATGAAGCGCCACGGCAACGCAAACGCGATGTCACCCTCTTTCATTTACAGACACACATGCGTGCATACAACGTATACACATATGATTTTTATTTCTTGAGAATTGCCATTTTATCGAGGGTTTTTGTACGGTCCTCGAGCGACCGCTATTTATTTTCACGTTAATTACTGGTCACGATCGATATCGATTTAATTCACGAATAACAAAAGCTTTGAGGAAGGGCACCACTGTTACAGGCCAAGGAAGGGTCGTTTTTCCGATTTTTTTGTCTACTAGATTACTTATTTGCGATTTAGAAAAAAAAACGTATGTTTTCAAGCGCACATTGAACTTATTGCGTGTAAAATTTTAATTGAAAACAATAAAAAATTAACAACGTTATTGACGTACAGTTGAGGCTCCGTATAAAAAATGTGGTCCAACTGGCGGATCGATAATTTGACTGAATTTGATAATTTTTTTTGAAAAAAATCACAAAATGGCGGTTGTTAAAGAAAAGTGTAATTTTGGGGTAATTTTTGCATATATTCGGGCGTCAAAAAATACTACAAAAAAAATTTCTTTGAGAGTATGCAAAAAAATACCAATTTTTTCAAACCATCACAGTGGTGTCCCGCCTGAAAAGGATTTTGAAAAATACAACAATTAATTTGAAACGTTATACTTTGTGATACGTTCGTTTTCATTTTTAAAAATATATTCCTGTGTGTTTGTTTTTTCCAAAAAAAAAATAGGTAAACAGGCCAATGAGCATGAAGAAAGAGGGAATTCAAACGAGAAAGAGAAAACCGAAAAATCATACGGGCATGAGTGGTGGAGGGATGGCAGGCCCGAGTGGAATTCACAAAACCGAGCTAAAATCCAACATACTCGGTGAGTCTTTGGCGATTTCCAACGTTTCTCGTCTCGTCTGTTCGCATTGAGTAAATAAACAAATAAAAAAGGCGGGCAAATAAAAGTAATCGCGATGTCTCGTCAAATCTACGTGTATGCTTGCGGCTTGAACAAACGTTTCCTCCCCCATATATTCCTTTTCGCAAATATATTCCCGATGACACAGATTCGCATGAAAAATTATGGTTTTCCGTATCAGTCGTTTATCGAGGCGATTTTCCGTCTTTGTATCTGTCACGACGAGTCGATAGGACAATAATAAGCGGAACCCGGACGTTCCGAGCTTGACGATCGATGAATGGCGGCTCATTGCATTCGATAGATAAACGTTACGAAAAGTTAATTATCGAAAAATATCTCTAGGCTGGAGACGACTCAGATAATAGAGTTGTGGCTCATGAAGACGCGATCAATCCCACAATTCGATAATTACTGCATGCGCTTTGAAGGATGTAAACGTACATTCCCTACCAAAAGTGAGTTTCGTGGAGAATTTTGAGCACTCTGCGATAACATTAAAATATTAAAATAATCAACCGTATTGAAGGTGCTAAGAACATTGGTTTTGAATAATAAGAATGCCAAAAATTTATAAATAAGTTGTTTAAACAAAAATTTGGTCAACAAATGTTCGGTAAACTTGATTTTTTGTGACATTAAATGAATTATAATATTTTTCTGAATACATATGATTTTTTAAAGTTTTCCCTCTATTCCGAAAATCCCGTTTTTCGAATTTTCCAGAGGCTGTACCTATGACACTATTCAATACTCCGCACACTTCTTGGATTTAATATGGAACATTGCTCCGAAAACATATTGAAAATTTGTAACTCTTCGTCCATTTTTTAAATTAAAAAAATCAAAATCAAAATGGAAAGAAAATTCGAAAAAAAATTCATACCTATTCAGAAAAATCTACGAATTCATTTTATAATGTAAAAAAAGTAGTTCGCCGGGCATTTGTTGAACAATTTTTTTGTCGAAAATTTGCGTATAACATTTTTGCATTATTATTACCAGAAATAAATGTTCTTAGCATCTTTAATGTGGTTGATTTTTTTTAATTTTAAACTCATGGCAAAGTACTCAAAATTCTCGTTGAAACTCACTTTTGGTAGGGAATGTACGGGCAATACATCCGTAATATCTGTCGATAGTCCTAAAAAATATTACCGTTAGGATAGTGCATCGACAATTTGGTTGCCGAGCCAGAATCCACTGATTACCAATTTCGTATAATTCTAAATTATCGCGGATTATTTTAATTCTGAAAATAAGAACTAGCGAGACGAAAACGGTTATTCAATCGATGATAATACAAATAATTGCGTTAATTAAAAAAATCGAAAGTGGCGTTGATCGGATATTTCTGTCGTCATCGATCATTGATCAAAGTCCCAACACGGAGATCTGTCGGTATGATTAAAAAATAGGCCTGATAAGAAAGCTTCTTCGCTCACGTATTCCACGCGCCAAAAATTCCATCGAGTTCTTTGTTCTTTCTCTCGCTCGTTCTTTTCGTATCTTCTCGTCGTTTGTGATTTTTTCATCACCTCTCCTTTGCTTCGTTTCCGTCCTCGTGCAATTGTAAAAACTCGTCCGTAATTCTTCTTTTACGAAATTGCAGTGGATTCGAAGCTGCCATTGAACATGTTCACGAGCGGCGGTGGGAGTGACGGGAGCGAAGAACAACATTATCTAGGCACACTGACAACAGCACAATTAGGACACGCACACTCGCCCCTTGCGTTACCCTCCGCCGCAATTCTTAATCGACAGACAACCCTTACGTAAGTGATCGATGACGTTCTTTTCTCTTCCACTTTGTCCAATCACAAACCCGACGATTGATCCAAAAAAATCACGTGAAAAATGAAAGTTGAATTATCTCGAAAGCCTCGTTGCGTTTTTCGAATCTCGAAATTCTTACGTATTAAGGCTTGGTAGGAAAGGGATACGGTTAAGGAAACAGTGATCAAAAATCGATCCGGCATTCTCATTCTCGATGTATTTAGAATGTATTACTCGATGTATATAGAAAATTGTTAGTTTAATTAAACTAACAGTTTTCTATTGTATATGTATCTATATATAACTAAATATATCAGTACAGATATATAACTAAAATATATCAATAAAGTCTGTTTCTTTTTTTTTCACTGCGGCGTACCAAACCGGTCATTTTGAGAAAATAATATAATCTAGTAAGGTGCCCAAAGATTATATGAAAAAATTTTCGTTATTGTACCCCAAGTGGATTATAGTAAAAAAAAAATAAAACAAGGAAAATTATTTTTTTTTCAAACCTTAATCTTTCGCAAGATGTTCTATAATTTTATTTCGTAACACGTTCGATCATAACAAGTACTAAAAAAAATCAAATCGATCCACTGAACCGTTTCCGGAAAAATTGTTTTTTTTTATATTTAAAAAAATTCATTTTTCCAAAACCATCGCGTTGACGGGGATGAAATTTTTAGAAAACTTGTTTTTTTTATATCTCAGAATATACTCCAAATTTCGCTGGAGAAAATTCGAGGGCAATTTTTCCCTACTTACCCGGCTATGGCCTTTGTGGGTTTTGAGGTAAATGAACGGTGAATTCATATTTAGGGGATAAAAATACATCGATGTGGATGTGTACAACATATATTTAAAATTCTGTGCTCATTCTCTGCGTTATCGTTTGCTCTTTAAAATGTCGTTTGGGTTATTGAGCTTCGATTTTTTTTCGATTTTTCACAGAACTTCAAAGACGTTCAAAGACATTGATTTTCAACAAAGTTCTCACACATATAGCCCTTGGCTTTTTTTCGGCACCTTTTCAAGTTCACTTTTCGAGAACACTACTTGAGATATCAGGATTACTTAAGGGCGGGGTAAAGTTAATTCGGCGAAAAAAAGGCATGTTGTTAAGATTTTTTTTTTGGCGTAACGAATAGTGTTCGTTTATTGAAAAATTTACATATAATAAAGTAACATTTGAACAACATTCTCCTAAATTTGCATTGCAAAATATTCAAAATTGAGCGAGTGAAAATTAAACCCCGGAGGCGCCTCGAAACAAAGTTGGTTTGCGGTGTGCACCGTAACTCGCAACAGAATCATCTGAAACAAAAAAATCAAAATGCATTTGTTAAAGGAGATGTTTCCCGAGGTAATGACGGGAGGATTTTTTTTTTCGATTTTTCGTAGCACTTGGGAGCCAAAAACCCGATTTTCGCTAAAAAAAATCGGCTAATTTGTTGTTGAAAAATTAGTAATTATTAAAAAAAAACAATAAAGCTCTCGACAATACCTGGTGAATTATGTGAAGAAGTACTGTGCAAAATTTCAAAGCGATTGGTCCAGTAGATTTTGAGTTATCGTGCACACGGACTTCAAATATGACAAGTCTCAGAAAAACGGTTTGAAAAACGCAGAAGAGTTTGGTCGCTTAGCGCTCATTGCACATAAGTTTGAGAACACTTCTCGATTGCATAAAAATCTGAGAAAATTCATGCATATTAAAGGTACTCAAAAGATTAATTTTGCATAATAATAATTTCAAAATGTTATTAACAAAATGATGAAAAAAAAAAATTAGTTAACAAATTTCCCCGCAGCCCAATTTTTTTTCGTGATTCGTTCATTTTTCTGAATACGTATGAATTTTTTCAGATTTTTCAATTATCTTTGAATTTTTGGAAATTCAAAATAAAACTTGATAATTTTCTTATACTCACTCAAAGTCGTCGATGCCAGGTCCGTAGAGCAAAAGGCTTCCATCAAGATGATCGAGAGTATCTTTTTGCGTTTGTCTACGCAAAACTCTTTCTTCTTTACTGTCGTGCGCCGCTTGCTCCCCGCCCAGGTATAAAACCCGGCATGGAGCAATAGACGCTCAAGTACTCATAACTTCGTCAATTTTACTCCGATCGACTTGAAATTTTAACACAATATTCTTGATATATTATGCATTCATTTAAAAAAAAAAATTTAATGAAAAAAAAAAATTTTTAATACTTTACCCCGCCCTTAAACGGCACTCTCTAAATCTCCGAAATGCTTTTGAAATGCGTACCCATTAAATTTTGGTCACTCAGAGAGGATCAACGTTACCACTGTTTGAAATTTTAGAGGGTTGACCATTTTGGGAAAGTGGCCAAATGAGTCGATGACGGTTTTTCCCGACTTTTACACGATTTCAAGGGTCGTTTTGATGGGAAATTTCCCTCCGGTTACTAATATCACCGAGTTTTTGTCGAAAGCTTAAAATTAATCGGGCTAAACGCGAAAAACGTATTTTTACATATTTTGACGATTTTAATATCAATTTGATATTTTGGGGCAAAGTAATGCTGAATTCATGTTCAGGGGGTCAAAATACATCGCTAGGGACTTATAAAAAAATAAACAAAATTCAAGATGTTTGGCTTCTCGACATCTCCCCCAATCGGCGCTTTTATCTTCTCCGTTTCGATCTGGAAATCCGCTTTGCCCCATTCTCTTCACAATCGCATGCACTAAAAATATTTTTGCGTTACAAAATTCCTCCACTGCGTTGCGTAAACTTCGCGTACATATATATTACTGGTAGAAAATAGCGTTTTAGACGATAATAATATTGAATGAAAAATTCAAGACATATTGAGAAATGTTTGAACCGTGTCCCGGATTTTATTCAATAAAAACTGATCCAAGGATTGCTAGTGGCAGGTGGATGAATTAGTATCCGGGTCAAAGTGACCCAGTGTGTCAAAATCGTAGCCAAATATAAGTGTGTCAAGGAAGAGTTGATATCAACATTTAGCAACAATTTGGTTGTTCGTAATGAAAATGAGTATTCGTTCGCGGTGTTTCAGCGTGCCCCCACTAGAGCCGATTACGAGTAGAACGGGCGGTGATCTAGCAACGGTAATAACATCAACAACGGCCGCCCACACCGACCGATCGTGAGTGAATTCAAAAATCCCGCGGCGGCCGCCGCGGCAAAGTGCGCACAGCGCAGTGTCGTTCAACGTGCAACGAACTCTCTCGGCTGACTTTCCAATGTATTGAGCGAGAAATCGAGCCAGGAGGAAAATACCGACCGCCCTCTTGCTTACCGACTGGCACCTATCGTACCGACGTTCACTGGACAGTCCAAGAATAAGAGAGAGAGAGAGTAGCGGTGACTGAAGTTTCCTGCCCTCTGTTCCAACGGAGAAACTTTGTTCGGCGCCTCTTTTTCACCCGCGATCTTTCCACATCAACCTCACATACGCGAGCACTTAAATAAAATTACAGAGCACCCGCGAGTCGAAAAAAAATCGATCTCTCCGAATCAAAGTGTTTCTTTTTTCTGGCCGTAGATCGACGGGGCCTGCGGCGATGGGTAAGGAAGAAACCTTGCCTACCGACTTTTCTTTTTTTTCGCACAAATTCTAATTGACTCTGCATGTTTTTTCCTCGCGTCGTTTCGACGTCCCGATGACAGTAACCCCGACGAACGATGTGACGAAAAATTGTTTCGAAAAATTGCAGCCGCGGCTCTCTCGCGCGCCTGATCAATTATCGTAAAATCAACGTCGAACGATTGTTCGTTTTTGCGAACGAAAAAATGAGCCTTTTCGACTACTGAGTGCGGCTGTAATTCTTATATCCCTTTTGTAAATAAGTTTTATACGATGTCGTCCAAAGATTCATTTTTGTTTAGCATACTGCGGATTTTTACCCCAAAGAGTAATATATTTGTATCTAAGTCTTTAATAGATAATCGCGAATACTTCGTCGCATTTATACGAATGAAAAAAAAATAATAATAAGTGTGGTCTCCGAATGAATAAAACGTAATGTGGTGATGTTATTTTTGCGAAGGACCAATCGTCGAACGAGTGAAGAATCTAGTGCTTCGGATAATGTTGTGGCCACATTTATACAGGGTGCTTTGAAAAGTGACGTTCTGAAGAAAAATCTCGATGCCCCGTGTCAATTTCTAGATGAATAATCCCCACGGATCGTCTAGAATTTTTTTCCGAGAAAAAAAGCATCAAAAAATGTTTTTCTCGCCTTCTGCTTAAGGTAGTACGAGGGCGCAATCTTGATTTCTATAGATTTTGTTCAAATTTTAACCAGACATTGTTCATATTATCATGCATGTTTGAGTGAAATTTCAGAACAGTCGACTATTT
The DNA here is from genome assembly GCA_951751655.1 of Ophion costatus. Lineage (NCBI taxonomy): Eukaryota > Metazoa > Arthropoda > Insecta > Hymenoptera > Ichneumonidae > Ophion > Ophion costatus. Next base: position 15,191,853 of record OX632360.1, on the reverse strand, counting down.
AGATAGGGAGATAATGGGTTTTAAAATTGCAACTTTTAACGCTGCAGGGTCTGCATTAAAATTTCGACAGATTAATTTTCCGTAAAAAATATTTGTCCCCTACAATAAGGAAACGCATGGCAACACCGCATCGTTACACGTATCGAATGACGTGAGTTCGCGCGGTATATTTAAAATATTACTGCAATACAAATTTTCATTTGCAAGTCATTTTTCATCGAACGAAGTCTCTAATTAGTTATGAATAAACCAACAGTTTTATTGGCTAATAAAGATAACATAAACGATATCAAATATTAATATTTATAATGCAAATATTTTATGACAACATTTTTAACCTTAGGAACACGATAAAAGTTAAACACGTTAAAAGTTGCAATTTTAAAACGAATTATCTCCCAATCTAAACAGTCGACTGTTCTGAAATTTCACTCAAACATGCATAATGATATGAACAATGTCCGGTTAAAATTTGAACAAAATCTATAGAAATCAAGATTGCGCGCTCGTACTACCTTAAGCGTTGGTTATGAGTTTTTTTTTCTCTTTTGTCTACGCACTTTTGTAGCGATTTTTTTTTGCTTGTGTTGTCGTTGGGAAGTTCATTGTTAGGCGATGAATAATCGCGGGGAAAGTACATACGTGAAAGAGAAAAAACATATGCTACGAAATAACTCAAAGAAAATATATGCTTTCTTTTCTGAGGGTGATTTTGGTATTGATACGAGGCATCTAGATTTTCCTTATAGCTGTCACTTTTTGGATCGTCCTGTATACATGCATACATACGTATATGTATATGTTTGTCATTTGCTGTGCATAGACGTTACTTCTTTTTCGCGAATTCAATTCATTAAAAAAAAAACAGACGATCCCTCGACCAGGGCCTAAGTGACGCATTATACAGTTTTATTATCTAGTGAATTAAGTTTTTGTTACGTGTTAAGTGATTGCAGCATATCTAATTTAGGAAAGTTGAAATAAAATTATATTATAAATTATACGTACACGAAAGTTTGACGTATTTTTGTACATATGACGAAGTTTGTGTGTGTTTCTTCTTCTTCGGAAGAAAAAAATTGACATTCCACGGCAGGCTTCAAAAATGATTGCCGGGTTGCACCTAGCTCATGACTGAAAAGAGGGAACTTTTATGAATTTTTTTCGGGGAAAACGTACGCAGGTTTTCAAATATTTTTTTTTTCACAGTAATGGACGACACCACTGTGACTGGTCGAAAAAGGTCGTTTATTCCCATTTTTTTGTCTACTAGATTATTTATTTGGGGATAGAAAAAACGTATATTATTAAACGTACATTGAACTTATTTGGTGAAATTTTTTTTTACATTCAAAATGAACGTTATTGACGTACGATAGAGCCTCGTATAAAAACCGTGGTCCATCGGTCGGATGGATAACTTGACAATCGTTGGTCTGACGAATAAGAATAAAATAGATTTATAATGTATATAAATGTAGTAAAAATGCACAAAATGGCGTCTGTTAAAAAGAAAGTTCAATTTTGGTGGAATTTTTACTCATATTCGGGAGCCTAAGAAAATACACAATAAAAAGAACGACTATGTACAACGACAGCTATTGAAATCACAGGAATTTTGGTTTTTTAAAACTGAACATCGGACAATTATAGCTCGGGCTATGATTTCAGTCAGGTCGAGAAAAGTCGTTTCGAGAAAAATTGCGATTACGAACTTTCCTTTTAGTAGATAGATATACGTAAATTGTTGCGTTACCTGCTGTCACTAAATCGTCTGCGACTTGATCATTTATCTATATTTTTTCTTGAAATTTTAGTCACATATTCTTGAATATCTATACTTTGATAAAATGCAAAAAAAAACGAGTTTCCGTTCCGTCATAAAGAGTATGGTTTTGAGAAACTTTTGCAATGCTTTTATTGAAAAAATATTTATAAATATCGTGCATACAATGGTTTGTACAGACCGCTGTTTGAAAAAGGTCCTTCGCGGTGACCTGTAAAGACCTGCGACTCGTGAACAAATTTTCGGAAATGAAAAATAACAAAGTTTAACCGAAATTAAAATGGATTAAATCAACTGCCGATTTTGGAAGGAAGGGTCGATTTTCGGTGAAAAAATAGTCTCTAATTTCGTTGATAAAAAAACTTTGAATTAAAAAAAAAAAAATGCTGCGTTCAAGCACTGCTTTTTGATATGTAAATATATGTAAAAATGATTTTTCAGATATCGTGGTCCGATATTGAAAAAGGCGTTTTGAGAAAAACGCGTTTGAAGTTCGCCGATTCGCGTAACTTATTTTGAACGGTTCGAGTTGGAATTTTCAGAGAATATTCTTCGAAACGTTATATTTTGAGAATCGAGCCAAAAAACGAGATAAAAAAAATTCAACTAAGCATTTCCAGAGGATTTGGCGACAGTTCCCAGGTATAGTTTCGATTTGTGCGATGGATATTGAATAAATAATCGCACACGAAATAATGATTTATCTCCATATCAGCGGAGTCTCGCTTCGACCCGAAGCGATTTGACATTTTTTCTAGCTTTTGCAATATCGCTCTGCTCGACCGCGTATTTTTGTGCCTTATTGATATTCGCCTCGGCCACCAATCGACGCGATCCGACGACGAAGAACACGTGGAGTGTACGACCCTACCTTCGATCTAATCAATTCGCTGAGAGGGTCAATAAATAATATGATAAAACAAAAAGTTGAAAAATCACGCTACATCTGGACTTCGGTGTCGTAACGTCACTTCGGGAATCATGGAATCCCGACAATTTGTCCAAATGTCACAATTCCCGTGCTGGCCTCTCTCCGTCAGCTTACGTTATGACATATTCGACATTTTTACTACGACCGTTGGATCAGGTGAGATCATAGATGTTTCTTTTTCGCCACATTGACAGGAATTTAGAAGACGTGCGAACTCAAGGAAGAAACGACATTCGATCGTTGGTGATTTGGCTTTTAGCGGCAGCGAATTCGGAGTTGTAGTTGCAGCTCGATCCGTCGGTGACCCGTCGCTCCGTTCCATCTTTCCTTTCTCATTTTATCGAAATCTTCGTGTACAATATGACAAATTAATTTACGAATTATTTGATTGGCAAATATTCGGAAGTGGGCCTCCAGCTAGAATCAGCCTAGTTTTCTTCAAGGGTTCAAAGAAACCAAAACAACCCCAAACAGCCCTAAACAACCCCAAACAAAAATTAGCCGGATTCTAGCAGGAGCTCCACTTTCGAATATGGACTATTTAATTATTTAAAAAAAGGAAAGTCGAATCAGAAGTTTTACCCGACTGCATGTAGTAATTCGATACACATTGTGAACTAATTTTCCAAATAAATACTGCCGATATTAATTAACACAACGGTTCATCCAATCGATCGAAAAATAGTTCTTCGAATTCTTATTCGCTACTTCTAATGGCTATACCTTGACATGGTATGACTAATCAGTGTAAAAAAACAAAGGATTAAAAGCAAAAGAACAGAGTTTGGGGTAAAATGGGGTTTAGGGATGAATAATTCTTGTTGGGTATAGTGGATCATTCGTACACGTTGAATGGGCACTGTTCGATATATGGAGAAGACATTTTTCGAACAGGATCAATTTTTCTACTGACTCGACGATAAAGTTCCTTTGGTTGGAAGACGCAGCAATACCTGAGTACAATTCCGCACAAGGGGTAACATGGAAATGCTAGAGTAGTGATAAGAGAGATGGGCAGAGCGGGGGGGGGGGGAGAGGAAGATTTTTCTTATTCTTGCCTTGGTTGTACCATGAGGTAAAGTAATATTATACAATGAATAGGAATTGAAGTATGTATTTACTAGTGTATTTAATTCTGGGCACTTTTAATGGAAATTAACTGTTTTTATATTTACGCAGAAAATTCACATTCTTCCACTCCGAAATAAGACCATAAGGATTTTATTTTAACATACAACGTTTCTACTCAGTATTTGCCTTAATGAGCCTACTTTGATAAAATATAAAATATAAATGATCATAAAAAATAATCAAATACGAGATTGTGAAATTATTTTTTAAATGTTCAGAACTAATTCCACTAGTGCAATAAACAAATAAATATGGTAAATAGAGGATAGAGACCAAAAGATTATAAAAATTATAAAACGTTATAAAAATATACAATTCCAGATGTTAGGAATGTGAAACTAAGATATCGAATTAAATATTCTGGCAGTTTATGAACACTGAGATTTGAACGGAACGTGCAATGTATTTATGAGTAATAATAAACAAATCCTAGTATGCTAACGAAGAGAAAGAGAGAGAGAGAGAGAGAGAGAGAGAGAGAGGGAGGGAGAGAGAGAGAGAGAGAAAAGAGAGAGTGGAACGATACGTGAACGCACGAAATTTTGGACGAACGAGAAAAAAACGAAGCTGGTAACAAAGTACCTTTGCCAACAGAGAGCGAGAAAGGGGGCCCCTCTCGCCCCCGTGAGAGCGCGAGAGGGGGGAGAGAGAGAACGCCAAGAAAGAATGAGAGCAAAAGAGGGAGATAAAAAGAAATCGAGCGAGAAAGAAACACAGAAAAAGATTGCGAACAAACGAACCAAAAGGAAGGAAAGAAAGAGAGAGAGAGAGAGAGAGAGAGAGAGAGAGAGAGAGAGAGAGAGAGAGAGAGAGAGAGAGAGAGAGAGAGAGAGAGAAAGTATAGAACGGGTAGAAAAAGGACGAGGCACGGTGGTGGTCGAGAAAGGGAGGGCGAAGTCCATCAGGCCAAAGAGTGCCTATCTCGTGCCGGTGCCGAGTTCGCTAAGGGCTATTCCATGTTAACCGCTCGTCCCCGAGTTCTTTTTTCTTACTTTTTGGTTTTTTAAGCGGGCGGCCTTTCTTTTTTTTTTTTTTTTCTTTAGCTCTCTGAACTCCGAGGCGACGGGGCGAGCGTCGTGTGGCGCCGCCCTCCGTCCTCACGGCCGCCCTCCGCACGCGGAGACATCGCCTGAGGGAGACCGGGGCAATCGGGATCACCGGATGATGCATCGGGCTTGATAATAAAAAAAATACACGGCTGCAATAGGATTTTTGGAAAATATTCCGCTCGAATAATACGGAAATGTCTATTTTTGAAAAAATGTATCAATCGATCTTTTTTGTCTACTTACGATAAAAAATGTAAAGAACCGACTTAAAGATCTACGAATTCGAAATGAGATAATAAGATTACGGTTTTTCAAATCATTGCAATGGGGAGTAAAACCAATCATTTAACAGAAACTGAAAAATCGTATATTAGACCGCTTATCGGGCTACATCTACCTAGGTAGGGCAAAAGATTGCATTTTCGAAAAATATTTCTTTTTCATAGTATCGCCTTTTAGCTATATTCCCCGAAAATTCAATTGGAATATTCCTAAAATTGAATGAACTTTTAACTGTCAGCCGGGCGAGTGGCAGAGCAGCACCATACTTCAAACTTTAAGGGCATTTTTCTCAAAACACTGTTTCCAAAGTTGGTGGACATGATATCTTGCGAGCCGGTTGATGGATTATATCCAAATTTTTAGAAGATACGACAAGAAGCATTATGGAGGTCGTTGACGATCTCACTTTTTCAAAATCGATCTTAATTTTTTAATAGTTGCGTAAAAACGACGGCTTTATTCATTGATTTTGAATGCTCGAGTTTCAATCCATCGCCACGTTGTTAAAAAAAATTATTTAAAAAATCGACGATCGTCAATGACTCGTATTTATTGTTTACTTAAATAATCCGTTTGGTTTTCCGATTTCGGATGAACTGTTTAAGCTATCCGAGAGAGTGTCCACCGCCAAACGTCGCGAAATAAATTTCATCATCTGCCGTCCATGTTCTTGTTGTTTTTCTGTATTTATGATCATTATTTTTTTCAAAGTATCTGGACACATATGCACCTTCATGCTTTAAAAAATGCGTTTCTTTTTCACCAACCGTTTCTCGGACGGAAAAACGGAATATGGCAATTTTTTTTTTTGGGCACCTAGGTAAATGGAAACTTTCACCGAAAGTGATGCAGACGGGATCCGCGAATTCCCACGTTGAGCAACGTCAGGCTGGGCCAGTAATTAGATGGGTGACCGCTTGGGCACCGCGTATCGAATGGGAGGCAGTTTCACTAAATTTTCCATGGTAGCACAAGTAGATGGAAGTGACGAGTTTGAGTTGAAAATGAAAAGCATAGAATTCGAAAAACCCGCCAGAACATACGAAGGAACATGTGACGTAGAAATATCATTAAACTTATTTGTGGTTTTTCGGATAGTTTCTTGCGTCTAGCAACGAAGACACGGTCCAATACTCACATCAGAGGAAAAAAATGCCTTGAAAGAACGAAATTATTCATTCACGGGTGACCAACGAAATATTACCTGGGCTGCATAAGCTTTAAATTACAAAAGTACTATTTTCTTATAAATATTTATAGCCTAGGGTCACAACTTAAAATTGCAACAAAGATTTTGTAAAAATGTCGTAAACTGGCTGGTTTACTGCGTTTTTTGTAAAGGGTCAGATTGTCTACTACGCAGCAGCGAATCGTCCCGCTGCGGATTAGCGAAATTCGTTTTGCGTTTTTTTTCTTATCGAAATTGCGTTTCCTGAAACGGTGTAGGTCGTATCTCAAAATCTATTTGTCCGATTCACTTTAAATTCGGACAGAACGTAGTTTATAACATTTTCTATCGTATGATCACATTATTTTTTATATGTATTCATTTTGTTGTAAGCAACAATGTATATATATAATAAATAAATAATGTATATGTAAATAAATGTACATATAATTTGATAAATGTATATATAATATGCATTATACACATAATGTATACAGTATATATAATTTGTATAAAATTACTATACAAGGTGAATCAATAACTCTTAGCACCTTGGATATCTTCGAAACTATAAGGTACACAGAAATATTTGCTGAAATGAAATTGCACAGTACGAAAGGAGCCATCCGATAGCGATAATAGTTTTTTGCAGGTGGAGATACTTCGGCCATTTGAAGGTCAACTCCATTTTTCAAAATGGACCGGTATGTTTTTTTTTCTATATCGTGAAAGAGGAGCTTAAAACGAGTTCAACGACCTATAACATAAGGTCATTGAAGGTCATAGGAAGTACAGAAAGGCGGTAATACTTACAGTTTCGGTAGTAAATTTGCATAACATGCATTTATGGACAACGGAAAATCCACATTCGCTGCGGCAGGTTAAACACCAGAGACAGTGGTCTGTGAATATTTAAATTTCAATATAAGGTACAAACATGAAGGTTATGTGTGGAACACAATATCCGATAAATGGCCAACTCGTCCTTGTTTGCAAACGTTTGCTCTTTTAACGAAATTTTCAATAACATTTTGGCATAATTGCGGACTAATTTCATTAAGGCGTTACCCCCACTTGTAGCGCAAAAAAGGCCTTTTTCATGAATTTTTTTAAAGAAAACTACAAAACTTTTTTAATCGATCAATATACCATCTTAAAGAACACATCTTGAAGAACTTTCAGTAATTTTTTTATTGAAAAATATTACATTGTTTAGTGGCAAATGGCCGTCAATGAAATAATGTTTTTATATACACGGTTTGCGGTGACCAACATTGCGGCGAAGTGGATCATCTGAAAAAAAAATGCGGATGGATTTAGTCAAATATAAGTATAAACTAGTCTTTAATCAAAGGATTTTAAAAAATCTTCATTTTTCACAAAATGGCGGACAGTCAAAGTTAATGGTTCGATTTTAACGAAAAAAACGGCCGTTTTTTGGCTATACAACGGCCATTTTCTTTTCGAAAAAAAAAATCGAACGATTAAAGACTACATTTTTATGTATTAAATAAGCCTGAAAAATTTCAAGAAGATCGGTTCATTAGTGTTCGAGTAATCTTGATCACCGTCTTCAGAAATGCCATTTTGAGAAAAACGCGTGTAAAGTTTCAATTTCAGTTTACACGAAGAACGGATTCTTCTCTTTCAACGCTCATATCTCAGTCAATTTTGTTCGGATCGACTTGAAATTTTCAGGACATATTCTCAGATACTTATACTTCAAAAAAATGCAATAAAAAAAAACGATTTTTTCAAAATCGCAAGTGGGGGTAACCCCTTAATGCTGGGTCCAATTGCTTCCTTGAGCTCCGAAATGGTCTATGGACCATCGGCAACTCGATGAAACTTCATCTGCAATAACTATGCAGTAACAATGCAGCAAATAACAATTTCCATGCGTTGCTCGATCGTGTAATTCTTCACGACTAAACCTCAATACTTCCTAATGCCAGTTGTCAAAGATTAGTACGCGATGTTCGTCGCGAAAAAAAATGGCGCGCAATTCGAAATGCCGGGTCATTTTGAGAGGCCCCTCACTTCACTGGAGACCGCGCGAGACAGGCTTCGAGTACAATCGTCGCGACAATTACACGCTCGTTTCCGCGCTCGTTGGTCCACGGATGTTTTAGAGATAGAACCCTGAGCAGGCTTGTAGCGCGCGCGTGTAATCGGTGCGAGGCTGTAATAAACGATCCTGCGGCGAAACATCGAAATTAGTGTACGCGTAACTCAGGTAGATTGCTGGTGGCTCGCTTCTACTATGTCCAACAGTCTGTGCTTCGCTGATTGCGCGCTCTCAGCGCAAAACATGAATCAGTTTCTCGAATAGCGAACGCGGGGCCGGGCTCTGTGCTTCGAGGAAGATAAACCGATAACGCCTTCGTAATATCGATCTGAGAATATCGCGGGCGAAAAATTTCCAGCCTCAGTTGCCACCGTTGCTCAATGAGGTTTTGGATAGGCCGCTTCCATTTTCAGCACATGGTGTACAAGGACAGCAAATTTCGTATAAGGACAAAACGTGAGAAGCGAAGGCGATTTGTGCTGCGCGAACGTCGATGAGAAGCTTCGCGAATTAATCTAGCCCGCGAGAAAGGCGGGGATAAAAATATCGATAGACGAAGAATGCGGCAGGCGAGGCGGAACGATCGAACCTCGGGGAAACAAGCACACGGAGAATCAATCGATAGCACTCTCGTCGAGATGTATGGACCCTCCAAAGCCGCGGGTAGCTGGCTATTTCAGCGACGCGTTATCCGAGACGATATAGAAAATAATAATTTGCTTGGAAAATCAATTGCTCGGTATTGTGCTTTTTTTATACGGATTAAGGATTTTGAGTCCCTATGAAACGTGTTAATGTTAATTATTCAATAAATAGCTTCTTAATCGTTATGAAATTTTTACACGACCTCCTGAATACTTCATGTAAAAACATACCAAATTTTCAGAATTCTATCATCATTACTTCAATCTCCTTAGGGGTTGAAATAAAAAATGATAATAAAATTCTGAAAATTTGGTATGTCTTTGGATGAAGTATTTAACAGGTCGGGTTAAAATTTCATGACGATTAGGAAGCTCGTTATTAAAAAATTAACATTTTAAGAACAATTTTTAAAAGTAATTAAAAAAAAATGTATCCATAAACTTCGTTTTGTTTCCGTTGCTTCCAGTATATTGTAGATATTACAAAATTGAGAGGTCAAAAAAAAAACTTATTGCAAAGTTACATCAGTTTCCATAAGACAACATTCAATTTGTAAATGTAAATTGTTCAATAACGAGCTTCCTAATTGTCGTGAAATTTTTACACGACCTCTGAAATACTTCATACAAAAACATACCAAATTTTCAGAATTTTATTATCATTTGCGATTTGGGACTCAACATCCTTAAGTTTAAGCGAAGCAATGAACGGATTTCGCAACGAATTTTTCTTACTAAGATTGTGAAATTCTAGTTTCTATGGGTAGATTCGTTTCTTTTTCAGGCTGAACTTAAGGCCTTAGGCCACAGTAACGGGTATAAATTCATGTGCGAATTTGACTATTTTTGTCGTATGAATAAGTGATTCACTCATAAAATTAATTACACATCTATTTAGTATGAATATCAAGCTGTAAGAATTTTTTTTTTCGATCCACAAAATGACCGACTACTAATATTTTATTTTGTTATCTTTTTTTTACGCGCGCCGCGGCGTGATATTTAGCATCGAAAATTTTGGACCTAGAACAAAAAACTAAAATTCTCGTCAATCTACATTAGAATATCTAGAGAAGTACGTACGGAATTGAAAAAATATTCTTTTATTCAAAAGTTGTAGATATTTGAATTTAAGAGATGAATTTGCAGTGAAAAATTTCTCTATAACTCCTCATAAAATGAAACGTTTTCGATTAATTAGAAATTCCGTATATACTTCACTGCGAAATGCAATTAGCAACATACCTTTTGAATTTAAAGTAATTCGAGTGAAAATTGTTGAAGTTATTTGTCACGCAAATTGGAAAAAAGCTGTTGCAAGAAGTTTCGAGTAGTCGGCCATTTTGTGCATTCAAAAAAATTCTAAGAGCTCGATATTGATACTAAATAGTTGTGTAATTAATTTTATGAGTGAATCACTTTTTCATACAAAAAAAATGTTAAATTCGCACATGATTGTATACCCGTTGCTGTGGCCTAAGGCCTTAAGGGCACCACTCTAGCTGCAGAAAATAAGGCCATACTTCGACAATTTATTTTGGAAGTATAAAAAAAGGAATAGGATTTCTTTTAAGACAGTTTATTTAACACGTATTAAAGTAGAAAAAAATGTCCTTATAATTTTCATACAAAATAGCGGCGACAGAGCCCATCTTGAAAAACATGTTTTTGTTCAAGTAGCTTCACGGGAGGACGGTTTTCTCGTAAAGGATAAGACCTGGACCAAAAACGAAAAAAAAAAATGATAATCCATATATTATTAGCTGTGGGACTTTTAGGGATTGTTTAAATTAAATTTTGGAATAATGACGCACTTTGAAAGAAACAAATCGATTTTTTGCCCAAAAAGTAAGCAGTAAATAGTTTATAAAGAAAAAGTTTACATTTAATTTGAAAAAAAGGCTATGTACTCCCATAGAGAATGTAATTGTGAAGCTACTACCAACATTTCAAGAAGCTTCCATATTTTTGCAAAAAGATTAAATACACCAAAATAACGGGATCGAAAAGAATCTGAGGCTTGGCTCATCGTACCCCACGGGTGGGGTACAATGTATCATATGGGTGGGTATAGTGTGTCAACTACTGCAAAACGTAATGTACAATAAGGGGGTTAAAACTCTTATATTTTCCTAACGCAGATAACAGATTTTTACACACAACAGCACTAACCCAAACAAAATCAGTATATCAGTATCAGTATAAAATCAGTAATATCACTGGAACGTCTTATTTTTACAAATCGCACGGCGTTGACAGCGGCCCGTGACACATTGCGCTTCTTCGGAGCACCGTCACTTCTTTGTTTCCTCATTGGGAGTCGGGGCATTGTGCCCCACATCTCGGTGATCCATTGTACCCCACTAGTTAGTATCTGATTATTGATGAAAATAACTATTAATTAAAGTACGAATGGAATAACTCAAGTCACTCAGCTCATCATGAATAATAATTTTATCGATTAGGACCGAAAACTCGAGCCGGTACAGAAAGTGAGCATTTGTTGTACGCTTTTCCGGCAAGCGAAATATTTTTTTTTCCAATCTTCAAATCAATTTTTAATTTTCAATAATTCTTTCCGAGCTGCTATCGACTTTGCTTTAGGCCTGACGAGACCAAATATAAATCGCGGTCCAACGCAAAAAAATTCGGAATTTACGAGCTACAAACGGCCGAGAAATCGCATCTAGCTTACAGTGCCCCGTGATACATTGTCCCCCACTCTCACCTAGGCGTCGTTATTGAAATTTTGCCCATATGCTTTGCATGAATAACGTGCTCCACCTGCTTAGGTGGATGGAAAATTTGCATTTTACGAAAATATGTTCATTCGATAGTATGACCTTTCAGCTATATTCCCTGAAAATTTCTTTCAAATTTTTGTAAAATTTTATAAAATCGGGATTTGTCGATTTTTTCGGGCCTCTACGTACACGTAGCCTCTTAAGGAGGGAGATCCCTTTATAACGTGAATTATAATAGAGTGAAGAGTCTTAGGTCGAAAATGAACTTCACGAGGAAGCTGAGGGACTAGTTCGTGACTCGGAATCGCAGATTCATCGGTAGTCCATCAAGTCGAAAAATGATTGAGTCTTGAAACTTCAATCGCGTTTTTCGGAAAATCACTTTTTTGTAAACCTCGTAGGAGATTACTCAATAATTATGTGACCGATCATATTGAATTTTTGCACTCTCTTACATAATATAATTATCGTCTGTGGGAACCTAAAGTTCCTTAAATACTATTGCAAAGGACTACGTTTTTATTTAAAAATACTATATTGAAAAGTTAATGAAAATCAGAACCTCTGTTCAAGCATGTACCATTTTTCAAATTTTCACTTTTCTTTGGATTTTTCAGGTTCACATAGAGCGAGTCGGGCTTAGAAATCTGAAGCTCATTGGCTCTGATGTTTTAAATTGGTGCACCAGATGCTAGGTTGTATGCTGTAAAACACCTCAGGCGGTATCCGTCTCTAAAGCAAGGATTGTACAGCCGCCATTCAGAAACAATTTTTTTAAATAGGAAAATTGAAAGATGTAAAATCGAGAAAAGATATCATGAAAGATTTAATATTACGTACATCAAATTTTGATTATGTGGAATAAAAAGTTTCGATTGTCCAAAGGAATGTCCAACCTTGAAGGGAGGTAGATTCTTGAACGTTTGGTTCGTGAGAATGAACACTTCCGGAGTTGCCCTACACTTCGTTTCACTGGATCCATCAAGTAGAAAACTGTCCAATGAGATTTTCCTAATCTTTTGAAAGCTAATCTTTCGATATTTGTATAAAATCTCTCAATGAAATACTGAATGTAAATAAGACTCATTAGCTTCAATGATTGCCTGACTCAGCTTTTCAGGTTTTCTCTTTTGGTGATGCGATTATGAGTATGCATTCAACTATTTAGATACCGAATTTTTTTAAATAAAGGCCGTCTCATAATGACATGACATTTTTATTCATTACGTATTATTTATTTGAAATATATTATTCATTTTAACGTATTATTTATTTGAAAAGTACGAATACCTGTATTTTACTATAAGGTACGAACATGAAGGTTAAGTGTGGAACACAATTTCCGATAAATGGCATAAACGGCATGGACATGGAAGACATATTCTTTCAACAAGATGGCGCAACCTGCCACACTGCGAGCGAAAAAATTCAGTTATCGCAGACGAAGTTTCATGGTCGAGTTGTCTCGCGCCGCGACGATGTGAATTGACCACCAAGATCGTACGATTTGACGCCATTGGACTTTTCTGAAAGGAAAAGTGTATGCCAATGACCCACAGATCATTTCGGAGCTCAGGGAAGCAATTGGACGCACGCTTAATTAAGTCAGTTCGCAATTCTGCCAAAATGTTATTGAAAATTTCGTGAAAAAGGTGAACTTTTGCAAAGTGGGACGAGGCAGCCATTTATCGGATATTGTGTTCCACACATGACCTCCATGTTTGGGCCTTATTTTTAAATTAAAATATTCGCAATTTTCGGATAAATAATACGGTGTATTGATAAATTAAAATGTCAGGTCTTTCTGTGACACCCTATACATAGAAATCATAAAACTGCCACCCGCTCAGTAGTGGGCACGTGACCCAGTGTGCAACCGAGTGGTCATCCATCCAGGTGTAGGCCCATGCCAACACTGCTCTACACGGGAGATGCCGGTCTAAAGAAAATTAGTTTTTTACCCCTTTACCGATGGAACTAGACCCGTTGTAATGATACTGATATGCAACTTGTCGGACGCGTGCTCAAGAAATCAGTAGCTTATCCACGAACGATCTTTTCAGGTCCTTCCCTATCGAGGCTTGTTTACCGAATTCCAAATACCAAGGACAACAAAGTTTTGACACAAAAGTATATCTGCTCCAAACGATCTGTCTATTCCCTCCACTTCCGAATGTGGACTGAGACCGTGCCCCCTTGATTTCGTTTTAGACTTATGTATCATCGAAAAGCCACTAGAGGGTAGGCTGCCACTAGAGCTTGGACTCAGATCTTTTTCAGTAGGAGAAACTCTGACAGTCCAAGTCAACATAATGCCGGTAATAACCGGCATTATTTCGATGTCAACAAGCTGTAACGTCGGAATACCTGTATTTTTATAATTTCCGATATTTAGGGGAAACCTTGATTTAAAAAATTAGAAGCTTGAAAGTGAAAATGGAAGTTTCATAGAAATAATAGTGTATAACTAGGTGAAATCACAATATTTATTAGAAATCACCATCTTCTATTGACATATTTATTTATTATACATTTCTAAACACACTGTGCTATGTTTTTAAATCCAACCTAACATAAAATAGATAAACAAAAAAATTTGAACTTTTATGCAAATAAAGTAACTAGTAAACAAGCTAAATTTAAATTAGGAAGTTTTATGCAAGTCCGCGTCGTAGTAGCTACCAGAATGCGAACCAATGGACTGCTTGTGGCAGGCACGCACCAGCATGGTCACTTTAAATAACGAGATTGAAACTATTGAAACAATGATCGCAGAACATATAAGTAATCTAAAGTTTCGTCTTCAGAAACGACTTCACCTTATTGCAGGTGTAAATCGTGGAAGAAAATGCTTTTTCTGATTCTACACTTGTGGATAATTAAGACACTTCGGAAATATTTAACGTAGATAATAATATTTTAAACGTAGTTAACTGTTTGACGTAGTAATAAAATAAGTAAAAATAACTTCAATGGAAATAACAACAACTATAACGATATTTTAATTTCCAACTCTGAGTATTACTCGCGTGCAAAATCGCTTTTTCAATATCAAATTTTTGGACCGATATACCGATTTTTCGATTGGGGTAGAATATTCATAAGTTGAATAACCATAACCGAATATCCATAAGTCAAATATCCATAAGTGAATATCCATAAGTGAGTATAGAGTAGAAATGAGTGCCAGAAATGGCGGTAGGTAGAGGCAAAGTGAGTATAGAGTAGAAATGAGCGCCAAAAACAAACCCAAACAAAGTCATTCCTACTCGATACTCACTTATGGATATTTGACTTATAGATCTTCGACTTATGGATCTTCGACTTATGGATATTCGACTTATGGATATTCGACTTATGGATATTCGACTTATGGATATTCGACTCATGGATATTCGACTTCTGGACATTCGACTTATGGATATTCGACTTTGGGATATTCGACTTTTGGATATTCGACTTATGGATATTCGACTTATGGATATTCGACTTATGGATATTCGACTTATGGAAATTCGATTTATGGATAGTCGTACTTATGGATATTCGTACTTATGGATATTCGACTCATGCACATTCGTACTTATGGATATTCGACTTATGGATATTCGACTCATGCATATTCGTAATTATGGTTATTCGACTTATGGATATTCGATTTATGGATATTCGACTTATGGATATTCGATTTATGGATAGTCGTACTTATGGATATTCGTACTTGTGGATATCCGTACTTATGGATATTCGTACTTATGGATATTCGATTTCTGGATATTCGACTTATGGATATTCGACTTATGGATATTCGTACTTATGGATATTCGTACTTACGGATATTCGTACTTATGGATATTCAACTCATGCATATTCGTACTTATGGATATTCGACTTATGGATATTCGACTGAAGGATATTCACTTATGGTTATTCGACGACAGTGGTTTTTCGATAGTATGGAAAACCGGTCTCCATGTTCTAGATGTCATACTCCAGAACTGACATCTTTCCGGAAAGTCATAACCGAGAAATGTTATATTCCTGCAATGTAACCATACTTGCCGAAAAATAAACTGACTACTAGTTCGAAACTTCAGAAGTTGATTAGTAACATCAGCCTTTTGTTAAAAGTTCAAAAAGTCAATGTTCAAACTGAAGGACATTAGAGATGATTGAGCATCGTCTACCAAAAGGTGGAAAAGTGACTCAGAGTTGCTGGAGCCGGCTGATATGAATGTCCGATGGGGTTGCATTAGCTCGTGATGGAGCGAAGACGCGTTACGAGCAGTAAACGAAACGGCGCCAACATTCTGTCCCCGAAAGAGCGTTTTGTAGTTTAGAGATTCCAAACACCCTCACGTAGGACGCCACCGCGTTGCCGGCCACGAGTGCCGTTCTCCCGTGCATGAATGCTGCCTCCTTGTAGTATACCTGTCACGGTGAACACGCGTTACGCGTACAACTCCCCTGTTCGCCAACGAAGCTTACGGGAGTCCGACAGGGCAGCGGAAGAATCTTCGGATGGATAGGACGATGTGGTTGATTCTGAAGAGACGGAAGACGAAGTGGATGAGAGAGGTGGATGAACCGTGTCCCTATAGGAGACGATGCTGATGCCAATGATGGAGGGCCTCCAGCGATTCTTGAAAAAAAATGTTAACAAATAGACCAATATTTGATCGGCAATAAAGTTCTAACTTAGCAGCTTCATGTGATGTTTGCGGGCGAGAGTTTTGGAATGCAGAAGTTGACGTCTATAATAACAAAATATTTACAAGCCATTCGTTGCGAAATTTTAAATAAGAGAGTCAATACATGAATCAGTTGCGAGGAAAGAAGGTTAAGGACGTTGTAGGACTAGCCATTAAGGTTAGTGTGATTTTTTCATGTTAAATCAAAGCACTCATGGAGAAGAGAAAATAATTTTTTTAACGTTTATTTTCGTTAAAAAAAAATTTTTGCGGTTGAAATTTCTTTCACAAAAGGAGTCCTCACGGTGTACACGGTTGTGGCCGTACATATTATCTGAAACAAAGGTTGTAAAAGGATTATTGATCAGTAAGAAAGCCGCTATCTTGCTATGGACGTTTTTTTAAAATCAAAATTGACCGAATGGCAGCGTTTTGAAAAAACTATCGAATTCCGCCTATTTTTTCGATAATTTTTCGTTACGAAAATGAAGATTTCAAAAAAAGCTTCCATAGGAAGATAATTGCGTGAAGAATATTATATCAAAATTTAAGACGGATGGATTTAAACCTCTACACTTTTGAGAGTGTTGAGAGTGTACACCCTTTTGAAAAAATATATTGCGGGAAAACGCGTTTAAAGTTTCGAGTGCGGAATTTTCATATAAATTGTCTGCTTACGATCAATCGGCGATCCCAGGTCCATCTTTATAACCGTCTATACTATCGGATAATGCAAAAAAAATATATATATTTTTTTAAATTTTACACTGTGATGATCCCTTAACACATGGGGATGAATGATCCCTTTAAGCCGACCAAGGAAGTTCATTTATCATATTTTTGTTTGAAGCAACTGTATTATTATTTACTTCTACCTAAATGTTATTTCGACTAAAGGAAATGCTCATATCCAAGGCACATCAGTAATTTCAAGTAAACTTTTCGCTGGATGTTACCATCGAAAGCATTACTTATTCAAGTCCCGTGCATCTTTTAATAGAATATTGATTGCTCTACTGGATAATTTATGAGATTCAAATAAATGTTAAGTGGGCGGACCAAGACCACGCTGAGCGTCGTATTCCGAGAGGGAAGGTCGTGTTGTGTAATGATCTTCAGAATAACCTCAAAATCTAACCTTTGTAATATTTAAGAAAAATCCCGTTGCTGATTTGAATTAACATTAACAAAATGACGACTTAACCGTCGTCATTTGGTTCCACTTAACGGTGAGAAGTTTCAAGGTTTGTGTAGGGACATCGAAAGCAAAAATATTTTCAATGGAATGAATAAGGTTATCACGGATTTGTATACTAGAAGCAGTATCGGGTCTGTGACAAAATAAAATATCTGTTATCGATGAATATATAGTGGCATATAAGCGAATGAAAAAGTTTATTCAGCTTGAGGGTGGACACCAGTCTGACGGGCCGAAAAAGGTAGTTTTTCCAATTTTTTTCGTCTGCTAGATTATTCATTTGGGATTTGAAAAAAGGAATGTTGTAAAGCATACCTTTCGCAAGCAAACTTAGGCAAACTTATTTCGAGGGACTTTTATTTTTTTTAAATGAACAACGTAATTGAGGTATAATAGAGCCTCACTATAAAAAATGTGGTCCAACGGCCGGATCGATATAACTTGACAATGATTGGTCTGAAAAAAAATAAAAAAGTTTTATAATCTGATAACAATGAATTACATATTTATGTAGTTCACGTCTATGCTATACGTAGCCGTTTTTCGGAGATTTTTTCAGCAAATGACGTGTTGAAAAAGGTGTAACTTTGACGAAATTTCAACTGATGTGCGGGGGCTTCAAAAATACTACATAAAAAAGCCGCTAGGCACAACAAGTGCTCCTGCAATTACGGATTTTTTTTTTAAATATTGGAAATCGGACAGTCATAGCTAGAAATATGATTCCGACCAGGTCCAGAAAAGTCGTTTCGAGAACAACGCGACAAAAAGTTTTAGTACACGTAAGTCATTGGGCCACCTATTCTCACTAAATCGTCTGTAACTTGGTCAATTTTCAATACTTTTAATTGGCAATTTTTCCAAATATTCATGAATATGTACACTATGAGTAGATGGAAAAAAATGATCTTTTTTAACGCATCACAGTGGTATCCCGCTTGAGTTGAAACTTGGGTAAAGGAAAATAAACCGTTCTTCCCAAAGTGAATTATAATCAATTGATACATTCAGTTGGACTGAATGAATCATAGCATCGAATATCAAAGAACAGTACCTACAGTAGGCCAAAATTCAGACGAAATTTGATTTATTCCGAACAGACCGTTTTTCTCACTGTGCTCGATCGCAGCTGTGCAAAAGAGCTAAAAGAATACGCCAATCCAATCAATCATCATCATCCAATTTCACAGGGATCGCACCCTTCGAGAAGTCTGTTTTTACTCTTGCAGATAGGCTTCGTGAGTTTTTGGTAGCACCGCTCCAAGGGTTCAACCTCCCGGTGTCTTGGTGTGGAGAGTGCCGGTGATATCGAAGCCTATAATTATGTTGGCTGTCGTCCTGGTCGCATTAGCATAGAGCGGTGTCCGCCGACGATCTGTGCGAAGGCTTCCAATATCTGGTCCGACAAGGGCTCACGTCAGAAGCCGAAGTAGTAGCCGGAGCCCTCTCCTGCTGCCAGAGATTATTCCGGATCGATCCGTTATGCTATTATAACGATACGAAGAGCCAACGGAAGCAGATCAGTTGCTGCGATTGCCTCGATCGATCCGTTACGTTTCGGCCTGTCACGTGGTAGCAACACACCCGATGGTTTCGGAACCACTTTATGTGTTGAGTAATACGGTCATGTTGAAATTTCGCGATACTGATCGATACGGTAATCGTGGTTGAAGCATCATTGGCGGTGGCACAATTGGCGTTTCTCGGTCACGATATTCCAGCCACGTATGGGCCTTCTTCCGACCTGAAGAGGCTTCATTCTACCGAAGATAGTGTCATCAAAATATTCATGCGATAGCGGATGCAGGATCACTCTTTTCGGTCGTGAAGTATTTGAGGCTGCGCGGCGCCGATGGACGTGAACCAGACGATTGTCCACCACACAGCGACAAAGATGGGAATGACATTCTGGGCGAGATTCTTCCCGCGAGAATTGGTGGACGCTCGTAAGCCCGTCGGCACCACCGAAAGAACTTCGAATGGGATCGTAGTGGCGCCAGAGCATGGCGAGGCTTATCAGTGAACGCGAGTGTGAAGCAGCCACCCGCATCGATGTGGAGGCATACACTTATAGACAACGGTAGGCTGCTATAAGCCAGAGTGGGCATCTATCGTTCCGGACATTGGAAAACCTGAAATGTCGGAGGAGCAATGCTAGAAGGTTGACTAAACGCACCGAGGGACCAACGGCAGACGTCTGCGTAGATTTTTTATTATCCAGGTTCGTCCGTTCACTGCTGACTCCCTCTGTTCCTCCTGTTAACTTTTAATGGATATGCGCGCACGCGTGAATCAGCAGCCGTGAAAGAAGACACTTGAGAAGCTAGGCTCAAGTCTGAAAGGTCCGAATGCAGCTAATGTCTGCAATTCATACTGATCTCATTTGAAGGATTTTCAGACTTCGGATTTTTTCCGAAAACTCACGTTTTGTGCGTTAAGGTGTTACATCTGAGTGAAAAAAATGTTGACCTTTTTTATTGGTTTAAATGATGTATGAACAATACAAGAATGATATATAAAAAGAATTGTGGGTGAACATTTTATTTTTTATCTTTATAGAGCTCATTTTCAGAAGCGCCTACTACCGCTCCGAAACGTACGAAAACGCCTAGCCGGTGGAAGTAGCAATTTGGAGTCACTTAGTTAATTCGCTGTACAAAAAATATACAACGACCTAACAACTGAGGACCGACTATCAAAATGCTTTGGCGGGTACACGCAGAATTCGAATGAGAGCTTCAATTCCGTCATGTGGACGATAGATGCTAAATCAGAGCGCATCATTTGGGCAGTATTCATCAGATTGACTTGAAATTTCAACTATAACTTCTTAGATAGATTTTCTAAAGAAGTATGATTTTTACGACTTATCAACGATTTCCATTTTTATAAACAAGTTAAGGTAGATTTATCAGAGAAAAAATGATACAAAACTTATCCAAAAAAAATTATACGAAAATTATGCAAAATTAACGTAAATGACGATATTTTTTTCGTTCTAGGTACTAATCCATAAAAATTCACATGAATGCGCCCTCTCGTAGAGCGCGTAAAAAATGGTCTTAGTGTGGCTACAACTGAGCCGCCGTTTTGTATTATTTTCATAAGAATGTTGTTTTGTGTGCGTCAACACATGTCGAATAAACCCTCCAAACCTCATTTTGATTGCCTTTTCAGTATTCTCAAAAAGGCTCCCAAGAATCCTGCATCTGTGGGTGAGCCACACAGATACAACACTTTAACGCTTCATAGCTCAAAACCGTAAAAATTGAAAAATGGCTGGGCTTAAGGTAGGTTTTAATAAATTAAAAAACATGTATTATAGAGGTTTGAAAAAAATTTGATCAGGGAGCTAGTTGTAAAGCAATAAAGGGAGTTTAAAAGATATATCACATTGTGTCACAACTTTGGTTTATGATGTATGGAAAATATGGAAAATATGGAATGGAAATAAGGAAATTTTTGACACACCATTTGTCGTTTTGATTTTTTCTTTCCATTTTTGTAAACTCCACGCACACTCGAAACTTGCACAATCAAAACAATAAACAATCTCGCGAAACGTGAACTACGAACAAATGTTGATCCAATTAACGCCATTTAGTGTGCATAAATTGCACTAAAAAAACAAAAATGGTTTGTAGCCGTCGTGTGACATTGATTTACAAACGGATCAAATGTCAATATGGGTTTGTTCTGAGGACTTAGATGGTTCGTTACAGAACTGCCACAAATTTGATGATTTTCATGATTTTTTTTACAGGAAAGACTTATTCGTCATTTTTTTAGATTTAAGCTATTTTTTATTACTACTTTTGGCTGTACATGGAAATGTTGAATTAATCTTAAGAAATGGCGGAGGACATTAATCTTTAAAAATAGCGTACTGCATTTTAAAAACAAGTGTGACGTATAGCTAAAAAAGCTAATCGACCGAATCTGATGAAAGTTAGTATAAATCTTTCTAACTTTTCTAACCTTACGTCTAAAACACGACCACGGTTTTCTGAAAATTTGGAAAAAAAATGTTGCCAAATGTAGTCATTTTTTTCGGAAAATTCAATCTTGTTGCGTCAAAGTGGACCATTTCATCGATTTCCAACATTGCTCAATTTTTCTTGGCCTATGTTCTGCGTATGAGTGTTAATGGAAGAAAAATTATGGTTGGTTTTTCTTTCATGTTAATCCCGCCGACGTCTTATACCGTTTACCAACACTGCTGCAACCCGTTTAAAAAACCGTGCCAAACCTTCGCCATCTTTAAAGATTAATAAAATTTAGAAAATACAGCCAAAGGTAGTAACAAAACATACTCTGAGTCTCGAAAATAGTGATAAAATCTTCCCTACAAGAAAAAAACATGAAAAATAGCAATTTTTTGCTCGCTTAAAGGTATCTCCCCCCCTTAATACTTCAATGTGAAAATGTTTCTCGCTTCAATCATTGGGTGATCCAGCTTTTTAGGTTTTTTCTTCCATTGACTTGATTGTGCGTTATGGGATCACGAATATATATACATATATATATATATATATATAGAAAAATTACTCCATGTAGTTTTTCCAGTTCGGACAAATGATAATCCAGTGCAGCAGAAAATAAAGCAATAGCACCCCGTCCGCGTGTTCGAGCAAATCAATATACATATATCTCGCTTCTGGCGCGTATCGGACACCCTCACTCCAACGTAAAGAAAAAGATTAAGCGCTGTTCCTCGGTTCTTATTTGCTTTCGGAACTTTCGTCCAGTTCTTTCGTGTCTCCATAGCTCACCAGGAGACGAACTCGGAACTCCCTTTCTCCAATAGGAAAAGATCGTGCATATACGTCTCCGGTGTAATTCCTCCGGAGTCTGCTCTCCTGCTCGTCTACCTCGACGACGCAATAAATAAGCACAAAGCGCAACAAATTAGATCGTGGTGAGATCTCCCGGGGGAAACATCGCTTAGGCCACGGAACTCGTTGTGTTTGCGATATTTCATGGCGGGTTCTCGAAGTAAGTTAAGTCGGCCCATCTGAGCTCGCTCTCCTACCCGGCCCGCACCTTGTAGCCCTTTTTCCATTTCCCTGCGCCCTCTCTCTCACTCGCTCCCGCTCCCGCTCCCGCTCCCGCTCCCGCGCCCCGCTCCCGCGCCCGCGCCCGCTCCCGC